>CM038143.1:346779896-347379896 GCA_021437245.1 Aegilops speltoides | reverse complement strand
GGACTTTCCTTGGCGTGGAAGGCAAGCTTGGCGATACGGATACGAGATCTCCTACCATTGTAACCGACTGTAACCCTAGCCTCCTCCGGTGTCTATATAAACCGGAGGGCTTTAGTCCGAGGACAACATACATTACAACAATCATACCATAGGCTAGCTTCTAGGGTTTAGCCTCCTTGATCTCGTGGTAGATCCACTCTTGTACTACCCATATCATCAATATTAATCAAGCAGGACGTAGGGTTTTACCTCCATCGAGAGGGCCCGAACCTGGGTAAAAACATTGTGTCCCTCGTCTCCTGTTACCATCCGCCTAGACGCACAGTCCGGGACCCCCTACCCGAGATCCGCCGGTTTTGACACCGACAAGCACCCTCTCCCTCTTTCACAAAAGTTTGCTTGAGAGGAGGAGGTCGTTTGGTCTTGTCGTTCTTCTTCTTGTTCTTGGACTTGGGTGCGAACCCAATTCCCTCCTTGGCCACAACTTCCTTTTGATTGCTCAAAAGGTCGTTGAGGTTCTTATCACCTTGAATGCATGTCACAAGGCCTTTCTCAAGTTGATCCTTCAACTTGGCATTCTCCTCCACAAGATGCACATGCTCACAACACGGGTTAGTGGCATATGCATTATCAATTAAAACCATATGAGGAAAGCTGGTCTTTTCCTTGGTTAGCTTAACTTGGAGTTGAGCATGAGACTCCTTGAGGTTAGCATGAGCACCCTTCAAGACCTTGTGGGCCTTTTCAAGTACATCAAACTCCTCCTTGAGTCTAGCATGATCAACCCCAAGTTTAGCCTTCTCGGAAGTTAGCACACGAGACACAACAAGTGCATGATCAAGATCTTTCTTTAACTTAGCATGGTCATCGTTGTGTGACTCCTCAAGAGCCAAATGATGCCCACGCTCTTCCTCAAGAGAATTAGAGAGATCCGATATATCATCGGCATAGTCACGACTATGACCTTCCATCTTAGAGATGGTTTCTTCGTGAGCCTCGATCATGTCATTGGCTTCACCAAGTTGTTCCAAGAGAGCAACAAAGTGCTTCTTGGATTTGCCCTTGAGCTTACTCATAAAGGACTCAAATTCATTCACATCCTCATTTGACCCCTCATGTTCATCAATGCAACCCGTCAAAGAGGGATTAGTAATAATGGTGGTTTTGATGTTGGGGGTTACCTTATTAGAGGCTTTGGCCATGAGGCACTTGGCAGTGATGTTCTTGTTCGGTGAATCGTAGAGAGACATCCGGGGAGTTGTGGCAATGGCAACGGATGCCATGGCCATTGCTTCACTATCTTCATCATCATCGTCATCCTCACGGTATTCTTCTTGAACCACCAACCCTCGAGTAGGAGTATTTTTGGTGAAGTTGTTCTTGTTGGGGAAGGACTTGGCTTTGTCTTTTCGGATGAGCTTGCCACCATTGTCTTCTCGCTTCTCGTAAGGACAATCCGCAACGAAATGGCTCACATTGCCACAGTTGTAAGAAGTTCTTACTCGTTGCTTGCCCTTGAATCCACTTGAGTTGGTCTTGTTGAAATTGGGCCTTGAGTTATTCTTGCTCCAAAATTGCCTTGAAGCAAGAGCCATGTGCTCATGATAAATCATATGTTGTATCTTCGGGGTTGCTCTCCTCATCTTCCTCTTCTTCCTCTTCTTCCACAATAACCTTGGCCTTCAAGGCAAGGTTGGGCTTCTTTGCCCTTTGAGAGCGGAGCAACGCGTTGTCGGCGGTATTGTGCAAGATGCTCATTGCAACGAACTCATCCAACACTTCACTTGAGGTCATGGAGTGGAAGTCCGGTCTTTGACGAATGACGTAGGACATGGCCTTGTTGTAGGGCATCATGGCCTTGAGGAACTTGCGCTTGATCCAATTGTCATCTGTGTCCTTGCTCCCATGATCTTGGAGTGAGACCGCGAGTTTGGTTACTCTCCGAAAGAGCTCACGAGGTTCTTCATCTTCTTTCATTGCAAACTCATCAGCTTCATCTTGCACCACTTCATAGATGGAGCGTTGAATGCTTGCACTTCCCCGATAGAGAGACACAACGCATTGCCATGCGTCTTTGGCCATGGCATGGGGTTGGAGATGAGGGAGATCATCGGGAAGGATAGCATCTTGTATGATGAAGAGAGCATTCTCATTGAATTGATTATCCACTACTTCTCTAGGGGTGAAGTTGTTTCGGTCATGTGGATAGAAACCTTCTTCAATGATTCTCCAAAGATTAGTATTCACATGATTTAAATGACGCTTGAAGCGATACACCCAAGAATCAAAATGCTCATTTTCCACAATCTTAGGAGGAGGGCCGGCATGATTTAAATGAGTAGAGGGAATCAGTCCTCCATAAGTTGGGGGTTCCACATGGGAAAAGATGCCGGTGCCATTTCCACCACTAGTAGAAGGACCCTTCTCACTATTAGCTTCCCCCTTGTCGGAGTTAGCATCCGTCACCTTGTTAGTGGGATCACCCACTTGCAACGGCGAGGTAGGTAGTTTAAGTCCTTCTAAGAATTTATTAAACATGCTTTCAACCTTGGTTGTCATGGAGGTTTTCAATGTGTCCAAGGCCACATTGAATTCCTCATGGGACACCGAGGTTTCCCCATCACCCGTAGACAAGATCGGATTCACACCGGAGTGCTCCTCCTCCCCACCGTCTACGGTGTCAACCATACTCTTCGGACAGCAAAGTCCTTAATAAAGAGATGAGGCTCTGATACCAATTGTAAGGATCTATATAGTTGACTAGAGGGGGGGGGTGAATAGGCAACTAACAATTTTTAGCTTTTCTTTACCAAATTAAACTTTGCATCAAAGTAGGTTGTCTAGATATGCAACTAGGTGAACAACCTATATGATGCAACAACAACAAGCACACAAGCAAGCATGGGATATAACACAAGTAAGCTTGCAAAAGTAAAGGCGCGAGATAACCAAGAGTGGAGCCGGTGGAGACGAGAATGTGTTACCGAAGTTCCTTCCTTTTAAGGGGAAGTACGTCTCCGTTAGAGCGGTGTGGAGGCACAATGCTCCCCAAGAAGCCACTAGGGCCACCGTATTCTCCTCACGCTCTCACACAATGCGAGATGCCGTGATTCCACTATTGGTGCCTTTGAAGGCGGTGACCGAACCTTTACAAACAAGGTTGGGGCAATCTCCACAACTTAATTGGAGGCTCCCAACGACATCAAGAAGCTTCACCACAATGGACTATGGCTCCGAGGTGACCTGAACTGCCTAGGGTGCTCAAACACCCAAGAGTAACAAGATCCGCTTAGGGATTAGTGGGGAATCAAATTCTCTTGGTGGAAGTGTAGATCGGGGCCTTCTCAACCAATCCCAAGCAAATCAATAAGTTTGATTGGCTAGGGAGAGAGATCGGGCGAAAATGGAGCTTGGAGCAACAATGGAGCTTGGGGATGGAACAGGTAAGTCTTCTTGGAGAAGAAGACCCCCTTATATAGTGGGGGGACAATTCCAACCGTTACCCACCACTCAGCCTGCGACCCGCGGTACTACTGCACCATAGGAGCGATACTTCAAGACGGGCTCTGCGGTACTACGCTGGGCGGACATGCAGTACTACTGCATGTGGCAGAGCTCGACTGAACAGAAGAGCACAGACAGGGCGCGGTAGAACCGCAGGCACGGTACTACCGCGACCCTGTGTGGTACTACCGCAGGGCAGCCACAGTCCAGGCACGGTAGGCAAAGATGTAAAAAATTACATCCATGACTACCTCCGCTGAGATTTTATCGATGCGAAAATCCGACACGATACTACCGCGAACCAGGGGTGCGGTACTACCGTGAATGGTGCGGATGTAAAAAATTACATCCGCCCCTACCTCCGCCATCGCTGCAGACTGCCAGCAACACGGTATTATCACACAAGAACACGGTACTACCGTGTAGGGTGCAGATGTAAAAAATTACATTCGCCCCTACTACCGCTTGAGCAGCGGCGCCAGGCCAGAACTCACGGTAATACCGCTTGGGAGGAGCGGTACTACCGTGGAAGCCCATGGTACTACCGTGCCGGAGCCCGGTACTTCCGCTGGCTCCTGTGGTAGTACCGCTCAGAGGAGCAGTACTACCGCCAGCCAGAGAAGAGAAACTCAGAGTCCTTCATTTCGTAGAGACAAGGTGAGATGGGGGAGAACTCCAAAGAGCCAAAGGAAAGGCGGTGCAACAGGGACGTGTACGTGAGATTCCACCCAAACCTTTCCAAAGCGTACCCTCTCTTAATAGTACGGCTTTCCTACGACTCAACTCCACCGAAAAGAACCATAGAGAAACGCCGTCTTCAATAATCTTCGAGGGGCAACAAATCGTCTTGTGTTTAGTCATGATATCTCTGAAAAGCTCAGTACACACGATTAGTCCGCAAAATCATTGTCATCAATCACCAAAACTACTAAGGGACAAGAATGCCCTTACATTGAGACTTCTTGGATTATTATCTTGGGGTGCCTTGGGCATCCCCAAGCTTGAACTTTTGTGTCTCCTTAATTCCTCTCATATCATGGTTTCTCTTTTTATCAAAAGCTTCATCCACAACAAACTCAACAAGAACTCGTGAGATATGTTAGTATAAATCAATGCAAAACCTTATCATTTTCTACTGTAATAAATCACTACAATTATTATTCAACATTGCATACTAAATGCCTCTGCATATTTAAAACTCCTATCCTCAAATAGAATCATTAAACAAGCAAACATATGCAAACAATGCAAACATAACAGCAATCTGCCAAAACAGTACAGTCTGTAAAGAATGCAAGAGTATCAATTCTTCACTAACCCCAAAAATTGTGAGAAAAATACTACGCTGTAAAAGATTTATCAGAGCTCAATATGCAAAAAGTTTCAACATTATACCATTCTCTAACTTTTTTAGGGAATTTTTGCAACAACGGTAAACTTTCTGTTTTCAAACAGCAACATGCATACTAGCAAAATAAGCATGGTAAAGGCTATCCTTGACATTTTTATTGAAAATAAAGATGCAAAACATTAATATAAATAACAGCAAGAAAATACTAACAGAAGAAAATGACGCTCCAAGCAAAACACATATCATGTGGTGAATAAAAATATAGCTCCAAGTAAAGTTACCGATAGACGAAAGACGAAAGAGGGGATGCCATCCGGGGCATCCCCAAGCTTAGGCTCTTGGTTGTCCTTTAATATTACCTTGGGGGTGCCTTGGGCATCCCCAAGCTTAGGCTCTTGCCTCTCTTTATTCCATAGTCCATCTAATCTTTACCCAAAACTTGAAAACTTCACAACACAAAACTCAACAGAAAACTCAGAAGTCTGCTAGTATAAGAAAATAAAACCACCACTTAGGTACTGTAATGAACTCATTATAAATTCATATTGGTGTAATATCTACTGTATTCCAACTTTTCTATGGTTCATACCCTCCGATACTACTCATAGATTCATCAAAATAAGCAAACAACACATAGAGAACAGAATCTGTCAAAAACAGAACAGTCTGTAGTAATATGTATCAAACGTATACTTCTGTAAATCCAAAATTCTACCAAATTAGGAAGTCCTAAGAAATTTGTGTACAAATCCAGAGGAAAAAGAACCAGATCAGAATCACGTTCCTGTTAATTAACAAAACTAATTTACTGAGTGAAAAAGTTTCTGATTCTCAGCAGGATCAACACAACTATCACCGTAGGTTATCCTAAAGGTCTTACTTGGCACTTTATTGAAACAAAAGCTATTAAACATGATTACTGCAGTAGAATAATCATGTCAACTCACAGAAACAATAAGGATAAATATTGGGTTGTCTCCCAACAAGCGCTTTTCTTTAATGCCTTTTAGCTAGGCATGATGATAACAATGATGCTCACATAAAAGATAAGGATTGAAACATAATGGGAGCATCATGAAGCATATGACTAGCACACTTAAGTCTAACCCACTTCATATGCATAGGGATTTTATGAGCAAACAACTTATGGGAACAATAATCAACTAGCATAGGAAGGTAAAACAAGCATAGCTTCAAGATTTTCAACACATAGAGAAGAAACTTGACATTATTGCAATTCCTACAAGCATATATTCCTCCCTCATAATAATTTTCATTAGCATCATGAATGAATTCAATAATATAACCAGCACCTAAAGCATTCTTTTCATGATCTACAAGCATAGAAAATTTACTACTCTCCACATAAGCAAATTTCTTCTCATGAATAGTAGTGGGAGCAAAGTCAACAAAATAACTATCATGTGAAGTATAATCCAATTGAAAACTAAAATCACGATGACAAGCTTCATGGTTATCAATATTCTTAATAGCATACAAGTCATCACAATAATCATCATAGATAGCAACTTTGTTCTTATAATCAATTGGAACCTCTTCCGAAATAGTGGAATCATCACTAAATAAAGTTGACACTCTTCCAAATCCACTTTCATGTTCATCACAATAAGATTCAACATCCTCCAAAATAGTGGGATCACTACTTCCTAAAGTTGACACTCTTCCAAACCCACTTTCATCAATATAATCATCATAAATAGGAGGCATGATTTTATCATAATAAATTTGCTCATCAAAACTTGGGGGACAAAAAATATTATCTTCATCAAACATAGCATCCCCAAGCTTGTGGCTTTGCATATCATTAGCATCATGGATATTCAAGGAATTCATACTAACAACATTGCAATCATGCTCATCATACAAAGATCTAGTACCAAACATTTTAATGCATTCTTCTTCTAGCACTTGAGCACAATTTTCCTTTTCATCATACTCATGAAAGATATTAAAAAGATGAAGCGTATGAGACAAACTTAACTCCATTTTTTTGTAGTTTTCTTTTATAAACTAAACTAGTGATAAAACAAGAAACAAAAAGATTCGATTGCAAGATCTAAAGATATACCTTCAAGCACTCACCTCCCCGGCAACGGTGCCAGAAAAGAGATTAGTTGAAGGGGTGTGAGTGCCGCTTACCTAGCCTCCCCGGCAATGGCGCCAGAAAAGAGCTTGATGTCTACTACACAACCTTCTTCTTGTAGACGTTGTTGGGCCTTCAAGTGCAGAGGTTTGTAGGACAATAGCAAATTTCCCTCAAGTGGATGACATAAGGTTTATCAATCCGTGGGAGGCGTAGGATGAAGATGGTCTCTCTCAAACAACCCTGCAACCAAATAAAAAAGAGTCTCTTGTGTCCCCAACACACCCAATACAATAGTAAATTGTATAGGTGCACTAGTTCGGCGAAGAGATGGTGATACAAGTGCAATATGGATGGTAGATATAGGTTTTTGTAATCTGGAAATATAAAAACAGCAAGGTAACGAGTGATAAAAGTGAGCGTAAACGGTATTGCAATGGTAGGAAACAAGGCCTAAGGTTCATACTTTCACTAGTGCAAGTTCTCTCAACAATAATAACATAGATAGATCATATAACAATCCCTCAACATGCAACAAAGAGTCACTCCAAAGCCACTAATAGCGTAGAACAAACGAAGAGATTATGGTAGGGTACGAAACCACCTCAAAGTTATTCTTTAGGGTCGATCTATTCAAGAGTTTGTACTAGAATAACAGCTTAAGACACAAAATCAACCAAAACCCTAATGTCACCTAGATACTCCATTGTCACCTCAAGTATCCGTGGGCATGATTATACGATATGCATCACACAATCTCAGATTCATCTATTCAACCAACACAAAGTACTTCAAAGAGTGCCCCAAAGTTTCTACCCGAGAGTCAAGACGAAAACGTGTGCCAACCCCTATGCATAGGTTCATGGGCGGAACCCGCAAGTTGATCACCAAAACATACATCAAGTGGCACGTGATATCCCATTGTCACCACAGATAAACACGGCAAGACATACATCAAGTGTTCTCAAATCATTAAAGACTCAATCCGATAAGATAACTTCAAGAGCAAAACTCAATTCATCACAAACATCATAAGATCCAACTATAATAGCAAAGCTCGCGATACATCAAGATCATGCCATAGAGAGAACACGAGAGAGAGAGAGATCAAACACATAGCTACTGGTACATACCCTCAGCCCCGAGGGTGAACTACTCCCTCCTCGTATGGAGAGCGCCGGGATGATGAAGATGGCCACCGGTGATGGGTTCCCCCTCCGGCAGGGTGCCGGAATAGGCTCCCTAGAGGTTTTTGGTGGCTACAGAGGCTTGCGGCGGCGGAACTCCCGATCTATCTTCTGTTTCAATGTTTTTAGGGTATGTAGGCTTATATAGGCGAAAGAATTCGGTCGGGGGAGCCTCAAGGGGCCCACAAGAGTGGAGGGCGCGCCCAGGGGGGTGGGCGCGCTCCCCTATCTTGTGGCTTCCTCGATGCTTCTCCGGCTTGCACTCCAAGTTTCCTGGGTCACGCTTGCTCCAAAAATCACGCGTCAAGGTTTCATTCCGCTTGGACTCCGCTTGATATTCCTTTTCTTCAAATATCAAACAGCAATAAAACAGCAATATGGCCTGGGCCTCCGGTTAATAGGTTAGTCCCAAAAGTAATACAAAAGTGTATAATAAAGCCCGTAATCATTCAAAACAGATAATAAAATAGCATGAATGCTTCATAAATTATAGATAAAGCGTGCGGACCCTACGGATTTGAGAACTATGTAGACATGACCGAGACACCTCTTCGGTCAATAACCAATAGAGGAACCTGGATGCTCATATTGGCTCCCACATATTCTACGAAGATCTTTATCGGTCGAACCATTATGAAAACATATGTTATTCCCTTTGTCATCGGTATGTTACTTGCCCGAGATTCGATCGTCGGTATCTTCATACCTAGTTAAATCTCGTTACCGGCAAGTCTCTTTACTCGTTCCATAATACATCATTCTGCAACTAACTCATTAGTCACTTTGCTTGCAAGGCTTCTTATGATGTGTATTACCGAGAGGGCCCAGAGATACCTCTCCGATACTCGGAGTGAAAAATCCTAATCTCGATCTATGCCAACCCAACAAGCACCTTCGGAGATACCTATAGAGCATATTTATAATCACCTAGTTATGTTGTGACGTTTGATAGAACACAAGGCATTCCTTTGGTATCCGGGAGTTGTATAATCTCATAGTCGAAGGAATATGTATTTGACATGAAGAAAGCAATAGCAATAAAACTGAATGATCAATATGCTATGCTAACGGATGGGTCTTGTCCATCACATCATTCTCCTAATGATGTGATCCCATTCATCAAATGACAATACATGTCTATGGTTAGGAAACTTAACCATCTTTGATTAATGAGCTAGTCTAGTAGAGGATTACCGGGGACACGGTGTTTTGTCTATGTATCCACACATGTATCAAGTTTCCGGTTAATACAATTCTAGCATGAACAATAAAAATTTATCATGATATAAGGAAATATAAAATAACAACTTTATCATTGCCTCTAGGGCATATTTCCTTCAGTCTCCCACTTGCACTAGAGTCAATAATCTAGTTCACATCGCCATGGATTTAACACCAATAGTTCACATCGTCATGTGATTAACACCCATAGTTCACATCGCCATGTGAACAACACCCAAAGGTTTTACTAGAGTCAATAATCTAGTTCACATTGCTATGTGATTAACACCCAAAGAGTACTAAGGTGTGATCATGTTTTGCTTATGAGAGAGGTTTAGTCAACGAGTCTGCCACATTTAGATCCATATGTATTTTGCAAATTTCTATGTCTACAATGCTCTACATGGAGCTATTCTAGCTAATTGCTCCCACGTTCAATACGTATCTAAATTGAGACTTAGAGTCATCTAGATCAGTGTCAAAGCTTGCATCAACGTAACTCTTTACGACGAACTCTTTAGCACCTCCATAATCGAGAAACATTTCCTTAGTCCTCTTTAAGGTAACTAAGGATAATTTTTGCCGTTGTCCGGTGATCTATTCTTGAATCACTACCGTACCCTCTGCCAAACTCATGGCAAGGTACACAGTAGGTTTGGTACACAGTAGGTTTGGTACACAGCATGACATACTTTATATAACCTATGGCTGAGGCATAGGCATTGACTTTCATTCTCTCTTTATCTTGTGTCGTGGTTAGGTTTTGAGTATTTACCGAACTTCACACCTTATAATACAGGCAAGAAATCCTTTTTTGACTGATCCATTTTGAACTCCTTGAAACTCTTGTCAAGGTATCTATTCATTCAAAGTCTTATCAAGCGTCTTCATCTATCTCTATAGATCTTGATGCCCAATCTGTAAGCAGCTTCACCGAGGTATTTCATTGAAAAATTCTTATTCAAGTATCCTTTTATGCTATACAGAAATTCTATATCATTTACAAACAACAATATGTCATCTATATAATATCATAAATGCTACAGAGCTCCCATTCACTTTCTTGTAAATGCAGGCTTCACCGTAAGTCTGTATAAAACCATATGATTTGATCACCTCATCAAAACGTATATTCCAACTCTGAGATGCTTTCACTAGTCCATGGATGGATCGCTGGAGCTTGCACATCTTGTTAACACCTTTAGGATCGACAAAACCTTCTGGTTGCATCATATACAACTCTTCTTAGAGATATCCATTTAAGGAATGCAGTTTTGACATCCCTTTGCTAGATTTCATAAAATGTGGCAATTGCTAACATGACTCGGACGGTCTTAAGCATCGCTACACTTGAGAAAGTCTCATCGTAGTCAACCCCTTGAACTTGTCGAAAACCTTTTGTGACAAGTCAAGCTTTGTAGACAGTAACATTACCATCAATGCTAGTCTTCTTCTTGAAGATCCATTTATTCTCTATGGATTGCCGATCATCGGGCAAGTCCACCAAAGTCCACACTTTGTTCTCATATATGGATCATATCTCAGATTTCATGGCCTCAAGCCATCTGTCAGAATTTGGGCTCATCATAGCTTCTTCATAGTTCATAGGTTCACCTTGGTCTAGTAACATGACTTCGAGGACAGGATTATCGTACCACTCTGGTGCGGATCATGCTCTGGTTGATCTACAAAATTCAGTAGTAACTTGATCTGAAGTTTCATGATCATCATCTTTAGCTTCCTCTCTAGTTGGTGTAGGCATCACGGGAACAATTGTCTCTGATGTACTACTTTCCAATTCGAGAGAAGGTACATTTACCTCATCAAGTTCTACTTTCCTCCCACTCACTTCTTTCAAGAGAAACTCCTTCTCTAGAAAGGTTCCATTCTTGGCAATAAAGATCTTGCCTTCGGATCTATGGTAGAAGGTGTACCCAATTGTTTCCTTAGGGTATCCTATGAAGACGCACTTCTCCGATTTGGGTTCGGTCTTATTAGGCTGAAGCCCTTTGACATAAGTGTTGCAACCCCAGATTTAAGAAATGACAGCTTAGGTTTCTTGCTAAACCACAGTTCATACGGTGTCGTCTCAACGGATTTAGACGGTGCCCTATTTAACGTGAATGCGGTTGTCTCTAATGCATAACCCCAAAACAATAGTGGTAAATCGGTAAGAGACATCATATATCACATCATATCTAATAAAGTGCGGTTACGACGTTTGGACACACAATTACGCTGTGGTGTTCCAGGTGGCGTGAGTTGTGAAACAATTCCACATTGTTTTAAAGGAAGGCCAAAACATGTAACTCAAATATTCGCCTCTACAATCAGATCGTAGAAACTTTATTTTCTTGTTACGATGATTCTCCACTTCGTTTTGAAATTCTTTGAACTTTTGAAATGTTTCACACTTGTGTTTTATTAAGTAGATATACCCATATCTGCTCAAATCATCTGTCAAGGTCAGAAAATAACGATACCCGCCTCAACACTCATCGGACCGCATACATCGGCATGTGTTATTTCCAATAAGTCATTGGCTCGCTCCATTGTTCAGGAGAACGGAGTTTTCGTCATCTTGCCCATGAGGCATGGTTCGCGAGTATCAAATGATTCATAATCAAGTGATTCCAAAAGCCCATCAACATGGAGTTTCTTCATGTGCTTTATACCAATATGACCTAAATGGTAGTGCCACAAGTATGTTGCACTATCATTATCAACTTTGCTTCTTTTGGCATCAATGTTATGAATATGTGTATCACTACGATCAAGATTCAATAAACCATTAACATTGGGTGTATGACCATAGAAGGTTTTATTCATGTAAACAGAATAATAATTATTCTCTGTCTTAAATGAATAACCGTATTACAATAAACATGATCCTATCTTGTTCACGCCCAACGCAAACACCAAATAACATTTACTTAGGTTCAACACTAATCCCGACAGTATAGGGAGTGTGCGATGACGATCATATCAATCTTGGAACCACTTCCAACATGTATCATGTTGTAGGGTCAAACCCTAGAGGGGATCTTTTCACACTTGGAGGGGGAAAAGGAGGAAGAACACTCAAGAACACAAGGAACAAAACTCTCAAACAAACCCAAATATCACATCCACTAGAGTAGCATACATGAGATCCACAAGATTACATGACCAATTCAAGGAAAATAGCACTAGGTAAGTTCTTCCCACTAGGTGAGGTCTTGATGATGATCTTCTCCAAGAGGAGGCCTTGACAATCCAAAGGATTCTTCCCTAGGTGGGGGCTTGATCTCCAAAGAGGAGGGGATACAAGGAGAAAAGATCACAATGTTTTCTCTAATACTTTGCTGACCTTCCAAATGAGCTAGGGGATGGATATATAAAGCCTAGGGACGCAAGAAGAGGGAGAGAGGGGTACAAGGGCCAAAAGGCCAAAAGGACACGGGCAGTTCCAGGGGCGTCCGGGCACCCGGTGTCAAACCGGCCGGGCACCGGGACTGGTCAGGGGTGCCGGCTGGTGGATGAGCGGGCACCCGGGGTCCAGGGCCTGGGCACCCGGGGCGGTCTTAGGTGGCTAGGCGGGGCCGACCGGGCACCCGAGGAGCGGCTGGGCGCGGCCGGGAACCCGGGGTGGGCTGGCAAGGCCCAGGTTGTAGGCCGAGCACCCTGGGCCTTGGGGCCGGGCACCTGGGGCTGGCTGGGGCGCTGCCCAGGTTGTGGCCGGGCACCCGGGGTCAGGGCAGCCGGGCACCAGGGGTGCACAGGGGCTGCGGCCCTTCCTTATTCTTGATCTCCTCTCCTCTCCCTTGCTCCATGGGTGCTCTAAACTTTGTCTTCTCCTTCTCACGATCATCTTCTTGGTGCCTAAGATTGCATAGCGAGTCTCTTTGAGGTAGAATCCAATTCTTATGCGAAACCGAACGAAACTCGGAGAGGAGAGAGTCAACCTCATTCTCGATGGCGCGTGCACGTGCTCTTGTCATTGGTCTACTTGGTGCTTGCGGTGGTGATGGAGTGTCGGTGCGGGTAGACGTGGGATGCTCCGCATCATCTCCCCCCTTGGGAGAGATCCGTCCAGGGATCATGCTCTTCATCACCATGGTACTTGGCCAAGTCTTTGACGTTAAAGATGTCGCTAACATTGTACTTGTCGCACAGATGTTGACCTTGTAGGCATTGTCGTTGTAGCGTGCAAGCACCTTGAATGGTCCATCGGCTCTCGGGAGTAGCTTGGACTTGCATTCCTTGGGGAAGCGGTCTTTGTGGAGATGTATCCATACTTGATCACCCGGTTGGAACTCCATCGGAGACTTGTTGATGTTGAGCTTGGCGGTGAGGCGTTGTACTTGGCGCTTGATTGTGGAACGTCTTTCTTCATGCATCTTCTTGAGGTAGGCGGCTCTTGCACTTGCGTCCATGTTTGCTCGTTCTTGAAGCGGTAGAGGAAGGATGTCCAATGGCGACAAAGGGTTGAAACCATAGACGACCTCGAAGGGGGACTTGCCAGTGGTAGAGTGTCTTGCACGATTGTAGGCATACTCGGCGATGGGTAGGAACTCCTCTCACTCCTTGATGTTCTTCTTGATAACCACACGTAGGAGAGTTGCAAGCGTCTGGTTGGTGACTTCCGTTTGGCCATCGGTTTGAGGATGATACGCCGTGGAGAATAGTAGCTTGATCTCGAGCTTGGCGCATAGCATCTTCCAAAAGTAGCTTAAGAACTTGACGTCTCGATCCAATACAATTGTCTTTGGCACACCGTGCAACCTCAAGATTTCCCTACAAAAGAGATTAGCAACATGTGAAGCATCGTCTATCTTATTGCATGGGATAAAATGAGCCATTTTAGAGAATCGGTCCACAACAACAAAAACGGAGTCCTTGCCATTTTGAGTCCTAGGTAATCCAAGCACAAAATCCATGCTAATGTCTTCCCAAGGTTGATGTGGAATAGGTAAAGGCATATGTAAACCATGGGATTGAAAGTGTGACTTATCTTTGCAACATGTAGAGCACCGGTTGGTGAAGCGGGTGACATCGTGAAACATCTTGGGCCAATAATAGTTCTTGGAGAGCATGGCGAATGTCTTGTCGCGTCCAAAGTGTCCCATGAGTCCGCCTCCATGAGCCTCTTGCAAAGGAGCAAACAAAGAGAAGACTCGAGAATGCAAAGTTTGTTAGCTCTCATAAGATAATCATCCTTGATGTAATATCGTTACAAAAAGTATGCGTCAAACACTTAGCATAAGGAGTAGCAAAGGTAGGATCATTTGCATACAAGTCTTTGATATGATCAAATCCAACTACATTCAATTCAAGTTGAGTAAGTAACATGCATTTGCGGGAAAGGGCATCCGCCACCACATTTTCTTTGCCCTTAATGTACTTGATCACATTCAATGAATTCACTCCATTTAGCATGCCGTTTATTCAACTTTGTTTGACCTTTAAGGTATTTAAGTGTTTCATGATCGGTATGTATGACAAACTCATGCGGTCTGAGGTAATGCTCCCACACATGTAACACGCGCACTAAAGCATACAATTATTTGTCATAGATGGGGTAATTGAGTTGAGCACCGGAGAGTTTTTCACTAAAATATGCAATATCTCGCTTTTCTTGCATCAAAACTCCACCAATTCCGGTACCACTTGCATCGCAATGAACCTCAAAAGTTTTGTCAAAGTTGGGTAAAGCAAGGATCGGAGCATGTGTAAGCAAAGATTTGAGCTCATCAAAAGAGGTGGATTGCAAAGGTACCCAAACAAAAGGAGCATTCTTCTTACTCAAGGCATGCAAAGGAGTGGCAATAGTGCTAAAATCTTTCACAAAGCGACGATAAAAACCCGCAAGGCCAAGAAAGCTACGCACTTGTTGCAAATTGGTGGGTTGGGGGCCAAGTTTTAATTGATTCAATTTTAGATTCATCAACATGGACACCCTTGGAAGAGACAACAAAACCCAAGAAAACCAACTTGTCAACTCCAAATGTGCACTTTTTCATGTTGGCATAAAGACGTTCCTTGCGAAGCGTTTGCAAAACAGCCCTAACATGCTTTAGATGCTTTTTCATGGATTTGCTAAACACAAGAATATCATCAAATTAAACCACAACAAACACTCCAATATAAGGTCGAAGCACAAAATGCATAAGGCGCATGAAAGTTCCGGGAGCTTCCAATAAACCCATAGGCATAACCAACCATTCGTACAAGCCAAATTTTGTTTTGAAAGCAGTTTTCCATTCATCACCTTCTTGTATGCGGATTTGATAATAGCCACTTTTAAGGTCAATTTTTGAGAAAATGGTGGTGCCGCTAAGTTCATCAAGCATATCATCTAGGCGAGGAATGGGGTGTCTATAACGAACGGTGATAGCATTGATGGGCCTACAATCTGAGCACATGTGAAAACTACCATCTTGCTTGGGCACAAGTATAACGGGAACGACATAAGGGCTTAAGCTTTCACGTACATGTCCGTTGTCGATGAGTTGTTGTACTTGCCGTTGGATCTCCTTAGTTTCTTCGGGGTTGACGCGGTAGGGAGCCTTGTTTGGAAGAGGTGCATCGGGGATGAGGTCGATCCTATGTTCAATGCCACATAGAGGAGGGAGACCGGGAGGTAGCTCATCGGGAAACACATCCTCAAATTCTTCTAACAAGTTGGAAAACACTAGAGGAAGAGGATTAGGATTGTTAGTTTTGATCATCTCATCTTTGCACAGGATGACAAAGTGGATGACACTCGATGGGTTCTCACACACTTCTCTCATCTCTCTTTTTGTGGCTAGGAGGACTAAGTTTTTCTCTCTTGGCGAAGAAGCGTTCAACTTTGGCTTGTGGCTCTCACTTTATTTTTGGTGGTGCACTCTCTCACTAGTTTCTCCATGATGGGTGGAAGCTTGCTTGTCGGTGATCACTTGGCTTGGTGACATTGGTCAAAGCACATACTCCTTGCCTTTCATCTTGAAGCTATAGTGGTTGGTTCGTCTGTTGTGGATGACGCTGCGGTTGAATTGACAAGGTCTTCCCAAAAGGTGGCACACGGACATAGGAACCACATCACACTCTAGGGTGTCTTCGTAGGCGCCGATCTTGAAAGAAACTTGCATCGTGTTCTCCACTTGAATAGAGCCGGAGTCGCTTAGCCATTGCACCTTGTTGGGACGGGGGTGCTTCTTCTTGACCAACTGAAGCTTGGAACATAGCTCTTCACTTTCCATGTTGTGACAACTACCTCCGTTGATGATGACCTTGACGGAGCGCCCATTTATGCCGACATTGGTGTGGAAGATGTGGCACCGTTGGTCTTCGTCTTGGTGGTGTTGGAGCGTCAAGACCTTGGAGGCCACGAGAGAGGGACTTGAATCGTTGTCACAAAATACTTGATCATCTTCATCTTCGTTCGCACGCTGGTGCATGACCACGTGCTCAATGGCTTCCATTTCTTCTTCACTCATCGAGTCGTATGTGTCGTCATCGTTGAAGACCATTGTTCGCTTGTTGGTGCATTGGAAGGACTTGTGCCCTCGGCCGCCACATGTGAACCACTTGAATGAACTTGTCTTTACGGGATCATCGGGAGGCGCCAAAGATGAAGGAGTCTTGGATTTGTAGGTGCTTGCCGGAGGACAAGTCGAGGAAGGCGCAACTTGCTTGGGACTTGACTTGTCGCCGGTACTTGGTGATGCTCGAGTTGAGGTAGGAGGTGCTGAAGTCGCGGGAGCTTGAGAGTAGGAGCTGTAGGTCTTGGACGAGTACTTGGCGTATTTGAAGTCATCTTGCACTTGTCGCTCGGCCTTGGTTGCTTGATGAACTAGCTCGAGAAGGTTTGAGTATGGTTGGAAGTCGGCGATCCGCTTGATTGGATGGTTGAGGCCGTTCAAGAAGCGTGCCATTGTTTGCTCGTCGTCTTCCTTGACATTGGCTCGTATCATGGCAATCTCCATTTCTTGATAGTATTCTTCCACCGTCTTCGTGCCTTGCTTGAGGAGTTGCAACTTCTTGAAGAGATCTCGCGTGTAGTGAGTAGGCACGAAGCGGGCTCTCATGACTTCCTTCATTGCTTCCCAAGTTGTGATTGGTGGTTCACCTCTTGTATGTCGTCGCTCAATCACTTTTTCCCACCAAATGAGGACGTAGTCTTGGAACTCGAGGGAGGCCATGGTGATCTTCTTTTCTTCATCGTAATTGTGAAGGCGGAAAATCTTGTCCACCTTCAATGCCCATGAGAGATATTCTTCGAGATCATTGCTTCTGGAGAACTTTGGCATGGTGAACTTGAGCTTGTCGTAGCGGAGTTCTTCATCGTGATAGCGGTTTTGATATCGCTCTTGCCTTGGAGGAATGTCCTCAAATGCTCGTTCCTCGTGATGTCGCTCTTGGCGTGGAGGAGGGTCTTGAAGCACTTGTTCCACTTGGTGTCGCTCTTGTCTTGGAGGAGGGCGAGGAATGTGCGCTTGGTTGCGCCTTTCTTGTTGCTCTTCGCATCGGGCGGCTTCTTCTTGTATCTCACGACGAAGAGCTTCCTCTTGTTCTCGCACTTGGTGGTTGCGGTCTTCAACGGCTCTAGTGGCCTCGCGTAGAGCTTGTTGTGCTTCAAGTGCTTGAGCTTGACAGATGGCGTCATATTCTTGAGGTACTTGATGTGGTTCTTGTGGAGGTACTTGCTTTAGCCCCATTGCTTCTTGAGGTACTTGGTGTCACATCCGTTCACGTGCTCGAACTCGGTCTTGTAAGCCATTGCCATGGAATGGATTTTCTTGAGCTTGGTGATCTTAAGGATGATCACGTCGAGGAAGGCGAGTTCGTGGAGGACTTGCATCATAAGAGGAGTAGTCCGAAGATTGCCAACTTGTATGGTGACTTGAGTGGCGCCGTCTTGAAGAAGCGGATGAGGAAGACGGGCATCGCACGATCATGTTGTGGAGCTCTTCCATTTGCATGGTGAACTTTGCATCGATGTAGTCGTGGTTCCTTGTTTCCGATTGACGAAGGTCGGAGGCGAGTTGCTCCAAGCGTTCACCCAATGCCTCGCTTTCTTGATGAAGCGCGCGTTACGCGATGAAGAAGTGGTTCTTGGAGACGAAGCCGGAATCATCGCCTTGCTCCTCGAAAAGTGGGTTCGACGATGAGTTTGGCCTATCCATCATAACCAAGTGGGGTGAGTAGGAAAATGAGAGAACAATACCAAAGTTACCTTCTCCGAGAATTGAGGATGTAACAAGTGTCACTCAATGTAATGCCACAATAGGAGAATTGGAACCGGGTTTGTTTCTCACATCTACAAATAAGAGGCTTATGGAGTAGCTCGGTTAGAATGGTGGCAAAAATTTCAAACAAATGTTAGTCAAGATATCGATAAGGTTGAGAATCACAAAAATCCAAGTAAAGCAAATAGATCAAACCCAAAGATATCACTAGGAACACACGCACGGAAGATATATGGGATCCGCACAACCAAGGAGTGAGCTCAAAATGTGCAACCACGGAAAATTCTCTTGTTGTGTGAATGCTCGAGAGACGCTAGCTTGGTTGCTAAAATGGGCAAGATACACTTGTGCACCTACCTATGAGAGAAACATGCCGTCTTGATACGTCTCCAATGTATCTATAATTTTTGATTGATCCATGCTATATTATCTACTGTTTTAGGTAATATTGGGCTTTATTATCCACTTTTATATTATTTTTGGGACTAACCTATTAACCGAAGGCCCAACCTAGATTTGTTGTTTTATGCCTATTTCAGTGTTTCGAGGAAAAGGAATATCAGACGGAGTCAAAACGGAACGAAATCAACTGGAGAAGTTATTTTTGGAAGGAAAGCCACCCGATGGACTTGAGTGCACGTCAGGAAAGAAGGGAGGTGCTCACGAGGGTGGGGGGCGCCCCCCCTGCCTCATGGCCCCCCCTTCGGTCCACCGACATACTTCTTTCACCCATATATACCTACGTACCCTAAAACTTCCAGAACAGAAGATAGATCGGGAGTTCCGCCGCCGCAAGCCTCTGTAGCCACCAAAAACCTCTCGGGAGCCCTTCCCGGCACCCTGCTGGAGGGGGGGATCCTTCACCAGTAGCCATCTTCATCATCCCAGCGCTATCCATGACGAGGAGGGAGTAGTTCACCCTCGAGGCTGAGGGTATGTACCAGTAGCTATGTGTTTGATCTCTCTCTCTCTCTCTCGTGTTCTCTCTCGTGTTCCTCTATGGCACGATCTTGATGTATCCCGAGCTTTGCTATTGTAGTTGGATCTTATGATGTTTTTCCCCCTCTACTCTCTTGTGATGAATTGAATTTCCTCTTTGAAGTTATCTTATCGGATTGAGTCTTTTATGAGAACACTTGATGTATGTCTTGCCGTGATTATCTTTGGTGACAATGGGATATCATGTGCCACTTGATGTATGTTTTGGTGATCAACTTGCAGGTTTCGTGACATTGGGAACCTACGCATAGGGGTTGGCACACGTTCTTGACTCTCCGATAGAAACTTTGGGGCACTCTTTGAAGTACTTTTTGTTGGTTGGATGAATCTGAGATTGTGTGATGCATATCGTATAATCATGCCCACGGATACTTGAGGTGACAATGGAGTATCTAGGTGACATTAGGGCTTTGGTTGATTTGTGTCTTAAGCTGTTATTCTAGTACAAACTCTTTTATAGATTGATCCGAAATAATAACTTTGAGGTGGTTTCGTACCCTACCATAATCTCTACGTTTGTTCTCCGCTATTAGTGGCTTTGGAGTGACTCTTTGTTGCATGTTGAGGGATTGTTATTTGATCTATCTATGTTATTATTGTTGAGAGAACTTGCACTAGTGAAAGTATGAACCCTAGGCCTTGTTTCCTATCATTGCAATACCGTTTACGCTCACTTTTATCTTTAGATACCTTGTTGTTTTTATTATTTCAGATTACAAAAACCTATATCTACCATCCATATTGCACTTGTATCACCATCTCTTCGCCGAACTAGTGCACCTATACAATTTACCATTGTATTGGGTGTGTTGGGGACACAAGAGACTCTTTGTTATTTGGTTGCAGGGTTGTTTGAGAGAGACCATCTTCATCCTACGCCTCCCACGGATTGATAAACCTGAGGTCATCCACTTGAGGGAAATTTGCTCTCGTCCTACAAACCTGTGCACTTGCAGCCCAACAACGCCTACAAGAAGAAGGTTGTGTAGTAGACATCAAGCTCTTTTTTGGCGCCGTTGCCGGGGAGGTGAGCGCTTGAAGGTATATCTTTAGATCTTGCAATCGAATCTTTTTGTTTCTTGTTTTATCACTAGTTTAGTTTATAAAAGAAAAGTACAAAAAATGGAATTGTGTTTGTCTCATACGCTTCGTCTTTTTAATATCTTTCGTGAGTATGAAGAAAAGGAAAATTGTGCCAAAGTGTTAGAAGAAGAATGCATTAAATTGTTTGGCACTAAATCTTTGAATGATGAGCATGATTGCAATGTTGTTGGTACGAATTCTTTGAATATCCATAATGCTAATGATGATTGCACTAGGTATGATGAAAATATCTCTTATGAGCATGTCAACTTTTGTGGAGTGCATGTTTGCATGAACACACCAAATAGAGAAGATATTTATTGCAAGAGGCATAAGTACTTAGAAACCAAATTGTTGCAAGAAGAGCTAGATGAATGTGCTGAAAGATTCAATATTTTTCGCGCTTGAGGGAGTCCTGGACTAGGGGGTGTCCGGACAGCCGGACTATCATTATCCGCCGGACTCCAAGACTACGAAGATACAAGATTGAAGACTCCGTCCCGTGTCCGGATGGGACTTTCCTTGGCGTGGAAGGCAAGCTTGGCAGTACGGATATGTAGATCTCCTATCATTGTAACCGACTCTGTGTAACCCTAGCCTCCTCCGGTGTCTATATAAACCGGAGGGCTTTAGTCCGTAGGACGACATACATTACAACAATCATACCATAGGCTAGCTTCTAGGGTTTAGCCTCCTTGATCTCGTGGTAGATCCACTCTTGTAATACCCATATAATCAATATTAATCAAGCGGGACGTAGGGTTTTACCTCAATCAAGAGGGCCCGAACTCGGTAAAACATCGTGTCCTCGCCTCTTGTTACCATCCGCCTAGACGCACGATTCGGGACCCCTACCCGAGATCCGCCGGTTTTGACACCGACATTGGTGCTTTCATTGAGAGTTCCTCCGTGTCGCCACCGATAGGCTTGATGGCATCTTCAACCAGCAACGCTGTCCGTGGTGAGACTTTTCTCCCGGACAGATCTTCAGATTCGGCGGTTTCGCTGCGGGCCAATTCGCTGGCCATCTGGAGCAGATCGAAGCTACGCCCCCGCCGTCAGTCGATTTGAAGCTTAAACTTCACGGCCGATGTCCGCGGAGACTTGATCTTCGACGGACTCGAGCCACAGCCAGCAGACCGCTTGCGGACGACGGCATGATCTAGCTCGCCACCGAGCAGTGCCTTGGTGGCGCTGACGGATCCGCTTCGCCATTAGCCCGGCCGATCGCCAGATCGAGGGCCGGTGGATAGACGCCGCCCTCGGGCTTCAACATCCACGGCGATGGAGCGAACACTAATCTTGTCCCTCGCGAAACTCGTGATTCCGAGGCGCCGACTCCTTGCCGGACTCAATCTCCCGCGCCCTACCAATCGATCCGGATTGGGCGCGATTATGGAATTCACCGCCGCAGACATCTTCCAAGATTTCGCCTTTTGGCGATATCCTCAATTCACTAAAGCATCTCTCGTTATCAGAGAGTCTGGCCGGACTATGGCCAGGATGGTTGGGGTACGGACGACGAAGAAATTCAGAGCCGCCCACCACCCACTTTGTAGCCACTGTCGACGATCTAACCGACATGCTAGACTACGACTCCGAAGACATCGACGCTATGGACGACGATGCCAGAGACGAACAAAAAACAGAGCTTATACAGCACGACAGGACCACCTCGTCGCATGACATATATATGGTGGACACCCCAAAGGAGAGCGAAAACAAGGACCAACGGGCAGCGGCAGAAGATGAACCCGCCGATAAACGACCAAAACGGCGGCGCAGACGCCGCCCTAAGTCCCGCCTCGACGACAACAACGCTCCCAAGGAACCCGCAATACGGCAGGGCTCACAAGCAGACGACGAACATGAGGATAAGCAACCGTCCGAACATGACGAGTCAGATAATCAGTCCAGGCCCGGCAAAAACAACAGCCCGGACGACCTCATGCCGGACACGCCGCCGGAGAGCAAGAACCTTCAGAAAAGACTCGTCAGTACTGCAAGAAGCCTGAAGAAGGAAAAATGGAGGCTCAATACAGCGGAAGACACACTAAGAATGAGATGGAGCAAAGTGCTCAAAACCTCAGATAAGTACGGCAATGGCCACCAATCAAAGAGCTACCCGAAGCGCAAGCTGCTACCAGAATTCGACGAGGAGGCCATAGAGCCTCCACAGTCCAAAAATAAAGGGGCTGCCTGGTTGGATAGACGGCCAGATGATAGGCCAAATTCTGACAACGGCGCCACACATAAACCAACCAACGAACTTGGAAGGATAGATGGCCCAGCCAGGTCCATCTACGGGCCAAAGGAGAAGGCCCCAAGAAGCAAGGCAACACGTCAAGTGCCCGATGGTAGCGGCACACACAAATACAGGGGTGCCGCACACCCATTATGTTTCACCGATGAGGTGCTGGACCATGAATTCCCAGCAGGATTTAAACCCATAAACATAGAGGCCTCACGATGGAACAATGCACCTCGAGTCGGATAGAAGATTATATATCGCACATACACATGGCCAGAGGAGACGATCTCCATGCCATAAAATACCTACCCCTCAAGCTCAAAGGGCCAGCCCGTCATTGGCTTAAAAGCCTCCCAGAAAACACTGCTGGAAGTTGGGAAGAGCTTGAGGATGCGTTTAGAGCAAATGTTCAAGGGACTTACGTCCGCCCTCCGGATGTAGATGATCTAAGTCATATAACTCAACAGCCCGGAGAGTCAGCGCGGAAATTCTGGAACAGGTTCCTTACCAAAAAGAACCAAATAGTCGACTGTCCGGACGCCGAAGCCTTAGCTGCTTTCAAGCATAATGTCCGAGACGAATGGCTTGCCAGGCACCTCGGTCAAGAGAAACCGAGGACAATGTCCGCACTAACAAGCCTCATGACCCGCTTCTGTGCGGGAGAAGATAGCTAGCTAGCAAGATGCAAAGCACCAATGACCCAAGTACATCTGAGATAAGAGATGGAACGAAAATCACGCGCAGAAAAGAGCAGACCGAATAAAGAGAAAAGCCCAAAGAGCACGGCAATCAACGCCGGATTCAAAAGCTCATGCCCAACAACAAAACACAGCCTCTCAAGGATGACAATGACGAATTGTCCAACTTAAACAAGATTTTGGGTCGGATATGTCAAATCCACAAGACTTCTAAGGCTCGCAAATCACACCCACAGGATTGTTGGGTTTTAAACAGTCCGCCGACTAAATGCCGAACACAAGGGCTCGACGCGTCAAGCGAAGAAGATAAACCCCACCAGCAGAGCACCGAAAACAAAAGACTTTCCCACAAGAGGTCAAAACAGTAAACTCACTTCATGTGATAATACGGAAAACAATGCGGCGCTTCCTAAAAGAGCGTCGCGCGGTCCAACCCAAAGAAACCATAGAGATTGATATCAAAGCCAATCACTTTCGACCACCGACTACTCCGAAGCGCTCAAACGCGGACGGACTCTCGATATTGAATCCCATAATAGACGGATTACAATTTACTAACGCCCTAATGGACGGAGGCAGCGACTTAAACTCGCTATATTCAAACACAATCCGTAGGATGGGGATAGACCCTACCAAAATCCGACACAGCCGCACTTCCTTCAAAGGAGTGACGCCAGCCCTTACGCCAAGTGCATGTGCTCTATATTACTAGAAGTCGTGTTCGATCGCCGAACAATTTTCGACGCTAAAAATTAATTTTTCACATCGCCCCATTTGAAAGTGAATATCAAGCACTCTTGGGACGAAGGCTTTTGTCCGCTTCAACGCCATACCGCATTACGCGCCTCTTACACTCAAGATGCCCGGTCCGCGTGGTGTCATTTCAAGACGAGGGTCACTTAAAGACCCGGACTCGGATAGACGAATCCGCTTCAGCAGTTAGGGGCTCCCTAGCCGCATACCTCTTCACAGGCTGCGCGCAAGATAAACAACCGCGGGTTCATACAAACCCCGCTTTAATTATTTATATTTCTTCTTTTACACATATTTTTCGCACGATTTATTTTCAAACTAAACGCCCTCTTTTTACAGATGAACAACGCCCATACCCGCCCAGGATAAAGGGCACAACGGAGACACAGCGCAGACGCAAGAGGGACCCGCTTTTGAGGATTCTTTTCGATTAAGACCTGTGTAAACATTTTTACCGCTCTTGTTGTTATTCTCCTTGGTTTCTTCCTATAGCCAAAGCGGAGCTCGACGCTTTGGCATCGGCCGCGTCGAAGACCATGCCCGCATTCGACACTAGGGGCTTAGGGCATCTCGCCCATTATTATAAAGACCGAACACCTTAGGGAGTGTTCGCGCCTCGAAAGTTAGGTATTATATGCATCAGCTCGAATCATGTCTTTGGTCAAATGTTGGGTTTGCCGGCTCCGTGTTTTGCTGCCTTACGCTCAGATCACCGCTAACGCGGCACTGTGGAGAACTATCGCGACAGCCCCGATTCGGCCGGGCGAGCACCTCAAGAGAGAAAGCCGAAAACCGATCGTCATGATCTGCCGAGAGACCGGTCAACCACTCGGTCGACTACCGAATGTTTAGAATTTCGCTTTGACGAAGGACCGTTTCGGTCAGCACATACGCACTTTAACTCGGAGATGTGCGGTGCCACCAGGGGCTATATCGTAGCCCCACCCTCGAGCTCCACTGGCTAAGTGAAAGTGATAAAGCATTATAGTCCAGATTGCCTCATTCGCTACGCTACCACCTCCTTAAACAGGACCGAGACGTCGGATTAAGTGTGAAAACACGCTATTTTTGCAAACACCCCCGCACCCTCTGCGTAGGGGCTGAAGCCGAAGACTGCAATCTTTCAAGTTATACAAATGTATACGTAAAACGGCCGCACAGGAGAAGTTTTACTACTTGGGACGCACAAGTATAAAAAGCAGTTATAACATAATCATCGTTTTACAAGCTAATACGTTCATTTGAACGTGACATTTTTTGAGCACTGCGACTCTATTACACGAGCACCATGCATAACTTCCCCGAAATAGTGCTCGGCGGGGAGCCGGTTTTCATCCGAATCCTGGGCGGCAACAGCGGTGGCATCCATCTCCGGACAATGCGCCTTCATACGAGCAAGAGCCATACGCGCGCCCTCGATGCAGGCCGACCGCTTCATCTCCTTTATATGCGGCACCGCTCCAAGGAATTGCTGCAGTAAGCCGAAGTAGCTCGCCGCCTTGGGCCTCTCTGGCCAGACATGAGCCACAATGTCAGTCATGGCAAGTCCGGACAATCTCTTTAGTTCGGCCCATTCGGCCAACCGGTCTGTCAACAAAAGTGAGCGGTCCGGACTATGGAATTGAGACCAGTATAGCTCTTCCGTCTTGTGATCCTCCTGGCTCCGGAAGTGCTCAACGGCATCAGCCGCACTTACAGCTAAGTCCATATATGGATCCTCCGGACTCCACAGCCGCTCAAATTGAGCATACTTTCCATCCATAAACCGGCGACGCAGCAGAAAAGGCTTGCCAGCCACGATATCTCCGGCTTGGCGCAGTTCCTCCCTCATAGCCCGCATTGCAGAGCGGTCATCCTTGGCTTCGGTGGTGGCCTTCTTCAGGTCTTCCCGCTCTGATAAGCGCTCCTTTTCAAGAGCCTCATTGCGGTCGGCAGCATCCTTTACTTTCTTGGCCAATTCGGCCACCTTCGCCCTGCTTAGGTAGTGCGCAGCCCTTTCGGCTTTCAACTCCTCGGCCGCCCTAGAGGCAACCGCGTCACTCCTTCGGGCTTGCTCCTTAGCTCGAGCAAGTTCAGCCCGAAGGCTCTCCATAGCAGCAGCACCGTCTGTACAACAGCATATAATTAATCAGAGGCGGGCTTCGACCCCCTTAAATAAAGCGACTGTGGAGAACTCATTTACCTTGCGACTCGTCCAGTTGCCGGTTGACAAGTGCGATGTCCGCATCCGCCATGTCAAGTTGCCGACTCAACTCGGCAAACTCACTAGTCCGGCTAGCCCTCGGACTATCCGCCACCTGCATAGGAACGGTGGCATTCATTACTTATGATTTGATCCTCGACGCGCTGTCGTTCCCGACAACCTACCGAGTCCTGTGGGCTACTATCTATACAGGCGCATTTTATATGCAAAACTGTTAAAAGACAAAAGGGTGCGTCATTCTCAAGATACCTCAAATCCCGCCACAAACTCATGGCGGCATTGCATAATCCGCCTCGCGCATTTAAATCCTTACAATTGCCATACGCATCAACGCACGGTGATCTTCTGAAATGGACGCCCTCTCAAGCAGATTCTTTAGTTCTCCCGGCCGGATACTAGTGCGTGCCAAACTCTCTGGCCCCTCCGGACTCGGGGATACCCTCCGTGATGATACTTCAGGCTCGCCCGCCTTATCTGACGGCGCTGCAAACAGAGGCGTTTCACTCTCCATCATCTCCGGAAGAAGGTCTCCCGAAGACGAACTCATCTGAGAAGGCTGCAGATCCGAACTGCAATATAAATATTTTGGTCACCCACAGAAGCACGAATGAAGGCATTTCCTTACTAATTAATTCCCTTTTTCATACTCACGGCTCGCTGGAGGGCTGATCCTTTGGCGATGATTGTGCGTCCGGATTCTCTCCGGACGCCGGACCCCCCGATGAAGATCTCTTCCCGCGCTTAGGGGCTTTGGCCTCCGGATCTTCGGAGGCGGTCCTCTTCTCCCCCTGGAGGGAGGGGTTCTTGATTCCCCCCTCTTCGGGCGCCCCTTTGGGTGAAATATTAGCTCCTCTGTTTTCCCCTTCGCCCCCTTCTATGGGTGCGACCTCCAACATTCTGACCAGCACGGGCTCCAGTGCGGTCTCTGGGAGGGGGGCCGGACACCTTATCAGCCTTGATTGCGCCACCCATTCCTGTGAAGAGTGATGGGTCAGGAGGCGAACACTAGAAAGGCGTATAAACAGAAAGTCTGGACTCTAAGCTATTTACCTGAGTATCCGGGCGATTGCGGCTTAGGCCCGCGTTCTCGGCTAATTCTGGACACGCCACCTGCAGTCCGAAGAACAACTTGTACATCTCCACGGGTGTCGCACCCATAAAGTGTTGGAGAATCCGAGGTCCCTCCGGGTTGAACTCCCATAGACGGAGAGGACGGCGTTTGCAGGCGAAGATGCCCGATCAAGATAACTCGCATCACCACGATCAGGTCTATCTCCTCGCTTGAGGTCTCGAATCCGCCCTGCAGTGAGGGCACATCTTGGACGGCCCCAATTGAGCCCTTGGTCGACCCACGACACCGGTGGCGTGGAGGTCCCAGCGGAAGGAAGGCGGCGGCTTTTGCTGCTGCCCGCCTTCGAGCGGTGATATAGAAACACTCCTGCTGCCACAACCGAGTTCCTCTTGAAGGAACCTTCGCCACGGGCATCGGCCGCTTTGCTTATGGTCGCCCACAAGACTCCGCTGACGCCCCGATCATCTTGGCTCCACTTGAAGGTCTTCACCACAGCCGAAGTGGGGAGTGACGCGAGGAAGGCTTCGCAGACGATAATGAATGCGGAGATGTGGAGGATGGACTCCGGAGCCAAGTCGTGAAAGTCCAGCCCATAATAGAACATGAGTCCTCTCACGAAGGGGTCCGTCGGGAAGCCTAAACCCCGACGGAGGTGGGATACGAAGACAACGAACTCACCGGGCTCGGGGGCGGGCACGGCCTGCCCTTGGGCGGGCAACCTGTGCGAAACCTCGTAAGCCAGGTACTTGGCCTCACGTAACTTCGATATGTCCTCCTCCGTAACGGAGGAGGGCATCCATCGGCCCTGGAGGTCGGAGCCGGACATGGTTAAGGATCTAAAGCGCTCAAATCTGAGGCTCTGAGTGTTGGAACTGGGAGCGAGGAGGAGATTCGATGCGAGATTGAAGAACAAGGACAAGCCTTGGTCCTCTTATAAAGGGGAAAAATACCAAGAGCCGCCTCCGTGACCGCTTGGGATTCACCTTCGATAGAGGAGCGTGGCGACGGAACGGTTGGGTTACCCACGCACGTATTGATGAGAATCCGGAATAAGGGGAACACGATCCGCTTCGACGAGACGTGTTAAGGAAACCGCCGCTAAACGTCCGAGGTGGTATAGTAAAAACGATTCAAACAAAAGCTTGGTAGCAAGCAGTGATGTCACGCCGCGAATACGCCGGTGATTGAATGAAGTGTGCATTTTATTCTCTCTACGGTGGAATGTGGAATTTATTTTGCGAGCCGGACACTATCCTGGTGTTTATGATCTTCTCTGGATTATTCAAGGAGGAACCCGCCTTGCAATGCCGAACATTATGCGCCACGGACTAATCGTCATTGAAGCCTGGTTCAGGGCTACCGAGGAGTCTCGACTAGGGGTGTCCGGACAGCCGGACTATCATTATCCGCCGGACTCCAAGACTACGAAGATACAAGATTGAAGACTCCGTCCCGTGTCCGGATGGGACTTTCCTTGGCGTGGAAGGCAAGCTTGGCAGTACGGATATGTAGATCTCCTATCATTGTAACCGACTCTGTGTAACCCTAGCCTCCTCCAGTGTCTATATAAACCGGAGGGCTTTAGTCCGCAGGACGGCATACATTACAACAATCATACCATAGGCTAGCTTCTAGGGTTTAGCCTCCTTGATCTCGTGGTAGATACACTCTTGTACTACCCATATCATCAATATTAATCAAGCAGGACGTAGGGTTTTACCTCCATCAAGAGGGCCCGAACCTGGGTAAAAACATCGTGTCCCTCGTGTCTTGTTACCATCCGCCTAGACGCACAGTTCGGGACCCCCTACCCGAGATCCGCCGGTTTTGACACCGACAGCGCTCCTTGTGAACTTTGCAATGAACATGGTCATTTAAAACTCCAATGCTATTTGTTTCATGATCAAGTCGTGTCCAAATATTGTGATAACTTGATTACCCTTGAGCATCATAAAGAGCTTAGTCTTCTTTTGGGTTATGAAGAAATGAAACGTATAACTGGGGATATTCCAAAATTTAATCTTGATAAATTTCTTGACTTTGATCTAGAGAAGATTTATATGTATTGTGCGGAGAATTGCATTGAAAATCCTTATATTTCCAATTACATAAAGAAAAGAAAGCAAATAGAAGATGAAGAGAATACTAATGAAAGGGAAGAGACTTCCCAATCTCCTCCTATTATTTCTTATGATGAATCAGGTAATGAGGAGGAGCCTTCTATTCAACCAATCTCATCAATAAGGAGCTCAAAGAGGAAGGTTGAACCCACACATAATGTGAAGAAGAAGAAGAAAAGAAGGAGCAACAAAGGTAGAAAGGTATCCCTCCCAAATGATGTTGCTCCTACTACTCATTGTGATGATGATAATTGCTATACTATTGGTGCTATCATTATTTTTAATGATGAGAGTGATTATGCTTATGATATGAAACGGCCCAAGCTTGGGGAAGCTATGTTTGATTGGGATGAAATATTTGAGAATATATTTGCTGGAATTAATGTTTGTCCCAAGCTTGGGGATGCTATGTTTAATGAAGATGATATTTTTAGCATCCCAAGTTTTGATATGCAAAGTTGTTATGATGATAGCATGCCTCCTACCTATGATGATTATATTGATGAAAGTGGGTTCGGAAGAGACTCAACTTTAGCAAGTAGTGATCCCACTATTTTGGAGGATGTTGAATTTTATTGTGATGAATACGAAAGTGCATTTGGAATAATTTCAACTTTATTTAGTGATTCCACTATCTTGGGAGAGGTTTCAATCGATTATGATGAGAACGAAGTTGCTACTTATGATGATTATTGTGATGAAACTTATGCTATAAAATGTAGTGATGACTATATTTACAAATCTTGTCATGATTATTATTACCCTTTTTCTGAAAATTACTCTTTTAATGTGGAAATAATTTTTAGTGTTCAAGTCTCTTATGATACGCCAACTATTATTCATGAGAAGAATTTTGCTTATGTGGAGAGTAGTGAATTTTCTATGCAAGTAGATCATGAAAAGAATGCTTTAGGTGCTGGTTATATTGTTGAATTCATTCATGATGCTACTGAACATTATTATGAGGAAGGAATATATGCTTGTAGGAATTGCAATAATATCAAGTTTCCTCTCTATGTGTTTAAAATCTTGAAGCTATGCTTGTTTTACCTTCCTATGCTTGTTGATTATTGTTCCCATAAGTTGTTTGTTCACAAAATCCCTATGAATAGGAAGTGTGTTAGGCTTAAATTTGCTAGTCATATGCTTCATGATGCTCCCGTTATGTTTCAATTCTTATCTTTTATGTGAGCATCATTATCATCATCATGCCTAGCTAGAAAGGCATTAAAGAAAGGCGCTTGTTGGGAGACAACCCATTATTTATCCTTACTGTTTTTGTGTGTTCACATGATTATTCTACTGTAGTAATCATGTTTTATAGCTTTTGTTTCAATAAAGTGCCAAGTAAGACCTTTAGGATAGCTTACGGTGATAGTTGTGTTGATCTTGCTGAAAATCAGAAACTTTTGCACCCAGTAAATTAGTTTTGTTAATTCGCAGAAACTTGCTTCTGATCTGATTCTTTTTTATCTGGATTGGCAAACGAATTGCGTAGGACTTCCTAATTTTATAGGATTTTTGGAGTTCCAGAAGTATACGTTTGATACAGATTACTACAGGCTGTTCTGTTTTTGACAGATTCTGTGTTCTATGTGTTGTTTGCTTATTTTGATGAATCTATGGCTAGTATTAAGTGGTATGAACCATATATAAGTTTGAGTACATTAGATATTAAACCAATATGAATTTAGAATGAGTTCATTACAGTACCTATGTGGTTGTTTTATTTTCTTATACTAATGGAGCTTACGAGTTTTCTGTTGAGTTTTGTGTTGTGGAGTTTTCAAGTTTTGGGTAAGGATTCGATGGACTATGGAATAAGGAGTGGCAAGATCCTAAGCTTGGGGATGCCCAAGGAACCCCAAGGTAATATTCAAGGACAACCAAGAGCCTAAGCTTGGGGATGCCCCGGATGGCATCCCCTCTTTCGTCTTCGTTCATCGGTAACTTTACTTGGAGCTATATTTTTATTCACCACATGATATATGTTTTGCTTGGAGCTTCATTTTCTTTTGTTAGTATTTGCTTGCTATTGTTTAGATTAATGTTGTGCATCTTTAGTTTCAATAAAGAAGTCAAGGATAGCCTTTGCCATGCTTATTTTGTATACATGTTGCTGTTTGAAAAACAGAAAGTTTACCGCTGTTGCAAAAATTCCCTAGAAAAGTAAGAGAATGATATAATGATGAAACCTTTTGCATGATGATCTATGAGAAATTTATTACATTGGTAATTTTATTTCATAATTTTTGGAGTCAGGGAAGTATTGATACTCTTGCATTCTTTACAGACTGTACTGTTTTCGCAGATTGCTGTTATGGTTGCATTGTTTGCATATGTTTGCTTGATTAATGATTCTATTTGAGGATAGGAGTATTAAAGATGCAGAGGCATTTAGTATTCAATGTTGAATAATAATTTTAGTGATTTGTTACAATAGAAAATGATAAGGTTTTGCATTGGTTTATACTAACCTATCTCACGAGTTCTTGTTGAGTTTGGTGTGGATGAAGCTTTTTGATAAAAAGAAGAAACCATGGTATGAGAGGAATTAAGGAGACGCAAAAGTTCAAGAGTGGGGATGCCCAAGGCACCCCAAGATAATATTTCAAGAAGTCTCGAGCATCTAAGCTTGGGGATGCCCCGGTAGGCATCCCACCTTTCTTCTTCAACAACTATCAGTTAGTATCTGTTGAGCCTAAGTTTTTGCTTCTTCACATGAATTGTGCTATCCTTGCAATGTAGTTTTCTTTTGTTTTGCTTGCTGTTTGAATACAACATCAAGATCTGAAATTATTAAATGGGAGAGTCTTCACATAGTTGCATAATTATTCGACTACTCATTGATCTTCACTTATATCTTTCGGAGTAGTTTTTGTTATTGCTCTAGTACTTCACTTATATCTTTTAGAGCATGGTGGTAGTTTTATTTTTTAAGAAATAGATGAACTCTCATGCTTCACTTATATTATTTTGAGATTCTTAAATAGCATGGTAATTTGCTTAAAATCCTAATATGCTAAGCATAAAAGATTTGTAAGAATTCTTATGAGTGTGTTGAATACTAAGAAAAGTTTGATACTTGATAATTGTTTTGAGATATGAAGATGGTGATATTAGAGTCATGCTAGTTGAGTAGTTGTGAATTTGAAGAATACTTGTGTTGAAGTTTGTGATTCCTGTAGCATGCACGTATGGTGAACCGTTATGTGATGAACTCGGAGCATGATTTATTTATTGATTGTCTTCCTTATGAGTGGCGGTCGGGGACGAGCGATGGTCTTTTCCTACCAATCTATCCCCCTAGGAGCATGCGCGAAATATTTTGCTTTGGTAACTTCTAGATTGTTGCAATAAGTATGAGTTCTTTATGACTAATGTTGAGTCCATGGATTATACGCACTTTTTCCCATCCTTCCACCATTGCTAGCCTCTCTAATACCGCGCACTTTTCGCCGGTATCATACACCCACCATATATCTTCCTCAAAACAGCCACCATACCTACCTATCATGGCATTTCCATAGCCATTCTGAGATATATTGCCATGCAACTTTCCACCGTTCCGTTTATTATGACACGCTCCATCATTGTCATATTGCTAGCATGATCATGTAGTTGACATCGTATTTGTGGCAAAGCCACCGTTCATAATTCTTTCATACATGTCACTCTTGATTAATTGCATATCCCGGTACACCGCCGGAGACATTCATATAGAGTCATATCTTGTTCTAAGAATCGAGTTGTAATTGTTGAGTTGTAAGAAAAATAAAAGTGTGATGATCATCATTTTTTTAGAGCATTGTCCCAAGTGAGGAAAGGATGATGGAGACCATGATTCCCCCACAAGTCGGATGAGACTCCGGACAAAAAAATAAAAGAGGCCAAAGAAGCCCAAATAAAAAAAAGGGAGGCCATAAAAAAAAGAGAAAAGGCCCAAATAAATAAAATAGAAAAAATGAGAGAAAAAGAGAGAAGGGACAATGCTACTATCCTTTTACCACACTTGTGCTTCAAAGTAGCACCACGATCTTCATGATAGAGAGTGTCCTATGTTGTCACTTTAATATACTAGTGGGAATTTTCATTATAGAACTTGGCTTGTATATTCCAATGATGGGCTTCCTCAAAATGCCCTAGGTCTTCATGAGCAAGCGAGTTGGATGCACACCCACTTAGTTTCTTTTGTTGAGCTTTCATATACTTATAGCTCTAGTGCATCCGTTGCATGGCAATCCCTACTCACTCACATTGATATCTATTGATGGGCATCTCCATAGCCCATTGATACGCCTAGTTGATGTGAGACTATCTTCTCCCTTTTTGTCTTCTCCACAACCACCATTCTATTCCACATATAGTGCTATATCCATGGCTCACGCTCATGTATTGCGTGAAGATTGAAAAAGTTTTGAGAATGTCATAAGTATGAAACAATTGCTTGGCTTGTCATCGGGGTTGTGCATGATTTAAATATTTTGTGTGGGGAAGATGGAGCATAGCCAGACTATATGATTTTGTAGGGATAACTTTCTTTGGCCATGTTATTTTGAGAAGACATAATTGCTTTGTTAGTATGCTTGAAGTATTATTGTTTTTATGTCAATATGAACTTTTGTCTTGAATCTTTTGGATCTGAATATTCATATCACAAGTAAGAAGAATTACATTGAAATTATGCCAAGTAGCACTCTGCATCAAAAATTATTTTTTATCATTTACCTACTCGAGGACGAGCAGGAATTAAGCTTGGGGATGCTTGATACGTCTCCACGTATCTATAACTTTTGATTGCTCCATGCTATATTATCTACTGTTTTAGGCAATATTGGGCTTTATTATCCACTTTTATATTATTTTTGGGACTAACCTATTAACCGAAGGCCCAGCCGAGATTTGCTGTTTTATGCCTATATCAGTGTTTCGAGGAAAAGGATTATCAGATGGAGTCAAAACGGAACGAAATAAACTGGAGAAGTTATTTTTGGAAGGAAAGCCACCCGATGGACTTGGAGTGCATGGCAGGAAAGAAGGGAGGTGCTCACAAGGGTGGGGGGCGTGCCCACCCCCTTGGGGCGCGCCCCCTGCCTCATGGCCCCCCCTTCGGTCCACCGACGTACTTCTTTCACCCATATATACCTACGTACCCTAAAACTTCCAGAACAGAAGATAGATCGGGAGTTCCGCCGCCGCAAGCCTGTGTAGCCACCAAAAACCTCTCGGGAGGCCTTCCCGGCACCTTGCCGGAGTGGGGATCCTTCACCGGTGGCCATCTTCATCATCCCGGCGCTATCCATGACGAGGAGGGAGTAGTTCACCCTCGGAGCTGAGGGTATGTACCAGTAGCTATGTGTTTGATCTCTCTCTCTCTCTCTCTCTCGTGTTCTCTCTCGTGTTCCTCTATGGCACGATCTTGATGTATCCCGAGATTAGCTATTGTAGTTGGATCTTATGATGTTTCTCCCCCTCTACTCTCTTGTGATGAATTGAGTTTCCCCTTTGAAGTTATCTTATCAGATTGAGTCTTTTATGAGAACACTTGATGTATGTCTTGCCGTGATTATCTATGGTGACAATGGGATATCATGTTCCACTTGATGTATGTTTTGGTGATCAACTTGCGGGTTTCGTGACATTGGGAACCTATGCATAGGGGTTGTCACACGTTCTTGACTCTCCGATAGAAACTTTGGGGCACTCTTTGAAGTACTTTGTGTTGGTTGGATGAATCTGAGATTGTGTGATGCATATCGTATAATCATGCCCACGGATACTTGAGGTGACAATGGAGTATCTAGGTGACATTAGGGTTTTGGTTGATTTGTGTCTTAAGGTGTTATTCTAGTACGAACTCTTTTATAGATTGATCCGAAAGAATAACTTTGAGGTGGTTTCGTACCCTACCATAATCTCTACGTTTGTTCTCCGCTATTAGTGGCTTTGGAGTGACTCTTTGTTGCATGTTGAGGGATTGTTATTTGATCTATCTATGTTATTATTGTTGAGAGAACTTGCAGTAGTGAAAGTATGAACCCTAGGCCTTGTTTCCTATCATTGCAATACCGTTTACGCTCACTTTTATCTTTAGTTACCTTTCTGTTTTTATTATTTCAGATTACAAAAACCTATATCTACCATCCATATTGCACTTGTATCACCATCCCTTTGCCGAACTAGTGCACCTATACAATTTACCATTGTATTGGGTGTGTTGGGGACACAAGAGACTCTTTGTTATTTGGTTGCAGGGTTGTTTGAGAGAGACCATCTTCATCCTACACCTCCCATGGATTGATAAACCGTAGGTCATCCACTTGAGGGAAATTTGCTACTGTCCTACAAACCTGTGCACTTGCAGGCCCAACAACGTATACAAGAAGAAGGTTGTGTAGTAGACATCACGTCTTCAATCCCAACTATGCTATATATGCGATGACCAAGATGATATAACTCTACAAATGGCTCAATTCTATTGCTTACAAGCTCTTTGTTGCTCCTCTTTTGCTTAAAAGCTTTTCTTCTTTTTTTCTCTATGCTTGATGCTCAAGCTGAGTATGATATGAGACAAGTATATATGATATGCACGGGAGAGACTTATGGCACAAAGATGATAACACGATCACTACTGTGCACAATAGCATGGCCCGGCAATTCTCAACTCGCTAGTCTCGATGCATAAGCAACGCAACGTGGCTCGGGCTATCAATGCAAAAGCAAGGTAAGAAGTAAGTGTCGTCGAGGTTACCGTCCTTTCTTACGGTTAGCGGTGAAGATGGCTCCGAGTCGATGATGGTGATGACGATGTCACACGCTCCTAAGTAGTCGAAACACCTTAGGAAACGGAAATGGCAACTCAAAATCGATCAAATGCGGAAGGTGGGTGTTTTTGCGATGATTTTCGGATGGGTGCTAATGGTGGTGGTAGTGGGATGAGTGGATGGGGGATGTGAAGAGCTTCCAAACAAGTTAAAGAACACGAAAAATGGACTTGGGAGGTGGAAGTTATGGCCAAATTGGTGGAGGTGTTGGGCTGATTTTGGGGGGTGCGGGCACCCGGGGGTGGGAGGTGCGGGTGCCCGGGGTCGGCTGGGCAAAATGGCCCGGGGGTGCGGGTGCCCGGTGGTTCGAGGTGCGGGCACCCAGGGGTCTTCGGTTTGGGCGGAAATTTTGGGGGAAATGCTAAATTCCGTGGATTTCGTGGTGGGAAGGGTGGGGATTGTTGGGGAGGGGCTAGATCCACTTGCCAAACATCAAATCCATGGACCAAAACAACCAAATCTCACAAGATCCAACAAATTACAAGAAAAAAATTGGGGGCTATCTTTGTGGGGATTTTCGAATTTGGACGAAAAACAACAAAATCAAGCTAGCAAATAGGGGGATGGGACTCCAAGATGTGAAAAAACCTTGCTCATGATACCAAGATGTTGTATGGTCAAACCCTAGAGGGGATATTTTCACACTTGGGAGGGGGGAAAGGAGGAAGAACACTCAAGAACACAAGGAACAAAACTCTCAAACAAACCCAAATATCACATCCACTAGAGTAGCATACATGAGATCCACAAGATTACATGAACAATTCAAGGAAAATAGCACTAGGTAAGTTCTTCCCACTAGGTGAGGTCTTGATGATGATCTTCTCCAAGGAGGCCTTGACAATCCAAAGTATTCTTCCCTAGGTGGGGGCTTGATCTCCAAGGAGGAGGGGATACAAGGAGCAAAGCTCACAATGTTTTGTCTAATACTTTGGTGACCTTCCAAATGAGCTAGGGGATGGATATATAAAGCCTAGGGACGCAATAAGAGGGAGAGAGGGGTACAAGGGACAAAAGGCCAAAAGCACACGGGCAGTTCCAGGGGCGTCCGGGCACCCAGAGCGGTCAGGGGCGCCGGCTGCACTAGTAGAAAAAGGGTCATATGTGAAGCCCAATAGTGCTGGTTTGTATTAGAGCCGGCACTAATGTGTACAATAGCACCGGTTCGTGGCGGCGATCAATAGCACCGGTTCGTGGCTAACCTTTAGTACCGGTTCATGCCACGAACCGGTACTAAAGGGATGTGTCACCTGCTGGTCGGTATGGCCCCACCATCACCATTTAGTGCGGTTCGCACTACTAACCGGTACTAATGAGGTTATGGCAAGCTATGTTTAGTCCCACCTCGCCAAGAGAGAGGGAGTAAGAGCGGTTTATAAGCCCCGAGTGCAGAGACAATGAAGAAGAGGCTCAGTGCTCACGTTGCTTAGCTTCAATCCTTTGGGAATACGGTAGATTGCACGAGCTACGCAGCAAGGCGATTTACACTATCCCAAAAGGGTTGAAGCAAATTAACGAGCATTGCACCTCTTTTTTATTTTTAATAACTTATTACAACTCCGGACTTCTTCTTTTTTATTTTTAATAACTTATTACAACTCCGGACTTCTTCTATTATGGCAAAAGGAAGGAGGAGAAGAAGAAGAAGGAGGAGGAGGAGAAGAAGAAGAAGAAGAGGAAGAGGAAGAAGGAGAAGAGGAAGAAGAAGGAGAAGAAGAAGAAGAAGAAGAAGAGGAGGAAGAGGAAGAAGAAGAAGAAGGAGGATGAGGAGAAGAAGAAGAAGAGGAAGAGGAAGAAGAAGAAGAAGAAGAAGAAGAATAAGAAGAGGAAGAGGAAGAAGAAGGAGAAGAAGAAGAAGAAGAAGAAGAAGAAGAGGAGAAGAAGGAGGAGGAAGAAGAAGGAGAAGAAGAAGAATAAGAAGAAGGAGAAGAAGAAGAAGAATAAGAAGAGGAAGAGGAAGAAGAAGGAGAAGAAGAAGAAGAAGAAGAAGAAGAAGAAGAAGAAGAAGAAGAAGAAGAAGAAGAGAAGAAGAAGGAGGAGGAAGAAGAAGGAGAAGAAGAATAAGAAGAAGAGGAAGAGGAAGAAGAAGGAGAAGAAGAAGAAGAAGAAGAAGAAGAAGAGAAGAAGAAGGAGGAGGAAGAAGAAGGACAAGAAGAAGAATAAGAAGAATAAGAAGAGGAAGAAGGAGGAGGAGGAGAAGAAGAATAAGAAGAGGAAGAAGAAGGACTTCTTCTGTTATGGCAAAAGGAATAGAAGAAAAATAAATAATGCAGAAAAGAAAAAAAACTAATATAAAGCAAAAATATTCACAAAGAAACTAAATACGGCAAAAAAACTACTCAGAAATAAATAGAAGAAGAAAATAAAGCAGAAAATAAATAACTATATAAAAAATTACTCAAAAATAAATAGAAGAAAATAAATAATGCGGAAAAGAAAAAATAATATAAAGCAAAAATATTCATAAAGAAACTAAATACGGCAAAAAAACTACTCGAAATAAATAGAAGATAAAAATAAAGCGTAAAATAAATAACTATATAAAAAATTACTCAAAAATAAATAGAAGAAAATAAATAATGCGAAAAAGAAAAAACTAATATAAAGCAAAAATATTCACAAAGAAACTAAATACGGCAAAAAAACTACTCGAAATAAATAGAAGATAAAAATAAAGCAAAAAATAAATAACTATATAAAAATTACTCAAAAATAAATAGAAGAAAATAAATAATGCGGAAAAGAAAAAAAAATGTTGAACGCCACGGTGAGCCTACCAGTCCTAGGGTGTGTAAATGCAGCCCGGAAGGGCAGGAGGCTCACCGGCGTAGCATTTAGTTAGGCCCAAGCCTGCTATTTAGAGGAGTTGAATGGGCAGCCGCGGCTGGGTTTATAAACCAGTCTGGCTGCCCTTCGCTTCAGCGAGTGGGACTAAACATAGCGCACTGCTGGTGGCATCAAGACATCTTAGTACCGGTTTGTGACACAAACCGGTACTAAAGGGCCTTTAGTACCGTTGGAGCCACCAACCGGTACTAAAGGGCCTCGCTTCCGTCGCTTGGGCTGGCTAAGAATTGGCCTTTAGTACCGGTTGGTGGCTCCAACCGTACTAAAGGCTACCCTATATATACTACACTTACGAAAAACCAGTTATCGCCGCCACTTCTCGCTCCACGAATCGCGCGAGTCGATCTCTCCGCCGTTGCCCTCGACGCCCGCCGCCGCCGTCGTCGTTGCCGCCTGCCTGCGCCGCCGTCGTCGTCGTCGCCGCCGCCCGCGCCTTGCTGCTTCGCCTCGTCGCCGCCGCGCTTGCGCCCGCGCGCCTGCGTCTAAATCTCGTCGCCGTCGATCCCGCCGCCGCCAAATCTCGTCGCCGTCCGCCCCGCCGCCGTCGTCGCCGCCCCGCCCCGCCGTCGCCGTCGCCCCCGCCGCCCGTCGTCATTACCCCCGCCGCCCGTACGCGCCGCCCGTACGTCCATACACACACACACGCATCCACACATACACACACACACTACAAACACCACACACACACACAGACACACACACACACACACACTACACGTACACTACACATGTACGTACACACATATACAAACCCTACACACACATATATTTTTACTTATTTTCTGTTTTCTAATGTTTAGATTAATTAGAACTATATCTATAGTTAATTTATTTTTAGAATGTTAGAAATGTTATGTTAGATGAATTAGAAATATGTTAATGTTTATTTTAGTAAATGCTTAGTTGAACTAGTTGAATTAATATGTAGAACTAGTTTTTTAGTAAATGCTTAGTTGAACTACTAGTTGAATTAATTAATATAATTACTAGTTTATTTTAGTAAATGCTTAGTTGAACTAGTTGAATTAATAGATTTTTTTCTGTTAATAGATTTTTTTCTGTTAATAGATTTTTTGGTGATATTATTATTGAATATGCATGTTTGGTGATACTATTGTTAATAGTTTTTGGGTGATATTTAGATTGTGTAATTAATTTTGTTCATAGAATTTTAATGATTTTTTGTTCATAGTATTTAGAAAAGGAAAAAAGAAGAAGTAGTTTATTTATAGTTGAACTAGCTAGTTGATTTAATAAACTAATTTATTTTACTATATATAGAAGTAGTTTGTTTTTAGTAAGTACTACTTATTTATTTATAGTAAGTGCTTAGTAGTTGAACTAGATAGTTGACTAATAAAACTAAATTATGAACGTAGGCCGGAAATGTCGTACCCATCGGACAACGATAACCGCCTGGGGGAGTGCGACTGGTGCCACGACAACCGAGGTATCTGCGACAAGTTCATTGAGCTGGATGAAGATCGGCGCTTCAGCATTAACCTCGAGGAGACTTGCGATGTTCATACGGTACGCAACGACGACAATAGGTTTTTTCGTAATTAAGCACGACTTCGACTATTTTAACGTGTATTTTTCATCTTTCCAATTCGACTAGCTTATCCCATGCTTTGCAAGACGCTATGTCTTGGAGAGGATGGGTATTGAAGACCATGAAAATTTCGAAACCAAAAAAATTATCCTAAGTACCGAACATGGCGTGGATTTTCAAGTAAAGTTGTACAATGCTCAGAGTGTAACCCATTTTGGTTGCAAAAATTGGGATGCATTTTGCAAGATGTATGGTCTTGATGAGGGTATGACTATCACCATGGATCTTGGTGATCCTACAATCGAGCAAGAGACACCTACGATTTGGGTCTTTGTGGATACACCTCCAGTTCTTCCCTCATGTGAGCTAAACATAGTTATTAAGTAATTTATATTGTTTATTTCAAAATATATAGTTGACAACTTATCTCCATTGACAGCTTATTTTAATTCTTCAAAGAATGTGCGGAAGATGGTAGATGAACGCATACTACACGAAGGCTGCGAATTAACTTATCAGAGAAACGACATCCGGTCGGATTTTGTACCGATCTTGAGAATTACAATATCTACAATCAAACTCCTCAACATTATGGTCAATACGCGCCACTAGTGCACGTGTTGAACTACGGAACTACCATGGAGATACCTTGGTAAGATTTTTTACTATTACAACATCCGTGCATCTTTTGCACACTTCTAAAACTAGTACATCATTGCTAACTACAAAGTTATTATTATGTTTTTCAACAGATAATCCCGAATGAATGTGTGCCTCATCCGATGTATGGCGTGGTAGCCTTCATGTTTTGAACATACTACCAGGTCGTCCTCTGAATCTCAACCGTCCATACCGGGTTTCTAAAAGAAGTGGAGACATAACAATCAAAGAATGGAAAAAATGTATGGATCTGTCGAAGGAGCTTCTTGGAAGCAATAAGCAGCGAAAGGCAAGAATTGGAGACAGGATGATCGCCATTCTTCATAATGGAGAGTCGGGGTCTATATTGTTTTATGCTATTTTACCTTAAGGGTGTTTATGTCCTACCCGATCATCGATGATCATGTGCTAAGAACAATTATGTAGGGTTGGGTTCGATGACTATATATGAGGATGATGATCGTATGACTTATTATTAATAACGAGTAGAAGTTGTATGATGATGCATGATTAGTAGGACTTGTTATTATATATATGATGATGTAATGATGCAAAAGCATGCATGAGCATGTTATATTCTGGGTGCAATGAACATAGCAGCAGCGTTGATAAACAATTAAAGCATGCATGATGTATATATGATGCATAACGTGTACAATGTGTAGTATCGTAAAATACTAGCAAACGAAAAAGAATTAAAATGGAAACACAAAATTAAATGAAAAAGAAATCATAAAACTAAAACCCACTAAACCTTATAGTACGGTTGGTGTTACCAACCGTCCTAAAGGCCTCAGCCCCGGCACAGCTAGTGCCACGTGGTCATTTTTAGCACCGGTTCGCCTGAACCGGTGCTAAAGGGGGGGCTTTAGTGACCACTAATTAGTGCCGGTTATGTAACCGGCACTATAGGGCCTTACGAACCGGTGCTAATGCCCGGTTCTGCACTAGTGCTGGTGGATGACCGGGCACCCGAGGTCCAGGGCCCGGGCACCCGAGGCGGTCTCAGGTGGCTGGGCAGGGCCGGTCGGGCACCCGAGGTTGATGGCCCAAGCACCCGGGGAGGGGCAGGGCGTGTCCCAGGGGCAGGCCGGGCACCCGGGGTGGGCTGGCGAGGCCCAGGTTGTAGGTCGGGCACCCGGGGTCTTGGGGCCGGGCACCCGGGGCCGGCTGGGGTGCTGCCCTGGTTGTGGTCGGGCACCCGGGGTGTCCAGGGCTGCGGCCCTTCCTTCTTCTTGATCACCTCTCCTCTCCCTTGCTCCATGGGTGCTCGAAACTCCGTCTTGTCCTTCTCACGATCATCCTCTTGGTGCCTAAGAATGCATAGCGAGTCTCTTTGAGGTAGAATCCAATTCTCATGCGAAACCGAACGAAACTCGGAGAGGAGAGAGTCAACCTCGTTCTCGATGGCGCATGCACGTGCTCTTGTCATTGATCCACTCGGTGCTTGCGGTGGTGATGGAGTGTCGCTGCGGGTAGACGAGGGATGCTCCGCATCATATCATCACTTCACCCTCAACTAGTCTCCATTTATTCTGCAACTCCTGTTTCAAGTTACTAATCTTAGTAACCAAACAGGTATCAAATAGCCAGAGGCTACTACAAGCACTAGTAAGGTACACATCAATAACATGTATATCAAATATACATTTGTTCACTTTGTCATCCTTCTTATCTGCCAAATATTTGGGGTAGTTCCGCTTCCAGTGACCATTTCCTCTGCATTAGAAGCACTTAGTTTCAGGCTTAGGTCTAGCTTTGGGCTTCTTCACGGCAGTTACAACTTGCTTGCCATTCTTCTTTACGTTCCCTTTCTTTCCCTTCCCTTTTTCTCGAAACGATTGGTCTTGTTAACCATCAACACTTGATGCTCTATCTTGATTTCTACCTTTGCCGATTTCTGCATCGCGAAAAGCTCGCGAATCATTTTCGCCATCCCTTGCATATTATAGTTCATCACTAAGTTCTATTAGCTTGGTGATAGTGACTAGAGAACTCTCCCAATCACTATCTTATCTGGTAGATTAACTCTCACTTGATTCAAGCGATTGTAGTACCCAAACATTCTGAGCACATGCTCACTAGCTGACCTATTCTCCTCCAATTTTAGGCAAAGTACTTGCAGAGGTCTCATACCTCTCGACATGGGCATGAGTCTAAAATACCAATTTCAGCTTTTGGAACGTCTCATATGCTCCGTGGAGTTCAAAATGTTTTTTGAAGTCCTGGTTCTAAGCCATAAATCATGGTGCTAAAATATCAAGTAGTCATCATATCGAGCTTGCCAAACGTTCATATCATCTGTATCTGCTCCTCCAATAGGTCTATCACCTAGCGATGCATTAAGGACATAATTCTTTTGTGCAGCAATGAGGATAATCCTCAGATCATGGACCCAGTCCGCATCATTGCTTCTATCATATTTCAACTTAGTTTTCTCTAGGAACATATGAAAAAACATAGGGGAGCTACAACGCGAGCTATTTATCTACAACATAATTACAAATACTATCAGGACTAAGTTCATGATAAATGGAAGTTCAATTAATCAAATTACTAATGAACTCCAACTTAAATCAACATCCCTCAAGTTGTCTAAGTGATACATGATCCATATCAACTAACCCATGTCCGATCATCACGTGAGATGGGGTAGTCATCAATGGTGAACATCTATATGTTGATCATATCTACTATATGACTCATGTTCGACCTTTCGGTCTCCAGTGTTCCGAGGCCATGTATGTACATGCTAGGCTCGTCAAGTTTAACCCAAGTATTCCGCATGTGCAAAACTGTCTTGCACCCCGTTGTATGTGAATGTAGAACCTATCACACCCGATCATCACGTGATGTCTCTGAAGGAAATATGCCCTAGAGGCAATAATAAAGTTGTTATTTTATATTTCCTTATTTCATGATAAATTTTTATTATTCATGCTATAATTGTATTGATCGGAAACCTAAATACATGTGTGAATACATAGACAAACACTATGTCCCTAGTGAGCCTCTACTTGACTAGCTCGTTGATCAAAGATGGTTAAGGTTTCCTAACCATGGACATGAGTTGTCATTTGATAAAGGGATCACATCATTAGGAGAATGATGTGATGGACAAGACCCATCCGTTAGCTTAGCATATTGATCGTTCAGTTTTATTGATATTGCTTTCTTCATGTCAAATACATATTCCTTCGGCTATGAGATTATGCAAGTCCCGGATACTGGAGGAATGCCTTGTGTGCTATCAAACATCACAACGTAACTGGGTGATTATAAAGATGCTCTACAGGTATCTCTGAACGTGTTTGTTGAGTTGGCATAGATCGAGATTAGGATTTGTCACTCCAAGTATCGGAGAGGTATCTCTGGGCCCTCTCGGTAATACACATCACAAGAAGCCTTGCAAGCAAATTGAGTAATGAGTTAGTAGCAGGATGATGTGTTAAGGAACGAGTAAAGAGACTTTCCAGTAATGATATTGAACTAGGTATGAAGATACTAACGATCGAATCTCGGGCAAGTAACATACCAATGGACAAAGGGAATTACGTATGTTGTCATAACGGTTCGACCGATAAAGATGTTCGTAGAATATGTAGGAGACAATATGGGCACCCAGGTTCCGCTATTGGTTATTGACCGGAGAGTTGTCTCGGTCATGTCTACATAGTTCTTGAACCCGTAGGGTCCACATGCTTAACGTTCGATGATGATATAATATTATATTAGTTATGTGATTTGGTGACCGAATGTTGTTCGGAGTCCCGGATGAGATCACGAAAGTGACGAGGAGTCTCGAAATGGTCAAGAGGTAAAGATTGATATATAGGACGATGGTATTCGGACATCGGTAGTGTTCCGGAGGGTACCGGGTACATATCGGGTCACTGGAAGGGGTTTCGGATGACGACGCCATAGACCTAGGGTAGGGTCATAGGTCTGACATATACACCCCACCCAAGGTCACTACCCTAGAGGCAAAGACATTCAAAGCACAACATGAAGTATCAACCAAAGCCACCGAGTGCAATGCACTCGACCAGTGACCTTCGCTCGACCTATATGGAGTCATTCGATCATACAGGAATCCACTCGGAGCACAGAAGATCTGGAGTCACTCAGGAGGACAATGGTCAAGTGTTCACTCCGTAGTCTTAAAGGTCATTGAATACACTTTATTGCTAGCGTTACCAGTAATGCCCTATCTTAATGTACATTGAACCCCTGTAACAGAGGTGGGCTGGGGTCCTGGCGCACTCTATATAAGCCACCCCCTCCTCTGGGACAAGGGTTCGCACCCCTTGTAACACACACCCATATTCCAGTCGACGCCTTAGGGCACCGAGACGTAGGGCTTTTACCTACTCTGAGAGGGGCCCGAACTCATAAACTCGTGTGTACAACCTCGCCGTAGCTAGGGCCTCGCCTCCTCATACGTACCCCCTATTCTTACTGTCAGACTTAGTACCATGACAGTTAGTGCCCACCATGGGGCAAAGTGTCTTAGCGACTTCCGACGAGGTTGCATTTTCTTCGATCTTCATCAACATGGTTTCCGGCGGCGGTTTGGTCATGGGCCATGAGTTCTGACTCGGCACGCTCACTGTCGTTGCCGACGACTCTGCCTGGCTCCAGGAGGACCCCTCGATGTCGAGGCTCTCCCGATCCATGGTTCATCGCATTTCTGCGCGAGTGCCTGCGACGTCCTCCTTCGGCAGCCGTCGGCCCCGTATCAGTCGGTCCTCGCGTCGTCTTCTCACTCCGCTGGACACCGCCGCAAGCGATCTGGTCGATCGCGGCTGCAACAGTGGGTGAAGCACGCAGTGGCTCATCAGATGATCACCCCCCAAGTCGCGGAAATTGAGCTCGGTGTATTTCACTGCGGTCCAGTCGAACTGTGGGCTGACTTAGCACACACATTTTCCAAGAGCGGGAGCCATATATGACCCCGCGGCAGAAGTCCTTATGGTCGACTCCCATTGCAGCCCACCTGGTTTCCATTGCAGCGGCGTCAACGGTGGCGGCGATGTCCCGTCATTCGGCCACGAGGAGTATCAGCCCCAACCTCTAAACTCACATAGAGGGAGGAGCTGCACCTCCACAACGTGGAGGCCCTATAGACCCCCATCATAGGGGAACCCGCTGAGGCTCGCGCCTTGGAGGCAGTGCGCCTGGCCATGCTGGCTGAGCGCACTCGTTTGGAGAATCTCCAACATTCTCTCGACGAGCGTGCCCGTCGACTGATCCCCGAGACCAAATTACGTCCACGACAGTTGTTTCCGCTAGAAACTCAGGTATTCCGCACACCGATCCAGAATCTTGCAGCTGCTGCGCGAATAGCAGAGTCCATTCAGCCGTCCCATTCACAGGCTGGAAGAGGCTTGGAGCAGATTAGGACGTTGCTCCGAGCAGCAGGGGAACTGAACTCCGCCGTGTCCCAGTCGCGGAACATGATCCACAGCAGATCAGTAAGGGTAGACACCGTTCAGTCAGCACACAGTCATGGGTCGCCTTTGCAACATGAAGATCGTGATCACTGTCGAGATCGACACCTAGGAAGAGCTCATGGAGGGTTCGACCGGGAGTACGCCCATGACAACTGTCGTCGAGTGCCTTCGCCTCTTTCGAGAGACGGGTCGTACGCACCCCGGCGGTATGATGACAAGCGCACGTATGGTAATGACCGCAGAGTTCCAGTCGACCCGAGAGATCCTGGTTTCGACGCAAGGTTAGTCCTTGTTCAGGGTTTGTTCGACCAGAACAGAGCATACAGAGAGGGGCTGGATAGAGACAAGCCCAGTGGAAGCAGGGTCCATGTTTCTGGCCCTGAATGTTTCGGAAGAGCCATCAGAGCCGTTGAGATCCCTCACAACTTCAGATTGGTGACTGGTGTCAGTAAGTTCACAGGAGAATCAAAGCCTGACACTTGGCTTGAAGACTACCGAGTGGTTGTGCACATTGGTGGCGACAGTGATGAGGTGGCCATGAAGCACCTCCCTCTGATGCTTGAAGGTTCTGCCATGGCCTGGCTGAATTAGCTGGCCCCTGGGAGCATTTTGAGTTGGGATGAGTTGTCCCGAGTGTTTACCAGAACATTTGAGGGCACCTGCAAGAGACCTGCTGGTTTGCCAGAATTGCAGCATTGCGTGCAGAAACCGATGAGACCTTGAGAGATTATATCCAGAGATGGATCACTCTACACCACACAGTGGAGAATGTATCAGATCACCAAGCAGTTTGTGCCTTTAAAGAAGGTGTTCACTACAGAGAGCTCAATCTGAAGTTCGGTCGGACCGGAGATATGTCTCTGGCTCGGATGATGGAGATTGCCACCAAGTACGCTAACGGTGAAGAAGAAGATCAACTCCGGAGTGGCAATAATAGACCAGTCGCCTAGGACACTAGAGGAGGAAATTCCAATCAGAAGCAGAAGCGAAAGGCCGAGGCAGCAGGCCCTGCCGAGGTAGCAGTGTTGAACCAAGGAAAGTTCAAGGGGAAGCCCAAAGGGCCTTGGATCCCTAAGAAAGTGAAGGATAAAGCAACAAATGATGTGATGGATTTGCCGTGTCATATACACACCAAAAAGGATGAGGAGGGGAACCTGATTCTCCCCAAGCATACGACTCGATAATGTCGACTCCTAATCCAGAGCTTGCGAGAAAGCCAGCCCACTGAAAAGGACAAAGAGTCCGATAAGGAGGAAGAAAAAGATGATGGTGGTGGTTACCCCAATGTTAATGCCACCTTGGTGATTTTTGCTGATCTCGAGAGCAAAAGTCGACTAAAAGTTATTAACAAAGAGGTGAACATGGTTGCTCCAGCAACACCAAAGTATTTGAAGTGGTTAAAACGCCCTATTACATTCGACCAGTCTGACCACCCGCCACACGTTGCTACCCCTGGGCGGCAAGCATTGGTGGTCGACCCAGTCGTTGACTGACCAAGGTTTTGATGGATGGTGGTAGTGGTCTGAATATCCTATACGCCGAGGCCCTTAAAGGGATGGGCATTCCGATGTCCAAACTCAACGAGAGAAACATGCGATTCCATGGAGTCCTCCCAGGAAAGAAAGCCGACTCACTCGGTCAAATCACTCTTGATGTGGTTTTCGGTGATGAGAAGAATTACCGCAAGGAAAAGTTGACGTTTGAGGTTGTGGATTTTGAAAGTGCCTATCATGCCATTTTAGGCAAACCTACCTATGCTAGCTTCATGGCTCGACCATGTTATGTGTACCTCAAGATGAAGATGCCTGGCCCCAAAGGCGTGATAATGGTCGCCGGTAACCGGCAGAGAGCAGAAGATTGTCTTCAGGACGGTGCGAAGATAGCAGATGAGCAGATGGCAGCAATGGAGTTTCAAGAGTACCAGAAGATTACAGATCCGAGTGATTTGCTGCATGCCAATAGGCCTGCCTCGGAGTCCACATTTCAGTCGGCCGGTGAGACCAAGCCAGTCCACATTCACCCGACCGACCCCAATGTTTTTCCGACCCATATCTCAACGACACTCGGCAGCAAATAGGAAGAAGCGCTCATCCAGTTCCTCCGTGAGAACTGGGACATCTTTGCATGGAAGCCATATATGATGAGTTCATCGTTCCTGGTACAGCCTATTATGAATAAACATGTTTGCAATGATAATTATAGATTATAGTTGCTTATGCCATGCTTAATTCGCTAGGAGCTTATAATGGTTTACCTTGCGTGCTAACATGCTATTAAAATGGTTGTGATGTGGTATGATAGGGTGGTATCCTCCTTTGAATGATTCGAGTGACTTGACTTGGCACATGTTCACGCATGTAGTTGAAAACAAATCAACATAGCCTTCACGATATTTATGTTCATGGTGGATTATATCCTACTCATGCTTGCACTCGGTGTTGATTAATTTTAATGCATGTTCATGACTGTTGTCGCTCTCTCAGTTGGTCGCTTCCCAGTCTTTTGCTAGCCTTCACCTGTACTAAGCGGGAATACTGCTTGTGCATCGGAACTCCATAAACCCCAAAGTTATTCCATATGAGTCCACCATACCTTCCTATATGTGGTATTTACCTGTCGTTCAAGTAAATTTGTATGTGCCAAACTCCAAACCTTCAAATGAAATTCTTTTTTGTATGTTCGAGCAGCTCATCTATCAACTAGGGATGTATGTATCTTCCATGCTAGGTGGGTTATTCTCAAGAGGAGTGGACTCTGCTCCTCATTCACGAGAAAATGGCTGGTAACCGGGATGCCCAGTCCCATGATAAAAAAGATCAAAGCAAATCAAAATAATTAAACAAAACTCCCCCAGGGCTGTTGCTAGTTGGAGGCACTTGTTGTTTCGAGCAAGCCATGGATTGATACTTGTTGGTGGTGGGGGAGTATAAACCTTACCATTCTGTTTGGGAACCGCCTATAATATGTGTAGCATGGAAGATATCGAGATCTCATAGTTGTTATGTTGACAGTGAAAGTATACCGCTCAAAATGTTATTCATCTCTATTTTAAAATCGAGCTCTGGCACCTCTACAAATCCCTGCCTCCCTCTACGAAGGGCCTATCTATTTACTTTTATGTTGAGTCATCACCCTCTTATTAAAAAGCACCCGCTGGAGAGCACCGCTGTCATTTGCATGTATTACTATAGTTTATATTGGGTATGACTTGACTGCATCTCTTTTACCATGAATTACAATGTTTAGTCAGTCCTTGATCTTTAAAGGAGCTCTGCATTTATGTTTTGCGGTCTTAGAAAGGGCTAGCAAGATACCATCTTGTTATATCATATTATGATTGTTTTGAGAAAGTGTTGTCATCCGAGATTTATTATTATTGCTCGCTAGTTGATTATGCCATTGATATGAGTAAACATGAGACCTAAGTGTTATTGTGAACATGGTTAGTTCATAATATTTGCTGAAAACTTGAATGTTGGCTTTACATATTTACAACAACAAGAGCAAACCGAGTTTGTAAAAGTTTTTATTTATCACTTTCAGTTTGTCAACTAAATTGCTTGAGGACAAGCAAAGGTTTAAGCTTGGGGGAGCTGATACGTCTCCAACGTATCTACTTTTCCAAACACTTTTGCCCTTGTTTTGGACTCTAACTTGCATGATTTGAATGAAACTAACCCGGACTGATGCTGTTTTCAGCAGAACTGCCATGGTGTTATTTTTGTGCAGAAACAAAAGTTCTCGAAATGACCTGAAAATCCACGGAGATTATTTTTGGAAATATAAAAATACTGGCAAAAGAATCAAGGCCAGGGGGCCCATACCCTGTCCACGAGGGTGGGGGGCGTGCCCCCTCCCCATGGGCGCGCCGCCTGCCTCGTGGGCCCCCTGGATGTCCACCGACCTCAACTCCAACTCTATATATTTGCTTTCGCCAAGAAAAAATCAAAGAGAAAGTTTCATCGCGTTTTACGATACGGAGCCACCGCCAAGCCCTAATCTCTCTCGGGAGGGCAGATCTGGAATCCGTTCGGGGCTCCGGAGAGGGGGATTCATCGCCGTCATCATCATCAACCATCGCCCATCACCAATTTCATGATGCTCATCGCCGTGCGTGAGTAATTCCATTGTAGGCTTGCTGGACGGTGATGGGCTGGATGAGATTTACCATGTAGTCAAGTTAGTGGTTAGGGTTTGATCCCTAGTATCCACTATGTTCTGAGATTGATGTTGCATGACTTTGCTATGCTTAATGCTTGTCACCGGGGCCCGAGTGCCATGATTTCAGATCTGAACCTATTATGTTTTCATGAATATATGTGAGTTCTTGATCCTATCTTGCAAGTCTATAGTCACCGATTATGTGTTATGATCCGACAACCCCAAAGTGACAATAATCGGGATACTTCTCGGTGATGACCGTAGTTTGAGGAGTTCATGTATTCATTATGTATTAATGCTTTGGTCTGGTACTCTATTAAAAGGAGGCCTTAATATCCCTTAGTTTCCACTAGGACCCCGCTGCCACGGTCAAAAGATGTCATGCAAGTTCTTTTCCATAAGCACGTATGACTATATTCGGAATACATGCCTACATTACATTGATGAACTGGAGCTAGTTCTGTGTCACCCTATGTTATAGCTATTACATGAGGAATCGCATCCGACATAATTATCCATCACTGGTCCAATGCCTATGAGCTTTTCACATATTGTGCTTTGCTTATTTACTTTACCGTTGCTACTGTTACAATTACTACGAAATTGCTATCGTTACTTTTGCCACTGTACCATTATTATCATACTACTTTGCTACTAAAAACATTGTTGCAAATACTAAGTTATCCAGGTGTGGTTGAATTGACAACTCAACTGCTAATACTTGAGAATATTCTTTGGCTCCCCTTGTGTCGAATCAATAAATTTGGGTTGAATACTCTACCCTCGAAAACTGTTGCAATCCCCTATACTTGTGGGTTATCACTCCCCGACAACGGCGCCAGAAAAAGGTCTTGATAACCCACAAGTGTAGGGGATCAATTGTATCCTCTCTCGATAAGTAAGAGTGTCGAACTCAACGAGGAGCTAAAGGTAGAACAAATATTCCCTCAAGTTCTATCGACCACCGATACAACTCTACACACACTTAGCGTTCGCTTTACCTAGAACAAGTATCAAACTAGAAGTACTTTGTAGGTGTTGTTGGATAAGTTTGCAAGATAATAAAGAGCACATAAATATAAACTAGGGGCTGTTTAGATAAAGAAGCAATAAAGTAAATATAGCGAGTGTGGAAAAGTGGTGGTAGGAGTTGTGAAATTGTCCCTAAGCAATTGACTACTTTACTAGACCGATAGCAAGTTTTATGTGGGAGAGGCATAAGCTAACATACTTTCTCTTTTTGGATCATATGTACTTATGATTAGAACTCTAGCAAGCATCCGCAACTACTAAAGATCATTAAGGTAAAACCCAACCATAGCATTAAAGCATCAAGTCCCCTTTACCCCATACGCCACAACCCCCTTACTCGGGTTTATGCTTCTGTCACTCAATCAACCCACTATAAGCGAATCATGAACATATTGCAACACCCTATAGCGGGAATCCCTCATGCTTGCGCGACATGGAGAGCACAATAGGAAAGCAACATAACCACAAGCAAATTAAACCAATCATAGCAATTCACCAATCACCGATAGGACAACGAAAATCTACTCAGACATCATAGGATGGCAACACATCATTGGATAATAATATGAAGCATAAAGCACCATGTTCAAGTAGAGGGTACAACGGGTTGCGGGAGAGTGGACCGCTGAATATAGATGGGGGAAGGTGATGGAGATGTTGGTGAACATGGCAGAGGCGTTGGTGTAGATCGCGGTGATGATGATGGCCCCCCGCGGCATTCCGGCGCCACCGGAAGCAAGGGGGAGAGAACCCCTCCGAGATTGGATCTGTCTCTCTGTCTCTCTCTGTTTCTGCGTTCCCTGATTCTGCCCTTTCACTGTTTCTTTTATTTCCAGTGATCCATAACTCTGATTGGGTTGAAACCTTCGCCCAAATTTTTCTCCGAAAATTAGCTTTATTGCGGCAAAAGAAGAGCGTCAACCGCCTTACGGGGTGCCCACGAGGGTCAGGGGCGCGCCCCCCTGCCTCGTGGCCCCCTCGGGCATCGTCTCGCATTGATTCTTCTTCCCAAAAATCACAAATATTCCAAATATATTCTTCGTCCATTTTTATCCCGTTTGGACTCCGTTTGATATGGGGTTTCTGCGAAACATAAAACATGCAACAAATAGGAACTGGCACTAGGCACTGGATCAATATGTTAGTCCCAAAGATAATATAAAAAGTTGCCAAAAGTATATGAAAGTTGTAGAATATTGGCATGGAACAATCAAAAATTATAGATACGACGGACACGTATCACACGCCAAAAATTCTCCGCGTCTTCTTTGTGTTTGCACACTCCAACCCCATCCCTTTACATTCTTGCACTTGCATGTTTTACTCTTTCCGCTGCTCATACTCTTGCAATGCTTGTGTAAAATGTATTTTGTGCCCTTTAACATGTGCTAAACTCAACCTTAACTTGAAGAAACTTAAAACTGCCACTTTTACTTGTTAAGGGTCTAATCACCCCCTCCCCCTCTAGACCCCTATTCTCGATCCTTTCATTAGGTGATTGGGCATCACATATAACTAAGTTGAGACTTGAGACAAAGCGTGTGACATATTACTCTTGTCATCGGCACAGTCACTAGACGGTTAGGTATCATTCCGAGCAACCAAGGGTAATTGTAGTTTGCTAAGGACTTTGTGTGTGAAGGTTTGGAGATTGCCTTGAAGAATTTACCGATACTAAATCAATTTAAGTTTGAGGAACTTCACGCTGAGAAAAATAGGACAAAGAGAGTTTTGCTCATGTGTTCAATCACAAGTCCCCTCCAACTAGACGTAACACTTTGGCATAACTGTGAACTAGTCAAACAAATTACTTCACTGGTGCTGAGACCTGCTATACAAATAGTTTTTAACCCCTTTACGCGACAATGTTTGGAACCGTCACCAAGTGAGTGTGGGATATAGGGGGTCCTTCCCACACAACCCAGAAACCGTCGGGGATAGGCCCTCCTGGCACATAGGCTGGGGAAAAATGAGCTCGTGTGCGATCTGGCGAGGCATCAAAACCCAATTGTTTTCGTTCGTATGTACATCCCACACGGTGAATCCCAGAAAAACATTTCCGTTCGTATGTATATCACACACAATTTTTTGTGGAAACGTTTGTGCAAGGTGGCCTAACGCAAACAGTTCTCTGCCAGAAGCCGTGTGTGATTGTTAGTTGATCGAACACGCTTACTTTCTAGAAACCGTGTGGGTTGTTTGAATTCATCGCCCACGGTGTTGTCTGAGTAACCGTCTGCAATAGAAAACCCCAATAGGCAGGGTAATTAGCCTATTATTGATAATCCATGTAGTAATCAAATTGATATTTCTTATAAAACACACCAGATATTTCATATCCGTATAACAACCGGGATTTCATGATCGAATTGCATCAAATAGCTTTGGCACTCGGTTACGCCATTACACAACAGCACCAAGTTTCACATGCAACATCGAAAACCTTTGGAAAGTAGCATCATACGCGGTAAATAGACAGATGAATCTCATCTGGGAATTTGCAGAAGCGGAAGGCAAACATTGAGCCTTCAGTGATGTTGAATGTACTTGCAACTTTAGGCCAGTGGCTATGGACAATTGCCCGCCCAACCTTCATCCTCTTCAGGAAGACTTTAATATTGTACTGTGGGTGTTGAATGAATACCTTCCTCACCTCTTGGCCATGCAGGTGGTTTGAGAGGTAATCATCGGTGAACTGCTTTGAAAAGTACTGAAAACAAAGATATGCATAAATCGCTGTTATAAATTTGAAATGGCGCAAGGGGTAAAAACAAGGTAAAAGTGTCAGTATCATCCTATAGTTGACCAATGTCTTCTTCATTGTGCAAACAAAGATCTTGCTGTTATTCGTCGCAAGTTTCTTCATCCTAACAATCTTTCTGAGTTTCTTGACTTGACTGATATTCATGGACATCTCATTTCCCCATATGCAAAATGGGTCGAGTAGTGGGTCTAAGCCTCTGACAACAGGACTTACATGTGCAAGACCAAATTGTAAGAAACCTAAATATTAGAATGATTCCTGCAACTACACAATAATGTGCTATTAGCGAAAGAACCATGCATGAGCAAACCTCGATGGTAAACCACAGTGTCTCCCATTGTTTCCCCACAACACACATAAGGAAGATCTTGATTAGGTTAACTGAGAGTTGCCATACTATCAGTAGAATATGTATTGAGTACACCAAATTCGATGTATTTCTCACATGCATAACAATACAAAATTGTACCCACAGCAAATAAAAATCAAATTGCAGAATTGAACCAAACAGTTAAATGGATAGCAGACCAAATGAACCAAAACAGTTAACTGAGGACGACATTGTAGAATAGAAACATGTACTAGAAGATAAGACAGTTAACAAAACAAAGAATGCTTGAGAACAGTACTACAAAATGTAGCAATTGTTGGACTGAACTGTTAACTAAACATTACATTTCAGAGGACCAAACTGTTAACTGAACAATGCATTTTAGAGGACCAAACTATTAACTGAACATCAGATTGCATATTAACAGCCTCGAGAAAACATCACAAACTGTATTTTAAAGTAGACAACCGTGTGGGAGTGTCAACGGTGGCCACGAAGACGAGGTGCTCCCCCAAGATCTGGCGGTCGGCATGCATGGCATCCATAGACACCTCGTGCGCGCGTGCGGTCACGATTTGCTTCTCCGCTGCCAGATGCTACTGAGCTCCATGTTATATTGCATGCAAAATGGCTGTGGGCGGCACTTTTTTGGAGGACGGGGATAGTGATTTAGGTGGAAGGTGTCGCGCCGTCAGTCAGGGCATGTTGGACGAGGAAGGAGGAGGATGGTGTGGGTGAGGTGTGGATTACCTAACCAAATCGATGAGGTCGCGCAGCAAGAAGAAAGGTCGGCGGCAAGGAGGCCGCGCAACAAGAAGAAGAGTCGCCGGAGAGGAGGCGGCACTGCAAGAAGAAGGGTCACCGGCGAGGAGGCGGCGCTGCAAGAAGAAGGGTAGCTGGCGAGGAGGCGGCGCTGCAAGAAGAAGGGTCGCCAGCGAGGAGGCTGAGTTGCCAGTAAGCAGCAGTGAAGGTTTGAACTTGGAAAGCAAGGAGGAACAATGAAAATGTGGCTTTTGGTGGGAGGGAGGGGGCGGGGAGATAGATATTTCTGTTGTGGCAGAAAAATTCCGCTCAGTGCTGCGAGAAACTGGCGTGCAAGTGTGGTTCAAGCACAGGTGGTGGACTATAGACAATGAAGCTTCCTGCATAAGCCAAACAATACGGTGCGCCAAGTTATTTTATATTGCATCCCACACGATTCTTTCTAGTAAACTATTTGTTGTATACCTGATTTTTTTTCATTATGTTTTGAACGACAAAATGGTGTTACGGAGGGAAAGGATGGTGTTTGAATTGCTAGAACATTTATGTATAGTGAACATGCAACTACATGAATGTCGTGTTTAAATTTGGAATTATTCCGGGTTCATTTGGCATTTTATGCATTAATTGAGTTTCTAGGCGTTTAATGTGCATAATTCAAATTTGAACTACAAATACATGCTCCAGTGCACCAAAGTTTGTTGAAAAATCACATGTGTGTCTTTGGGTGAATTTATAGGTCCCATGCAAGAAATGGGAATGAAATTCAAACATTTGAGCGCCGTGGCTCGACCGGAAACATCGAGAAACTTGGTTTTAAAATTCCTGGAAATTCAAAACTCGCCTGAAAATCATGAAACTTGGCATGGTGTCATTTCATGGCACCAACATGCTGTGGTAAAAAAATTGGCCGCATTTGGACAAGTTTTGGTATAAGCTTCTTGCAAATTGGAGCTTCTCTCGAGAAGACTCGTGGTTCCCGAGGGGGAATGTGTCACCTTTGTGTGCGAAATGATATACGCTGCCTCCCCCCTCCCTTGATTTTTTACGAAGGCAACATAGAACTATATGAGTGTCGTGTTAAAATTTGGAATTATTCCAGGTTCGTTTGGACTTTTTTATACATTAATGGAATTTCTGGTTATTTAATGTGCATAATTCAAATTTGAACTACAAGCACATGCTCCAATGCACCAAAGTTGGTTGAAAAATCACATGTGTGTCCTTGGGTTAATTTCTAGGTCCCATGCAAGAAATGGAAATGAAATTCAAACATCTGGGCGTCGTGGCTCGGCCGAAAAGATTGAGAAACTTGATTTTTTTTTAATTCATGTAAGTCCAAAACACGCCCGAAAATCATGAAACTTGGCATGGTGTCATGACATGGCACCAACATGATGCGGTAAATTTTTTGGCCGAAATGGGACAAGCTTTGGTATAAGCTTCTTGCAAACCGGAGCTTCTCTTAAGAAGGCTCGTGTTTCCGAGAGGCAACGTGTCACCTCCGTGTGCAAAATGACATACACTGCCTTCTCCCGCCTTGATTTTTTACACAGGCAGATTAGACCAAATAGAAGTATCGTGCTAAATTTTGAAATCATTCCGGGTTTGTTCGGCCTTTTTTATAAATTAATTAAATTTCTGGGCATTTAATATGTATAATTCAAATTTGAACTACAAGCACATGCTCCAGTGCACCAAAGTTGGTTGAAAATCACATGTGTGTCCTTGGGTTAATTTGTAGACCCCATGCAAGAAATGAGAATGGAATTCAAACATCTGGGCGTCATGCCTCGGCTGGAAGTATTAAAAACTTGGTTTTCTAATTCTTGTAAATCCAGAACACGCCTGAAAATCATGAAACTTGGCATGGTGTCATGACATGGCACCAACATGTTGTGGTAATTTTTTTGGTCGAATTGGGAAAAGCGTTGTTATAAGCTTCTTGCAAACCGAAGCTTCTCTCAAGAAGGCTCATGGTTCCGAGAGGGAACGTGTCTGCCGGGGCGGAGAGCCTGCCCGCCGCGGGCACCTATGGGGCCGGGGCCCCTTTGTGAGTGCGGTACGAGGGCGGAGGAGGCACAGAGAGCAGATCGAGGCGAGCACGCGGGCGGATTTTACCCAGCTTCGGAGCTCTCCGGAGAGATAAAACCCCTACTGCTGCTTTGTGTTTGTATTTGATCTTGCTCGAGAGAGCGAGCGTATGGTGGTGTTGTGGCGTCGAATGGGTCGAACCAGCCGAACCTCCTCTACGTTGTGCATGGGCCTCCTTTTATAGTGCAAGGGGTCACCGACAGGTGTCAACGTAGGAGGAAGGGGTAAAAAGGTAAAAGAGGTGGTAGTTGGAACAGTGCGGGAACAGTGAAGCTACAGTGCATGAACAGTGGTTTCTACCTACTTTTGACAGAGGGGGACAAGGGCATTTAATGCCCGTCGCCGTCGACCCCAAAAGCTCCCGCCCTTGCGTCTCCGCTCGCCACGGCAATGGATCCACCACCGTGAAATGCCACCGTGTCCCCCAGGCTGCACAGCCATCCGCCACGCGTTCCTGGAAAGGCCCCAGGGCGACGCGTGGGCGGATGAGCTGGAGCGCAGGCACACAGCGTAATCCTTCCGGCAAGCACCTTGCCGGGGTCTTGACCTTGCCGGGCCCGGGAGCTTGCCGGGCTCCGTAACTTGTCGCTCCCCGGGCCCTCGCCGGGACGCATGCAGCGCCGAGGCGTGTCTTTTATGATGTAATCTTCTAGTCTTCCCGACGAGCTCCTCTCGCCGGGGCCTTGCGTGAGTGATGTAATCTTGAGCCTGAAATGGCCTTCCCGGCAAGCTCTGCTTGCCGGGGTCTCGATCTTCTGTCTTGTATACTTTGTTCTTGAATGGCTTAACATGGAGCACGAAGGTCTCCGGCAAGCACGTGGTAAACCCCGCCGCGGGAAGCTGCAACCGCCCGTGCACAAGTTGGGGTACTGGGGTACCCCTACCTTAGTACACCGACAGAGCCCGGGCTGGGCCACACGGTGCCGAAAGCACCGTTGGGCCAGGCCCAAAACAGTCTGACGGGCACACGCGCCCATGGCGCGTCGAATCCACTTCGCGATCGGCAGCATCCCCTCCCGTGAACGGCACGCGTCGATTGCGGCGTCGTGGGAGACGGGCGGCGCGGCGGTCTTTATGGCATCCACACCCGTGATCGTGGTGCAGGCGAGGTCACTTCACCCGTCGCCCGGCTCCGCTTTTTCGCCACGCTGACCCTCATGCATAGGGGTCGGGCGGCGAAGTGGGAGACCGAGCCGTCCACAGGCGGAGAAGGCGAGTCGGCCCGCTCCTCCGCCCCCTTGCTTCCTCGATTGGTCGGGCAGGCGGTTGAGCCCCACCTCGCCCTTTAAAAGGGGCGGAAAGGAGCACAATGGCCTCACACTTCCTCTTCTCTCTGCGTCTTGATTTCCGTTCTTCTTTTCGCCATGGAAGGAGGAAATCCCATTCCTCAACGGTGGCAGCGAGGGTCGCCTCCAGTAGCGCACCTCTCCTATCCGCCCCGTGGCGGCGGAGCCGCCACGAGGGGAGAGGGAGGGGCGAGGTCATGGACGAGGCCGAGGGCGTGGCCGAGGCGGTCGGGAGAGGCGGTCGTGGCGACGCGCCTCCCCATCTCCTCGGCGGCTCCTGTCCTCGAGGCGGTCCATACCGAGACGATCACGGAGTTCTTCATCAAGCTGCGACGAGCGCCTCGTCGCCGCCGCCCGCTGCCGGCCCGTTCATGGCGCGATGGAACCGGATCCGCCGAGATGATGGAGTTGCGCATGAGGGGCTGTGGGATCAGCGGCACTCGAGTGAGTGTCGTGTCCCCAGCCCGGCGCCATGTACTTCGACCGAGGGTGGAAGACATTCGCCGGATCCACAGCTTGACGGCGGGGTTTACCCTCCATTTCAAGTTAATGGAGGCGACCTTCTCGCCGTCAAGGTCTTCGGGACTCGGGACCCAGCGAGATGCTGCGAGACAGCTCCTCCGGCAACAAGGTCCCTCCTCGAGTGAGAGTGATGAGGAGGGGAGCGGCAGCGGCGACGAGGGGATGGCGGGTCCGACTAGGCGTCGGACGCTGCCCAAGGCCACCGGCGACCCCATCATCCGGTCGCCGGCCTGAACTCCCCGGGGCCGTCTCCTTGGGCGGCTGGCGTAGGGAGGCTGCAGAAGAGGAAGAGGGGGTGGCGGCAAGGCCGTCAAATCGGAGTACGAGGGCGAGGAGCCCTCGTCAGCGTGCTGACGTCCCAGCACCCTGTCTTCAAGCTCTGCCTCCGGCGCCTCCGTCTCCGCCAAGCTCCTGACCGGCCCCCGGGGTGTTCTCTTGGTGTCTTCTGGCGCCCGTAGCTCACCTAGGCGCCCCTTTTGCCCTTCCCGGCAAGCTTCTCTTGCCGGGGCCTCCTTGACCTACCTCCTGAACTCCTGAACAGAGAAACAGGAGAGGGATCACGGGCATCTTATCTTTCAATTTGTAAGCCCTCGGGCCTTAGTTGCATTTAAAATATGTAATCCTCTCTATCATGTTTTTCATCCTCTATGGAGTTGTACTGAACTAGGATGCTTTTAATGAAAAGAGGGAACGCTTGTCGAGCGCGTCCTTTACTTGACTTCGTGTCTTATATGTTCATCCTGCGCTTTGGGAGCTTGCGGCGCGAACACGCTTGTTGAAAAGGGACGTCAAGAGCCCATTGGCGGTGTTGCTTCCGCAAGCAACCTTGCGGGCGATTGCGCCAAGACTTGTGTTTGTTGAGCGGACTCGGAAACGAAATAAGGGCGCGATACTTGCCGCAGCTCACTTAAATTGTTGAGCGGGCTCGGAAACAAACCAAGGGCGCAACTGGGCCACGGCTTGGCTCCTCCGCGCATAGGTTTTACAAGACACGCTCGTTCAAAGACGCAGCTCCGCTTTCCCCGGTCCATGAGAGGATGCATGACGAGGGATGAAAAACTTATCTGATTTCGCAGCCCCCGGCGACCCTAACTTGCCGGGAAGGAACCTTGGCACTCGCAGCCCCCGGCGACTCTGGCTCCGCCAAAATCCAGGTGCTGGTGTGCTCTTCTGGCTTCTCTTTGTTGCTGCAATTTCAGCCATGAAAACAACTGAGATAGATCCGCAACAGCTTCATTATTTTCATGTATATGTATATAAATCCTTTCTATGCAACTTGCAATGCGATGCCGTGCCTTGCCCTTCGTATGCTTATACTTCACGCCTCGGGAGCTTGCGGGCGAACACGCTTGCTGAGTGCGGAACATCAGCAGTTCGTGGCGGTGTTGCTTCCGCAAGTAACCTTGCGGGCGATTCAAGACTTGTGTTTGTTGAGCGGACTCGAGAAACAAACCAAGGGCTTAATCGGGCCACACAGCTCCTCAGCGCACAAGTTTTTCATACGAAGGGCATCTTACGGCAGGGCTTGCTACGTTACACCCTCTGCTTTGCATCCTTTGTGCGCTTTTACCCTACGCTTCTAGGGAAACTTGCCGGCGAGGGGCCCTTGTCGCGAGCGCTGAGTGCTGAACTCAAAGCAGCCTGCTGGCCAAGGTCTTACCGGCAAGCAACCTTGCCGCGTCTGGTCGCGACGCACTTAGCTTGCTGAGCGGACTCGAAAACGAAACAAGGGCGCGACACTTGTCGCTGCTCGCCTAATCGTTGAGCGTGCTCGGAAGCAAGATAAGGGTGCGGCCGCCCATGGGTAGGTTCTCAACAAGATGTGTCTTGCGTATAAAGGACTAACGACGAGGAACATAACATAAAAAGCATGGAACTACGGAGTACTCTGTACAAAAGCTCGGATGACTTAGCTTTTCCGTCTTCTCGCGATCCGCAAGGCCGCACTTCTCCCTTGATTTCCTCCTTTGTATGTTTTCACCCTCACGCTTTGGAGCTCTGCCGGCGCGAAACACGCTTGCTGAGTGCGGAACATCAGCAGTTCGCTGGCGGTGTTGCCTCCGGCAGAAGAACTTGTCGGGCTAGTTGCAGCGCGCCTTCATCGCTGAGCGGACTCGAAATGCATCGAGGCTTAACTTAGCCACGACTCGACCCCATGCGCATGTGTTCTCTATACAAGGTAACGGAATTTCAGGAATACAACTCAAAAGTTGAAAGCGGGTGGCGGAGCTCGATGGCACGCCCTCGACGGCGGCACTCCGGAGAGATGCGCTTGCCGGAGCGGGCACCAGAGCTGTTCTTGCTGCTTTCCTTGCCCTACTGGCAGGTGGAGCTCGATGGCACGTCCTCGACGGCGGCGCAGCACTCCGGAGAGGTGCGCTTGCCGGAGTAGGCACCAGAGCTATCCTTGCCGGGCTTCACTTGCCGGTGGAGCTCGATGGCGCGTCCTCGACGGCGGCGCAGCACTCCGGAGAGGCGCGCTCGCCGGGGCGGGCACCAGAGCTGTCCTTGCCGGGCTTAGTCTGTTGCCGGAGCTCGATGGTACGTCCTCGACGGCGGCGCAGCACTCCGGAGAGGTGCGCTTGCCGGAGTAGGCACCAGAGCACTTGCCGGACTTGGTCTTCGTCCTCTTCACAGGACCTCCGTGGCCTTCTGGAACTCCTGCTCACTGTCATCCTCATTCTCCATGTCTTCATCGTCGTCTTCTTCATCCTTGTCGCGGCCCCGGGGAGGTCGATCACCTTGCCGCTGCTTAGCCTTGTCGCGATGTCCTCCCCGGCCATTGAACGGCCGCTTCTTGCTCGGTTCTCCTCCGCCACCTTGGGCCTTCTCCTTGTCGCGCCTCTCGTACTCAGATTTTTGCTGCTCGACGAGGTACTCGACGCGCTTGCAGTTGGTGAGATCGTGGCCCTTGGTGCGGTGGATTTTGCAAGATTGCTTGTCGGAGCCGCCTCGCTTGTCGGCTGCCGCTTCTGAGGCAGGCTCCTTGCGGAGAAGCAACCCTGCGCTTGCTTGGCGGGAGCCTCCTTGCGGGCTTCTCGACGGCAAGCACCTCTTTCTTGTTCTTCCTTGGTTGTTCCGCCGGCTCTTGTTTGTCGGGCGGTGTCGTCGCTATCGCTTCCTCCTGCGCCAAGATCCTCCCCGGGAGTCTCCTCCCCTCTTCAGCGGCGACTTGTCACCAGAGCATAGAGCTCACGACATCCCGAATCTTGGTCATCGCCATCTCTTCACGCATGCGGCGGTTACGCACGCTCGGTGGAACGCGCCGATAACCGCGGCAGGTGGACATCGTGGATGTTGTGCTGCACGGCTGAAGCGTTGGATATACTTGCGCAGGATTCTCCTTCCTTCGGGCCAAAATGTGGAGATCACTCTCGGCCGTGGGGTTTGTGGTCGCCAAAGTGAAGGCGCCAACAAACCGATGGCAAAGGTCGCCCAAGAAGAAATGGAGTTTTCCGGCAAGTGCATAAGCCAAGAACGAACGCTCGCTTAAGCACGAAGCGGGAAGTAGTTCGCCGAATCTTGTCGTCGCGCCCCGCAGCTCGCACCGCGATGGTGTAGACACCGAGGAACTCCGAGGGTGCGTCTTGCCGCCGTACTTCTCCGCACGCCGGGCTTGAAGTTCTTCATCTTTGGCCCTTTCGACGCCGCCGCAGCTCGCGGGTGAACGCAGGGCAGCCTGCCGCGACGGCAAGTCGCCTGGTTCACCGGCGCGACGCGTCGGCAGTGTTTCAGCTCTGGTCCGATTGTCGCCGAAGCTTCTGACGGCGCCGATCGTGGTCCGAAGCGTCTTCTTGTCGCCGGTCGCCGAGGACTGGCGTTGATCCCGACGAGCCCGCGGATCCGACGACGCCGCGGAGCCGCTGTCGGCGTTGTTCCAGCGCGGACGGCGTCTTTCGCTTGCGGCGGGAGTGCATCGAGGTTGCACCCGGCGCCTTGTCGCCGTTAGCCTTCGTCTTCTCAGCTTGCCGCGGCCGCGAGGTCGCCGGCTGCTGTGAAGGGTCGTTGTTGGCGAAGGCGACCAGGCTCTTGATGGTAGCCCTCCATTCTTCGGCCTTGTCCGCCGCTGGAGGGAAGTCGAGGAGCAGTTGCGCTCTTACGAGCGCTTCTGCCGGAGTGGAGGGGAGCGGGAGCGAGCGGTGCGAGGAACGGGGTATGCTCGGACTCCTAACAGTGTTAGAAGGAGCAGGGTCCTGCCCCGGCGCCTTCGCTTTGCTCGTGTCCGGACGTTGGTCCGGGGCATCCCGCGAGCCTCCAGCGTGTCCTTGCCCCAGCAGGCGGATACCACCTCCCGTGGTATGGCGCTGCTGGGTTGTCGTGCGCTGAGATGGACGTGGATCCACGGAGACCGAGGCGCGGTCATCCGTCTCTGCCTTGATCTCGTGGCGCCGCGAGTGTCTCGCGCGGCGACCACCTCCGACGGCGTCTCCTCCGCCCACCGCTGGCTCGGTGGCGGCGGATGAGACGCAGACGGGCCTCCAACCTCGAAGGCTTCTTCTTCGGGCCATGGCGCGATTGTTGACGGTTCTTGATGAAACCGAGAGGTTGATGAAGAGCGTGCCGCGAACGCCGGATCAGGTCCGCGACAACCTCGATGCCCCCTACCGGCGCGCCAAAGATGCGGGCGGAGAGCCTACCGCCATGGGCACCTATGGGGCCGGGCCCCTTGTGAGTGCTTGACGAGGCGGAGGAGGCACAGAGAGCAGATCGAGGCGAGCACGCGGGCGGATTTTACCCGGCCGGAGCTCTCCCGAGAGATAAAACCCCTACTGCTGCTTTGTGTTTGTATTTGATCTTGCTCGAGAGAGCGAGCGTATGGTGGTGTTGTGGCGTCGAATGGGTCGAACCAGCCGAACCTCCTCTACGTTGTGCATGGGCCTCCTTTTATAGTGCAAGGGGTCACCGACAGGTGTCAACGTAGGAGGAAGGGGTAAAAAGGTAAAAGAGGTGGTAGTTGGAGCAGCAAGGGAACAGTGAAGCTACGATTGCATGACAAAGTGGTTTCTACCTACTTTTGATGAGAGGGGACAAGGGCATTTAATGCCCGTCGCCGTCGACCCCAAAAGCTCCCCGCCCTTGCGTCTCCGTGCTGCCACGGCAATGGATCCACCACCGTGAAATGCCACCGTGTCCCCGGGCTGCTGACCATCCGCCACGCGTTCTGGAAAGGCCCTGTGGCGACGCGTGGGCGGATGAGCTGAGCGCAGCACACTGGCAGAATCCTTCCGGCAAGCACCTTGCCGGGTCTTGACTTGCGGGCCCGGGAGCTTGCGGGCTCAGAACTTGTCGCTTCCGGGCCCTCGCCGGATGCATGCAGCGCCGAGGCGTGTCTTTTATGATGTAATCTTCTAGTCTTCCCGACGAGCTCCTCTCGCCGGGCCTTGCGTGAGTGATGTAATCTTGAGCCTGAAATGGCCTTCCCGGCAAGCTCTGCTTGCCGGGGTCTCGATCTTCTGTCTTGTATACTTTGTTCTTGAATGGCTTAACATGGAGCACGAAGGTCTCCGGCAAGCACGTGGTAAACCCTGCGCTGAAGCTGCAGAATCCCGTGCACAAGTTGGGGTACTGGGGTACCCCTACCTTAGTACACCGACAGTGTCACCTCCATGTGCGAAATGACATACACTGCCTATTCCCGCCTTGATTTTTTTACACATGCAGCTTAGAGCAAATAGGAGTTTCGTGCTAAAATTTGGAATTATTCCGGATACGTTTGGCCTTTTTATACGTTAATTGATCTTCCACGCATTTAATGCACATATTTCAAATTTTAAGTACAAGCGCATGCTCCAGTGCGCAAAAGTTAGTTGGAAAATTATTTATGTGTACTTGGGCGAACTTCTAGGTCCCATGGAAGAAGTGGGAATAGAATTCAAATATCTGGGCATCTTGGTATATGTGATATACATGTAATTGATGTGTACCTTACCAGTACTCGTAGTAGCGAACACTGGAAGCGGAACTGCCCCAAGTACTTAGCAGACAAGAAGGCCGGCAACTCCAAAGGTATATGTGATATACATGTAATTGATTTGTACCTTACCAGTACTCGTAGTAGCTCCTGGGTATTTGATACCGGCGCGGTTGCTCATATTTGTAACTCAAAACAGGAGCTGCGGAATAAGCGGAGACTGGCGAAGGACGAGGTGACGATGCACGTCGGGAATGGTTCCAAGATCGATGTGATCACCGTCGGCACGCTACCTCTACATTTACCTATGGGATTAGTTTTAAACCTCAATAATTGTTATTTAGTGCCAGCTTTGAGCATGAACATTGTATCTGGATCTCGTTTAATACGAGATGGCTATTCATTTAAATCCGAGAATAATGGTTGTTCTATTTATATGAGAGATATGTTTTATGGTCATGCCCCGCTGGTCAATGGTTTATTCTTAATGAATCTCGAACGTGATGTTACACATATTCATAGTGTGAATACCAAAAGATGTAAGGTTGATAACAATAGTCCCACATACTTGTGGCACTGCCGCCTTGGTCACATTGGTGTCAAACGCATGAAGAAGCTCCATGCTGATGGACTTTTGGAGTCTCTTGATTACGAATCATTTGACACATGCGAACCATGCCTCATGGGCAAAATGACCAAGACTCCGTTCTCCGGAACAATGGAGCGAGCAACCAACTTATTGGAAATCATACATACTGATGTGTGCGGTCCAATGAGCGTTGAAGCTCGCGGAGGCTATCGTTATGTTCTCACTCTCACTGACGACTTGAGTAGATATGGGTATGTCTACTTGATGAAACACAAGTCTGAGACCTTTGAAAAGTTCAAGGAATTTCAGAGTGAGGTAGAGAATCAACGTGACCGAAAGATAAAGTTCTTACAATCAGATCGTGGGGGAGAATATTTAAGTCACGAATTTGGTACGCACTTAAGGAAATATGGAATCGTTTCACAACTCACGCCGCCTAGAACACCTCAACAGAATAAAGGTGTGTCCGAACGTCGAATCGCACTCTATTGGATATGGTGCGATCTATGATGTCACTCACCGATTTACCGCTATCATTTTGGGGATACGCTCTAGAGACAGCTACATTCACTTTAAATAGGGCACCGTCTAAATCCGTTGAGACGACATCGTATGAATTATGGTTTGAGAAGAAACCTAAGCTGTCGTTTCTAAAAGTTTGGGGATGCGATGCTTATGTCAAGAAACTTCAACCTGAAAAGCTTGAACCCAAGTCAGAAAAATGCGTCTTCATAGGATACCCTAAGGAAACCATTGGGTATACCTTCTACCTCAGATCCGAAGGCAAGATCTCTGTTGCCAATAACAGGTCGTTTCTGGAGAAAGAGTTTCTCCCGAGAGAAGTAAGTGGGAGGAAAGTAGAACTCTGAAGTACTACCTCTTGAACGGAAAGTAGCGCAGCTCAGAAGATGTTCTGTGGTGCACGTGACCGACTAGAGAGGAAGTTAACGATGATGATCAAGGTACTTTGGATCAAGTTGCTACTGAACTTCGAAGGTCCACAAGGACACGTTCCACACCAGAATGGTATGGCAACCCTGTCCTGGAATCATGTTGTTAGACAACGATGAACCTTTGAACTATGAAGAAGCGATGGCGGGCCCAGATTCCAACAAATGGCTTGAAGCCATGAAATCTGAGATAGGATCCATGTATGAATACAAAGTATGGACTTTGACAGACTTGCCCGATGATCGGCGAGAGATAGAAAATAAATGGATCTTTAAGAAGAAGACGGACGCAGATGGTAATGTTACCATCTATAAGGCTCGACTTGTCGCTAAGGGTTATCAACAAGTTCAAGGGGTTGACTACGATGAGACCTTCTCACCCGTAGCGAAGCTGACGTCCGTCCGAATCATGTTAGCAATTGCCGCATACTATGATTATGAGATATGGCAAATGGACGTCAAAACGGCATTCCTTAATGGCTTTCTTAAGGAAGAATTGTATATGATGCAGCCAGAAGGTTTTGTCGATCCTAAGAATGCTAACAAGGTATGCAAGCTCCAGCGCTCCATCTATGGACTGGTGCAAGCATCTCGGAGTTGGAACATTCGCTTTAATGAAATGATCAAAGCGTTTGGGTTTATGCAGACTTATGGAGGAGCCCGCGTTTACAAGAAAGTGAGTGGGAGCTCTGTAGCATTTCTCATATTATATGTGGATGACATACTTTTGATGGGAAATGATATAGAACTTTTGGACAGCATTAAGGCCTACTTGAATAAGTGTTTTTCAATGAAGGACCTTGGAGAGGCTGCTTACATATTAGGCATCAAGATCTATAGAGATAGATCGAGAGGCCTCATAGGTCTTTCACAAAGCACATACCTTGATAAGATATTGAAGAAGTTCAATAAGGATTAGTCCAAGAAGGGATTCTTGCCTGTGTTGCAAGGTGTGAAACTGAGCTCGGCTCAATGTCCGACCACGGCAGAAGATAGAGAAAAGATGAGTGTCGTCCCCTATGCCTCGGCCATAGGGTCTATCATGTATGCCATGTTGTGTACCAGACCTGATGTAACCCTTGCCGTAAGTTTGGTAGGAAGGTACCAAAGTAATCCCAGCATGGAACACTGGACAGTGGTCAAGAATATCCTGAAGTACCTGAAAAGGACTAAGGATATGTTTCTCGTATATGGAGGTGAAGGGCTACGTCGATGCTAGCTTCGACACAGATCTGCATGACTCTAAGTCACAAACCGGATACGTGTATATTTTGAATGATGGAGCAGTAAGCTGGTGCAGTTGCAAGCAAAGTGTCGTGGCGAGATCTACATGTGAAGCGGAGTACATGGCGGCCTCGGAGGCAGCACATGAAGCAATCTGGATGAAGGAGTTCATTACCGACCTAGGAGTTATTCCCAATGCGTCGGGGCTGATGACTTTCTTCTATGACAACACTGGAGCCATTGCCCTTGCCAAGGAGCCCAGGTTTCACAAGAAGACCAGACACATCAGGCGTCGCTTCAACTCCATTCGTGAAAATGTTCAAGATGGAGACATAGATATTTGTAAAGTGCACACAGATCTGAATGTCGCAGATCCGCTGACTAAACCTCTTCCGCGAGCAAAACATGATCAACACCAGAACTCTATGGGTGTTCAATTCATCACAATGTATCTAGATTATTGACTCTAGTGCAAGTGGGAGACTGTTGGAAATATGCCCTAGAGGCAATAATAAAATGGTTAATATTATATTTCCTTGTTCATGATAATTGTCTATTGTTCATGCTATAATTGTGTTATCTGGAAATCGTAATACATGTGTGAATACATAGACCACAACATGTCCCTAGTGAGCCTCTATTTGACTAGCTCGTTTATCAATAGATGGTTACGGTTTCCTGACCATGGACATTGGATGTCACTGATAACGGGATCACATCATTGGGAGAATGATGTGATGGACAAGACCCAATCCTAAGCATAGCACAAGATCGTGTAGTTCGTTTGCTAGAGCTTTTCTAATGTCAAGTATCATTTCCTTAGACCATGAGATCATGTAACTCCCGGATACCGTAAGAGTGCTTTGGGTGTACCAAATGTCACAACGTAACTGGGTGACTATAAAGGTATACTGCAGGTATCTCCGAAAGTGTCTGTTGGGTTGACTCGAATCAAGACTGGGATTTGTCATTCCGTATGACGGAGAGGTATCTCTGGGCCCACTCGGTAATGCATCATCATAATGAGCTCAATGTGACCAAGTATTTGGTCATGGGATCATGCATTATGGTACGAGTAAAGTGGCTTGCCGGTAATGAGATTGAACGAGGTATTGGGATACCGACGATCGAATCTCGGGCAAGTAACTTATCGATTGACAAAGGGAATTGTATACGGGATTACTTGAATCCTCGACATCATGGTTCATTCGATGAGATCATCATGAAACATGTGGGAGGCAACATGGGTATCCAGTTCCCGATGTTGGTTATTGACCGTAGAGTCGTCTCGGTCATGTCTGCGTGTCTCCCAAACCCGTAGGGTCTACACACTTAAGGTTCAGTGACGCTAGGGTTGTAGAGATATTAGTATGCGTTAACCCGAAAGTTGTTTGAAGTCCCGGATGAGATCCCAGACGTCACGAGGAGTTCTGGAATGGTCCGGGGGTGAAGATTTATATATAGGAAGTCCAGTTTCGGCCACCGGGAAAGTTTTGGGGGTCATCGGTATTGTACCGGGACCACCGGAAGGGTCCCGGGGGTCCGCCGGGTGGGGCCACCTATCCCGGAGGGCCCCATGGGCTGAAGTGGGAAGGGAACCAGCCCCTGGTGGGTTGGTGCGCCCCCCATGGGCTTCCCCCTGCGCCTAGGGTTGAAAACCCTAGGGGTGGGGGCCCACTTGGCTTGGGGGGCAAGTGCCCCCCTTGGCCGCCCCCCCCCCCCTTGAGATGGGATCTCTAGGGGGCCGGCGCCCCCCAGGGCCCCTATATAAAGAGGGGGGAGGGAGGGCTGCGCACCCTAGCCCCTGGCGCCTCCCTCTCCCCTCGTAACACCTCTCCCTCTCGCTGAGCTTGGCGAAGCCCTGCCGAGATCACCGCTGCTTCCACCACCACGCCGTCGTGCTGCTGGATCTCCATCAACCTCTCCTTTCCCCTTGCTGGATCAAGAAGGAGGAGACGTCTTCCCCAACCGTACGTGTGTTGAACGCGGAGGTGCCGTCAGTTCGGCGCTAGGATCATCGGTGATTTGGATCACGACGAGTACGACTCCATCAACCCCGTTCTCTTGAATGCTTCTGCTTGCGATCTACAAGGGTATGTAGATGCACTCCTCTCTCTCGTTGCTAGATGACTCCATAGATTGATCTTGGTGATGCGTAGAAATTTTTTATTTTCTGCTACGTTCCCCAACAGTGGCATCATGAGCTAGGTCTATGCATAGTTTCTATGCACGAGTAGAACACAAGATTGTTGTGGGCGTTGGTTTTGTAAATTTTCTTTCCACTACTAGTCTTATCTTGTTTCGGCGGCATCGTGGGATGAAGCGGCCCGGACCAACCTTACACGTACGCTTACGTGAGACAGGTTCCACCGACTGACATGCACTAGTTGCATAAGGTGGCTAGCGGGTGTCTGTCTCTCCCACTTTAGTCGGATCGGATTCGATGAAAAGGGTCCTCATGAAGGGTAAATATAAATTGGCATATCACATTGTGGTTTTGGCGTAGGTAAGAAATGTTCTTGCTAGAAACCTATAGCAGCCACGTAAAAACATGCAACAACAATTAGAGGACGTCTAACTTGTTTTTGCAGCATATGCCTTGTGATGTGATATGGCCAAAGGATGTGATGAATGAAATATATGTGATGTATGAGATTGATCATGTTCTTGTAATAGGAATCACGACTTGCATGTCGATGAATATGACAACCGGCAGGAGCCATAGGAGTTGTCCTTATTTTTTGTATGACCTGCGTGTCATTGAATAACGCCATGTAATTACTTTACATTATTGCTAAACACGTTAGCCATAGAAGTAGAAGTAATCGTTGGCGTGAAAACTTCATAAGACACGATGATGGAGATCATGATGATGGAGATCATGATGATGGAGATCATGGTGTCATGCCGGTGAGGATGATGATCATGGCGCCCCAAAGATGGAGATCAAAAGGAGCAAAATGATATTGGCCATATCATGTCACTATTTGATTGCATGTGATGTTTATCATGTTTTGCTTCTTATTTGCTTAGTACGACGGTAGTAAATAAGATGATCCCTCATAATAATTTCAAGAAAGTGTTCCCCCTAACTATGCGCTGTTGCGAAAGTTCGTTGTCTCAAAGCACCACGTGATGATCGGGTGTGATAGATTTAACGTTCACATACAATGGGTGTAAGTCAGATTTACACATGCAAAACACTTAGGTTGACTTGATGAGCCTAGCATGTACAGACATGGCCTCGGAACACAAGAGACTGAAAGGTCGAACATGAGTCGTATAGAAGATACGATCAACATGAAGATGTTCACCGATGATGACTAGTCCGTCTCACGTGATGATCGGACACGACCTAGTTGACTCGGATCATGGATACTTAGATGACTAGAGGGATGTCTATCTGAGTGGGAGTTCATTATATAATTTGATTAGATGAACTTAATTATCATGAACTTAGTCTAAAATCTTTGCAATATGTCTTGTAGATCAAATGGCCCACGCTAATGTTGCCCTCAACTTCAACGCGTTGCTAGAGAAAACCAAGCTGAAAGACGATGGCAGCAACTATACGGACTGGGTCCGGAACTTGAGGATCATCCTCATAGCTGCCAAGAAAGCATATGTCCTAGATGCACCGCTAGGTCAAGCACCCGTTTTCCCAGCAACTCAAGACGTTATGAACGCTGGCGATCGCTAGTGATGATTACTCCCTGGTTCGATGTGGCATGCTTTACGACTTAGAACCGGGCTCCAAAAGCGTTTTGAGCAGCACGGAGCATATGAGATGTTCCAAGAGCTGAAAATGGTTTTCCATGCTCACGCCCGGGTCGAGAGATATGAAGTCTCCGACAAGTTCTACAGTTGTAAGATGGAGGAGAATGGCTCTGTCAGCGAGCACATACTCAAAATGTCTGGGTTGCACAACCGCTTATCTCAAGTGGAAGTTAATCTCCCGGATGACGCGGTGGTCGACATAATCCTCCAGTCGCTCCCACCTAGCTACAAGAGCTTTGTGATGAACTTCAATATGCAGGGGATGGTGAAAACCATTCCTGAGGTATACTCAATGCTGAAATCAGCGGAGGTGGAGATCAAAAAGGAACATCAAGTGTTGATGGTCAATAAAACCACTAGTTTCAAGAAAGGCAAGGGTAAGAAGAACTTCAAGAAGGACAGCAAGGGAGTTGCCGTGCCCGGTAAGCTAGTTGCCGGGCAGAAGCCAAAGCATGGACCCAAGCCTGAGACTGAGTGCTTTTATTGCAAGGGAAGCGGACACTGGAAGCGGAACTGCCCCAAGTACTTAGCAGACAAGAAGGCCGGCAACACCAAAGGTATATGTGATATACATGTAATTGATGTGTACCTTACCAGTACTTGTAGTATCTCCTGGGTATTTGATACCGGCGTGGTTGCTCATATTTGTAACTCAAAACATGAGCTGCGGAATAAGCGGAGACTGGCGAAGGACGAGGTGACAATGCGCGTCGGGAATGGTTCCAAGATCGATGTGATCGCCGTCGGCACGCTACCTCTACATTTACCTATGGGATTAGTTTTAAACCTCAATAATTGTTATTTAGTGCTAGCTTTGAGCATGAACATTGTATCTGGATCTCGTTTAATATGAGATGGCTACTCATTTAAATCCGAGAATAATGGTTGTTCTATTTATATGAGAGATATGTTTTATGGTCATGCCCCGCTGGTCAATGGTTTATTCTTAATGGATCTCGAACGTGATGTTACACATATTCATAGTGTGAATACCAAAAGATGTAAGGTTGATAACAATAGTCCCACATACTTGTGGCACTGCCGCCTTGGTCACATTGGTGTCAAACGCATGAAGAAGCTCCATGCTGATGGACTTTTGGAGTCTCTTGATTACGAATCATTTGACACATGCGAACCACGCCTCATGGGCAAAATGACCAAGACTCCGTTCTCCGGAACAATGGAGCGAGCAACCAACTTATTGGAAATCATACATACTGATGTGTGCGGTCCAATGAGCATTGAGGCTCGCGGAGGCTATCGTTATGTTCTCACTCTCACTGACGACTTGAGTAGATATGGGTATGCCTACTTGATGAAACACAAGTCTGAGACCTTTGAAAAGTTCAAGGAATTTCAGAGTGAGGTGGAGAATCAACGTGACCGAAAGATAAAGTTCTTACGATCAGATCATGGGGGAGAATATTTAAGTCACGAATTTGGTACGCACTTAAGGAAATGTGGAATCGTTTCACAACTCACGCCGCCTGGAACACCTCAGCGTAACGGTGTGTCCGAACGTCGTAATCGCACTCTATTGGATATGGTGCGATCTATGATGTCACTCATCGATTTACCGCTATCATTTTGGTGATACGCTCTACAGACAGCTACATTCACTTTAAATAGGGCGCCGTCTAAATCCATTGAGATGACGTTGTATGAATTATGGTTTGGGAAGAAACCAAAGCTGTCGTTTCTAAAAGTTTGGGGATGCGATGCTTATGTCAAGAAACTTCAACCTGAAAAGCTTGAACCCAAGTCAGAAAAATGCGTCTTCATAGGATACCCTAAGGAAACCATTGGGTATACCTTCTACCTTAGATCCGAAGGCAATATCTTTGTTGCCAAGAACAGGTCCTTTCTGGAGAAAGAGTTTCTCCCGAGAGAAGTAAGTGGGAGGAAAGTAGAACTCTGAAGTACTACCTCTTGAACCGGAAAGTAGCGCAGCTCAGGAAGATGTTCCTGTGGTGCCTGCACTGACTAGAGAGGAAGTTAATGATGATGATCAAGGTACTTCGGATCAAGTTGCTACTGAACTTCGAAGGTCCACAAGGACACGTTCCACACCAGAATGGTATGGCAACCCTGTCCTGGAAATCATGTTATTAGACAACGGTGAACCTTTGAACTATGAAGAAGCGATGGCGGGCCCAGATTTCAACAAATGGCTTGAAGCCATGCAATCTGAGATAGGGTCCATGTATGAAAACAATGTATGGACTTTGACAGACTTGCTCGATGATCGGCGAGAGATAGAAAATAAATGGATCTTTAAGAAGAAGACGGACGCAGATGGTAATGTTACCATCTATAAGGCTCGACTTGTCGCTAAGGGTTATCGACAAGTTCAAGGGGTTGACTATGATGAGACCTTCTCACCCGTAGCGAAGCTGAAGTCCATCCGAATCATGTTAGCAATTGCCGCATACTATGATTATGAGATATGGCAAATGAACGTCAAAACGGCATTCCTTAACGGCTTTCTTAAGGAAGAACTGTATATGATGCAGCCAGAAGGTTTTGTCGATCCTAAGAATGCTAACAAGGTATGCAAGCTCCAGCGCTCCATCTATGGGCTGGTGCAAGCATCTCGGAGTTGGAACATTTGCTTTAATGAAATGATCAAAGCATTTGGGTTTATGCAGACTTATGGAGAATCCTGCGTTTACAAGAAAGTGAGTGGGAGCTCTGTAGCATTTCTCATATTATATGTGGATGACATACTTTCGATGGGAAATGATATAGAACTTTTGGACAGCATTAAGGCCTACTTGAATAAGTGTTTTTCAATGAAGGACCTTGGAGAAGCTGCTAACATATTAGGCATCAAGATCTATAGAGATAGATCGAGACGCCTCATAGGTCTTTCACAAAGCACATACCTTGATAAGATATTGAAGAAGTTCAATATGGATCAGTCCAAGAAGGGATTCTTGCCTGTGTTGCAAGGTGTGAAACTGAGCTCGGCTCAATGTCCGACCACGGCAGAAGATAGAGAAAAGATGAGTGTCGACCCCTATGCCTCGGCCATAGGGTCTATCATGTATGCCATGTTGTGTACCAGACCTGATGTAAACCTTGCCGTAAGTTTGGTAGGAAGGTACCAAAGTAATCCGGCATGGAACACCGGCGATGGTCAAGAATATCTGAAGTACCGAAAAGGACTAAGGATATGTTTCTCGTATATGGAGGTGACGAAGAGCTCGTCGTAAAGGGTTACGTCGACGCTAGCTTCGACACATATCTGCATGACTCTAAGTCACAAACCGGATACGTGTATATTTTGAATGATGGGGCAGTAAGCTGGTGCAGTTGCAAGCAAAGTGTCGTGGCGAGATCTACATGTGAAGCGGAGTACATGGCGGCCTCGGAGGCAGCACATGAAGCAATCTGGATGAAGGAGTTCATTATCGACCTAGGAGTTATTCCCAATGCGTCGGGGCCGATGACTCTCTTCTGTGACAACACTGGAGCCATTGCCCTTGCCAAGGAGCCTAGGTTTCACAAGAAGACCAGACACATCAGGCATCGCTTCAACTCCATTCGTGAAAATGTTCAAGATGGAGACATAGATATTTGTAAAGTGCACACAGATCTGAATGTTGCAGATCCGTTGACTAAACCTCTTCCGTGAGCAAAACATGATCAACACCAGAACTCTATGGGTGTTCAATTCATCACAATGTATCTAGATTATTGACTCTAGTGCAAGTGGGAGACTGTTGGAAATATGCCCCAGAGGCAATAATAAAATGGTTAATATTATATTTCCTTGTTCATGATAATTGTCTATTGTTCATGCTATAATTGTGTTATCTGGAAATCGTATTACATGTGTGAATACATAGACCACAACATGTCCCTAGTGAGCCTCTATTTGAAACCATGTACCGGGACCACCGGAAGGGTCCCGGGGGTCCACCAGATGGGGCCACCTATCCCAGAGGGCCCCATGGGCCGAAGTGGGAAGGGAACCAGCCCCTGGTGGGCTGGTGCCCCCCCCTTGGGCCTCCCCCTGCGCCTAGGGTTGGAAACCCTAGGGGTGGGGGGGCGCCCCACTTGGCTTGGGGGGCAAGTTCCCCCCTTGAGATGGGATCTCTAGGGGGCGGCCCCCCAGGGCCCCTATATAAAGAGGGGGAGGGAGGGCTGCGCACCCTAGCCCCTGGCGCCTTCCTCTCCCCTCGTAACACCTCTCCCCCTCGCTGAGCTTGGCGAAGCCCTGCCGAGATTACCGCTGCTTCCACCACCACGCCGTCGTGCTGCTGGATCTCCATCAACCTATCCGTTCCCCTTGCTGGATCAAGAAGGAGGAGACATCTTCCTCAACCGTACGTGTGTTGAATGCGAAGGTGCCGTCAGTTCGGCGCTAGGATCATCGGTGATTTGGATCACGACGAGTACGACTCCATCAACCCCCTTCTCTTGAACGCTTCTGATCGCGATCTACAAGGGTATGTAGATGCACTCCTCTCTCTCGTTGCTAGATGACTCCATAGATTGATCTTGGTGATGCGTAGAAAAAAATTATTTTCTACTACGTTCCCCAACACTTACATATTTAGGAAGATAATTAAAAAAATCCAGATGCGGCAATGCTCGGAATACACAAGGGCAAAAGAAGATGGAAGACAACAATCTGGCTCGCTGATCTCTACTTTCTAGATGCGTTGCTGCAGGCCGCAGGAACTAGTCTCCACGGGGAGCGGCGATGAGCTCTTTCGTGTCCTCAAGACGCGGCTTAAGAGCATCAACGGATTCCTCCACCAGCCTTTGGCGCTCGATGTTGAGCATGTCATTCTCGTCCATAAGTTTCTTGATGATGACGCCGTTCCTCTTCAACAAGGTAGTTGTCTCCTCCTGCTGCTCCGCACTTCCAACGATCTTCGCCCTCAGCAGGTTGCGCTCGGCCCGGAGCTTCACATTGCCCTCACTTAGTTGTGGATGACGTCGGTAGCCTGTTTAAACGAGGGTTTCATGTCATCCCGCAACCTCGCCCAGCCGAGATCTGATCCATCTGGCTATGGACGGTCGCATTCATGCGCCAGAAGAGTCTCGCTTTGCCGCGAGACATTTTTCGAGCCGCCGCAGCTGGAGGACATCTCTATCGCATTCGCGGCGCGCGGCAGACATCTCTCGCTGCTTCTGGGCGCGGTCGGACGATCTGCTGCATCGGCGATCGACGGGCGGGACCTCCGTCTTTGCCGGCGGCGCGGTGGGACCTCTGTGCTGCTACGGTCACGCAGCGCGACATGTTGGCTGCTTTCGTGGCGAGGCGGGACATCTCTCGTGCTTCCGCTTTCATGCTCGCCTCTTCCTGGTGTTAATCTCTCGACCCAGAACTCACGCTGGCCATGGCAGACGCAAGGGAACGATGATGAATGACTTGTTTGTTTTTGTGGATGAGGAGTTGAGGAGGAATGTGCAGTCATCTTGGAGTAGTAGTATTTATAGTCAAGTACTAATACACTCCTAAGTGGGAAACCGTTTAGGTTTTGATCGGTGTGAACAGGTTTGCAATTAAATATAGCGTGGTAATAATTTGGAATGCGACGGGACGCGGGCTCAAAATTTATTGATGGCTCTTGCGTTTGCACCATAGGATGCACCGTAGTATGCAATGTCGGCACACGTCTTGTTCCAACAATCGTGCGCGCTCGTTATTACCATCGCGCACTCTTCTTTTAATTAGAATGTGTGCCCGTCTAGCGCACACACATTGATCTATCTAACTGTTTATGTTTGTTGTGGCTAATCGCAAATAGTTCATCCGTGTGAAGTGTATGCCGTCAATCGCAGACACTTTGATCTGGCTGACCGTTTCTATTCTGTTGCATGCAAACAGTTAATCCTTCTGAAACGTATGCCCTCAATCGCACACACCATTATCTAGATGCCTGTTTCTGGTGTTCCGCCTCATCGCAAACAGTTAATCCGAAAGAACTGTATGTCGTATATCGCACACGCCTTCATCTGGCTGCCCGTTTTTGTTCTTCTTCCTCATCGCAAACAATTAATTGAACTAAACCGTATACCCTGCATCACACACACAACTAAAATCGGAACCGTGTTTGACGGCTCCGCCATTGCAAACGTTTTGCATCTTTTTTGACGGTTTTTTCACATCACCGTTTGCGATTAATGCATCGTACACAATTTTGTCAAAGTGTCTCTGATCGTAGTGTCGCGTTAGCAGCATCCTACAGTAGTGCTTGCATCGTCGAGCAACATTCGTTCTTTCTCTTTTTGAATTACTTTATGTATTTAATTCTTGCGAATTACCTCGTTGTGTTGTCATCTATGTTCAGACCTTCGTGACCGAAGAGCATTTACATCTGTACCACAACCATGTTTGTGTTTGTTTTCATCTTGTTGTACTTTTTTGTGTGGATGGAAGGGAGTTTTATTCATCATTTAAGAGCATATTCAGTCTTACATAGATCAAGGACAGCACCTGCCCGGATCCCAGCCATACAACCATGCGACATTCAGTTCTAACAAATTTAGCTAGATAATGACCGATGTTGTTTTGCTCCCTACAAACATGAGCTAGCTTAACTACTCTCCCTTCTGACATAAGCCTCCTGATCTGATCAACCAGCATGGAGTAACGGGATTGATCTTTGTCCACTATTGTGATCATCTTAAGAGCAACATGACAGTCTGTCTCCACTTCAATAGGTAGTTGCGTCCACTACAAGGCAAGATTCATACCCTCCATGTAGGATAAAAGTTTGGCTTCTAAAGGTTCTGCACATGCCCTCAACTCTCTGCATGATGAGAAGATGATCTTACCTGAACTATCCCGCAGAATCATTCCGGCGCAGGCCGTTCCGGTGGAGGCGCAAAATCATTCATCTTGTTGTACTTAACATAGTATGCTTGCATGTCTGAGTGTTTTACCTCTACTGCTACTTAGTTATCATTGTTGCTTCGGTGCTGATACATGCGGTAGTGTGATTTAGTTTTTCATCCAAGTCAATTCCTTGCTTAGTTACTCCTCTCCATAGAATTGCCTTACTCATTTTATTCTCCTGCGTTGTGTTGAGAGATTTACTATTTCCCAAGAAAATTTTAAATCTCCTAGTCCCCCAATCGATCATTGATCCTAAACGTCTGCTCTAGATTAGCATGAATGCGAAGGACTGTTGGAGTGGTTGCTCGGAAAGGTTTTTGAGTGGGACCGCTTGTCATCCACGTATGTGGTGGAGGTCCAGACGCCCACAAACCTTCCCGGGTTTGGTGCCGGTTTGCGAAAAAAATTCTTCTTGTTGTTGTTTTTTAGCAGGTTTTCTAATAAATACGTGAGGAAAATTTGTTATCTCTACTCTTATAAAAAAACTGAGTTGGTGATGATGGTGCGTCTGTCATCCTGCAATATAGACCGTCCGATCTATATCTGACGGATAGAAAGAAAACTATGACAATTTTGCAAAGAGATACCCGCACCCCACTCCAGATTTGCAGATAAGGCCTTCCCTCATTCATCCTTTTTTCTACAAGATAAACTACTCATACAAATGTCTCTTGATGTTCCGTGCAACGCATGGGCATCTTGCTAGTAGATTTAAGAAACATGTAATAGCAAGATTAAAATTGTCATACTCTAGAAAATTATATATATCATGTGTTTTTAAAATATTCATGAATTTTAAAAATGTTTATCATATTTATAAAATATTCAAATGTACAAAAATTCTTTGACTTTTAGAAATGTTGAATCTAAAAGAGGACTCAATATTAAAAACATCACATCTATAAAAAAATATGAAATACTAAAAATTGTTCATGAATTTCGAAAATGTTCCATGAACTAAAAAGGTAAATAAAGGAAAAAATAAAATATTATAACAAAAAAGAGAAAAAAAAGCGATAACAAAAAAAGGAAAAAAAGAAATAGATTAGAAAACCCTGAGAAACCTTAGGAAACCGCTAAAACAAACAGAAAAACCTAACAAAAAGATTTAGCATGAAAGAGAACAAAATTGCTCACACTAGCTCCGCTCGTTCCAGTTGGGCAGGACCATTAGCGTGCTCGCTTATGCAATTGGCCGTCAACTTGCCGCAGTGAGCAACGTGCATAGAAAATTTCCCCGTGGGTGCGGGTTTATGGTTGACGAGCTCTAGGCAACCAGCTTTTCTTGAAAAAAATAAATCAAAAACCATATATTAAAGTGTGATTTTTTCCCCAAAAAACATATGTGAAAACTTGCATATTTTAATTACAGGTATGTGAAATGTCCTTCAAAATATTGTTATTTGTAAGCCACATAGAGAAAACAAGAAACTGGCCCAACAACAATTTTTTTACCCATTTTAAAAATCAGATTTGTCTTATTATTTTGTACACCATGTGTGATTATATATTGTTATGAAATTTCATACTTGCACAGTATACAAGTATACATATGTATTAACAAATGGAATTCTAAAATTTTCCAATGTAGTATATTTTCGATTTCCACACCTCGTCCACGGGTGCAATTGTGCAAAGAGCTTCACCTTTCGTGGGCCGCAGCATTGCCATTCATGAGCCCGGCTGGGGTCGTTGGGGCCTGGTTAAGTCCCTCAAAGGCATTGTTCAGGAGCCAACCCATAGGGAATTTCCTATCGGCCGCTCACTGCGGCAAAATGCGGGCGCTTCGCATAGGGGGAACAACCGAGCGACGCTGCCTGGGCCGGCCCACTTAGATACGTTACCAACTGCCCAATCCGGTTTTGTGAACCTTATAGAAGGTCCCTGAACCGGGTTTTCGTTGCTTTCATCGGTTTTTCCTTTTTTTCTTTTTCTTTTTTTGTTTATTTTTTTCTTTTTCTTTTTGTCTTCTTTCTTTGTTTTTCTGTTTCTTTATTTCATTTTTTCAATTCCTTTTCTTCTCTTTCTATTTCCTTTTTGTTCTTCAGATTTTCAAATTCCTTTCTGTTTCCTTTTTCGTTTTTTCTGTTTGTTTTCTTTATTTGGTTTCTTATTTCATTTCCTTTTTCTTTTCTCTTTTTTAAATTATTCAAATTTTGTTTGCCTTTCCATAAAATGTACAGTTTTTTAAAAATTGTTCTCAAAATTCAAAAAATGTTCTCGTTACACAAAAAAGTGCAAAACTTTCGAACTTAATATAATGTATCGAACTTCAACTTTTTTGTTCAGGTTTTCAAAAAATGTTTGCACTTCCAAATATATACGGGATTTTTCAGATTTCTTCTCAATATTCAAAAAATGTTCGTGCTTTAAGAAATTGTTCGCGCTTCCAAATTTGTTCTATGTTTTAAAATTTGTTCTCAAGATTAAAAAAATGTTCATGCTTTTAAAAAAAATCCGCGCTTCCAAATTTGTTCCCTGTTTCAAATTTTGTTCTCAAGATTAAAAAATGTCCGTGCTTTAAAAATGATCATGTACAAATTTTGTTCTCAAATTTCCGCGCTTACAAATTTGTTCTCCGTTTCAAAATTTGTTCTCAAGATTAAAAAAATGTTCGTGCTTTTAAAAAAATGTTCATGTTCAAATTTTGTTCTCGATTTCAAAATTTTGTTCTCTATATTCAATAAATGTTCGGCATTTTAAAAAGTGTTCAGTTTATCAAAAATTTGTTCAAGCATTTTAGTTCTTCATCTAAAATTTGGAAAGTGATCTCTTTTTAAGAAACACCTTTTCAAAATAATTTTCGTGTTAGGAATTTGAGAAAATTTTCGGGTCTCCATTATATTTAGCTCCGCAGGCAGTAGCAAACCAAGAAAGCTTGTCTATCGCGATGGCTATGCTCGTGCAAACAAAGATGGAGGTCCCTGTTCGATCCCTCTCTCGAGCAGAGTTTTTTAGGATTTTTACAATGCGTTGTGCGAATGGGCCGGCCCAGCTGGAGACGCGCCTGTGCGCGTCCGCTGGACAATTTGCCGCAGCGAGCGGCGCATAGGAGCTCTCAACCCATAGTATACCAGTTGTCACCCATCCTCCCTCGCCGCCGCCGCCGCTGTCGCCATTATCCAAAACAGCTCCCATGTCCACTGCGGCTGTTCCCTCCGACGAGTCCTGCCGCCCTGGCTGGGTCCTACTCCACGGCCATGCCCACATCGAAAAAATTCGGGACAAAACCATCGCCAAGTGCAGCACCAAGAACAACGAGGAGATCTTTGCGTCCTTTTCTCGCCGCCCCCCGCCGCTCCCCTCCAACCTATACGTGGACTGCCCGGGACGCACTCTCCTTCACCTCCCTGGCGTCCTCTCCATGGCCGACGACCTCATCCTGTTCAACGCATACGTTGGGTCTTCTGACCGCCGCTACCCCCGCTTAGTCGAGCGGGACTTCTTCGTGTTAGAATACTGCTGTGTATTGTACTGTGTATTGTACGAGTGTGTGTGTGTGTGTGCGCGTGTGTGTAGTTTTCCTTGCCAACACGCACGACCTCCACTCCTCGTCATGGCCTTGCCACGATGGTGATCGTGGGCTCGCCTCCCCTGTATAAGTTCAGCCGAACCCTGTGAATACAAGTGTGTTCGATCTCTTCCTCTCAAACATGGTATCAGATACTTCCCCTTCCGCTGCTATGGACACCAACCTCGTCTCGTCTCCTCGTTCCTCCCACGACGGCGACGGCGTTCTGCGCGACGCCGCCGGCGCTACCCCCGGCGACGGCGTTCTCCACGATGCCATCCTCCCTGATGCTGCGGCAGTTGCCGCCGCCACAGCTGTCGCCCCGGTGCCACTGGCCCTTCGCGCCTTCCCCTCGTCTGTCCTCCAGACAATCGACATCCGCCATCACATGCCCGTCGTCCTAGATCTCCACGGCGGCAACTACACCCAGTGGCGCCGGTTCTTCAACACCGTCGTCGGCATGTTCGGCGTGCGCGAGCACATCCTCGCCGAGCCTGCTCCTCTCCGCCAGCGCCGTGACCCGGAAAGGGACATGATCGATCACTGCATCGTGCACTGGTTGTACGCCACCATCTCGCCGGAGCTCGTCAACGCCGTGATGCAACCGGAAGACACGGCGGCCACCCTCTAGGCCGCGATCGAGAGTGTCTTCCGCGACAACCAGCTCTCGCTTGCGGTCTACCTCGACGCCGAGTACCACGCCATCGTCCAAGGCGACCTCACCATCATGCAGTACTGTGCCCGCCTCAAATCCTTCACCGACCAGCTCCGCGACCTCGGGCAACAGATCACCGACACGCAGCAGCTGTTCAACATGCTGCGCGGCCTCAACACGCGGTACCACCATGCCATTCCCCACCTCACCTCCCGTGTGCCGTTGCCGACGTTTCTGCAGGCCCGCTCTTTCCTCCTCCTTGAGGAGCACCGTGCGGAGCAGTCCACACGCCAACAGTCTGCCCACGCTCTCCTTGCAGCGCGCGCCCAGACTCCGGCGCCTGTGCCGCGCCCTGCCGCCCCAGCTCCCGCCCCCTCCTCGCCAGCAGACTCTAGGCGTGGGCGCGGATGTGGCCGTCGTCGGGGCCGGGGCTCCGGGGGGGCGCCCCCTCCCTCCACGCCACCAGTGCCGCCTGCAGCCCTTCCTGGTGCAGCACCCGGCGCTAACTCCTGGACGGGGATGGTCCAGGCGTGGCCCATGCCATGGCGTGCCCCGGGCGTCGGCGTTCTCGGCCCTCGCCCCGGCATTCCACACCAGCAAACGTACCTCGCCGGGCTCGCGCCCCCGCAACCCAACCCGTACGGCTACTTCCCCTACGCCAACCCCGGCTACACCTACGACGACCCTGGTGCGAGCTCCAGCACCGGGCACCAGCCTCCTCCGCCGCAGCCATGGAACATTGGGCCGCTGCAGGCTGCCATGCACACCGCGTCCACGTCCTCTCCGCCACATGGGAGCACGACGGACTGGTACATGGACAGTGGCGCGACGGCGCACATGACCTCGAACTCGGGTAATCTTCACTCCCTGCATCCTTCCACTTCTCTTCAGATTGTCGTTGGCAGTGGTGACTGCATTCCGGTCACCCACGTCGGTCAGGGTTCTCTCATCACCACCTCCAGTCCTCTCACCCTCCGCAATGTTCTGCTTTCCCCTTCCATTCTCAAAAACTTACTGTCTGTCCGTAAACTCACCCGTGAAAATCCAGTTACATTTGAGTTTGAGAAATTTGGCTTTTCTGTCAAGGACATCCGCACCCGCCAAGCGATTCTGCGATGTGATTCCACTGGTGATCTCTACCGTGTGGCCCCTGGCTCGTCTCCTCACCCCGCTCCTCCCTTCGCCGGCGTCGCCACCGTTGGGCTCTGGCACCAACGGCTTGGGCATCCTGGAGCAAAGGCGCTGCGGCGAGCCCTTCGTCACACATCGTTCACCTGCAGTCCGTCGTCTCGTCACAGCTGTCGTGCCTGCCGTCTGGGCAAGCACGCCCGGCTGCCATTCTTCGACTCGTCACATCGTAGCTTTGTCCCTTTTCAGATTCTGCATTTAGATCTTTGGACATCGCCTGTCAGTAGCGTTTCAGGTTTCCAGTATTATCTCGTTGTGCTCGACAGTTGTACTCAATACGTCTGGACATTTCCCATTTGCAACAAATCTGAAGTCATTTCCGTTCTCACTGCATTCTATGCGTATGTTCAGACCCAATTCGAGCGCCTGATCCTCGCTCTGCAGACTGACAATGGGCGAGAGTTCGGCAATCTCCCTCTCCGCTCTCTGCTCACTCAGCACGGCACTGTCTTCCGCCTCTCGTGCCCTTACACAAGCCAACAGAACGGCAAGGCGGAGCGTGTTCTTCGAACCCTCAACGACAGTGTTCGCTCGCTGCTTCTCCACGCCGCAATGCCAGCGTGATTCTAGGCAGAAGCCCTTGCCACAGCCACTCTGCTCCTTAACTACAAACCCTGCTCCGGCACGTCGCCGCGGTCACCACATGAACTGCTGCTCGGCACCGCACCTGACTACTCCACCCTCAGGGTTTTTGGATGTCTGTGCTACCCCAACACAACCTCCACGACACATCATAAACTTGCGCCACGCTCGCTGCCATGCGTTTTCCTCGGGTACCCTCATGATCACCGCGGCTACCGGTGTTACGATCCTACTACCCGACGCGTCCTTACCTCCCGCCACGTCCGGTTCGACGAGCAGGTTTTTCCTTTCGCCCATGCCGTCGACACCGTCGCTCCCTCCCCACCTCCCTCCCCTCGTTTGGTTCCAGTGCCCGTCCAACCACCGGCCTCGATCGCGCCCGCTTCGCGCGCGCTATCTACTGGTTCAAGTACAGCCGCAGGATCTTCATCGGGTGGCTCTCCTTCCCCGACACTTGGCGGGGGCTCAGGGCGTTTGAACGCCTCCGTTGGATCTTCATCCGACGGCGCCCCTTCCTCTTCGACCAGCTGCGGTGCCCCGGGCTCCCCTACGAGCGCGCCATTGTCACCCTCCTCGGCTTCGGTGTCTTCTTCAGCTGTGGTGCCTTCCTCCCCCGCCCGCCCGTCCATTGTTACACGGGCGCGCGCTGGGGTGGTCAAGTGCAACCGCAAGTACGACCGCGATTACGTCTGCGTCGCCACCACCGCCGCCACCAACTTCTCGCCGGACATCTCGCCGCTCCCGCGCTCTGTTCGCGAGGCTCTTCGCGATCCCAACTGGGTCGCTGCCATGCAGGAGGAGTACGCGGCGCTCGTCAGCAACCGCACCTGGGCTCTCGTCCCGCGCCCCGCTCGAGCCAATGTGATCACGGGGAAATGGATTTTCCGACATAAGACGCGCGCCGATGGCTCCCTCGAACAGTACAAGGGACGCTGGGTCGTCCACGGCTTTCACCAGCGCGCGGGCGTCGACTACGGCGAAACATTCTCCCCCGTCGTCAAGCCCGCCACCGTGCGCACCGTCCTCACGCTCGCTGTCTCGCGACAGTGGCCCGTGCACCAACTCGACGTCAAGAACGCGTTCTTGCACGGCACGCTCCAAGAAGAAGTTTACTGCATGCAACCTGCCGACTTCGTCGCCGCTGACCAGCCCGATCATGTCTGTCGCCTGACCAAGTCCCTGTATGGACTTAAACAGGCCCCGCGGGCCTGGTTTCTACGGTTCGCCACCTTCCTCACCACCATCGGGTTCACGGCGACGCGCTCGGACAGCTCTCAGTTCGCCTACGCGTGCGGCTCCGACGCGGCGTACCTCCTCCTCTACGTCGACGACATCGTCCTCACCGCCTCCTCCGACGCGCTCCTCCGACAAGTGATCGCGCGTCTCACTGGCGAATTCGCCATGAAGGACCTCGGCGCCCTCCACTACTTCCTCGGCATTCATGTCACACGGGCGCGCTCCGGCTTCTTCCTGTCTCAGGGTCAGTACGCGGAGGACATCTTGGAGCGGGCTGGCATGGACAATTGCAAGCCATCACCCACTCCAGTGGACACCAAGGCCAAGCTGCCCTCTGCCGACGGCCCTCGCGTTGATGATCCTACCCAGTACCGCAGCCTCGCCGGTGCTCTGCAGTACCTGACCATCACCAGGCCGGAGCTCTCCTACACCGTTCAACAAGTCTGCCTTCATATGCACGACCCGCGCGAGTGCCACAACGCACTGCTTAAGCGTGTGCTGCGCTACGTGCGTGGGACGCCCACGCTCGGTCTTCATCTCCGGGTGTCTACGTCGCTGGATCTCCGCGCCTACACCGACGCCGACTGGGCCGGCTGCCCCGACACCCGACGATCAACCTCCGGCTTCTGCGTCTTCCTCGGGGACGCTCTTGTCTCCTGGTCGTCCAAACGCCAAGCCACCGTCTCCCGCTCCAGCGCCGAGGCGGAATACCGCGGCGTTGCCAATGCCGTGGCGGAATGCATCTGGCTCCGGCAACTCCTCGGTGAACTTCGATGCACGGTGCACGCGGCGACTGTTATCTACTGCGACAACATCTCCGCCGTCTACCTCTCGAGCAATCCTGTTCACCATCGCCGCACCAAACACATAGAGCTCGATATCCTCTTCGTCCGGGAATGCGTGGCTCTCGGTGACTTTCGCGTCACGCATGTCCCGACCGCGCAGCAACTTGCCGACGTGATGACCAAGGGGCTGCCGAGCTCAGTCTTCGCTGATTTCCGCTCCAGTCTTTGCGTCTCTGACAACGACGCCAAGACTGCGGGGGGTGTTAGAATACTGCTGTGTATTGTACGAGTGCGTGTGTGTGTGCGTGTAGTTTTCGCTGTCAACACGCACGACCTCCACTCCTCGTCATGGCCTTGCCACGATGGTGATCGTGGGCTCGCCTCCCCTGTATAAGTTCAGCCGAACCCTGTGAATACAAGTGTGTTCGATCTCTTCCTCTCAAACACTTCGTCTACCGCGCCGGCCCCAAACCGCCTTCTCTCAAGATGCTACCTCGCCCGCACACTCGGATTGACAGTATCCACGAGGTCGTCGTCGTACCACTCGGCTGCCACCACTATGCCGTCGCCGCGCTCGTTCCCCACGTGCACCACCCGAACAGCAGTTTTGTCCTCCACCTGTTCGACTCCGAAGCCGGGACCTGGATCTCCAGGGTGCTGCGCGTCGACCCGCCGCAGGAGCCTTTCCCGGAGCCAATGTGTGATCACGGTCGGAAGCGCCATCGGCTGGGTCGATCTCTGGCGCGGCATCATCCTCTGGGACATGCTGGGCAATGAGCAGACGCTCAGTGGCGTGCCGGTTCCACTTCCGATGAAGCAAATCAGAGCTTCTGATGCGTCAGGCCGAAGATTAGGCCATGCGAGGTATACCCGTGGCGTTTCTTGCATCAATGGCCGCCTCAGGTTTGTAGAGCTGCAATTTGAAGTCGTTCACCTTCATGGTTTGTATGATGAAGAAACCGGGTGGCCGATCTCCGAAATGAAAAGCTGGACGATCACCACATGGAGCAATGGAGGTATGAGTGAACTTTATAGTGACTGGGACGAGGACTGCACACTCCGAGCTTCCGAAATTGCTGTGGGCGACGACACCAAATCTGAGCTCTCACTTCTGCTACAAGACGGCTGCGATGATCATGCGGATGCGGAGCAGCGAGGCTTGCAGAACCTCTTTTGTGTCTGACCCACATTTTGGCATGAATGACAGCGATGCCGATGGTGATATTATTTACCTGACTGCCAGGGTGAGATTCTTGCACCCGAAGTCATGGATTCTCGCTATTGATATCAAGAACCACAGGCTGCAAAGTGTGGCTATGTCTGCTCCTCTACCTAAAGGATTGCCATGTGTAGATTCAAACTATTGCACTTGCATTATCTCCAAACTACCAATTAACACTACAGCAGGTAACTGTACTACTTTACCCTATACCAGCACACATCTGCTTCTCTGATGCTTACATTGCTTAAGAGTACTGATTAAGGCACTTAGTTTTTGCGTGCTTCAGTCTGTGCTAAGATACTACATGCATAATAAACTGATCACAAATGTACTAGTACTTTCAATCAAGAGAATGAAGTATGTACTTCAAAGTGCATATTAATTAGTACATACCACTGTTCCTGTAGCATATACTTATTTTCTCCAGCCCTACCGTTTTTGTTGAAAATGAAGTATATACTTCAATGTGCATAGCAGTATGTATATACACTTTTTTCTAATCTTGTAAAAGTGGTATATGCTTCATGAGCACAATAGTATATCACTAGAATGTGTATGCTTCTTTTTAGACGTACATACCAATTATTTCTATAATATGTACTCCCACTGTAAACTAATATAAGAGCGTTTAGATTACTAAAATAGTGATCTAAACAACCATTATCTCATACATTTTTTGTGGTTTTTCTTGAAGGAAAAAAGTATACACTACAATGTGCTCGGTAGTATATACTAGAAGGCTTGAGCGCGCTTCGCCACGCCGTTGCTGTTGTTGAGATTCTTAAAAAATGTTTTAAAATATAAGGTGAATTATTTTTTAAAAGTCCAACCTTTTAAGTTTGATCAAATTATTAAGAAATAAATCAAAATTCGTAATATCAAATTGGTGTTATTAGAATCATGAAATGAATTTTCATAATTTTTTGGCTTAATATTGAGAATGTTGATATTTTTGGCTCTAAACTTGGTCAAAGTTAAAGAAATTTGACTTTCCAAAAAACCACTACCCCTTATATTTTGGGACTGGTGGAATATTTAGTTTGGCGGATGGGGGAGACGATGGAGTGTGTTTTATGTTTATTTATAATTTGGTTATTTGGCAGGCCTTTCATGGTGTGATTCAGTGTTATGCGCTAATCAACTCATCTTTTATTGGTAAGGTAAATTTCTACGTTAGTGGCTACATGTACTATATTGGTGCTATAGTATCATGACATGGTGGCGCTTTTTTTTTCATAGGTGGTAAGAGGGTGCATGGGTTCATATGTTTTTCTAGACGGTTGGTGTTGATTGATTTGAAAATTGTTGGTCTGATCAAAATTGTAAACCAAATTCAAAATTATATATCTTAATCGAATAAAAGAGCTTCAAAATTAGGAAATATGACGAGTTAAAATAATTAAATGAGAGTGCTCCTTGAGAAATTATTGATCCGATCGAAATCAGGTGACCAAGTTTTAAACTGGAGACCTCAATTAATTGTGAGGACTTAAAAATTGGGAAGCATAATGTATAGTATAAAAGAATTGAACGAGAGTTTTGAGAAATTGTTGACGGGTGATCCAATTCCAATTGAACATATTAATTGATTGTGAGACTTTTTACCCCTAGGGAGCTTCGTGATATAGTAGATATATACCACTTAGTATTTCTTAATCTCGAGTGGCATCTTGTCTTAACGGGGTGTATAGTACTTACAGCTTCCCAAGAAGTATGTGGTACCCTTTTTTATGGAAAATATTCTGCTTGTAATGAAGAGAAGTGTATACTTCTTAGGATCTTCGTTCAGAATCAAGTGTCGGTGCATGATAATCCAAAGGGAGCTATATTATGCAGTCATGGTTAAGTTTCAGAGCATGGTGATTACTGATTACACCTCCGTTCTGGTTCATTGGTCCCCTTAGCATTTTTGTGTCAAACTTTGACCATAGATTTAACTAAAATAATAATAATGCATGTCATAAAAATAATATCACTGGTCCAATGCACGTTCAAATATGAATCCAATGATATAATTTTTTATGACATGCATTATTATTTTCTTAATTAAATCTATGGTCAAAGTTTAACACAAAATACTAAAGGGACCAATAAATCAGGACGGAGGTAGTAGTAGGAAGATAATGTACTGTAAGGCCAAGTGTCCTCCCAGAAATGTGTGGTACAACCTTCTCCCACATTAAAAGCACCTCCGTTACTGAGAATTAACAGTGTCTCATATAATTTCTACACTATTTCCTTAACCAAAGAAAAACATTATCACAAATCTTCGTAGAAAAATCTAACGGTGTATGAGTTAGATGAGACATAGTTATTTCCCATCTACACGAGAACACAACTTTAGTTTGCATCTAGGCTTACTAGAAGGGAGAGTCATACAGCTGTGCTGTTACTTGAGATAGTCTTAGAGTGAAGATATTTGTTACGCAATAACCGAATCCACACTCCATTTTCCTCCTAAGAAAAAATGTACAACCATTTATTAAAAAGGCATTTGTTCTTAATGTCAAGGTCTTCAATGCCTACTGCCCCTTGCTCTTTAGGCCGACATAGAATGTCTCACCTTGCCCTTTGATATTTAAACTTATATTCATCATCCGCCAGAAAATCCAGAGTGGTAAAAAACAAGTATCTTCTCCGCACCTATTATAGCACTTCAAAAACGAGAGCATTACAATAGGAAGTCTACTGAACAAGAATTTACTACGATACACCAATCATTGTTAGGGCATCTCCAACACCGGGACTTAAACCTTCCGTATTCGTTTGGATCGCGTTGTCTGGACCGCGGAAGCCATCCAACGTGGTCGTGTATTGGTCTGCGCCGCAATCTGGGCGTACTTTCTCTTGCAAACGAGAGAAACATGGCGGGGCTTTGCGGGAGTCTGAACCGCTCCCACGCCCGCTTCTAGCCAAGTTGGCCCACCCAAACCCTCTCCTCGCTCGCGTTCTGCTTCGGCGCGCCATTGCTTGATTCATGCTAGCTAGAGAGCGCCTTGTTGCACATTGAAGATACTCAGTATGACGCGCCACTCATCGCCTCCGCCATTGAAGCGGCCTTGCCGAGGGCGCCATGCCGCTGCGCTCTCTCGTGTCGCGCATGTTCAATGTCAAGACGCGGATCGACGGGATGTGACGAAATGCCCGTTCAATGCCTCGTCCGTCCATATGGCGCCATTAAGCAGGCTCGGCGGCCGAGAAATACACTCTGGCGCCGTGCATTTACGCACCCGGATCCCTGACCTCATCGGAATCCGCTATTTAAAGGCGACCACACTTGACTAACTCCACTCACAACACAAGCCGCTCTCATCCTCCTCCCTTGCACTGCATCCGCCATGATTTCACGCGGCGAAACTCTATGAGGGAGCCTTTCCACTAAAATAAAGCACGCATTGGCCGCCATTGATGCAACTTGTGAAAAAAGAAAATTAGGGCTTAGATGAGAACTTTTTTAGCTCTTTAGTCTATAATAATCCAGTCTATCTTAAGCACGGACATCAAAGACAGAATCAATCCCATATTAGCCGCATTTGTCCATATCGTGTTCCATGGAAATGATATGCGGTTAGCATGTGTAGACTGGATGATGGGTTCGTGGAAATGAATATTTGCTTACATAACTCACTGTAAGATGGTTAGGACGTGAGTTGCAGTGGTGGATTCGATTAGGAAGGCGCTTTCGGAAAGCATGCACCTAATAAAGAAGAAAAGCTCGAATTTCTTTCTGCGAGCAGGCAAAAGCTTAATTATGTGCCACGCATTGGTGAGCCTCATCCATATCCATATATGCAGCTTTGCTGTTTAGGAAACGATTCACCCGTCATTGGTGAGACTTGACAGAGCATTGGACAAGAGGCACAGGGCTGTCGGCGAAATGGCGAGGGAAGGACGCTTCTATATGTGGACCAGATGCGGCAAGTGCGGACGCCATTGAGCCGCGGGATTGGATCGCGAGAAATGCCAGATTCGGATCTGGGATCCGGGGGTCCTTCTATTTTCGCTTTTTCAGTGGGGTCTGAGGAGGCAAGGCAGCAGAGCTCACACGTGCCGCCCAGTCGGACGAGGGATGACACGGATCGGCGTCACGCGCGCATTCCTGCGCAGCGCAGCACCGACGCGCCTGCCTCTGCTTGCTAAATCTGGGCTCTCGAACACCCGCAAATGCGTCTGAGCACGTTTTTCTTTATTTTTTTTTAGAAAAGAAGGATGACCTCCGACCTCTGCATCTGGGAGATGCATACGGTCACTTTATTGATTATTCTCGAGGATTTTACAAAGTATTACAACAATGTGCCTGAATCCACCACCTTGGCAACATATGACGGTACTCCTATCCAATATGATGAAGGGGTGCTAATTTGCCACTACCCAAACCACTCACCTAAGACTAATATCAAAAGCGAAGCGAAACTCATTGGAAGCCCCAACCGAGCCACATCACCGGTGCAGGGCACAATCGTCGAGCTTTTCGTGTGTCGTCGCCGCCATCTTCCACAGTCTTGAGATCATATTGAGGCTTCTACCTTGTTTGGCCACTCGCCATCGACGTCATCATGACACCAGACAAGCAACCTCTGCGCGAGCCCATCTCCGCAAGATCGGACGCCGAGTCTCCACAAAGACCATACCATCGATCTCCGCCGCCATCAATGTGTGAGATGAAGCACCGCAAGACTATCCCTCCACCAAAGACTTGCTCCAAAACGATGCCCCTGAAGGAAGCGATAGAACGCCATCATCATCCGATCCGGAAGACCCAGATCCGGGTTTCCCTTGAGCACCCCGAGCTCGATGGCGCAGATCGCCGACGATGCCTCGACCATCGGCAGTAGCTTCACCAGACGGCGTCGCCACGCCGCCATGACCTCCAAGATGAAGTGACGACTGAATGCATGTGTCGACACCGATTGCCACCACTTCCACCGCCGCTTGAGCAGCCCCTGAGCAACGCCTTCAGGAAGGAGCACGCCACCGTGGTGTCGTCGTCGCTTGGAACAGGGGGGTCTTAGGTTTTCACCTGAGCTCCTGGGAGGGGTGGAAGGAAGGAGTGTTGGGGAACGTAGTAATTTCAAAAAAAATCCTACGCACACGCAAGATCATGGTGATGCATAGCAACGAGAGGGAGAGTGTTGTCTCACGCCCTCGTGGACCAAGCGAAGCGATCACAACGTAGAGGAAGTAGTCGACGTTCTCCTCGCGATCCGACCGATCGGTAGCCGTTACCGGCGCCCGAAGTTCTTGACACACGACAGCTCGATGGCGCTCCTCGGGCTCCAATCCAGAGAGCCGGGGAGGGAGAGTTCCGTCGACCGACGGCGTGGTGACGATCTTGATGTTCTACCGACGCGGGCTTCGCCTAAGCACCGCCACGATATGACCGAGGTGGATTATGGTGGAGGGGCACCGCACACGGCTAAGGAAGCGATCTCAAGGATCAACTTGTGTGTCCTAGGGTGCCCCTGCCCCGTATATAAAGGAGCAAGGGGTGCGGCCGGCCCTAGGAGGAGGCTGGGAGGAGTCCTACTCCCACCGAGTAGGACTCCCCTTTCCTAGTTGGATTAGGACTTGGGGGAGGAAGAGGGAAGGGCGCGCCCCTCTCCTTGTCCTATTCGGACTAGGGGGGGGCCTGCCTGCCCTGCCAGCCCTTCCTCTTCTCCTCATGGCCCACCAAGGCCCATTATCCCCGGAGGGTTCCAGTAACCCGGTGTTCCTAGTAAAATCCCGATTTCACCGGAACCATTCGAACTCCAAACATAGGCTTCCAATATATCAATCTTTATGTCTCGACCATTTCGAGACTCCTCGTCATGTCCGTGATCACATCCGGACTCGAACTCCTTGGTACATCAAAATACATAAACTCATAATACAACCGCCATCGAAACCTTAAGCGTGCGGACCCTACGGTTCGAGAACAATGTAGACATGACCGAGACACGTCTCCGGTCAATAACCAATAGCGGGACCTGGATGCCCATATTGGCTCCTACATATTCTACGAAGATCTTTATCGGTCGATCCGCATAACAACATCGTTGTTCCTTTGTCATCGGTATGTTACTTGCCCGAGATTCGATCGTCGGTATCCAATACCTAGTTCAATCTCGCTACGCAAGTCTCTTTACTCGCTCGTAATACATCATCTCACAGCTAACTCATTAGTTGTAATGCTTGCAAGGCTTAAGTGATGTGTATTACCGAGAGGGCCAGAGATACCTCTCCGACTATCGGAGTGACAAAACCTAATCTCGAAATACGCCAACCCAACATCCGCCTTTGGAGACACTGTAGTACTCCTTTATAATCACCCGATTCACGTTGTGACGGTTGGTAGCACCAAAGTGTTCCTCCGTAAGCGGAGTTGCATAATCTCATAGTTATAGGAACATGTATATGTCATGGATAAAAGCAGAGCAACATACTAAACGATCGTGTGCTAAGATAATGGAATGGGTCATGTCAATCGATCATTCACCTAATGATGTGACCTTGTTAATCAAATAACAACCCTTTGTTCATGGTTAGGAAACATAACCATCTTTGATTAACAAGCTAGTCAAGTAGAGGCATACTAGTGACATTCTGTTTGTCTATGCATTCACACATGTATTATGTTTCCGGTTAATACAATTCTAGCATGAATGATAAACATTTATCATGAAATAAGGAAATAAATAATAACTTTATTATTGCCTCTAGGGCATATTTCCTTCAAGGAGATCCTCTTTGAAGCCTCCAACGAGGGAAGCAACACCCAAAGGCACTGCCATCGGAGTGGCCGCCACGCCGGCCAAGAGATTCCCCCGGTATCCTTCCAGCCACCGGATCTGCAAGGCCAAGCAAGAACGGTGACCGGCCACCAAGGGCCGGATCTGCTGCAGATCGGAGTAGATCGGGGTCGAGGACGAACATCACCATGGCCACCAACATCCAGCGAGGAACCGCCGCCGCAGCCGAAGCCCACCACCTACCCGCCATCCACATGGCCAGGGAAGTGGCCCACCAGTCCATGCCGACGCCGCCCGCCGCTAAGCTGTGCCGCGTGCCACCAGCCAGGGCCGCCGCCATGGATCCGAGGCTCCCCGTCCAAGGAGGAGATGCCTTGATCCCCGCCGCCACCTTCACCAGTACCACGCGGCAGCGCCGGTGAGTACCTAGGGCGGCGGCGGAGAGGGGGGACGCGCAGGGAGGAGCGGGTCGGGGCGATTAGGGTTTGCCCCCGAGTCGCCTCAGAGGAGACGGCGCGGGGGGCGGGGAGTATTGCCATTCCAAATCACGCGTCTGAGCACGTCCGTGGGTGTATCCAGACGGACCCTCATATTTTCGTCCTGGCATTTACATATCTCAAATTCGAACTCTCAACCCCATGTAAATACATGCATGTCGATTATACAAGTCTATGTCGCACGTAAATAGCACATGTTGGTACAAAGCATAGATAGCATTTACATAAAGTTTATTTTAAGTGCCAAACTCAAGCATTGTCTCCTTGTTGTTATTGTGAGTCCACATGTGTTCCACAAGATCATTGAGTAGTTGCGTGTGCATCTGCTAATCTCGAAGATTCCGATGCATCTGCAGAAAGTTCATCAGCTGAGACGCATCTTGATCTTCGGGGATTTCCACTTATTCTCTAGGCGCTTCGAAATCATGGGTTTTGGGCTACAGTATCACCCTCATCCTCAACAATCATATTATGTAGAATAACACAAGATGCCATCAGCTACCACAAAGTTTCTGATTCTCACATCATTGCAATGCTCCGCACAATTCCCCAACAAGCTTTGAGCACACCAAATGTCCTCTCCACATCCTTCCTAGCCGCTTTCTGCATTGTTAGTGGCTCTGTTTATTGCCACGCGGATCCGATATGATTTTCACAAACGCTGCCCACTGAGGATAAATACCATTGGCAAGATAAACCCCATGTTGTAGTCTCGGCCGTTGACGGTGTAGTTGCATGGCGGTGATTCCCTATTGCAAAGTCTCCTGAACGTAGGAGATCGTTGAAGCACGTTGATGCCGTTTTGAGAACCCGACATTCCAAAGAAAGAATGTCAAATTCATAAGTCATGTGATGTCACTGCCTCTGTGGTGTGACCTTGATACATTTCCCGCAGACTTTTGGGACAGTTCTTCCATTGCCAATGCATGCAATCAGTTGATCCGAGCATTCCTGGAAACCCCCTGCCTCTCCAATAGCCAACAACTTCTCTGTGTCATGCGCATTTGGTTCTCTGAGATACTCAGGTCCAAACACCTCCACCACGACGCGGGCAAACTTGACAATAGTCTTCAGTCACGTGCTCTCCCCATCCTGCCATCTCACCAATGTCATCTACAGCAGTACCAAGTGCAAGCATCCTCAGAGCAGCCGTGCACTTCTGCTTGGCCGAGAAAGAGAGTTGGCCGCAGCAATCCTTGTGAGCTTGAAGTAGTCGTCGTGTGCCTCCACTCCCTTCACAATGCGCAAAAACAATGGTTTTCGCATGCGAAAACGGCGACGAACCCATGGATTATTCGGGAAAGTAAGTTCGGGAACAAAGTAGTCCTTGTGTGGTAGTTTTGCTCTGGACATCCTATCCCGGTTGATCCCTCTTCTCCCTTTGATTGAGCCCTTGAAGTTTAGAATATGCTTCACTTGCTGGTCTATTTCCTCTTGCATGCTCATGAGGATAATCATGTCTACTTCTTCGTCTGAATCCGATGAATCGAAGAACCCATCTTGAATAATTTGGTCAAGCTCCATCTGTCCATACCCCTCGCCCGATGAAGCATCGGAATCCATCGTTTTACATAACAAAATCACAAAAAATCCGGTCAAACAATGTTTCGAACACATCAAGCGCAAGGGCGGAGCCAAAGAATTGCCGGACGTACCACGGTGGCGTCCGAGACGGCAACGACGCCCCCCGCAGCGAGGACTCTTCCGGAGCTGGCGGCGGAGAGCCTGGGAATGGCTGCGGAGTGGGCGCGGTGACGGAGCGCGAGACAGAGGACGCGAAGGAGGAAGAAGAGAGGAGATAGCAAATGGATCCAACCGGTCGTTGGAATGGATTTGGTGCAATTTGGGATGGGGTCGGGTTGTTGGATCTGACGTGGCGGGCATGCCCGGGTGTGCCCGGGCGTCCCCTTATCCGCCCCATATATGGGCTGGATATGGGGGGTGCCGGTTGGTTCGGGCGTTTGAGGCCCTTTTAGGGAGCCCGTCTGGGTCAAAAAATCATGACCGGACAGCGTCCGGGCGGCCCGCCCGGGCGTATGAGACGGATTTGAGGCGTCCGACTGTAGATGCTCTTAGGGCATCTCCAACACCGACACGCAAACCTCCTGTATCAGTCGGGATCACTGTTCGGACCGCAAAAATGATCCAACTTGGTCATGTAGCGGCCCACGGCGTGGTTCGGACGCGTTTTCTCCCGCAAACCGAAGACAAACATGGGGAGATTTGCGGGAGTCCGGACTGCTATCATGCCCGCTTCTGACCGCCCTGGCCCACCAAAAATGCCTTCCCCTCCCACGTGCGCTTCCCACCCATTGCCAGCTGCCTGCATTCATGTTGCTTAGAGCGCGCTGCTTCACATTGAAGGCGACTCAGGGTGGACGTGACCTCTCATTGCCTACCGCATGCCACTGAAGCGGCGCGCCGGCCGAGGACGCCGCCTACTGCATGCCCGGCTGAACATGAATCCTTGCTGCATTCAAATGCCCCCATTAAACCCATGTGGAAGCCGAAAAAACTACTCCAGCCACACGTCCGTTCACGAGCGTGTCGGTATTAAATCAACGCAACACCGGGCAAGGTCCTCTTGTCCGCCCTCTATTTAAATGAGGCCAGACGCTGGGGAAGAATCGCACCACCCTGTCGCTCCCCATATCATCCTTCCACCATTTTCTCCACTCTTTCGATGACATCCGACGAGCAGGAAGAGAAGTTCTCTGGCATAAAAGTCGGCTGCATGGCCCACCGAGCCTGGTGGATACGAGCGAGGCAGCTCGGCTGCTCCATCTCCCTCGCCTAGCCCGACGGAGCAAGTTGCCGCCCAAGCCGACGTGTGGTTCGACTACTCGCCGCTCCAAGCCAGCTCGCAGAGAAGTGGCTAATTGCTCCATGCAGGCACGAAGGGGAGCATGGCGGCATGGGCACCATCGACGACGACGTGTCGTACCGCGCCTCCAGTGCATGCAACCGTGCCATCCGTCGTCAACGCGCGTAGCCGCGCCAAGCAGGCAGAGAAAGAAGCTAGTTGCGCGGATGTCGCCAGTACGTCCACCGCCATCATGAAGGAGAAGTAGAACACGGGAGGCCGCCCCCGCTTGAAGGCCACCGCCGTGACCTATCTGGTTCTTCTTTATCTCGGACCATCCTGGGCGCCCGTCTGAACTCCACGGAAGCACCCTTCTCCTCCGGCTGAATCATCTTCTTTGCCACTACGATGAGCGGCGTACCTGGACATAGGGAAGATAAAGGGGAAGAATATGCCTCCGGGACTCTCGGCAGTCCGGTTAGCGGGCTGCCGGACATGGAGAAGACAAACGGATCGGCTGCGGCTGGCCATGGACTAGTGTGATGTATCCGTGTGGTGGGAGTGGAGGTCCGCGACCGTACGTGCACATAGTTTTATCTTTTTTACTTAAAAGTATGTCCAAAATGTAACCGTTCTCATCCGATTTGTATGAACTACGTCATGATATGAAATCTGGGCTTGTTTGCATGAATTTCATTCGGTTTGTTAAAAATGAATATGAAATGTATGCGGCTACAATTGGACGGTGGTCTTCCGCATCAGTGTATGCGGAGTCCACGGACCGGTACGGGAGGAAATTTAGCGGTCGTTGGAGATGCCCCGCTCAGTCGCTCACAAACCTTCTTGGTGCAGCCCATGCTTTCACCTCACCAGAGCCCAACAACCCTGCATTGGCACTGCAAGCAGCAGCACAACGCAAATAAGCGCACGGGGTCGTTGAAAAGCTTGGGACAGACAGTACGTGACCTCCAGCTCGGCTTCCACCGTGCTTCCCACCGGCAGCATAACACCCTGCTCCTGCAGCTGCGACCTGAAACTGAAAGAGACGGAAGAACGGTCAGAGATCCGCAGCCGACGACGCGGAGGTAGCAGTAGCACACTGTCATATCCCTCTTGCCTCCCACCGTCTTCCTCCGTGCTTCCCACCGGTACGCACAAGTCAAGCCACACCACCACCTGCTGGCTTCTCAGCATTGCAGCAGAGCAGCCGAGGCTCCCTCCCGCTGCTTAAATAGGCCACTCGTCAATCCTACGCCAGCCCATTCGATTCGCGCGCGTGATCCAAGAAGAACACAAGCCAACGGGCACACGCACAGATACGGCGGACGGTGAAGCATAAGGTCAGCACACCTGGCCGAGGAGGCCTTGCTAGCTTTTGCTCTCCACCTAGCTTCTTCTGCCCGCTTGGCTCTTCTCCCTGGTCCTGGAACGCGCGCGGCTGGATCGGAAGGATGGCGGCAGCTCGGGAGGCGTGGAGGGCAGCTTCCCCCGTTGCTACGGCCGCCGGAGTTCTCCTGGTTCTCGCCGTCCTCCTCACAGGTGAGTTCCTTCCGCCATTCTGCGTGCCAAATCCTGTATAGTCTTAGCTCTAGAGTGCTCCTGCGCGTCGTGCCAACTGCTGACATAGCGCCTCCGTGCTCTGTTCTTGTCGAATGTATCGTCGGCCATCTTTTGCTCCATCCTTCTGAGTTGCGCGTCCATTATATATCTAGGTGAGCTCTAACTGGTCGTGATTGTGTTAGGCAATCTAGAGCTCTAACTGGTCGTGATTGTGTTAGGCAATCTAGAGCTCTAACTGCGAGCGACCCATTTCGTTCCTGGCTTCGTCATTGCTGATTGCGCGATTTTGCCTATATTTTTCTCCCCGTGTTCGAGGTTTGTTTTCAAATTTGCAGGAAATAAACTGGCCGGGTTACCGTTTTGCAAGTCGTCACCGCCGACTTGTGATCAGTGGTGCCACTTGCTGCTACGTACTTATACTTCAGTAGTGGTTGCATTTGCTGGAATTGTCATTGATTATTTGGTAGGTGCATCTGCTGCTGAGATTAGTCATATCTAGGTGTTGGTGGTTTTGGCTACTACCCAGCTGAGCTGATGAGGCGACATGGCGGCCCTATCTTGGCGCTCCATGCCGCAAGTAATGCACCGCCCACTGTGGCTGCGGCCACAAAAAGTGTCAGCTTTAAATGATACGCTGAGATTTGTTATTCGACAAAAAACAAAACGCATCAGCTTTCACTCATTCTTTACAAGCATATAGGAGCATGATATATTACCCCGCGTTGGCATTTCCATTGTTTTCTCTCCCAATTTCGCGCATCTGATCTGGTCCTGAGCTGTGCTTGCTTTCTCCACAAAGTTTCTCCGCAAATGCAGCATTTCATCATTTCTTATTCCGCAGCATGCAGCTAATTAAATCTAGTATGCTCGCAACTTGGGCAAATGGTTCGCCACTTCTCCAGTAATGCACGTGGAATTTTGGAATAATCGGATTTAATAATGTGGTATTAGTTATTGGTAGGGTTCAGCCACACCACTTGACCATGTGGTCCAGTGAAATCTTGCTTCCATTGGATCGCGCACCCCCTCAATCTCCATCTGGATGTAACTGTATGCTTCCATTGGATCCACCTTCTGTGTTTTTTCTTAGAAAAATCCGCCTGTGAGTACCTATGGATTGCTTTTCTCCCCTCAAAGAAAAAAGGGATTGCTTTTATTTTGTTCCGATCGCCTTGCACTGATGGCATGCGGTATGAGTTCGTGCTGGCTACACAAGCACGCTTGGTAATTGACACACTGATAAATCGCTATGTTTTTATGCCAATTATGAAAAATGATGAAGAAAATGAATCAAATGTATGGATTTCACATTCACAGCGGCGATAGTACCGATCACCGTGTAGAAATGACTGATGGATGACACGGACCAACGATTAATTTTGCAGAGCATGTGATTGTGGCGAATGCCCTGTCCATCGGCGTCAACTACGGGCAGATCGCCAACAACCTCCCTGCGCCGGGGCGGGTGTCGACGCTGCTCCGGTCGATCAAGATCAGCAAGGTGAAGCTCTACGACGCCGACCCGCACGTCCTGCGCGCCTTCCTCGGCACGGGCGTCGAGTTCGTGATCGGCATCGGCAACGAGCACGTCCCGGCAATGGTGAGCTCCACGGTGGCGCAGGCGTGGCTCCAGCAGCACGTGGTGCCGCACCTCCACGCCGGCGCGCGCATCACCTGCATCACCGTCGGCAACGAGGCGTTCAAGGGCAACGACACCGTCCTGCAGGGCAGCCTCCTGCCCGCCATGCACTCCGTGCACCAGGCGCTCGGGGCGCTGGGCCTGCAGGGCCGCGTGAACGTCACCACCGCGCACTCGCTGGACATCATGGGCGTCTCCTACCCGCCCTCCGCCGGCGCGTTCGCCCCCGGCGCCGTGCCGCACCTGCAGCCGTTCCTCAAGTTCCTGTCGGCGACGAGGGCCCCGTTCCTCATCAACTGCTACCCGTTCTTCGCCTACAAGGACGACCCGGCGCGCGTGCCGCTGGACTACGTGCTCTTCCAGCCCAACGCCGGCGTCACCGACCCCAACACGGGGCTCAACTACGACAACATGCTGTACGCGCAGGTGGACGCCGTCTACTCGGCCATCAAGGCGCTGGGGCACACGGACGTGGACGTCAAGGTCTCCGAGACCGGGTGGCCGTCCCGGGGCGACCCCGACGAGGTGGGCGCCACGCCGCAGCACGCCGGGACGTACATCGGGAACCTGCTGAGGAGGATAGAGATGAAGCAGGGCACGCCGCTGCGGCCGGCGGTGCCCATCGACGTCTACGTCTTCGCGCTCTTCAACGAGAACCTCAAGCCCGGCCCGGCGTCGGAGCGCAACTACGGGCTGTTCTACCCCGACGGCACGCCGGTCTACAACGTCGGCCTCCGCGGCTACCTCCCGCCCATGGCGGATTCACAAGGAGCACGGGCACGGCAGGTGCGGCTTCTTGATTCACTTGCTCGATCAGCACATGCATATGCATTTACATAGACCGTGACTAACCAGCACCTGGGTTGTGTTTACGCAGGCGGTTCATGTGATCCTACTCATCGCCATCGCGACGGTCGCTTTTGCCTTGTCATGACAGTATCCATCAACTACTGAGTTACTGACGGTGAAGGGTGAAGGGTGATGGCTGTGATTGAAAAGAGCTGAGCCAAAGTGCATCAACTCCTTGAAAGAAGACAGTTGATGATCATTCTCTTGGGTTATGCATAAAAAAATCCCCCTCTTTTTCCTTTTTTGAGGGTAAATCCCCCTCTTTTTGAGGTGTAGAACTGATGTATTTTGGCAATGCCATTCATTGCCATCAGGATGTACTCTGGTGGCCTTCAGAATTTGCAACTTGCTTCTTATTCACTTTAGATTAGCTCTGACCGAAGCTTGGACGTCATTTGTCTCCTCCATTAATTAAGAAAAATGTGACATGTTTTTGTCCTGCGAATGGAGAAACAATAGTGCAGACGTGATTTTCTTGAAACTATAAGATTTGTCTACTCCGTCAGTTAAGAAAAATGTAACAAGGTTTTGACAAAATGGAACAACGACAAAACAAGAGAGAACTCCATATTACAAGTTTACAACCCTTCTCATAAGACTGACCGAAGCATAAGATTCAACTTTGTGCTAACAAAACCGGCTACGACTCAACCCTTCTCTCCCCTGACCCTGGCTTTGACCCGTTGACCCTTGAGTCTAACAGCCATGTCAGCGTTTAGGCAGTCCAGGCAGAAAACGAAATTCAATGCTACCTTGATTTTGTTAAGTAAAAATGTCTGAAACTTTCCCAGAATGATCAATATATTTTTATATTTAACAGAATGTTCTAAAAGATTATTGATATTTTCATATTTGGGACAAAATTTGGGGCTGAAAATGTAATTGCGTGTATAAATATGTTTGGTAGAAAACTCTGAAAGTTTCCTAGAATGATCAGCATATTATTCTTGTTTTAGAGAATTATTTCAATCTTTTTATGGTTACTTTTATTTTTCTGGGCAAAATTTGACCAAAACAAAATGTAAGTTCAAGTTAATTTTAAACCTCTGGGCAAAACAATATGAAGCTTTCTTAGAATGATCGGTATAATATTTTTTATTTGTATAATTGTCTAAAGAATTATGGATACTTTATTTTCTGCCCAAAAATGACACCCAATGGGGCTGAAAATGTAATTTCAGATTAAATTTAAATCTGTTTGGCAAAAAACACTGAAGTGCCTGATGACTGGATGTTTAATGGGTCAAAATCAGGCCTACTCAGCGAAAACCAGGTTCAGTGGAGAGAATGGTTGATCCTGGCCAATTTGGATAGTTCAGGGTTTGAATCTTAGCCGGTTTTAGAGTTCGGGGTTGAACCTTAGACAAACCGAAGTGTTTAAGATTGTAATATGGACTTCTCTCAAAAAATAAAGGGAATTGCTCTGCAGCATTGATATACACAAATGTTAGCTCCAGATCCTCAGATCCTAAAAAACAACAAATGTTTATCTCCCACGATTGCCCAATGCTTAACCTTCCTCTTAATGTTTGCAACTTGCACAACGAGCAAATAATACAATTAGGGCACCTACACTTCTTCAAACTGTCGGTGGTGCACATACTATTGTTATCGATGTGGGGACAAGGGCCACTTCATTGCTGAGTGTGTGGCCCAATTGTGTGAGTCATGTGGCAAGCTTGCACATGAGTCGGGTGAGTGCCCGATTTTGCGTGACTTACCTCCGACTCTGAACATCTATGGAGTCTACTGTGCTGAGCTCATGTTTTTTGAGTCCCCGGAGGCGAGAGAGGTCCGGAGGATAACCAGACTTCGACTCATCGGGATTGTCGAGGCGACACAGGCGAGGTGGTGAGGCCTGATTGTGAGGAGGTTACAGGAGTTAGCTCCGATGATTTCGTTTGGGAGTTAGTGCCCATTGAGGACAGAGTTTTAAGGTTGATTTCCCATCCGCCGAGGACCTGCAGAAATTGTTAAGTTTTGGCTTGTGTAAAGTTCCGGTACTAAGTGTATTCTCGAGTTTAACGAGTGGAAACAGGTTGAGCCTAAAGGAAAACCGCTTACAGTGTATGGCTGAGGTTTTGGGGCTCCATCTAAGCCTCTGCGGGGACGCCGTGTTGTGGCTAGTTTGGGCATCCTGGTTGGAAAAACTGAAAAAGTAGACATGGCTTTCACTCGTGCCAATGGGATTGCCCGGATTCTTGTGAGCATTTTGGATATTGAGTATGTGCCTGATAAGGTCAACTGGACCTATAAGGGCGAGGTCTTCCCGCTAGATATTGAGTTTGAGGACACCGACTTATTTGACGATGCGGTTAACGGCAATGATGTTGACATGCACGACCGTGAGGGTGGTGCGGGGACTAAGGGGGCACCGTCAGATGAGACCATGCGAGAGGGATCCAACAGGTCACACGCTCAGTCGGCGGGAATGGATCGGAGGCTGAGCCCCCAGTCTCACCGGCGGTACCCATGGCTACTTTGCGTTTCGGCTCTTTCGAGCCAGCTTCGGCACCTCCCAGGCTTTGGAGTGACAGGGTGGAGTCGGATGATGCTCTTGAGCACACACTTCCTTCACTAGAGTTTGAGAGGGAGGTTGGTGTGTCTGTTGCTCTTCGGGGGAGTTCTTTGGGAGGTGATGCGGACTGCAGGCACAGTGATAGCCCTACTGGATTGCTGACTTCCGTGGGAGCGACTTAGGTGTCGGCGAGCGCGGGGCCGAGGGGTTGTGGGGGAGGGGGTTCGGGACCTGGAGTCCACTCTCCCCCCGTCCCGAGGATGATGCAGGTATCTTCAGTGGGTTTGGTCCCTAGGGGGTCAGTTCCAGCGGCTGGAGGATCCTCGAGGCAGGCGGCCTCGACGACTTCCGCGACGGTGGTGGCAACCACTGTGGCTGCTGCTGTGGGAGGGGGAACGCCAGGGGAGGTGGCCCCGTCTCCACCCTCTGCTCCGGTGGTCAGGCGGACCACCCCACCGAGGGCTTCTCCATCTGAGCCGCAGGTTGGGGCGGGAGGAGACGGCGGGCAGGAGGCCCCTATCGTACACTCCTCCCCATTGCCTGCTGTGGGGCACTCGTCCAAGGGGATCGGGAGCCCGCAGATGCCTTCGCTAGTGACCTCGGCACCACCTGGAGTTACGGTGCCAGGTTATACTAGGGAGGAGGTGATCGCATTTGGTGGGATCCCGGACCCTATTTCCGAGGGCAGACGGATGAGTGCTCGCATCCTCGATGTCTCGGAGGTTGATGATATGCAGCTGTGACGCCCCCGATTCAATCGTACACTAATCATGCACGCAAATGTGTACGATCAAGATCAGGGACTCACGGGAAGATATCACAACACAACTCTAAAACATAAATAAGTCATACAAGCATCATAATACAAGCCAGGGGCCTCGAGGGCTCGAATACAAGTGCTCGATCATAGACGAGTCACGGAAGCAACAATATCTCGAGTACGGACATAAGTTAAACAAGTTTGCCTTAAGAAGGCTAGCACAAACCGGGATCAGATCGAAGAGGCGCAGGCCTCCTGCCAGGATCCTCCTAAACTACTCACAGTCGTCGTCGCCGCACAGCTCGCACGTAGTAGTAGGCACCTTCGAGTAGTAGTCGCCCTTGACGGTGGTGTCTGCTCTGGACCCAAAGATCTGGTTGCGACAACCGTAAAGAAAGGAAAGGGGGAAAAGGGGGAGAAAGCAACCGTGAGTACACATCCAAAGTACTGCAAGCAAGGAGCTACACTACATATGCATGGGTATATGTGTAAAGGGCCATATCGGTGGGTGAATGCGGAATGCCGAATGAGAGGGGATAGCTAATCACCGTCGAAGACTACGCTTCGCAGCCTCCGTCTTGCAGCATGTAGAAGAGAGTAGATCAAGTCCTCCAAGTAGCATCTCCAAGAAGCATCTCCAAGTAGCATCGCATAGCATAATCCTACCGGCGATCCTCCCTCGTCGCCTGTTAGAGAGCGATCACCGGGTTGTATCCGCACTTGGAAGGGTGTGTTTTATTAAGTATCCGGTTCTAGTTATCATAAGGTCAAGGTACAACTCCAAGTCGTCCTGTTACGAAGATGACGGCTATTGAATAGATTAACTTCACTGCAGGGTGCACCACATAACCCAACACGCCGATCCCATTTGGCCGGACACACTTTCTGGGTCATGCCGGCCTCGGAAGATCAACACGCCGCAGCCCCACCTAGGCACAACAGAGAGGTCAACACGCGGTCTAAACCTAAGCGCGCAGGGTGCAGGCCCATCGCCTCGAGCACACCAAGACGTATGAGGGCGGCGGAAGTAGACCTAGCCTAGTGGCGTTCGGTCCAATCCGGCCGCGCCGCCTCGTCGCCGACGTCAAGAAGGCTTCGGTGATACCACGACGCGGGATACCCATAACTACTCCCACGTAGATGGTTAGTGCGTATAGACCAAATGGCGGACTCGGATCAAATACCAAGATCTCGTTAAGCTTGTTATTATGAAGCAATCATGACGCCGACCAGGCCAGCCCACCTCTCGCCTAGGTGGTCTCAACCCGCCTGTCGCTCCGCCACAAAGATCCACACAGAGGGCCGTCGGGACAAAGGTCCTTTCATTTCTAATCCGTGAATCACTCATGGGTACTCTTCGAGCGGACCCGACTTTAGTCACCATCTGTAGTATGTATGTATGTATAGTATATACCGTGATCACCTCCCGAGTGATCACGGCCCAATAGTATAGCAAGGCGATCGACAAGAATGTAGGGCCCACGATGATAAACTAGCATCCTATACTAAGCATTTAGGATTGCGGTAAGGTATCAGCAGATGTAGCAACAATGTCGGGCTATGCATCGTAATAGGATCAACGGAAGCAAGTAACATGCTACACTACTCTAATGCAAGCAGTATAGAGGAGAATAGGCGATATCTGGTGATCAAGGGGGGGCTTGCCTGGTTGCTCTGGCAAGGGGGGGTCGTCAACACCGTAGTCGATCTGGGGGGTGGGGGGGGGGGGGCGTCGGCAGCCTCGGGGTCTATCGGAAAGAAGTAACGGAGAGGGAACACAATAAATAACAGAGCAATCAAAGCATCACAAAGCGTAACAAGGCAACACGCGGTGTTTGGTGTGCCCTAATGCGGTAGTAGGTGATACCGGCGAAAGGGGGAAACATCCGGAAAAGTATCCCCGGTGTTTCGCGTTTTCGGTCAAATGAACCGGAGGTGAAATGTTGCAGGTTCACTATGCTAGGGACGCGTGGCAGATGAACGGGCTGCGTATCCGGATCTGTCTCGTCGTTCTGAGCAACTTTCATGTTGAAAATAATTTAATCCGAGTTACGGATTAAAAGATATGATTTTCTAAAGATTTTAATAATTTCTGGAATTTAATTAATTATTTAATTTAATTTGAAAATGTATTTATGACATCGGCATGATGTCATCTCGACGTCGGCAGTCAGCAGGGGTTGGTAGTCAACTGACGATGTGGGTCCCGCATGTCATACTCCGTTTATTCTAATTAGGGTTTAACAAATCTAATTACTGTTTAACTAATTAACAGTAGTTGATTAGGTTAACTAAACCAGATTAATTAAGTTAATTAATTCACTAATTATTAATTAATTAATTATTTTATTAATTCTTTTTTTTATTTTATTTCCCTTTTTAACGTTTCACAGGGGCGGGCCCCACTTGTCATTTGGCCAGGGGGCCATAACGGGTAAACGGGTTACGGCCACGGGCGCTAGGACCCGATTGGGCGAGGGAGGCCGCTCGATGGAGCGAGCAGGGGCGGCGCACCCGAGCAAGCACGGTGGCGTGCCGGGCGGGGCGAGGCAGGCCATGAGAGGCCATGGTGAGGCGCCATGGCGCGGTTGTGGGCGCACCCATGCGGGTTAAAGCCCGTGCACATGCGCGGTGGTAAAGGGACGATCGTCGCAAAGAAGAAGGCGACGAAGCGAGCGGCAGCGGTGGTGCCATGGCAGAGACGAGGGGAGAGGAGCGGCGTGGGGCGAGGAGGTGCGACGCGATGGGCGTGTAGCGTGAAGTGAGCACGGTGAGAGTGAGGTTTCGGACGGGCGCGTAACGGAGGTGGCCGGGCGCTGGGCTGGGGCGGGAGGGGGGCGCGGGTGAGGGCAGATGGCCGACGCGGCGCAGGTCGCAGGCGTTGGCGACCACGGCCAAAGGTAGAGGAGGCGCAGCCGGCATCGGCTACAGCAGTACTCGGGTAGGTAGCATGGCATTGATGCGACGGATGCGACGAGGCGCGTGAGCTGCGCGAGGGAGAGCGAGAGGAGAGGGAAGGCGCCATGGGGCCGAGGGTCCGGCAGCGTCTTGTGAGGTGGTCCGGCAAGGAGGAGACGAGGTGGAGGACGGTGACGATGGAGTCCGGCGAGGAGGATGATGGGGACGACACGCGATGGGGAAGAAGCAGGCCGGTGGGGAAGGGCTCCGGCGACGGTGGAGCAGATCCCATGAGTCAAGGAGGCCTCGGCGGCAGTGGGCGGGCGCGATCGTCGGGGTCGTCGCCCGATCCAGATCGGATCGAGAGGTGAAGCGAGAGGGACTGGGGAAGTGGGGGCGACGGGTTAGGGTTTGGGGTGGCAGGGGTTAAGGAGGCGGGTGGGCGGTCTGGCGGCTGGTGGGTTGAGGCCCAAAAGGGGCGGTGGCTTCTTGGGCGTAGCCAGTGGGGGTTCTTCCTTTTTTCTATTTTGTTTTCTATTTGCATTTTCTCTTATTATTTCTCTTTTCTGTTTCAATTCATTTTAAAATATTCAGGCACTTTCTAAAAATATGTTTTCTTTATTATAATTACCCTTGTAATATTCGGCACCCACCCAACATTTTTGTTTCAACTTTGAAAACGTTTGTTGTTTGACATATTTAGAATTTAAATTTCGAAACGGTTCTGAATCATTGCGAGGTTAGCAACAGTAACCGAGGTGACATGGGATGATTAGCGTGGGATTACTGTAGCATGATTATTCGGGCGTCACAATTCTCCTCCACTACAAGAAATCTCGCCCCGAGATTTAAGAGGTAGTGAAAGGGGGAAGGTTTGGTAACGAAAACCTAACGAGTCTTCTCGATCTTGGCTGCCCTTTCGAAGAGGTTGATCCCTTTCGTTGATGTCTTCATTTCTCTGCTTCAATTCACCATGATCATTTTGCCATCCTTTCTTCGGGATCTCCATCGTCCTAACGCGACCAAGGGGAAAAACTCGGGAAGTACGCATCTCCACTAAGATGGGCATCTGAAGGTGAACTCAACGGGAAATACACAAGGTACCCCCACGAGTTGTATTTCAGTGAATTCGTTGAGTGCAATATACGATGGTACCAAAGTTTCAAGCGGGTAGGCAATCATTCAATGACTAGATGAAGTTGGAATGGGGTTTGAACAACGAGAATAACATGGTGTTTGATTCGGGATGAATAGTGGTATAGCATTTAGCTCGTGAATCACATCTGAAGCAGTGCAAAGGATACATTAGAATCCGGGTTGTAAAGGAGAGTCGTTTCGATCCGGTGGACTGCGGGTTATGGGCCCACCATGTGGGTTGAAAGTAGGAAGTGTGGTGACATCTTGCACAGCCGTGACAAGGAGGCATGTCATTGAATAGCTGGTCGACTATGTCGGCAACAACGTAAGTACCAAGGACGGGAACGAAGAAAGCAATTTTCTGCTTGATGAGCGAGGCGAACCAATTGGCAAGTTATCACCCATCGGTGGTTATCGGAATGTCATCAACAATAGTAACAGGTCTTCTGCATGTAATGGTACAACAAGGTGCCTACCAAAACAGGGAATTTTCTCGCTTAGTTAAGTCAAGAATGGAAAGGAAAACGCGATTATCGATTAAGCGAGCGATGGAAAGGAAAATTGTGATTACACACAATGATTAGGAGTATATCCTTCCCATGTACAAGCAGAATATGGCATACAGGGTAGGAGAGCAAGTACCCAACCATTCAGATAAAGAGGCAAGGATTCATCAAGATGTTACCCATACAATGGTGTTTGGATAACTGACCAAGGAACATTTAGCATCGCGCCTCCAATGTTCTTGTTGATGAGCGGGGTATCATAGTCATGCTTCGAGGTAGCAATGACATGGTGTTTCAATCAAGGGTCTGACTTTGGATACACAAATGATCCATCAGGAGCAACTTATAAAATAAGTTTTACAGTTTCCTCCAGGAAGAATGGTTATCCTTGCAAAATAAATTATAATGATAGGTCCTCCAGCTAGGGGGGGGGGTGCTAGGCATGACATCATATTACCGGGTCATCAAAGGACCAACATCATAACTCCTGTAAAGTTGTCCCAACCATCATATCTGACCGAGATTCAGATCCGGTTGGTGTCATGATACCTCAAACTCGGGATGTCCGAGAAGAAAAGGTGCAACACAAATTCGATGAAATGACATTGCAAGATTCTCGGGAAATGAACTATGGGAGCGGGTTCCTGAAACAATAGTTCATCATTACACCAAGGAGGGGATGAGGACGTGGCTGATGGAGTCAGCAAAAATTCATTGTGATTTCCAAAAAGATGGGTTCCCACAATTATGCGGACAAGGAGATAACATTTGTCAGATCTGATGATATAATGATGTATGCTCGAGGGAAACATACATAATTAAACATTGGTTGAAAGGTGCACCCGAAATATGGGCTTAGGTAGCATGATCAATGTTAGAATGGCGATTCAAATAACCAAAAGACTTAGAATGAAGTTATTGACCATTCACTTCAAAGCAATAGGGTTGCTAGGAATTTTGAATTCACACATCATAGTTCAATTGTCGGTATTCCGGTTAGAAACAACACGGGGACCAATAAAGAAGGTGATGGGGAGAAGTATCACTATTTCAAGAATTCTTAAGAGGTGGAGCAATCCTCACAACATTCTTGATAGAAAAGACAGTAATACTTCAAGGCAAAACACAACATTAGCTGGAGAGCAGGTTGTATTCATAATGTGGACAAGCTCGCGATGGAAGGAAGTCAAGGGTGTTGTCGATGATAATAAAATCATCGAGGGCAAGGAGGGTATTTCTCATCATGAACACAGTTAACATCTCGGAAGAAGTCAAAGTGTTGAAGGTGATCCGACACAATTGTCGAGAGATTTCATGAAGGTGTAATTGATCGGCGATGACAACAAGTCAAAGGAATGATGAAGCGAAAGGTTATTGAAACCACTAGTACAATACAAACTTGAAATCAAAGATTGTTGTTCAAAGCGCTAAATGATATGCCGAGGACGATCGCCATATGCTTAGCTATCGCCGAAAGTTGTGCTTGGGAATAAGGACCCGTAGCACGGTTAAAATTTAGCATGATAACGATATAGCCGATCAGGCTAGGAATGACTTGATGGAGTATTAGAATTCTCAACAACAAAGTACTAGGAGTACTAAATCTCAGTGTTGATTCGATTCACAACCCGGTGTTTTCGGTTGACGACAACCTAGAACCCGTGGAGTGACTATGACGGGGAAAGGTATTACTTCATCAGAAATTCATAAGATGAAGTGCAATGGGTTGATATCCTTAAGATACCAGTGGGTAATACTCGAAGTAGAGTAGAATAGAAGCTTGACAGGTGAAACGATGTGCAGAAGACAAGTAATTTAACTTGTCCGAGAAACGGGATCAAAGAAGAACAATATGGCTGGAACCACGATTGTAAAAGATCAAATCCCAGATATAAGATGAACTTATACCAAGGGGATAATTAATTTAAGAGAAGCTTCCATGATAAGATCTACATCGTGTCCATGGGCATGAACACAAAGTTCAAGGTCAACTCCCACTTCTCTAATGCATAACCTTTCATTCACTTCCCATTTTCGAAGAAGTTGTGCTGTTGAAATTTTATCTAGCTAAATACTAGAAGAGTATGGCCCGTGAAATCTTTCGGGCTCACATAGATTAGGTAAGGCATTGGTTCAACCCATCGGGGCATCATAGGAACATATACCACAAACTTCATAGCAAACATCACCAGCTCGAGAGCAGAGCATGGTTGGCCGAAACAGAGAATAAGATTTATCAATGGTATTATGTATCAGAACTTCTCGAGATTTTGGATACGAAGGACACTGTCGGATGATAATTCATCAAAGCACCCAACGGTCCATAACGGAGCTGATGTGAGCATCGGTACCCAACGGAGGGAGAAAGAATGCAAATGCATCGGTTTATAGAACATCTGAATAATCCAACGATTAACTAACAAAGGGATTATGATTTTAAAATCAAGGGATCAGAAGCAAACGCTCTGATTAAGGATGGATAAGTTGAGTAGGCTTAGGGGTACAATCTATGGCAATCTGATTGGCCGAGAACCAGCTCATGTTCGAAAGACGTCTGAGCCGGAAAGATACTTTATAAGGATCAACTGATGATTGCGTGCATTCGCAACATATTGAATCAACGGACTCAAACTGACAATGACAATGGATGTCAACAAGATTACTAGACTTATGGGATTAACCATAATGCAAGCAATCAAGAATTTCGAGAGCAATAGGATGCTCAAGATTTTGGGAAGATCGAATGATATTTCGAGGATTGGTGACATACATGAATCAACTGGGGATGAGTGGATACTCGATAAGTGCGAGAAATTATCCATAGGGGTATTCATGCAGCAAGGAACTGCAGGGCAGTAAGCATAAAGAATTCTCGGAATATCGAAGAGTACTTCAGGACATCTTGTAATATCAAGAGCAACTGGGGATGACAATATGAACGATAGGTGTAAGTAGTTATCCAAAGGGATTTATCAATGGAAGTGAATTGCAAAAGCGATGGCACATAGTCTCGAGAGCACATCGTAGAGTATCTTCGGAATCTTCTGGTGCAGCAGGCGGTCATCGGTAACAAGGGGCTCTCCGGGAGAAAGTACTTGCGAGAACCTAAAGTTAGTTTTGTTTTTAGCAAAATCATTTGACCTGAATAGAAGAGATGTCAGAGTCCCAGAGTATAGGTTGAGGAGTAAAAGATCCTACTACCACCCAATGGCGACGGGTGCCCGTAAGACACAGCCATGTTAGTAAAAGTTTTGTATTGACTAGACTCGACTTCGGCCAAGGAGTGTGGAAGGGGGATTCCTACAGGCAGTCGGCTCTGATACCAACTTGTGACGCCCCCGATTCAATCGTACACTAATCATGCACGCAAATGTGTACGATCAAGATCAGGGACTCACGGGAAGATATCACAACACAACTCTAAAACATAAATAAGTCATACAAGCATCATAATACAAGCCAGGGGCCTCGAGGGCTCGAATACAAGTGCTCGATCATAGACGAGTCAGCGGAAGCAACAATATCTAAGTACATACATAAGTTAAACAAGTTTGCCTTAAGAAGGCTAGCACAAACTGGGATACAGATCGAAAGAGGCGCATGCCTCCTGCCTGAGATCCTCCTAAACTACTCCTGGTCGTCGTCAGCAGCCTGCACGTAGTAGTAGGAACCTTTAGTGTAGTAGTCGTCCTCGACGGTGGCGTCTGGCTCCTGGACCCCAGCATCTGGTTGCGACAACCAGAAAGAAAGGAAAGGGGGGAAAAGGGGGGAGAAAGCAACCGTGAGTACTCATCCAAAGTACTCGCAAGCAAGGAGCTACACTACATATGCATGGGTATATGTGTAAAGGGCCATATCGGTGGACTGAACTGCAGAATGCCAGAATGAGAGGGGGATAGCTAATCCTGTCAAAGACTACGCTTCTGGCAGCCTCCGTCTTGCAGCATGTAGAAGAGAGTAGACTGAAGTCCTCCAAGTAGCATCTCCAAGAAGCATCTCCAAGTAGCATCGCATAGCATAATCCTACCCGGCGATCCTCCCCTCGTCGCCCTGTTAGAGAGCGATCACTGGGTTGTATCTGGCACTTGGAAGGGTGTGTTTTATTAAGTATCCGGTTCTAGTTGTCATAAGGTCAAGGTACAACTCCAAGTCGTCCTGTTACCGAAGATCACGGCTATTCGAATAGATTAACTTCCCTGCAGGGGTGCACCATATAACCCAACACGCTCGATCCCATTTGGCCGGACACACTTCCCTGGGTCATGAAGGAAATATGCCCTAGAGGCAATAATAAAGTTATTATTTATTTCCTTATTTCATGATAAATGTTTATCATTCATGCTAGAATTGTATTAACCGGAAACATGATACATGTGTGAATGCATAGACAAAACAATATGTCACTAGTATGCCTCTACAAGACTAGCTTGTTAATCAAAGATGGTTATGTTTCCTAACCATGAACAAAGAGTTGTTATTTGATTAACAAGGTCACATCATTAGTAGAATGATCTCGATTGACATGACCCATTCCTTAGCTTAGCACACGATCGCTTAGTATGTTGCTACCGCTTTTATCCATGACTTATACATGTTCCCGTAACTATGAGATTATGCAACTCCGTTTACGGAGGAACACTTTGGTGCTACCAAACGTCACAACGTGAATCGGGTGATTATAAAGGAGTACTACTGGGTGTCTCCAAAGGCAGATGTTGGGTTGGCGATTTGAGATTAGGTTTTGTCACTCCGATTGTCGGAGAGGTATCTCTGGCCCTCTCGGTAATGCACATCATGAAGCCTTGCAAGCACTACAACTAATGAGTTAGTTGTGAGATGATGTATTACGGAACGAGTAAAGAGACTTGCGTAACGAGATTGAACTAGGTATTGATACCGACGATCGAATCTCGGGCAAGTAACATACCGATGACAAAGGGAACAACGTATGTTGTTATGCGGTCCGACCGACAAAGATCTTCAGAGAATATGTAGGAACCAATATGGGCATCCAGGTCCCGCTGTTGGTTATTGACCGTGAATAGTTCTAGGTCATGTCTACATTGTTCTCGAACCGTAGGGTCCGCACGCTTAAGGTTTCGATGATGCTTATTATGAGTTTATGTATTTTGATGTACCGAAGAAGTTCGAATCCGGATGTGATCACGGACATGACGAGGAGTCTCAAATGGTCGAGACATAAAGATTGATATATTGGAAGCCTATGTTTGGAGTTTGGAATGGTTCGGTAAAACGGAATTTACCGGAGTACCGGGAGGTTACCGGAACCCCCCGGGAGGTAAATGGGCCATAGTGGGCCTTAGTGGAAAGGAGAAGGGGCCAGCCCTAGGTGGCCGCGCGCCTCCCCCCCCTTCCCTAGTCCTACTAGGACTAGGAGAGGGGGCCGGCCCCCCTCTCTCTCTTTCCCCCCTCCGGGAATCCTAGTCCAACTAGGATTGGGGGGAATCCTACTCCCAGAGGGAGTAGGACTCCCTTGGCGCGCCTCCCTTGGCCGGCCAGCCCCCTTCCCCTTGCTCCTTTATATACGGGGAAGGGGCACCCTAGAACACACAAGTTAGATCTACGGATCGTTCCTTAGCCGTGTCGGTGCCCCCTCCACCATATTCCACTTCGGTTATACCGTCATGAAGCTTAGCGAAGCCCCGCGCCGGTGAAACATCAAGATCGCCACCACGCCGTCGTCTTGACGAAACTCTCCTCGACACTCGATTGGATCGAGTACGAGGACGCCATCGAGCTGTACGTGTGTCAAGAACTCGGGGCGCCGAGTAACGGCGCCGGATCGGTCGGATCGCGAGGAGAACGACGACTACTTCCTCTACGTTGTGATCGCTTCGCTTCGGGTCACGAGGGTACGAGACAACACTCTCCCTCTCGTTGCTATGCATCACCATGATCTTGCGTGTGCGAGGAAATTTTTGAAATTACTACGTTCCCCAACGGTGGTATCGAGCCAGGTTTTTATGGTTTGATGTTTTGCACGAGTAGAACACAAGTGAGTTGTGGGCGATACAAGTCATACTACCTACCAAAGCATGTCATACTTTGGTTCAGCGGTATTGTGAGATGAAGCGGCCTGACCGACATTACGCCAGACGCTTACGCGAGACTGGTTTCACCGCCTGCGAGCACTCGTTGATTAAAGGTGACCGTGGGTGCCTCTCTCTCACTTTAGTTGAACCGAGTGTGGCTACGCCGGTCCTTGAGAAGGTTAAACGGAGTCTATTTGACGAAGTATCGTTGTGGTTTTGATGCGAGGTGAGACCGGTTCTTGCTTAAAGCCCGTAGCAGCCACGTAAAATTTGCAACAACAAAGTAGAGGACGTCTAACTTGTTTTTGCAGGGCATGTTGTGATGTGATATGGTCAAGACGTGATGCTATATTTTATTGTATGAGATGATCATGTTTGTAACCAAAGTTATCGGCAACTGGCAGGAGCCATATGGTTGTCGCTTTATTGTATGCAATGCAATCGCCCTGTAATGCTTTACTTTATCACTAAGCGGTAGCGATAGTCGTAGAAGCATAAGTTTGGCGAGACGACAACGATGCTACGATGGAGATCAAGGTGTTGCGCCGGTGACGATGGTGATCATGGTGGTGCTGCAAGATGGAGATCATGAAGCACAAGATGATGATGACCATATCATATCACTTATATTGATTTGCATGTGATGTTTATCCTTTTATGCATCTTATCTTGCTTTGATTGACGGTAGCATTATAAGATGATCTCTCACTAAATTATCAAGAAGTGTTCTCCCCGAGTATGCACCGTTGCCAAAGTTCGTCGTGCCCAGACACCACGTGATGATCGGGTGTGATAAGCTCTACGTCCATCTACAACGGGTGCAAGCCAGTTTTGCACACGCAGAATACTCGGGTTATACTTGACGAGCCTAGCATATGCAGATATGGCCTCGGAACACGGAGACCGAAAGGTCGAGCGTGAATCATATAGTAGATATGATCAACATAAGATGTTCACCATTGAAACTACTCCATTTCATGTGATGATCGGTTATGGTTTAGTTGATTTGGATCACGTGATCACTTAGATGACTAGAGAGATGTTTTTCTAAGTGGGAGTTCTTTAGTAATATGATTAACTGAACTTAAATTTATCATGAACTTAGTACCTGATAGTATCTTGCTTGTTTATGTTTGATTGTAGATAGATGGCTCGTCTTTGTTGTTCCGTTGAATTTTAATGCGTTCCTTGAGAAAGCAAAGTTGAAAGATGATGGTAGCAATTACACGGATCGGGTCCGTAATTTGAGGATCATCCTCATTGCTGCATGTAAGAGTTACGTCTGGATGCACCGCTAGGTGCAGTGCCTCTTGCTAATGCAACCGCAGATGTTATGAACGTCTGGCGAGCAAAGTGATGACTACTCTATAGTTCATGTGCCATGCTTTACGGCTTAGAACCGGGGCTTCAACGACGTTTTGAGCGTCATGGAGCATATGAGATGTTCCAGAGTTGAAGTTGATATTCCAACAGAATGCCCGGATTGAGAGATATGAAGTCTCCAATAAGTTCTATAGCTGCAAGATGGAGGAGAATAGTTACATTAGTGAGCACATACTCGAGAATGTCCGGGTACTACAATCACTTGACACAATTGGGAGTTAATCTTCCGGATGATTGTGTCATTGATGAATTCTTCAATCACGCCACCAAGCTACAAAGGCTTCGTGATGAACTATAATATGCAAGGGTTAGTAAAGACTATACCGAGCTCTTCGCAATGCTAAAGGCTGCAGAGGTAGAAATCAAGAAAGAGCATCAAGTGTTGATGGTCAATAAGACCACTAGTTTCAAGAAGAAAGGCAAAGGGAAGAAGAAGGAACTTCAAGAAGAACGACAAGCAAGTTCTGCTCAGAGAAGAAACCCAAGTCGGCCCTAAACCTGAAATCGAGTGCTTCTACCGCAAGCGATCGGTCTTTGGAAGCGGAACTGCCCCAAGTATTTGGCGGATAAGAAGGATGGCAAGGTGAACAAAGGTATATGTGATATACATGTTATTGATGTGTACCTTACTAGAGCTCGTAGTAGCACTGGTATTTGATCTTGGTTACATTGCTAATATTTGCAACTCAAGCAGGACTACTGGATTGCGAACTCGGCAAAGGACGAGGTGACGATCGCGCGTGGGAAATGGTTCCAAAGTCGATGTGATCGCGGTCGGCACGCTACCTCTACATCTACCTTGGGATTAGTTTTAGACCTAAATAATTGTTATTTGGTGCTGCGTTGAGCATGAACATTATATCTGGATCTTGTTTGATGCGAGACGGTTATTCATTTAAATCGAGAGAATAATGGTTGTTCTATTTATATGAGTAATATCTTTTATGGTCATGCACCCTTGAGGAATGGTCTATTTTTGATGAATCTCGATAGTAGTGATACACATATTCATAATGTTGAAACCAAAAGATGCAGAGTTGATAATGATAGTGCAACTTATTTGTGGCACTACCGTTTAGGTCATATCGGTGTAAAGCGCATGAAGAAACTCCATACTGATGGACTTTTGGAGTCACTTGATTATGAATCACTTGGCACTTGCGAACCGTGCCTCATGGGCAAGATGACTAGAACACCGTTCTCCGGTACTATGGAGAGAGCAACAGATTTGTTGGAAATCATACATACAGATGTATGTGGTCCGATGAATGTTGAGGCTCGTGGCGGATATCGTTATTTTCTCACCTTCATAGATGACTTAAGCAGATATGGGTATATCTACTTAATGAAACATAAGTCCAAACGTTTGAAAAGTTCAAAGAATTTCAGAGTGAAGTTGAAAATCATCGTAACAAGAAAATTAAGTTTCTACGATCCGATCGTGGAGGTGAATATTTGAGTTACGAGTTTGGTCTACATTTGAAACAATGCGGAATAGTTTAAGCAACTCACGCCACCGGAACACCACAACGTAATGGTGTGTCCGAACGTCAGAATCGTACTTTACTAGATATGGTGCGATCTATGATGTCTCTTACAGATTTACCGCTATCGTTTTGGGGTTATGCTCTAGAGACGGCCGCATTCACCTTGAATAGAACACCGTCGAAATCCGTTGAGACGACACCTTATGAACTATGGTTTGGCAAGAAACCAAAGTTGTCGTTTCTTAAAGTTTGGGGATGCGATGCTTATGTGAAAAAGCTTCAACTGATAAGCTCGAACCCAAATCGAGAAATGTGTCTTCATAGGATACCCAAAGGAGACAGTTGGGTACACCTTCTATCACAGATCCGAAGGCAAAACATTCGTTGCTAAGAATGGATCCTTTCTAGAGAAGGAGTTTCTCTCGAAAGAAGTGAGTGGGAGGAAAGTGGAACTTGATGAGGTAATAGTACCTTCTCCCTTACTTGAAAGTAGTTAAATCGCAGAAACCGGTTTACGAGACACCTACACCAAGTAGTGAGGAAGTTGATGATGTCGATCATGAAACTTCAGATCAAGTTACCGCAGAACCTCGTAGATCAACCAGAGTAAGATCCGCACTGAGTGGTACGGTAATCCTGTTCGGAAATCATGCTACTAGATCATGATGAACCCACGAACTATGAAGAAGCGATGGTGAGCCCAGATTCATAAAATGGCTTGAGGCCATGAAATCGAGATGGGATCCATGTATGAAAACAAAGTATGGACTTTGGTTGACTTGCCGAGGGTAGGCAAGCAATAGAAAACAAGTGGATCTTCAAGAAGAAGACCGACGCCGACGGTAATGTTATCGTTCTTAAAGCTCGACTTGTCGCAAAGGGTTTTCGACAAGTTCAAGGGATTGACTACGATGAGACCTTCTCACCCGTAGCGATGCTTAAGTCCGTCCGAATCATGTTAGCAATTGCGCATTTTATGATTATGAAATTTGGCAAATGGATGTAAAGACCGCATTCTGAATGGATTTACGGAAGAAGAGTTGTATATGATGCAACCGAAGGTTTTATCGATCCAAAGGAGCTAACAAAGTGTGCAAGCTCCAATGATCCATTTATGGACTGGTGCAAGCATCTCGGAGTTGGAATAAACGCTTTGATAGTGTGATCAAAGCATTTGGGTTTGTCTGAGACTTTTGGAGAAGCCTCAGATTTACAAGAAAGTGAGTGGGAGCTCAGTAGCATTTCGATATTATATGTAGATGACATATTGCTGATCGGAAATGATATAGAATTCTGGATAGCATAAAGGGATACTTGAATAAGAGTTTTTCAATGAAAGACCTCGGTGAAGCTGCTTACATATTAGGCATTAAGATCTATAGAGATAGATCAAGACGCTTAATTGGACTTTCACAAAGCACATACCTTGACAAAATTTTGAAGAAGTTCAAAATGGATCAAGCAAAGAAAGGGTTCTTGCACGTGTTACAAGGTGTGAAGTTGAGTAAGACTCAATGCCCGACCACTGCAGAAGATAGAGAGAAAATGAAAGATGTTCCTATGCTTCACCATAGGCTCTATCATGTATGCAATCTTGTGTACCGGACCTGATGTGTGCCTTGCTATAAGCTTAGCAGGAAGGTACCAAAGTAATCCAGGAGTGGATCACTGGACAGCGGTCAAGAACATCCTGAAATACCTGAAAAGGACTAAGGATATGTTTCTCGTATATGGAGGTGACAAAGAGCTCATCGTAAACGTTTACGTTGATGCAAGCTTTGACACTGATCCCGACGATTCTAAATCGCAGACCGGATACGTATTTACACTAAACGGAGGAGCTGTCAGTTGGTGTAGTTCTAAACAAAGCGTCGTAGCGGGATCTACATGTGAAGCAGAGTACATAGCAGCTTCAGAAGCAGCTAATGAAGGAGTCTGGATGAAGGAGTTCATATCCGATCTAGGTGTCATACCTAGTGCATCGGGTCCAATGAAAATCTTCGTGACAATCTTTCGAGCAATTGCCTTAGCAAAGGAATCCAGATTTCACAAGAAGACCAAGCACATCAAGAGACGCTTCAATTCCATCCGGGACTTAGTCCGGTGGGAGACATAGAGATTTGCAAGATACATACGGATCTGAATGTTGCGACCGTTGACTAAGCCTCTTCCACGAGCAAAACATGATCAGCACCAAGACTCCATGGGTGTTAGAATCATTACTATGTAATCTAGATTATTGACTCTAGTGCAAGTGGGAGGCTGAAGGAAATATGCCCTAGAGGCAATAATAAAGTTATTATTTATTTCCTTATTTCATGATAAATGTTTATCATTCATGCTAGAATTGTATTAACCGGAAACATGATACATGTGTGAATGCATAGACAAAACAATATGTCACTAGTATGCCTCTACTAGACTAGCTTGTTAATCAAAGATGGTTATGTTTCCTAACCATGAACAAAGAGTTGTTATTTGATTAACAAGGTCACATCATTAGTAGAATGATCGATTGACATGACCCATTCCCTTAGCTTAGCACACGATCGTTTAGTATGTTGCTACCGCTTTTATCCATGACTTATACATGTTCTGTAACTATGAGATTATGCAACTCCGTTTACGGAGGAACACTTTGGTGCTACCAAAGCGTCACAACGAATCGGGTGATTATAAAGGAGTACTACAGGTGTCTCCAAAGGCAGATGTTGGGTTGGCGTATTCGAGATTAGGTTTTGTCACTCCGATTGTCGGAGAGGTATCTCTGGCCCTCTCGGTAATGCACATCATGAAGCCTTGCAAGCACTACAACTAATGAGTTAGTTGTGAGATGATGTATTACGGAACGAGTAAAGAGACTTGCCGTAACGAGATTGAACTAGGTATTGGATACCGACGATCGAATCTCGGGCAAGTAACATACCGATGACAAAGGAACAACGTATGTTGTTATGCGGTCCGACCGACAAAGATCTTCGTAGAATATGTAGGAACCAATATGGGCATCCAGGTCCCGCTGTTGGTTATTGACCGTGAATAGTTCTAGGTCATGTCTACATTGTTCTCGAACCGTAGGGTCCATGCACGCTTAAGGTTTCGATGATGGTTATTATGAGTTTATGTATTTTGATGTACGAAGAAGTTGGAGTCCGGATGTGATCACGGACATGACGAGGAGTCTCAAATGGTCGAGACATAAAGATTGATATATTGGAAGCCTATGTTTGGAGTTCGAATGGTTAGGGCGGCAGAATTCGGAATTTACCGGAGTACCGGGAGGTTACCGGAACCCCCCGGGAGGTAAATGGGCCATAGTGGGCCTTAGTGGAAAGGAGAAGGGCCAGCCCTAGGTGGCCGCGCGCCCCCTCCCTAGTCCTACTAGGACTAGGAGAGGGGCCGCCCTCTCTCTCTCTTTCCCCCTCCCGAATCCTAGTCCAACTAGGATTGGGGAATCCTACTCCCGAGGGAGTAGGACTCCTTGGCAGCGCCTCCCTTGGCCGGCCAGCCCCTCCCCCTGCTCCTTTATATACGGGGCAGGGGGCACCCTAGAACACACAAGTTAGATCTACGGATCGTTCCTTAGCCGTGTCGGTGCCCCTCCACCATATTCCACCTCGGTTATACCGTTCTGAAGCTTAAGCGAAGCCCTGCGCCGGTGAAACATCAAGATCGCCACCACGCCGTCGTCTTGTGAAACTCTCCTCGACACTCGGCTGGATCGGAGTACGAGGGACTTCATCGAGCTGTACGTGTGTCAAGAACTCGGGGCGCCGAGTAACGGCGCGGGATCGGTCGGATCGCGAGGAGAGCGTCGACTACTTCCTCTACGTTGTGATCACTTCCGCTTGGTCTCACGAGGTGCGTAGACAACACTCTCCCTCTCGTTGCTATGCATCACCATGATCTTGCGTGTGCGTAGGAAATTTTTTGAAATTACTACGTTCCCCAACAGGTCATGCCCGGCCTCGGAAGATCAACACGTCGCAGCCCCACCTAGGCACAACAGAGAGGTCAACACGCCGGTCTAAACCTAAGCGCCGCAGAAGTGCCGGGCCCATCGCCTCGACGAGCACACCAAGACGCTTGCGAGGGCGGCCGAAGCGCACCTAGCCTAGTGGCGTTCGGTCCAATCCGTAGCGCGCGCTCCGACGCCGACGTCAAGAAGGCTTCGGCTGATACCACGACGCCGGGATACCCATAACTACTCCCACGTAGATGGTTAGTGGGTATAGAGCAAATGGCCGACTCGAGATCAAATACCAAGATCTCGTTAAGCGTGTTATTATGAAGCAATCATGACGCCGACCAGGCGAGCCCACCTCTCGCCTAGGTGGTCTCAACTCGCCTGTCGCTCCGCCACAAAGATCCACACAGAGGGCCGTCGGGACAAAGGTCCTTTCAGCCCCTAATCCGTGAATCACTCGCGGGTACTCTTCGAGCGGACCCGACTTTAGTCACCATCTGTAGTATGTATGTATGTATAGTATATACCCGTGATCACCTCCCGAGTGATCACGGCCCAATAGTATAGCAAGGCAGACTGACAAGAATGTAGGGCCCACGATGATAAACTAGCATCCTATACTAAGCATTTAGGATTGCAGGTAAGGTATCAACAGATGTAGCAACAATGTCAGGCTATGCATCAGAATAGGATCAACGGAAAGCAGTAACATGCTACACTACTCTAATGCAAGCAGTATAGAGGAGAATAGGCGATATCTGGTGATCAAGGGGGCTTACTGGTTGCTTTCTGGCAGGGGGGTCGTCAACACCGTAGTCGATCCGGGGGGGGGGGGCGTCGGCGACCTCGGGGTCTATCGGAAAGAAGTAACGGAGAGGAACACAATAAATAACAGAGCAATCAAAGCATCACAAAGCGTAATAAGGCAACACGGTGTTTGGTGTGCCCTAATGCGGTAGTAGGTGATCTGCGTGAAAGGGAAACATCCTAAAAGTATCCCGGTGTTTCGCGTTTTCGGTCAAATGAACCGGAGGTGAAATGTTGCAGGTTCACTATGCTAGGGACGCGTGGCAGATGAACGGGCTGCGTATCCGGATCTGTCTCGTCGTTCTGAGCAACTTTCATGTTGAAAATAATTTAATCCGAGTTACGGATTAAAAGATATGATTTTCTAAAGATTTTAATAATTTCTGGAATTTAATTAATTATTTAATTTAATTTGAAAATGTATTTATGACATCAGCATGATGTCATCTTCGACGCGGCAATCAGCGTGGTTGGTCGTCAACTGACGATGTGGGTCCCGCATGTCATACTGCTTATTCTAATTAGGGTTTAACAAATCTAATTATTGTTTAACTAATTAGCAATAGTTGATTAGGTTAGCTAAACCAGTTAATTAAGTTAATTAATTCACTAATTATTAATTAATTAATTATTTTATTAATTTTTTTTATTTTATATCCCTTTTTAACGTTTCACTGCGGGCCCCACTTGTCATTGGCGAGGGCCATAGCGGTAAGCAGTTTCTGCCACAGGCGCTAGGACCCGATTAGCGAGGAGGCCGCTTCGATGGAGTGGAGTAGGGGGCAAGACCCGAGCACGCACGGTGGCAAGGGCGAGGCGAGCGAGCCATGAGAGGCCATGGTGGCGCCATGGCGCGGTTACAGGCGCACCATGCGAGGGCCAAGCCTGCTGCGTCTTGGCGTGGAAAGGGACGATGCATGCAGCAGCAAGGCGACGGGCGAGCCGGCGCGGTGGTGCCCGCGCGGGGATAGAGGGGAGAGGGAGCCGGCGCAGGAGGAGGAGGTGCGACGCGATGGGCGTGTAGCGCGTGAAGTGAGCACGGTGAGAGTGAGGCTCGGACGGGTGCGGCAACGGGAGGTGGCCGGGGCGTGCGGGGCTGGCGCAGGGAGGGGGTGCACGGGTGAGGGTAGGATGACCGACGCGGGCGAGGCCGCGGGCGTTGGCGACCACGGCCAGGCGCGCGCAGGGGAGGCCGCAGCCGGCACCAGCTACAGCAGTACTCGGGTAGGTAGCATGGCGTTGACGCGACGGATGCGACGAGGCGCGTGAGCTGCGCGAGGGAGAGCGAGAGGAGAGGGGAAGGCGCTCACTGGGGCCGTAGGGTCCGGGCAGCGTGCGCGGGGTGGTCCGGCGAGGAGGAGACGAGGTGGAGGACGGTGACGATGGAGTCCGGCGAGGAGGATGATGGGGACGACACGCGATGGGGAAGAAGCAGGCCGGTGGGGAAGGGCTCCGGCGACGGCGGAGCAGTCCGGCGAGTCGAGGAGGCCCTCGAGCGGCAGTGGACGGGGCGCGGTCGTCGGGGTCGTCGCCCCGATCCAGATCGGATCAGGAGGGTGAAGCGAGAGGGACTGGGGGAAGTGGGGGAGGGGCGACGGGTTAGGGTTTCGGGGTGAGCAGGGGTTAAGGAGGCGGGGTGGGCCGGTCTGGCGGCCTGGTGGGTTGAGGCCCAAAAAGGGGGGGCGGTGCTTTCTTGGGCCGTAGCCAGTCATGGGGGTTCTTCCTTTTTTCTATTTTGTTTTCTGTTTGCATTTTCTCTTATTATTTCTCTTTTCTGTTTTAATTCATTTTAAAATATTCAGGCACTTTCTAAAAAATATGTTTTCTTTATTATAATTACCCTTGTAATATTCGGCACCCACCCAACATTTTTGTTTCAACTTTGAAAACGTTTGTTGTTTGACATATTTAGAATTTAAATTTCGAAACGGTTCTGAATCATTGCGAGGTTAGCAACAAGAATCGAGGTGACATGGGATGATTAGCGTGGGATTCTTGTAGCATGATTATCCGGGCATCAAAGAATGATGGTGCGCTATGAATGCCAAGCTTGAGGAGGCTGCTTTTTCATCGGGTATGTCCGTTGACTTGTCTAATTCCTTATTGCATTTTTCTAATGAGGACATTATAAATAATGCAAACCAATTAGGAGTTTCACTAGGTGCTACGGATAGTGAAATTACCAAATCGGTGAATGATATTTTAGACTGAAGGAACGGGCTTTAGAGACTATTCGTAATCTTGCAGCAGTTAAACCAATGAATGATGATGAGATAAATGCGTTAGGAGTTAGAGTGCTTGATAGCCTGTGTGAGGATCTCGCACCCACTAATCATGAGGCTAACGAAGAGGATGTGCCCCTACAGAATGACGCTAGCAATATTTCAGAACCCGGTCATGAGGAACGGGGACACGAGCTTAATAAACCCAAGCGTAAGTGGAAACGGAAGATTTATCCCGATTCCGCAGTTCGTAGGAGTGCTAGGATTCGAACCACAAAAAAAATTCATGATGAACTATGAGAGGAATTTTTTGGAATAGCAGAGGTCTTAAGGACTTGTCTAAAAGAAGATTCCTGGCTGAGACATCTATTGAGCAGAAGCTAGATTTTGTTGCTCTATCAGAGACGGGTAGAGATAACTTTGCACCACAGTTTCTCTCCTCACTAGTTGGTGGTATTGATTTCGATTGGCATTGCTTACCTCCGCGAGGAAGATCGGGGGGCATCTTACTAGGTGTGAGATGCGATTCACTTGAAGTCCGTAGTGTAGTGATGGGTGACTTCCGCCGTAAAGTTTCGAGTTAGGTCTAAGATGGATGGCTTTAATCGGGCTTTGGTGGCGGTATATGGTGCCTTGCACTGAGTTTAAAGCGAGTTTCTAGCAGACCTAGTTGAATTTGTGGGTCAGAACAACTACCGATTTTAGTTGGAGGTGATTTCAATATCATCAGGAGGCGTGAGGAGAAGAACAATGACAACTTTGACGGCAGATGGTCCTTCATGTTCAACACCATTATTGAAAGCTTGGATCTGAGAGAGATAGAACTCTCGGGTCGAAAGTTTACATGGGCCAACGCTATGCCAAACCCAACTTACGAAAAACTTGATCGGGTTCTTGCAAGCGTGGAGTGGGAACAAAAATTCCCGTTGGTCACGGTGCAAGCCCTTTCGAGGGGAATATCTGATCATACCCCATTGTTCATGGACTCAGGGGAGCCGAACCACGTGGGCAATAAGAACACCTTCTCATTTGAGACGTCATGGTTCGAACGTGAGGGGTTCTTAGACTTTATTGCCAGGGAATGGGCTAAAGATGTTCGCGGTAAAACACCCATTGAGCGATGGCAGAATAAGATTAGGAATTTGAGAAGCTTCTTGAGGGGTTGGGCTAAGCATCTTAGTGGTGTGTATAAGATTGAAAAGGATAGACTCCTTTCTCTTGTACATGACTTGGACGTAAAAGCCGAGTCTAATGTTTTAGCCATGAGCTTCGGAGTTAAAAATGAGGCGAAAAGGTTGAAAGAACTACTACTGTGAAGAAGAACTGAAGTGGGCTTTACGTGCTAAGGTACGTAGAGTGGTCGAGGGGACGCGAATACTCAGTTCTTTCATTTAATTGCTAATGGCAAGCACGAAAAAGCGAATCTTTCAGCTAGAACAGACGAGCAGTGCGATTTTAGGTCAGGATAACCTAAAAACATATATCACCGATTATTATAAGCAGTTATTTGGTCCACCGGAGGAGAATACGGTGTCCCTTGATGAGTCCAGAACTGAGGATGTACCTCAGCTTTTGGCTGCTGATAATGACATAGTGCTTGCCCCGTTCTCGGAGAAGGAGGTTTTTGAGGCAATTACACAAATGAAAAATAATAAGGCTCCCGGTCCGGATGGTTTCCCGGCCATGTTCTATAAGAAGTGCTGGCACATTATTAAGGGGGATTTACTACCTATGTTTCATGATCTATTCTCTGGACAGCTTCAATTATTCCACCTGAATTTTGGGACTATCACACTACTACCTAAGAAGACGGATGCGGTCAGAATTGAGCAATTCAGGCCGATCTGTCTCCTAAATGTTAGTTTCAAAATCTTCACAAAGGTCGGGACCAACAGGCTCACACAGATTGCGCATTCTGTGGTGCATCAATCCCAAACCGCGTTCATGCCAGACAGAAACATCCTAGAAGGGGTGGTAGTCCTGCATGAAACGCTCCATGAAATCCACTCCAAAAAATTTGATAGAGTGATTTTTAAAGTGGATTTTGAGAAAGCGTATGATAAGATTAAGTGTCCATTTCTCCAACAATCTTTGCGTATGAAAGGGTTTGATGAAGCCTGGCGAAGACAGGTGCAATCATTTACGCAAAAAGGTAGTGTGGGAATTAAAGTTAATGATGATATAGGTCATTACTTCCAGACACATAAAGGCCTACGACAAGGAGACCCGATGTCCCCTATCTTGTTCAACATTGTGGTAGATATGTTGGCACTTCTGATAGGACGGGCTAAGGAAAATGGTCAAGTAGGTGGATTGGTGCCTCATCTTGTTGATGGAGGCATCTCTATCCTGTCTACCGATGATACGATCATCTTTATGGAGCATGACTTGGTTAAGGCTAGAAATATGAAGCTGGTTTTATGCCTATTTGAGGGCATCTCCGGCCGCGCCCCAAGAAGGCCTCCCCAGCGATTTTTTCGTCGGCGCAAAAAGCAGCCCGATCGCGCTTCAGAGCACCGAAAATCGCGGCTTGGGCCAAAAACAGCGCCTGTGGACCCAGCCCGAACCAGCCTTGGCTGGGGCGCCCGGGCGCCGGGCAAGTTGTTTACGCGCGAAGAAGCTGGCCAGCAGCGTCGGCGACCAGCGCGCTCGTCTTCCCCCAACGGCCTCGGTTTCGCGGGAATCAATGGCAAGGCTGCCGCCGGTCAGCCTTGCCATTGATTCTTCACGGGCGGCGTCACGGGCGGCGCCGACGCCTCCTCGCCGCGCAGCGTACACGGCGCGGCCCGGCTATAAAGCCGGCGGCCTCCACTCCACTTCTCGTGCCCACACCCCGCCCGCCCCGTTGCCGTCCGGCCCTCCTCTCCCTACCTCTCCCCGCCGCCGCCGACGCCATGGCGTAATGCTTCCCGGGGACGAGGGCGCGCCAACGGCTTTGGCCGCCGCCGTTCGCTCCTATACGAGTCTGGCTCTGTTCGAGCGAACATCCGCCGCGCCGGACATGCGCGCCGCCATCGGGATGGAGGCTCAGCGCCGGGGTGCCCATTCCCCGTTGCCCGCCGCCGCCGTGGCCGAGTATGCCGCCCGGCGAGGTTGAGATCGTCCGCGCCCTCATCGACGCCAACGCCTCCCTCCCCGAAGACGCCGCCGACAACCACGCCGCTGGCGGCGTATTTCGAAAGCCGCCAGAAGGCGTCTGGCGCCCACCAACGACGCTGCGGTGGTCGCCGGGCGGCGTAAACGAGGGCGCCACCTGCGGTGGCGTCGCCGCGACACTCGAGGGCGTGCTCACGCACTCGAGGGCGGCAACGACCGCCGTTAGCATACCCCGGCGACGCACGGCGCGCGACATGGGCGCCAAAGCGGTTCGGTCTTCCTCCTCCTCTTCCTCCTCTCGATCCTCCTCGCCTCTCTGGAACTCCGGCCTGCTCGCCGTCAAGGCCGAGCCTGCGTCGGTCGCCGCTTCGGTCGGCAGACTTTTCGCAGCGCCGCATCGCTCATCCACGAGGGCGGCCGCGTGCTTGTCCTCGGTTCCTCCGCTTCGCTGCCGAAGACGGAGCCGGTAGGGCGCCGGTGAAGACGGAGCGAACTGGCCTGGCGAAGGCGAGCTTCGTCGGCAACAGACGCTGCTCGAATGGGCGCGCCGAGACTCCATTGCGATGGAGAAAGCGCGCGGGAGAAAGCGAAAGAGCGCCGGTAGCCAATCAAGCGCCGCCTCGAGGAGCGCCGACGCTGCCGCGACGAAGATGGAGTCGTCTGTCTGCGGCGGCAATGACGACGACGACGACGCCGCCGATCCACCATGGCGACGTCCGGGTCAGCCGGGCGTCCGCGTCAAGGAGGAGAAGGCCGACGACGAGCGATGGCGGCGACGGCGGCGACGACTTCAGCGCCTTTCTTTTTAGATTAGCTTAATAATGTAATGAAAATGGGCGATTTGGCGAAATTCGCCATGTTGACGAAATTTAATCGCTCTTTGTCATATCTTCACCGAACGGCCCCCTTTTTTTACACTCGCCAGGCGGCCACGGGTCGACAATTTGGTGACGACTTCGCCCCAGGTTTTTTTTCGCGGCTCACCCCAGCGGCGCTTTTACGCATGGGGCCAACGGTGGAGATGCCTGAACAATTGACGGATTGAAGATCAACTTTCATAAGAGCGAGTTGTTACGCTTTGGAAGGGCCAAAGATGAGCAGAAGCCTATAGGCAATTGTTTGGGTGTGAGTTGGGACGATTACCTTTCTCATACTTAGGATTCCTATCCACCATCGTAGGCTAACGAGCAGAGAATGGAAGTGCATTGAGGACCGATTTGAGAAGAAAGCGAGCTGCTTTGGAAGGGCAAGCTCTTATCTTATGGAGGCGGTTAATCCTAATTAATTCGGTACTCACAAGTTTGCCGATGTTTCTTCTTTCGTTCTTTGAGGTACCAGGTTGGTGTTAGGAAGAGACGGGCTTCTATAGATCGCGGTTCTTGGCGGGGTGATGAGCTGAAAAGAAAATACAGACTTGCTAAGTGGGACATTATTTGTAGACCAAGGACCAAGGGGTCTAGGTATTGAGAATCTCGAAATTAAGAATAAATGCCTTCTTAGCAAGTGGTCTGTGGAAGCTCTCGTCGGAGACGGATCTTTGTGTGGGCACAGATCCTTGGCAGCAAGTACCTCCGATCAAAAACTTTGTCGCAAGTCTCTGTAAGGCCGGTGACTCGCCTTTGGAAGGGTCTCATGAAGGTCAGCGGGCTTTCGTTAATAGGACAAAGTTTGTTGTCGGAAGCAGCACGAGCACACGTTTACGGGAGGACACTTGGCTTGGTGACACACCCTGGCCATCCAATATCCCTCCTTGTATCGTATTGTTCAACGAAAGGAGGTGGTCATTGCTTCGGTTTTCAATCTACCCCTTAATATTGAGTTCAGACGAGTGCTAGCGGCGATCGTTGGGAACAATGGCTCCATCTAGTTAGGAGGTGATGGATATCCGACTTTCTCAACAACCCGATGAATTCGGCTGGAAGTTGACTAAGTCCGGAGGCTTCACGGTTAAATCAATGTATATTGATGTTATTAATTCGAGCTCCATTCCTCGTCCAAACATGTTTGGGATGTCAAAGTTTCTTTGAAAATAAAAGTGTTTATGTGGTTTGTTCATAAACAAGTAATTTTAACTAAGGATAACTTGATGAAGCGCAATTGGACAGGACCTACTAGGTGTAGTTTCGTGATCGGAATGAGACTATTAAACACCTCTTTTTGATTGCCGCTTGCAAAAGGTACTATGGCGACGGTCCACATTGCTTTCAACATCAAACCACGAATTACATTAATGCTTTATTTGGGACATGGCTTAATGGGATTGAGCCCAACTTAGGGAGACATATTGGTGGGGGTTTGTGCTTTCTTTGTGGACCATCTGAAGGCTAGTAAACGATTTGGTCTTTAATGAATATCATGTATACATTTTTGCGTGTTTTATTCGGACTACGGCTCGATCCATTAAGTGGTCGCTACTCACCCAGACATGAGGCCAGGGAGCATTTGGTTACTGGGTCTATCCGTTGGGAGATGGTAGCTCGGGATATCTTCAACCGGTTTGGATGGCGGTCATGTAATAGGATAGGCATTTAGTATTCCTATCTAGTTTGCCCAGCCGGTTGTGGCATATTGATGTGGCTAGTTTGATGTATCTAGCTTATCCGGGCTCTGTGTGAGCTTGTTTTGCTTCTTTTTTCAATTTTGAGGACCTTTGGAACCATGTTGTTACTACTTTATTTTGTTAATAAGAGGGCCGTATGGATCATGCTGATGCAGAGGCCGGGGTTTTCCCACTTTTCGAAAAAAAAAACATCCTATTGTAAATGACTAACCATGTGAATAACTTGACCTTTGCACGGGAAATTCATGGAGGAAAGCGTGACCCCCAAAAACCACCTCCATCTGTTTGGATCATATGATCCATACACTTTTAGACTTCCAATGCGGACACTAATTTTGTGACCAGTTTGGATGTCTAAAATCCGCCTAGTCCGGCCCCAAATCAAGTGGAGCTCTAGGGGGGGCGGGGGTTCTAAATGTCCGTGAAGTCAGACTCCAACATCCTGGTCCAAACCAAAAATCCACCCGGCTCATTGCTCAGCCTATCCGCTTTGATGCCCGGCGGGCGCGGTGCCCGACAAGCCTACCATGGCCATTAAAGCCATCGATCATTGAGGCCCTGGTGTTGGTTAAGCCGGCCTACGGCAGCCCAAAGCCGCAGCTAAACGCTCCCTGATGGAGTCCCTCCAAGGCGTATGAGGTTTCTGGTTTTCCAGAGACATCGTCGGCGTACTGCGCTTGACGACAGGGTCACACGGGTGACAAGTTTGTATGCGAGCACTCCATGCATCCGAGTTCTTCCTTCCTCCTTGCAGACCCCGCAGCAACACCCTCATTTCTTATTTCTCCTCCGAGCCACTCATCTGCCTAGATCTGGCGGCAACAGAACATTTGGTTCCCGAACCGAGAGGAACAAACCTTAAATTAGAACCTGTACTGTTTCTTAACAGATGATCAATTACTCTGTTGATAGTTGTTGCATGTGACAAATTTTAGGTGTGGCCCTTCTATGCTATCACACCATAAACATAATCTACAAATTTTGAAGCAACCAAACCATACGTAGCTATGGAATATTGTACCACTAAAAGGTTTATACTTTTGTTTTGAACGTTCGGTGCTAGAATGGATACATTATTTTCATGTCAGAGTTTAGGTGGCCCAATCATCAAAGTTCAGGGATTAATTCAGATTTTTTTAGTTAATACTCCCTCCGTTCCTAAATATTTGTCTTTTAGAGATTTCAAATGGACTACCACATACGGATGTGTATAGACGTATTTTAGAGTGTAAATTCATTTTTCTCCGTATTTAGTCACTTGTTAAAATATCTAGAAGGACAAATATTTTGAAACGGAGGGAGTAAAACATATTAGTCCATTATTCACTTTTTAGAGATATACAAGTATGTGAATGACAGAACGCCTGCCTTTTCCTAACAGAAAAAAACTAAACGCTGCAGAATATACAAGTGAGTGCCACATAAATAAACAAACGAAGTCATGTACATGTATATAGACCGGAGTCGTCAGTAGTCACCTCTTGGTAGAAACATATATGCGTCAGCTAGTATTTGGTCTTTTAAGCAAAATTCCGGTAGAAAATATATTTAATTAAGCTATTTTCTTTCTAGAGCAAACAATGTACATCGGATCTGTTTGTCCTGGATTGGGAGATATATCAACAGCCTGTAAAAACAGAAAAGGATCTGCGTCAAGGGGCTTGATTTAACACATAAAGGCGGAGATTGTTACAACTATGTAGTATGTACAGGTACATACAAATGCAAAATTTAGGAGGCCATTGAACCCTTGCTAGGAACATCATGTCGTGGCGTAATTATTAGACAAGTTGGCATACCTCAGGGGGCTCAAACCCTCCAGCATAATGGAAGTATGCACCAACTATCCAAGCATGGTCTGCATCACCAGTTGATGTCCAAATGGATATAGCTTTTGTCCAGAAGCAGCGATTTGAAAAGCTATATCCAGGATTAAATCATGTTTAGAGCTAATTACAGAAACAAAAAATGATATTCGAAAAAAATGTTCTTACAAAATGGTCATGCTAGTTCTTACCTCATGATAGCTAACCCAGATGGTTTAAGTATTCGTCTCATCTCCTTAAAAACATCCATTGGTTTTGTCAAGTAGTCTACACTGACCTAGAAGAAAAAAAAAGGAAATTTAATATCATGCCGTAAATGCAACTAGAGATAGAGGCCTAGAAGTACAATTAGTAATATGTGGTATGGCCTACAAAAGATGAACCCTATTGTTCAGCAGGACTGAATTCATCATAAGAACACCATACCACGTTGGTTATAACATCAAAGGTGTTATCGTCGAAAGGAAGCTTCGGGTTCAGATTGAGGTCTTGCACAACATACTCTGTCAAAACCTATTATCACCAGCAAACAACCAAGACAGTTGCCAAAAAGATTTAGGGTTGGTGTATCAGCCGAAAAGAAATAGCAAGTGGCAAGACGTATTAATAGTACAAAGAGCCATTTCTAGCAGAGTAAATGTACAGTATCATGTTTAGAATTACTTGCCATGGCCCCGATGGAGAGCCCTCAACTAGACTCAATAGTTAATGAATACATATATTCCAAAACACACATTTCACAACCGTAAAACCAATGTTGTATTTGAAAGAAATGAAGTTACTATATCGTATCGAGTTACTATACTTCAGTGATAGACAGAGACTAATTGCCATGTATTCCAAAACTGCCTATCGTAACTTTTATCTTATCAGCACCAGAAAAATGTTTCTTTTTCTGAACAGTCATTTCTTCTGTAGCAACATAGATACATATTTGAGTTCTCATAAGTCATAGACTACTACCTCACAGAACATCAGGAGAATCAGAATGTAGGATAACTCACCAACTGAGTCAACTGTTGCTCAATCCAAAATAAAATAAAAATCAAGACCATGTACTTCAATCCATAATGCAGGGTTTCTATAAGATTATAACTGAAAAGGAGAATAGCAGACCAAATGTACAAAATCACACTAGTGCAGTAAGGAAGCAATACCGGATTCTTTTTCAGCTCGTCTTCATTCATACCCATCCCTACGATCTTCTCTTGCTTGTATCCAACTGGATAATGGCTCACCTACATAAGGTGGAAACCAGTAAGCCACCTCACAAGACGACGTTTAGATGAACGTGGTCACTTGCGACTCCATATTCCTACCCAGCTACTGCACATGTCCAGGATGGCCACGCCTGGAGTGTTGCTTGGAGGAAGAACTTGGGAGTAGTATTTTGTGAGCGCTCTGATTGCTGGGTCGTCAATGTGCGTGACAAAACGGGGAGCCGAATAGAACACAGTATCTGATGACCTGCCAAGTAACAAGAATGATCCATACATCATCGGGGTATCAGGTCATACAAATAGACAAGAATCATAAGCCACTGGCTGTCCCGAATCCTGACAATTTTGCACGCGCACTGCGTGGTGAGTGTGTTCCGAGCTACTTACTCGTCGAAGCGGCTGAAGTCGTCGGGCTTGAAAGGGAACTCGTCCGGCCACTCCACATTCTTCAAAATCTGCAAAGCACGACGGACAATTCGCACACCTCAAAGACATGCCGGTGCCCCGCCGCGCGCACGGCGCACTAGGACTCTAGGAGGAAGCAGAGAAAGTGTTACGCATACGAACCTGTTCGACAGGGGAAACCCCCTGCCTTGGCCGCGCCGCGGCCACGAACGAGCGGGACGGGGTACCACCGGAGGCCATGCGGGCGAGCTGGTCGACGAAAGCGGCGCCGAGGCCGAGGAAGACGCGCCGCGCTGCCTGCGGTGGCACCGGAGCGCGGCGGGCACGTGGGACGGCGGCGGCGCGTGCGCGAAGCGTCCTACCGCGGGACCTTCTCAGAGCGACGAGGAGGAGGTCGGGGCGTGGCGCGAGGGTGGCCATGGACGTGGAGACGGGCAGACGGCGGCGGTTAGGAGGGGGCCGCAACGCGGTGCCGCCATGTATTCTGTGTTATGCTGCTGGTGCGCCCAAGAGAGGCGTCGTGGTGCCACGCGCGTCGCAGAGATGTCTCTGCCCGTGGAATGGATTGGGGTTGGTTTGGCTCGTTCGTTGGCTGCTGTGGAGGTCTGTCGTCGTGTGGGTCTGTCACTCTGTCAGCTCCCACGAGTGTAAAAGCAGGCTGTTCTGATCCGGAGTTCTTTCTAAAAAAAATCTGATATTTTTGTGTAAAGCATTGACAAAATGTTTGCTAGCTTGCAAAATTTCATCACCAGATGACATTCATGGAAAACGTGGCAAAAAAAAGAATCGATGCTCCAAAATGTTATTTTCAAACGCATTTTAAAGCATCGATATTGTTTTTTCACATTTTCCACTAGTATCATTTCATGATGAAATTTTGGCTATCAAAACATTTGGCAATGTTTCACACAAAAAAATATATCAGAATTTCTGACTTTTTTTAAACTTTTTTGATTTTACTATTCACCCGAGCTCACATGGGCTCGGGATTAGAACAACACTTTTGGCTGTAAATGTGTGATTTCAGCTCGACTCTCTCTTAAGGCGACACAACAATTATTTAGTCAGTCAGTTGCACGCTAATAGAAGTAAGGCTTCCAACACAACACCTCTACTACATACCAGTAGCACTCCTTATGTCACACAAGGGTGTGGATTTTCGAAAGTAGAGATGAATTGGAGGACTTGGGGAGGAAGATGAAGTAAGAGGTCCGGAGTTGGACGATTCAGTTTGATACAGTATAATTCATTCATTCCGTTACACAAACATGAACAGCTATATTATTTTTGGAAATGGCGGGATTGCTATATTCATTAAAAAGAAAAGAGTTGCTCGGTTAATTAAGGAAAACCATATTGTCCAATTAATTATGAAAAAACTGGACATAAACCATCTGTCGGTATTAAAACCGGCGGATCTCGGGTAGGGGGCCCTGAGCTGCGGATCTCGGATCATTGGGTAACAGGAGACGATGTTTACCCAGGTTAGGGCCCTCTCGAGGAGGTAAAACCCTACGTCCTGCTTTGATTGTATTGATGATGATGTATCAAATACAGGCTTGATATACCTGGAGATCGTATGTTGTGTTCTAACCCTAAGGTGAGTTATTGTGATTGTGTCTCTACGGACTAAACCCCTCAGCTTGTATAGGTACTAGTGGTATCTAGGGTTACACATGGTCGGTTGCCAACTAGGGAAACACATGCCGACAACTGGAGCAATCCTTAGGGTACACGTCAAGTCTTCCACAGAGTCCATCTTAGTCATGCTGGGGTTTGAGGCTTCCGAAGTCCTTCCTTATAAGACATGTGGGCCATAAGTTTGGCCCATGGACTGTGGGCCAACTAGGTTGGTACCCCTTAGTCCAGGACACCATCTGTAGCACCTGAACTTCTTTGAAGCCGGAGTCCGCAATCTTCCTCGGCCCCATATCTTCAACTTGACAGGCAAGTTCCCCCCTCTGGGTGGCTATTATGCAAACCCGAGGTTTTTATTCAAGGCAATTACCGAGCTCCCCCTCTAACGGGATTGCCCACCGTCCATATGTTTCAAGAGTCATATTTCGACATCCGAAGTCTTTAGATAACTTAGCCTCGAACGCCTGCTACATAGGCATGAATAGTGCTTATGGCCTGACAACTTTACCGAAGTATCGCCACCTACACCAAAACTAGCCAATTACTGTTACTCGAATCGCGGCCTGAGGCGATTCTCTTATTGGAACGTCAAATCAAAGCAGAGATCATGCTCCGTACTTCCCTGGATATCATCAAGGATTTGTTTCACCCCATACGTGCATAACAACACCAAGGGTTGGAACGTGTCGATTAATCCGCGTGGTAAAAGGGACCTTTGGTATTTCACATACCTATAAAGACAAGGGGCACCAATACCACTTTCTCCACGCTTCCATCCCTTCGCCATCACACGCAGCCTCTACAGCTCTAGTGATCCACATCCACTCTGAAAGCTTTCACAATCTTCGTCCAACACTTCGCAACTCTCCTTCAATGATGTTTGATGCCAACCTGAAGGGCCAGTGGGCGGCTCTCAAACGTCATGGAGGGCGTCATCCAGGAGCTCCGGGCCGCGAGGTACATCCCCACCGCTGCCACCTGTCGGGCCCTGGAGCCCAACCAGCGAATCCCTACTTCCAAGCCAGGGAGAGGGTAATCTTTCTTCTGCACCTCGTCTAAGGTCAGGGGTTCCCCATGCACCTCTTAGTGCGTGGGGTGCTTTTCTACTACGGGTTAGATTTACACCATCTAGTCCTGAATCCCATCCTTCACCTCGTGGCATTCATCACCGTCTTCGAGGCTTTTCTCCGTGTCGAGCTGCACTTCGGCTTATGGCTGAAGACTTTTGGCATAAAGCCGATGAGGAGCAGCGCCCAACTTGCGAAATACGGTGGAGCCATGATCAGCAAGCTCCAGAAGGTAACTTGGCTGGAAGGCACCTTCGTGTAGATGATCAAATAGTGGGAGCAGGAGTGCTTTTATATCACCGAGTCGCTCGCCGAAGACCAGGCAGGGATCCCAGCGTTCTCGACCGGTCCTCCGAGGAGGCTCGTCTCGTGGATGAGGAAGGGCTTGGATTGGGGCAACCTGGAGGAGGTGTCGATGTTGCAGAAGAAGATCAAGTCCATGAAGGATAAGGATGTCAAGCTGGTAGACGTGATTTATGTCATGCTCCAACATCGTATTCCCCCCTCCAACTTCAAGCGAGCCCGACGTGGCTCTACACGGTCGAGGATGTGCCAACAGTGCGACACTTCTTACGCACTGACCTGGTCGGGATGTGGACAATGCTCTTTAAGCCGTCCAAGAACAAGTTTCTTGAAGAAGGGGAGGATTGTGGCCTCGATGCCAAGCATGACACTCACGAGGTAACCGTCATCCCTGATTTATATTTGTCTTTTACTTTCTGCCAAACTCCTTCAATTAAATGACAAAGCCTGCCTTTTCCTTCCCAGAAACGGATCCTCCTGGCACTTAAGATAAAGTGCCTGGCTTTGCTGCCCGAGGAGGCCCGGTCTCCTCAACTCGAGGCACTCTTGGCCGAGGAACCGTACGTGCTCCCAGTCAAGCAGAAGAGGCAGCCAAAGAGGAGGGTGGTCTGCGCATCCAAGATCCCTCGGAGGCCAGATCCAAAGACACCCATGCCTCCTCCATCTGCGAGGAGGGAGAGGATAAGGAGGAGGAGGAAGTGGACGAGGAGGGATGAGTGATTTCTCCAAAAAGGAAAAGGACGGCGTCCAAAGATGTCGAGGAGGATGAACATCCTCGGGGCCACGGAAATCTATGGAAAGCTGTCACGCCCAATATGCGACCCTATCCAAAAGGAACTCGAAGGTCCCACCAAGGATAGACCCGCATATTGAAACGCTTTTGCAAGGTGGATATCATTACATCAACATTACATAATAGTGGGGATACATCCAATACATACAATGTCACATGAATACAACAATACAACATACAAGAACAACATCCGACTACGGATGAATCATAAACAGAAACTCAAACAACATCCACCCTGCTAGCCCAGGCTGCCGACCTGGAACCTATCCCCTGATCGAAGAAGCAGAAGAAGAACTCAACGCAAGCAAGCATCGCTCTTGCATCAAGGTCATCGCAAAACCTGTACCTGCAACTGTTGTTGTAGTAATCTGTGAGCCACGAGGACTCAGCAATCCCATTACCATGGGTATCAAGACTAGCAAAGCTTAATGGGAAAGGAAGGGGTAAAGTGGTGAGGTTGCAACAGCGACTAAGCAAGATATGGTGGCTAACATACGCAAATGAGAGCGAGAAGAGAAACCAGCGGAACGGTCGTGAAGCTAGCAATGATCAAGAGGTGATCCTGAACACCTGTTTACGTCAAACATAACACAGAAACCGTGTTCACTTCCCGGACTCCGCCGAGAAGAGACCATCACGGCTACACACGCGGTTGATGCATTTTAATACGGATCTGGTGTCAAGTTATCTACAACCGAACATTAACAAATTCCCATCTGCCACATAACCACGGGCACAACTCTCGAAAGTTTAAACCCTGCAGGGGTGTCCCAACTTAGCCCATGACAAGCTCTCGCGATCAACGAAGAATAGACCTTCTCCGGGAAGACCCGATCGGTCTCGGAATCCCGGTTTACAAGACATTTCGACAAAGGTAAAACAAGACCAGCAAAGCCTCCATTTGTGCCGACAAATCCCGATAGGAGCTGCACATATCTCGTTCTCGTGGCACACCGGATGAGCAGACGTCGGGTTGGCATAGACCTGTTGTTGCCAGTAGCCGGACATCGCTTCGGTTTGGACCAACACTTAGACAAGCATTGGCCCGGGGCTAAATAAAGATGACCCTCGAGAGAGCGACTCCCAAGGGAAAAGTAGGTGGTGGTGAGGCAAATGGTAAAACCAAGGTTGGGCCTTCTTTGGACAAGTTTTATTCAAAGCGAACTGTCGGGGGTCCCATAAATCACCCGACCGCGTTAGGAGCGCAAAATCCGGGAACATAACACCGGTATGACGGAAACTAGGGCGGCAAGAGTGGAACAAAACACCAGGCATAAGGCCGAGCCTTCCACCCTTTACCAAATATATAGATGCATTAATAATATAAGAGATATTGTGATATCCCAACATAACCCTGTCCACCATGGAGCAATCTTCAACTTCACCTGCAGCTAGCAACGCTACAAGAGGGGCTGAGCAAAGCGGTAACATAGCCAAACAACGGTTTGCTAGGAATGGTGTCAAAGGTTAGAGGTTCATGGCAATTTGGGGAGGCTTGAAGAGTAAAATATAGGTAGCGCAACAAAGCGATAGAACGAAGCAACTAGCATAGCAATGATAGTAGTGAGATCCAGGGTAGCGGTCATCTTGCCTGAAATCCCGCAAGGAAGAAGAACGAGTCCATGAAGAAGATGAACGGATGAAGCCACGAAGACGAACCAAGCGTAGACGAACGCATCCTCACGATCGCAACGAAACGAGAACTATCGAGAAGAAGCACACAACATGGTAAACACACCACACATAGACAAGACATGATGCACAACAAGCATGATGCATGAAAAAGCTACATGAAGCTACTCATGGCAAGATATGATGCAAACAAGAACAACACATCAAGGCAAGTTTAAATGAGGCCGGGAACAACATATAACAATTCCGGTAAGTCCTCATATGCACATTTCGAAATTGGTCCAGATCTGAATAAACCTTATGTTCAAGTTGTTAAACAGCAAGTTAAAATGCACCAAGAGGATCTACACGAAAATCTAGTCAAGTTACATATAAAGTTCATTAGATTCGGAGCTACGGCTTAGAAGATATGAGCAAAACAAGTTAAACATGACATTGATGCAAAATGCATACAAACATCAAGCCAAACCTCAAAACAAGGATGCAACATGATAATATGAAGCTACATGCAAAATCAAGCAAGTTTCATATAGAGCACACTCAAAACGGAGCAACAGTTCCACACACACACTATACAAGTCATAACAACAATCTGTCCATAACAGCAACTAGGCATATTGCAAGCATCAAAACAACATGCTACAGCAACCCAAAGTAAGATCAAAAGGCATGGGCATGAAGTACTGGTAAAGCACAACAAAACATGAACACTGAGCTATCTCCAGAAACAACTAGAACATGCTCCAAATGACATGGAAAGATTGCAAATAATAACAGTTTCAGACTTTGCAGAAATAACATCAGGTTGCAATGTTTAGAGCAAGCAAACAACATGTTACAGGAACTTATCAAGGCAAACAAAGGCATGGCATGAATCTACTAATTGCATAGATCAAAAGTCCCTTACTGACCATGAGCCAAAAAGACATAGAAAATATGATGGCACCCATGTAAACATGGCAAGTTACATTACAGATTCATACATGGCAGGAACAACAATAAGTAGGCATGTTGGTGAGCTTGAACCACTCACCACAGAGCAATACATGGCATGGCAAGGCAACCAACAGTAAGAAGACATGATTATGAAGCTAAGCATGGCAATAGCAAGGTCATAGGATGGATGGAACACTAGAAAAACACATGGGAACTAGTGAACTTAATGTAAACAGGCTGACAGCAACATCATCAAGCAACTTTGGAGCAAGAAATGTACAAGCTACAGCAACCTATAAATGCAACCAGGGGCATGAATGGATATAGGATGACATGTAGATCAAAACATATTTATAGAGCATCTCCAGATTATGCATAGAACAACTAGTAGAGGCATGTTTACATAGCAACAAAATATAACACAATCTGACAGGAAAACAGCAACAGCAACTACCCTACTTAACAAGCTCGATTCACTCACCACAAGTCATTGCATGATAAGATAAGCATAGCATCATCAAGAAGACATGTTTGTGAAACAAACCAAGTCAAGAACAAGTCCATAGCATGCAAGGATGAACTATAGCAACCTTGGCTAAATTGAATAACAAGTAAACAATCTGCCAGGAAACATTTTGAAGCAAAAGTAAGCACCAAAATGACATGCTAGACTACTCCATAATTGCAAACAAGGACATGAATGGATATACAATAACCATATGTTCAAAACACCCTTACTGAAGTATCTCAAAATATGCATGGATCTCTCTGTAGCATCAAGTTTACATGGCATCAAAATAACAGCAGAACAGGGACTAAAATCAGCAATATCACGAAGCCTAGTTTGCATGCTTGTGCTAGTCACCACATTGATCACAAAAATACATGGAATACACCCTTGGAAAGGTGGCCTGGCATAGATCAAAACACATGAAGACATCAACCTCATAGGATGCACACATCAATCATGGCAAAAATGACAAATGAGTAAGTTATAACAGTTGCAGCAGATTAACATCAACATGCACTCTTCCAACAGCATTTCGGGCATGAAGATGAGCTCAAATGAAAATGATGCAATGGAATGAAATGAAGTACTCGTCGAGACGAACAATTTGACATATTACACGCACGAAACGGAGCTACGGATGCAGAGATGTGACATGTCAAACATAGCATGATTATGCGAAAAAATACGGGACAGACGAAAATGTCACCTCCGAAACAGATCTGGGGTTTCGGGCACTCGGGTCGAGGTTCGTCGGAGGCGGCCGGAGTTCTCGCCGGAGAAGGTCAGAGGAGGCGGGGACGGGGTGCTCCCGGGCGGATCTCGCCGGATCCGCCCCGGGGCGAGGCGCGACGGAGGCGAGGAGGCGGCGGGCGCTCGAGGGCGCTTCGCCAGGAGAGGCGTCGGGGCACGGGCGGCGGCGCTGAACGCGGGCGCAGAGCCTTGATGGCGGCGGTCGACCAGGCGGCGGCCGGCCGGACAGCGGCGGCTCGGCGCCAGCGGCAGCGTCCGGTCGGCGGCGGGAGCGAAGCCGCGACTTGGCTGGCGTGGCGCGGGCGAAGCGGGCCGAGGCGCGCGAACTGCGGCGGCGGCGGATGGGCCAGGCGGGCTCGGATGGGCCAGGCGGGCGGGCGCTGTGGAGTCGGCGGCAAAGCGACGTGGCGGGGGATTGGGCGCGGGCGGCTGGCGGACGTGTCCGGCGCCGGGCGAACGCGTCCGGTGGCGGCGGAGGGCGATTTTGCTAGGGTTAGGGTAGAATGACCCGAAAATTTCAGGGGAGGTCTAGTTTTATAGGTAGAGGGAGCTAGGAGAGTCCAAATGAGGTGCGGTTTTCGGCCACGCGATCGTGATCGAACGACCGAGAGCGTGGAGGGGAGTTAGATGGGTTTTGGGCCACTTTGGAAGGGGTGTTGGGCTGCAAACAAAAGAGGGCTTTGCGGTTACCCGGTTAACCGTTGGAGTACCAAACGAGCTCCAAATGGCACGAAATTTGACAGGCAGTCTACCGGTGCTATACCAAGGCCCGCTCACAAAAGGAGAGAAGAAGGGGACGTCGGATGACATAGGAGTGCCGGATTGCAAAACGGACAACGGGGAAAATGCTCGGATGCATGAGACGAACACGTATGCAAAATGAAATGCACATGATGACATGATAAAAAAAATGCAACACGCAAGCAAATGACATGGCAACAACGGCAAATAACTGGCGGACACCTGGCGCATCGATTCCGGGGCGTTACAAAAGCCTCCGCCGACCAACCCAACCTGTGGTCCGCACCCGCCAAGGTCACGCTCTCTGATTCTTCAGAGGACGACCTCCTGCAGCAGTGCAGGACAAAGCCCGGCGCCCAGGAGGTATTTTCAACCGATTATGCTTAACGCCTTTTCATTTACATACCTTCTGATACATGATACATCACTTATTTTCAAAGCCCATAGCACGCCTTCATCGATGATCAATCTTCGGAGAATGAGCTTCCTCCAGCCGAGATGGCGGAGAGAGGGACCGCCGAGCACGCCCCGACCTTGAGGAGGAGACAAAGGAGACAATGTTTACCTAGGTTCGGGCCCTCTTGAGGAGGTAAACCCTACGTCCTGCTTTGATTGTATTGATGATGATGTAACAAGTACATGCTTGATCTACCTCAAGGTTGTATGTTGTGTTCTAACCATAAGGTGAGTAATTGGGATCGTGTCTCTACTGTACAAACCCCTTAGGTTATATAGGTACTGGGGGTATCTAGGGTTACACGTGGTCGGTTGCCAACTAGGGAAACACATGCCGATAGCTGGAGCAGTCCTTTGGGTACACGTCAAGTCTTTGACAGAGTCCATCTTAGTCACGTGGGGTTTTGAGGCTTCCGGAGTCCTTCCTAATGAGATTGGTGGGCCAAATGCTTGGCTCATGGACTGTGGACCAACTAGGTTGGTACCCCTTAGTCCAACACACCATCACAACCACTGAGCGGCACACATAACATACCCCATCTCAGACCACTACAAAGAAGGTCTCACCGAGACAACACGCAAGCGTCCTCATCATCACTCCTCCCCTAGATGTGTCATCGCCATATATAAACCCCAAGCAAACGACTCGGACTTCGTCGTAAACCATCATCGCAACCCACGCTATAGAGGCTAAGTGGAGCTACATGAAGATCCGCTCCAAGACTCAGCCATGGGCCACCAGATAGCGCAGCTCCAACTCTCATGAAGATCTGTGAAGGAGAATAGGCACGAGTAGAGCCACATAAGATCACCGAACGAACCACATGATGCCATTCATCGCACGCCGCCGAGTCTTGCCGCTAGAGCTTTGACTTCACAGCAACAAACAAGCCGAGGCAATCCCGCCAACATGTCGGAGAAGAGTCGACTACCGCAACCATTACCGCGTCTCTGATAGTTCCCTCATCATCGTTGCCATAGAAGCCTTGATGACAACATTGACGTTGAGAGCAACCTTGTCATCCACACGACACGAGGTCAAACACGCTGGATGCCGCGAAATCTCTAGAATTGGCATTCGCTGCAATTATCTTATCCTTTCTTGAAGTTAACATTGTAATTGAGACCCATTAGTTTCAACGAGGCTTTCTGTTGTATAGTGTTGGAGATCTTGTGATCCTGAAATTGTACCCAACTTCTGTGGCCAGGATTGATGACAAAAGGTGCATGATGTAGATAGGATTTCCACTGCCAAAAGCACATCTAAACATTCCTTCTCATATGTGGATAAATCTTGAGCTTTGGGACCTAATTCCTTGTTAAGATATGAAATTAGACGTCCATCTTGCATCAACACAACACCATCACATGTGTTACTGGCATCATTTTCCAATAAAAGCTTAAGTAGAATCTGAAAGTGCCAAGATAGGTGCAAATAAGTGAAGGAAATATGCCCTAGAGGCAATAATAAAGTTGTTATTTATAGTTCCTTATATCATGATAAATGTTTATTATTCATGCTAGAATTGTATTAACCAGAAACTTCGTACATATGTGAATACATAGACAAAACAAAGTGTCCCTAGTATGCCTCTACTTGACTAGCTCGTTAATCAAAGATGGTTATGTTTCCTGACCATAGACATATGTTGTCATTTGATGAACGGGATCACATCATTAGAGAATGATGTGATGGACAAGACCCATCCGTTAGCTTAGCATAATGATCGTTAGGTTGTATTGCTATTGCTTTCTTCACGACTTATACATGTTCCTCTGACTATGAGATTATGCAACTCCTGAATACCGGAGGAACACCTTGTGTGCTATCAAACGTCACAACGTAACTGGGTGATTATAAAGATGCCTTACAGGTGTCTCCGAAGGTGTTTGTTGAGTTGGCATAGATCGAGATTAGGATTTGTCACTCCGTGTATCTGAGAGGTATCTCTGGGCCCTCTCGGTAATGCTCATCACTATAAGCCTTGCAAGCAATGTGACTAAAGAGTTAGTTATGGGATGATGCATTACGAAACGAGTAAAGATACTTTCCGGTTATGAGATTGAACTATGTATGAAGATACCGACGATCGAATCTCAGGCAAGTAACATACCGACGACAAAGGGAACAACGTATGTTGTTATGCGGTTTGACCGATAAAGATCTTCGTAGAATATGTAGGAACTAATATGAGCATCCATGTTCCGCTATTGGTTATTGATCCGAGATGTGTCTCGATCATGTCTACATAGTTCTTGAACCCGTAGGGTCCGCACGCTTAACGTTCGATGACGATTTGTATTATGAGTTATGTGTTTTGGTGACCAAAGTTTGTTCGGAGTCTAGATCACGGACATGATGAGGAGTCTCGAAATGGTCAAGAATGAAGATTGATATATTGGAAGGTTGCATTCGGATACCAGAATGGTTTCGGGAAGTTTCGGATGATTTTCGGAGTACTGGGAGGTTACCGGAACCCCCCGGGAGACTAATGGGCCAACATGGGCCATAGGGGAGAGAGAGGGGAGCCACAAGGGGATTCGCCTCCCCATGGTTAGTCCGAATAGGACTAGGGGAGGGGCAGCGCCCCCCTTTCCTCTCCTACTCTCTCTCCCTTCCCCCCTTTGCCTCTCCGGAATAGGAAAGGGGAATCCTACTAGGACTAGGAGTCCTAGTAGGAATCCTCCCTTGGCACGCCCCCTCTAGGTCGGTCGCCCCCTCCTCTCCTCCTTTATATACAGGGGTAGGGGGCCACCCCAAAGGCACAACATTGTCTTAGCCGCGTGCGGTGCCCTCTTCCACCATTTACTCCTCCTATCATCGTAGTGCTTAGGCGAAGCCCTTCATGGATCACATCATCAACACCGTCATCACGCTGTCGTGCTGATGAAACTCTCCCTCGACCCTCTGCTGGATCAAGAGTTCGAGGGACGTCATCGAGCTGAATGTGTGCTGAACTCAGAGGTGACGTACGTTCAGTGCTAGATCGGTTGGATTGTGAAGACGTTCGACTACATCAACCGCGTTAACATAACGCCTTCCGCTTTCGGTCTACGAGGGTACGTGGACACACTCTCCCCCTCTCATTGCTATGCATCTCCAAGATAGTGAAGGAAATATGCCCTAGAGGCAATAATAAAGTTATTATTTATTTCCTTATATCATGATAAATGTTTATTATTCATGCTAGAATTGTATTAACCGGAAACATAATACATGTGTGAATACATAGACAAACATAGTGTCACTAGTATGCCTCTACTTGACTAGCTCGTTGAATCAAAGATGGTTAAGTTTCCTAGCCATAGACATGAGTTGTCATTTGATTAACGGGATCACATCATTAGGAGAATGATGTGATTGACTTGACCCATTCCGTTAGCTTAGTATTTGATCGTTTAGTATGTTGCTATTGCTTTCTTCATGACTTATACATGTTCCTACAACTATGAGATTATGCAACCTCCGTTTACCGGAGGAACACTTTGTGTGCTACCAAACGTCACAACGTAACTGGGTGATTATAAAGGAGCTCTATAGGTGTCTCCGAAGGTACATGTTGAGTTGGCGTAATTCGAGATTAGGATTTGTCACTCTGATTGTTGGAGAGGTATCTCTGGGCCCTCTCGATAATGCACATCACTATAAGCCTTGCAAGCAATGTAGCTAATGAGTTAGTTACAGAATGATGCATTACGTAACGAGTAAAGAGACTTGCCGGTAACGATATTGAACTAGGTATTGGATACCGACGATTGAATCTCAGGCAAGTAACATACCGATGACAAAGGGAACAACGTATGTTGTTATGCGGTTTGACCGATAAAGATCTTCGTAGAATATGTAGGAACCAATATGAGCATCCAGGTTCCACTATTGGTTATTGACCAGAAACAGTTCTAGGTCATGTCTACATAGTTCTCGAACCCGTAGGGTCCGCACGCTTAACATTACGATGATAGTTTTATTATGAGTTTATAAGTTTTGATGTACCGAACGTTGTTCGGAGTCCCGGATGTGATCACGGACATGACGAGGAGTCTCGAAATGGTTGAGACATAAAGATTGATATATTGGACGACTATATTCGGACACCGGAAGTGTTCCGGGTGATTTCGGAGAAAACCGGAGTGCCAGAGGGGTTACTGGGACCCCCCGGGGAAGTATTGCGCCTTAGTGGGCCTGAGGGGAGAGAGAGGGCAGCAGCCCAGGAGGTGGCGCGCCCCCTCCCATGGGGAGTCTGAATTGGACTAGGGGAGGGGGGCGCGGCCCCTCTTTCCCTCTCCCTCTCTTTCCTTCCCCCCCTCTCTTCCTAGTTGGACTAGGAAAGGGGAGTCCTACTCCCACTAGGAGGAGGACTTCCCCCCTCGTTGGCGCGCCCTCGGGCCGGCCGGCCTCCCCCTTGCTCCTTTATATACGGGTGCAGGGGGGCACCTCTAGACACACAAGTTGATCTTCGTGATTGTTCCTTAGCCGTGTGCGGTGCCCCCTTCCACCATATTCCACCTCAGTCATATCATTGCGGTGCTTAGGCAAAGCCTTGCGTCGGTAGAACATCATCATCGTCACCATGCCGTCGTGCTGACGGAACTCATCCCTGACACCCTGCTGGATTAGAGTCTGAGGATCATCATCGAGCTGAACGTGTGTTGAACTCGGAGGTGCCGTACGTTCGGTACTTGGATCGGTCGGATCGTGAAGACGTACGACTACATCAACCGCGTTGTTATAACGCTTCCGCTTACGGTCTACGAGGGTACGTGGACAACACTCTCCCCTCTTGTTGCTATGCATCACCATGATCTTGCGTGTGCGTAGGAATTTTTTTGAAATTACTACGTTCCCGAACAGTGGCATCCGAGCCTGGTTTTATGCGTAGATGTTATATGCACGAGTAGAACACAAGTGAGCTGTGAGCGATACAAGTCATACTGCTTACCAGCATGTCATACTTTGGTTCGGCGGTATTGTTGGATGATGCGGCCTGGACCGACATTACGCGTACGCTTACGCGAGACTGGTTCTACCGACGTGCTTTGCACACAGGTGGCTGGTGGTGTCTGTTTCTCCAACTTTAGTTGAACCGAGTGTGGCTACGCCCGGTCCTTGCGAAGGTTAAAACATCACTAACTTGACGAACTATCATTGTGGTTTTGATGCGTAGGTAAGAACGGTTCTTGCTCAGCCCGTAGCAGCCACGTAAAATTTGCAACAACAAAGTAGAGGACGTCTAACTTGTTTTTGCAGGGCATGTTGTGATGTGATATGGTCAAGACATGATGCTATATTTTATTGTATGAGATGATCATGTTTTGTAACCGAAGTTATCAGCAACTAGCTGGAGCCATATGGATGTCGCTTTATTGTATGATATGCAAACGCCCTGTAATTGCTTTACTTTATCACTAAGCGGTAGTGATAGTCGTAGAAGCAATAGATGGCATAACGACAACAATGCTACGATGGAGATCCTGGTGTCGCGCCGGTGATGATGGTGATCACGACGGTGCTTTGGAGGTGGAGATCACAAGCACAAGATGATGATGGCCATATCATATCACTTATATTGATTGCATGTGATGTTTATCCTTTATGCATCTTATCTTGCTTTGATTGACGGTAGCATTTTAAGATGATCTCTCACTAATTATCAAGAAGTGTTCTCTCTGAGTATGCACCATTGTGAAGTTCTTCGTGCTGAGACACCACGTGATGATTGGGTGTGATAGGCTCTACGTTCATATACAACTGGTGCAAAATAGTTGCACACGCTGAATACTCAGGTTAAACTTGACGAGCCTAGCATATACAGATATGGCCTCGTAACATGGAGACCGAAAGGTCGAGCGTGAATCATATAGTAGATATGATCAACATAGTGATGTTCACCATTGAAAACTACTCCATCTCACGTGATGATCAGATATGGTTTAGTTGATTTGGATCACGTGATCACTTAGATGACTAGAGAGATGTCTATCTAAGTGGGAGCTCTTAAGTAATATGATTAATTAAACTTAAATTCATCATGAACTTAGTCCTATTAGTATTTTGCAAATTATATTGTAGATCAATAGCTCGCGTTGTTGCTTTTATATGTTTATTTTGATATGTTCCTATAGAAAATTGTGTTGAAAGATGTTAGTAGCAATGATGCGGATTGGATCCGTGATCTGAGGTTTATCCTCATTCTTTGCAGAATAATTATGTCCTTAATGCACCGCTAGGTGATGACCTATTGCAGGGAGCGATGCGGACGTTATGAGCGTTTGGCTAGCTCAATATGATGACTACTTGATAGTTTAGTGCACCATGCTTAACGGCTTAGAATCGGGACTTCAAAGGCGTTTTGAGCGTCATGGACCATATGAGATGTTCCAAGAATTGAAATTAATATTTCAAGCAAATACCGAGTTGAGAGATATGAAGTCGCCAACAAGTTCTATAGCTAAAAGATGGAGGAGAATCGCTCAACTAGTGAGCATGTGCTCAGATTGTCTGGGTACTTCAATCGCTTGAATCAAGTGGGAGTTAATCTTCCAGATATGATAGTGATTGACAGAATTCTCTAGTCACCATCACTAAGTTACTAGAACTTCGTGATGAACTATAGTATTCAAGGGATGACGAAAACGATTCCCGAGCTCTTCGTGATGTTGAAATCGACGGAGGTAGAAATCAAGAAAGAGCATCAAGTGTTGATGATTGACAAGACCACTAGTTTCAAGAAATGGGCAAAGGGAAAGAAAGGGAAACTTCAAGTAGAATGGCAAACAAGTTGTCACTCCTGTGAAGAAGACCAAAGCTGGACCAAAGCTGAAACCGAGTGCTTACATCGCAAAGGAAATGGTCCTTTGGAAGCGGAAATGCCACAATATTTGGTGGATAAGAAGGATGGCAAAGTGAACAAGGGTATATTTGATATACAGGATATTGATGTGTGCCATACTAGTGTTTATAGTAGCCCCGAGTATTTGATACTTGTTAGGTTGCTAAGAGTAGTAACTCAAACAGGAGTTCTGAATAAGCAGAGACTAGTTGAAGGGAAGTGACGATGAGTGTTGGAAGTAGTTCCAAGATTGATATGATAATCATCGCACACTCCCTATACTTTCGGGATTAGTGTTAAACCTAAATAAATGTTATTTGGTGTTTGCGTTGAGCATGAATATGATTTGATCATGTTTATTGCAATACGGTTATTCATTTAAAGTCAGAGAATAATTGTTGTTCTGTTTACATGAATAAAACCTTCAAATGGTCATACACCCAATGAAAATAGTTTGTTGGATCTCGATCATAGTGATACACATATTCATAATATTGATGCCAAAAGATGCAAAGTTAATAATGATAGTGCAACTTATTTGTGGCACTGCCGTTTGGGTCATATCGGTGTAAAGCGCATGAAGAAAGTCCTTAAAGATGGATTTTAGGAATCACTTGGTTATGAATCATTTGATGCTTGCGAACCGTGCCTTTTGGGCAAGATGACTAAAACTCTGTTCCCCGGAACAATGGAACGAGCTACTGACTTATTGGAAATAATACATACCGATGTATGTGATCCGATGAGTGTTAAGGCTCGCGGCGTGTATCGTTATTTTCTGACCTTCACAGATGATTTGAGCAGATATGGGTATATCTACTTAATGAAACACAAGTCTGAAACATTTGAAAAGTTCAAAGAATTTCAGAGTGAAGTGGAGAATCATCGTAACAAGAAAATAAAGTTTCTACGATCTGATCGTGGAGGAGAATATTTGAGTTACGAGTTTGGCCTTCATATAAAGAATGTGGAATAGTTTCACAGCTCACGCCACATGGAACACCACAACGTAATGGTGTGTCCGAATGTCGTAACCGCACTTTATTAGATATGGTGCGATCTATGATGTATCTTACCGATTTACCACTATCATTTTGGGGTTATGCATTAGAGACAGCTGCATTCACTTTAAATAGGGCACCATCAAAATCCGTTGAAATGACGCTTTATGAACTGTGGTTTAGCAAGAAACCAAAGTTGTCGTTTCTTAAAGTTTGGGGCTACGATGCTTATGTGAAAAAGTTTCAACCTGATAAGCTAGAACCCAAATCGGAGAAGTGCATCTTCATAGAATACCCGAAGGAAACTGTTGGGTACACCTTCTATCACAGATCCAAAAGCAAAATCTTTGTTGCTAAGAATGGATCCTTTCTAGAGAAGGAGTTTCTCTCGAAAGAAGTGAGTGGGAGGAAAGTAGAACTTGATAAGGTAATCGTACCTTCTCCCGAATTGGAAAGTAGTTCATCACATAAATCAGTTCCAGTGATTCCTACACCAATTAGTGAGGAAGCTAATGATGATGGTCATGAAACTTCAGATTAAGTTACTACAGAACCTCATAGGTCTTCCATAGTACAGTCCGCACCAGAGTGGTACGGTAATCCTGTTCTGGAAGTCATGTTATTAGACCATGATGAACCTACGAACTATGAGGAAGTGATGATGAGCCTAGATTCCGCGAAATGGCTGAAATCTGAGACAGGATCCATGTATGAGAACAAAGTGTGGACTTTGGTGGAGTTGCCCGATGATCGGCAAGCCATATTGTATAAATGGATCTTCAAGAGGAAGACGGACGTTGATAGTAGTGTTACTATCTACAAAGCTCGACTTGTCGCAAAAAGGTTTTCGACAAAGTTCAAAGTGTTGACTACAATGAGATTTTCTCAACTGTAGCGATGCTTAAGTCAGTTCGAATCATGTTAGCAGTTGCCACATTTTATGAAATCTGGCAAATGGATGTCAAAACTGCATTCCTTAATGGTTTTCTTAAAGAAGAGTTGTATATGATGCAACTAGAAGGTTTTGTCAATCCTAAAGGTGCTAACAAAATGTGCAAGCTCCAGCGATCCATCTATGGACTGGTGCAAGCATCTCAGAGTGGGAATATACGCTTTGACAAGTTAATCAAAGCATATAGTTTTATACAGACTTGCAGTGAAGCCTGTTGTCGGGGGTTGGATGCGACATATGCCAACGGGTGGCTTATCATGGTGGGGGCGAGTAGAACGTCGCCGGTGCCTGGAAACTGGATGAGGCGCAGACATGCACGCCGTGAATCTTACCCACCGGGGCTCTCCGGGAGATAACACCCCTACTGCTGCTCTGCGGGGTCTCCGCATGATCACTATGGTATGAAAGTACAGAGGTGCTCCTCGAGCTGTGTTCGGGAGGTAGGAGGGAGCAAGGCTAGCTCTCTCCCTTGCTTGTTGTGTGTCTAAAACCTATCCAGGGCCGAACCCTTTGCATGGGTGCCCCGGGGGGTTTATATAGGCCTACCCCCCGGGGGTACAATGGTAATCCGACTGGGCGCGGCCCCCAGCCGTCAGTCTCTCTTGCAGCCGTCCTCCTGCCGGCTTCTGGGGCCCATGATGGCGGGTCCATGGACGGCAGTGGTGTCAGGCAAGACTCGATGACGAGCTTGGTCATGGGGTCGTGGGAACAGTGCCGCCGTTTGTTAGGCGGTCACTGTCGCCACTCCCCGTCCAATCAGGTTTATGGTTTGTGGGGCCCTGGCCGGGAGGCAGCCGACTCTGGGGAGGCCGACTCCCGCAGGGCCGTCTTCGAGCTCTCCGGCCATCTTCTCCTCTCTCGCTGACAGGGGGCCCGGCGATCTCTGGGCCGTACACGCCGCCATCATGGGCACAGTGCCTCGTGCACTATGGCTTAAGTCAGGGGAGGCATGGCAGCAGTGCTGCGCCTCATCGGAGATCTCCTGGTGACGCGGCTCATCAGAGCCATGCCTTCCTCCCGTGGGTTTTGAGGGGACAGCCACGTCGGGGCTGTACCCTGCATCGGTCTTCGTGAAAGGTCGCGGGCCGACTCTCATAGTCGGCCCCTTGAAAGGTCGCATGCCCGGAGTCGGCTTGTTTCAGAGTCGCCGTCTAAGGACTCGGCTTCTTCGAAGGTCGCCAGCTAGGACTCGGCCTTCTCGAAGGTCGCTTGCTGGGACTCGGCCTTCTCGAAGGTCGCCGGTGAGACTTCGGTGAGGCGGCCTGCCCGATGTCTTGAAAGATCTTGGGTCCCGGGTCAGCCTACCCGTGGCCCATTACTCCGACAGTAGTCCCCGAAGCTGGCGAAGCCCAGCGGGTGCCGCCTTGTGGGGCTTCGGCAGTTTCAATCTTCCTAGCGCCGATTCTGAGACTCGGCCGCTGTTTCTTCGGGCCGCCTCGCAAAAACCGGAATGGCTCCGCGAGGGGCCGCCGCTTCGCAGGCCGCGGCAGGAAACTGGTCAGTGTATCGGTTACGCTTCCCTGCCATCATTGAGGTGGTCCTATCGTAAGGCGCCACGTGGAGGCGATAGTCTGCCTGCCCACGCGCGCGACGGGACGGGCCGTCAGGTGGGGCCTGCCACTACCGCGCCTCGGCTCCCGAGCGGATCCGCTGTGGTCGAGGGCGGTTGGCATCCCCACATCGTTACTGCGCGCAGTAACTTCGTGGGGGGTTGATCGTGGGCGGCGTGGGGCCGCGAGCGCAGTTAATCCCCACGTCGCCCCCTCGGCTTCTCAGCCCGTTGGGTTATAAGTAGGCGGGAGGGAGCGGGCGGCAATGTACGCGCACGCACTCCCTCGCTCCCCTGCCCTTCCTTCCTCCTTCGCCTCGAGCCACGGCTCTCTTCCTCCGCCGCGAGCCAAAGCGCCCCTCGTTGCCGGTGATGAGTTCTTCTTCTGCCGCGCCCCCACCTCGCGCTCCGGCGTGTGGGACGGCTCGGATGTGGGGGAGGAGGACATTGAGTTTCTTTGCCAGACCCGCCACCTCCCGAGCGCGGACTTGGTGCAGACCCGTCCCGCGCCGGCAGGAGAGATCCGGCCCGCGCCGGCGGAGGGCGAGCGGGTCATCTTCCACTCGCACCTCATGCATGGGCTGGGGCTCCCAGCGAGTGGATTCTTCCGCTCCTTCCTCGAGTTTCATAGCTTGCAGCCGCACCACCTCACCCCCAACGCGGTGGTGCTTCTCTCCGCCTTCGCCACCCTGTGCGAAGGCTACATCGGCGTTCTCCCCACCCTCGAGCTGTGGGGAGTTCTTCTCTTCAAAGCTCTAAGACTCGGGCCGCCGCACGCCCGGCGCGAGGTGGCACCTACATCGCGGTGTGGCGCACGACGGCCGACAACCCTTTTCCGCCCATCCCGCTGGTGAAATCGGTGAAGATGTGGCAGAAGACCTACTTCTACATGAAGAGCGTTTCCACCGACGGCGACTGGGTCAACCTGCCGCCTTTCGACCCCGAACCACTGACTGGCCGGCTGTCCAGTTGGTCCCACAGGTCGAAGTCGCTGTCGACCTCCGGAGCCGGCGCCGTGGCGCGACTCCGAGTCATGCTTCAGTCGGAGGGACTCGTCGCCTCCGATCTCCAACCGCCGTGGCGCGCGCGCGGGTTCTTCGCTCAGGGCCGACCTCATCTCATCTGTCCGGATGGCGGCCGCACGATCCAAGCCAGCTGTGCACCAAGGACATGCCGCGTGGGGAGGTGGCGAACTTAGTGAACCACATCGCCCATCTGCGGTTTCACGAGGAGTGGCGGTTGGCAAGGAGTCGTACTCGCGACAACCCCCTCAATGGTAAGTTTGTGGCCTTGGATAATCAAGTTACAGTAACCCTCTCGGTAATGAAGCCACGTCACGCAATTATTGTTGCTAGTCTCGTGTTAGTTCAGAACCGATCCAAATTCAAATTTGAATTAAATGCAAACAACAAAGTTTAAAACATTAAAACAAAAATGTTAGATGCATGCCAAATATTACATAGGTAATTATAGTGAAGAAAGCACATGTTTAGAAAATACTTAAATGCCTAAATTAAATAAAAGCAAAAGGAAAATAAATAAAAGAAAGAAAACACAAAAACAGAAAACAAAGCTAAAAAAAGAGAAGCCCCACCCCCAACTGGGCCAGACGGCCCAGCTGGCCGACCCACTTGGCCCAGCCGGCCCCTCCCTCTGGCCTATAGGGCAAACCCTAGGCCCCCGATTCCCCACGCCCCACTCTTGCCCCACTTCGATTCCCCTCTGCCTCCCTCCCCGATCCAGATCGAGATCGGGGGCTCGCTGCCGCCGCTGCCCGGAACCCCCGCCGGAGCCGCCCTGCCACCCTGCCGTCGTTGGTACCGCCTGCCCGTCTCCGTCGCTCGTCCTCATCTCCCTCCTCGCCGGATGCCGTCGACGCACGCCGCCCCGCTACTGCATCACCGCCTCGACCTCGCCGTCGTCCCCGTCATCCTCCTCGAGCCGCTACCTCTACCCTACACCGTACGGTGAGGCCAAACCTCGGCCTCTTCTCCTTCTTCCCCCGTCCTCATGTGCACACAGCGCCATCACACGCCGTTAGCCGTGACCCCGTCGCCATGCCCCCGACCACTGCTCCGGTCGCGCCTGCCCGTGCCCTCTGCAGGCCGCGCCTACCCCCGCTACGCCGCCTCCTCGTACTCCCAGTCCATGGCCGCCGGCGCCTGCACAGTCGCCGGAGCCCCAGCCTCCCCCCCCTTGTGCCCGCCCGTGCCTTGCCCATCTGCCCGCTCTGTCGCCCCTTGCCCTGCTGCTCATTGCCGCCGTGACCAGCAGCCCCTTAGTGGCCTCGGGCGTGCAAGCCGCACACGCCCGCCAGCCTCGCCCGCTCTGCGCCTCGCTGGCGCCCCCCCTCGGGCGCCTGTTGGGGCCAGCCACCGCGCCCGCCGCGGTGCCGGCTGCCGTTAACCAACAGCGCCCGCGCCCGTTGCGCCGAACCGCTAAGGCCATTGTGCCTATGACATGAGGGGCCCACGCCAGAACAGAAATTAAAAAAAAAAGATTAAAATAAATAGATAAATAAATAATTAAAATATTTTCCTCATCATATCACTTTTCCTTGAACAACAAGCTTGATTTCGAGTTTGTGTCGTACCCATGGTTCCAATAACCTTTCGCTTCATCATTCCTTTGATTTGACGTCGTCGCTAATAGATAACATCTTCATGAAACCTCTCGACAAATGTGTCATGATCTTCATCAACCTTATGAGCTCTTCTAGGATATCAATTGAATTCATGATGAGAAATACCAACCTTGCCCTCGATGATTTGCTTTATCATCGACCACTTTATTGCCTTCCGTTCAACACAAACTAGTTCATGTTTTGTGTTATACCTTGAGATCCTTGCTATCCAGCATTTGTTCTTTACCTTGGAGTATTACCATCTTTTATGTCAGGATTGTCATGAGAATTTCACCACCTCTTAAGAATTCTTGGTATAATGATACTTCTCACCATCACCATTCTTTCTTGGTCCTCGTGTTGATTCCAACGGGTACCCACAAGTGATCGGTGTTGTTTGGATTCGCACTTCTAGCAACCCTATTGCTTTGAAGTTAAGGTTCGGCCATTCATTCTTAAACTATTGATTATTGAATCACCATTCCAACTTTGGTCGTACAACCCAGCCCATATTCGGGTGCACCTTTCAACCAATGATTAATTGTGTATGTTTCCCTCGAGCATACATCATTATATCATTTGTTCTGTTAAATGTTATCTCCTTGTTCACATGATTGTGGTAATCCATCTTTTTGGAAATCTCAATGAATTGTCGCTGAGTTCATCAGCCACCTCCCCATTCTCTCCTAGGGTTAATGATGAACTCTTGTTAACGGAAATCACTTCATAGTTCATTTCCGATAATCTTCTGATGTCATCCGTCAATTGTTTTGCACCTTTCCTTCTCAGGCATCCTGAGTCCGAGGTATCCTAACACCAATCAGATCTGAATCTTGGTCAGATATGATGGTTGGAACATTTTTCCAAGAGTTATAACACCGGTCTTTTATGACCCGGTAAGGTGATGGCATGTCCATCACACCTGGCCGGATGACCCGCTGTTATAGTTTCCTTATTAGCAAGGTTATCCATTCTTCCATGAGGAAATTGTAAGACTTACTCTACAAGTTTTCTGATGGATCCTTCCTGCTTCAAAGTCGATCTTCACCGATGACCTTGTCAATGCTATTTGAAGCATGTACGTGGTACTCCGATTTTCAACAAGAACATTTGAAGCCCAATGCTAAGATGTTTCTTGCTCAATTATCAAACGCCGTTGTATGGGTAATGTCTTGAAATTTATCTCCCTTACCTAAAGGGTTTTCTAAAATTATATCGACATGATATCATGCTCGCTTGCCCTTGGGAAGGATATATCCACTGAAATATGTGTGTATACACATTTTCCTTTCCATTATTCTATTTAAACCTGATAACCACTTTTCCTTTCCGTTGGTTTGTTTAAACCTTCTTGTGATCTAAGCGAGTAATATTCTCACGCTTATGTAAACACCCCGTGTACAATTACATCACAACAAGATCCTTTTCTTGTTGTTGATGACATTAGGTAACCACCGATGGGTGATAACTTTGCCAATTGGTTCGCCTCGTTCGACGAGCATAAAAATTGCTCCCTTCGTTCCCCGTCATTGGTATCGACATTGTTGACGGCATATTTGGCAAGCTATTCACTGACATGCCTCCCTGTCGCGGCGGTGCAAGATGTCACCACCCTTCCCACCTTCAACCCACATGGTGGGCCCATAACCCACAGGTCCACTGGATCGAAACCTTACTCTTCTTTACAACCCGGATTCTAATGTATCCTTTGCACTTGCCTTCGCATGTGATTCACGAGCTAAATTCTATACCATTATTCATCTTGGAATCAAACACCATGTTATCCTCGTTGTTCAAACCCCATTCAACCACATCTAGTCATCGAATGATTGCCTACCCGTTTGGAACTTTGGTACCATTGTATATTGCACTCAATGAATTCATGAAATACAACTCGTGGGGTACCTCGTGTATTTCCCATTGAGTTCACCGTCGGATGCCCAACTTTGTGGAGATCGTTCTTTGGAGTTTTTCCTTGGTCACATTCATGGGGCGATGGAGACCCGAAGGAAGGATGATGACTTGAAGAAGAGAAATGAAGACATCAGCGAAAGGATCAACCTCCTCGAAAGGGCAGCCAAGACCGAGAAGACTAGTTAGGTTTTCGCTACAAAGACTTTTTCCCCTTACTCCATCGCTTAAATCTCGGACGAGATTTCTTGTAATGGAGGAGAATTGTGGCCCGGATAATCAAGTTACCGTAACCCTCGGTAATGAAGCCACGCGTCGCGCAATTCTGTTGCTAGTCTCGTGTTAGTTCGAGAACCGATCCAAATTCAAATTTGAATTAAATGCAAACAACAAAGTTTAAAACATTAAAACAAAATGTTAGATTGCATGCCAAATATTACATAGGTAATTATAGTGAAGAAAGCACATGTTTAGAAAATACTTAAATGCCTAAATTAAATAAAAGCAGAAAAGGAAAATAAATAAAAGAAAGAAAACACAAAAGCAGAAAACAAAGCTAAAAAAAGAAGCCCCACTTTAATCTGGGCAGACGGCCCAGTGGCCGACCCACCAGCCCAGCTGACCCCTCCTCTCGGCCTATAGGGCAAACCCTAGGCCCCCGATTCCCCACGCCCCACTCGCCCGCACTGCCCGATTCCCCTCTGCCTCCCTCCCGATCCAGATCGAGATCGGGGCTCGCTCTCTGCTTGTTGCCGGAACCCCACGGAGCCGCCACCCTCCGTCGTTGGTACCGCTTTGCCCGTCTCCGTCGCTCGTCCTCATCTCCTCCTCGCGGATGCCGTCGGCGCGACGCCGCCCGCTCTTGCATCACCGCCTCGACCTCGCCGTCGTCCCGTCATCCTCCTCGAGCCGCTACCTCTACCCTACACTGTGCGGTGAGGCCAAACTCGGCCTCTTCTCCTTCTTTCCCGTCCTCATGTGCACAGCGCCATCACACGCCGTTAGCCGTGACCCGTCGCCATGCCCCGACCCTTTGCTCGGTCGCGCCTTTGCCGTGCCCTCTGCGAGCCGCGCCTACCCCCTTCGCCGCCTCCTCGTACTCCCAGTCCATGGCGCGGCGCTCTGCAGCGGCGCCGGAGCCCCAGCCTCCTGTCCCTGCGCCGCCGTGCCTTGCCCATCTGCCCGCTTGTCGCCTGCTTGCTGCTGGCTGTGCCGCCGTGACGGCAGCCCTTGGTGGCCTCGGGCGTGCAAGCCAAGACACGCCCTTGACCTCGCCCTTCTGCGCCTCATGGCGCCCCCCTCAGGCGCCTGTTGGGGCCGACCATCACCAAGACTGCCTTGCAGGTGCAGTTGCCCTTAGCAGCGCCGCGCTTGAATTCTTGCCCGAACCGCTAATACCCTTGTGCCTATGACATGAGGGGCCACTTGTAGCAGAAATTAAAAAAGAAAAGATTAAAATAAATAGATAAATAAATAATTAAAATAATTAAAATATTAATTAATTAATTAAAGAATTAATTAACTTAAATAAGCCTGATTAGTTAACCTAATTAATTGTAGTTAATAAACCTAATCATTTTAGTTAGACTAACTAAACCCGATTAGTTAGTCTTAGACAATGACAATTGGGACCCACACGTCAGGTCAACTCTCTGTTGACTGCTGATGTCATGCTGACGTCATGCTGACGTCAGCAAACACTGTTTTGGATAATGTTGATTTAAATGAATTAAATAAACTTCAAAAAATGATTAAATCTTTAGAAAATCATATCTTTTAATCCGTAACTCGGATGAAAATACTTTCTACATGAAAGTTGCTCAGAACGACGAGACGAATCCGGATACGCAGCCCGTTCGTTCACCATCCATCCCTAGCATAGCAAACTCGCAACTTTCCCCCTCCGGTTCACCTGTCCGAAAACGCGAAACACCAGGAATACTTTCCCGGATGTTTTCCCCCTCCACCGGTATCACCTCCTACCACGTTAGGTCACCTCTAGCACAACGTATTGCCGCTTCTTGCTTGTTGTTACATTTGATTGCTCTGTTATTTATTATGTTCCTCCTCTGTTACTTCTTTCCGGTAGACCACGACACGTCTGCGGTACCCTGTGATCGACTACATCGACGACCCCTCCTTCTTATGCGAGCAACCAGGCAAGCCCCCTTGATCACGGATATCGCCTATTCTCCTCTATCTTGCTTGCATTAGAGTAGTGTAGCATATTCTTGCTTTCCGTTGACCCTATTACGATGCATAGCGACATTGTTACTACATCATTGATACCTTACCCGCAATCCTAAATGCTTAGTATCGATGCTAGTTTATCATCATTGGCCCTACATTCTTGTCGATCGCCTTGCTATACTATTGGGCCGTGATCACTCGGGAGGTGATCACGGTATATACTACATACATACATACTATCTGAGATGGTGACTAAAGTCGGGTCCGCTCGAAGAGTACCCGCAAGTGATTTCGATGAGGGGCTGAAAGGACGGTGGCTCCATCCCGGTAGAGGTGGGCACAGGTTCCCGACGCCCCGATTGTTAATTTAATGGCGGAGGCGGCAGGCAGAGTTGAGACCACCTAGGAGGCAGTGGGCTGGCCTGCTCGGCGTTCGCGGATACTTAACACGCTTAACGAGATCTTGGTATTTGATCTAAGTCGGCCATTTGGTCTATCACGCACTAACCATCTACGTGGGAGTAGTTATGGGTATCCCGACGTCGTGGTATCGGCGAAGCCTTCTTGGCGTCAACGGCCGGCGGCGCTACCGGATTGGGCGTAAGCTGCGCTTGTAATAGGGGCTAGTTACGCTCCGGCCGCCCTCATAGCGTCTTGAGGTGTGCTTTCGAGGCGATGGGCCCGGACCCTGCGGCGCTTAGGTTTAGACCGGCGTCTGTCCTCTCTGTTGTGCCTAGGTGGGGCTGCGGCGTGTTGATCTTCCGAGGCGGGCATGACCGAAAAGTGTGTCCGGCCAAATGGGATCAAGCGTGTTGGGTTATGTGGTGCACCCTGCAGGAAGATTAATCTATTGAATAGCCGTGATCCTCGGTATGTGGGCGACTTGGAGTTGTACCTTGACCTTATGACAACTAGAACCGGATACTTAATAAAACACACCCTTCCAAGTTCCACAGACAACCCGGTGATCGCTCTCTAACAGGGCTACGAGGGGAGGATCGCCGGGTAGGATTATACTATGCGATGCTACTGGAGAGGCTACTTGGAGATGCAACTTGGAGATGCTACTTGGAGATGCTACTTGGCGATGCTACTTGGAGGACTTCAGTCTACTCTCTTCTACCTGCTGCAAGACGGAGGCTGCCAGAAGCGTAGTCTTCGATAGGATTAGCTATCCCCTCTTATTACGGCATTCTCGCAGATTCAGTCCACTCATATGGCCTCCTTACACATATACCCATGCATATGTAGTGTAGTTCCTTGCTTGCAGTACTTTGGATGAGTACTCACGGTTGCTTTCTCCCCTTTTCCCCTTTCCCTTCTTTACGGTTGTCGCAACGAGATCTTTGAGCCCAGGGCAGGACGCCACCGTCGGCGGCGACTACTACTTTGGAGGTGCCTACTACTACGTGCGCAAAGGCGGCGACAACCGGGAGTAGTTTAGGAGGATCGAGGCGGGAGGCCTGCGCCTCTTCGTCGTATCGGTTTGTGCTAGCCTTCTTAAGGCAAATTTGTTTAACTTATATGCGTACTCGAGATATTGTTGCTTCCGTGACTTCGTCTATGATCGAGCACTTGTATTCGAGCCCTCGAGGCCCCAGCTTGTATTATGATGCTTGTATGACTTATTTTACTTTTAGAGTTGTGTTGTGATATCTTCCGTGAGTCCACGATCTTGATCATTGCGTTTGCGTGCATGATTAGTGCACGATTAAATCGAAGCGCCACAAAGTTGCTTCGTCGTATTTGATCTCTTCGCGTTTGACTTGAGCTCACGATCTTTGTTGGCGTCTTCTAAGCAGAACCCTCTCCACGGCCGCTTGGTGGCCACAAGAGAGCCAGCGACTCGTCCCGACCCATGCGAGGCCAGCGATGTCGACGACCCCGACTAGGGGGCCGCGGCTCTGGAGGCCGACGCCGAAGGCGGCGGAGAGGGGGCAGATGGCGGCCTTAAGCCGTCGGCGACCTTTGCCGACTGGCCCGAGGACGACATCGACACGGAAGTCGTTCCGCGTCGCCAGCCGAGAGCCGGCCCTTCCAGCCAAGCCGGCGCGAAGAGGCGTCACGCCGGGCCAAGTGCGCTCGGCGGCAAGTCGAAGAAGTTCAAGGGAGCCGTCGCCGCGACCAAGCGGGAGGAGGCGGCCGTGAAGGCCAACCGCTTCCGGAAGGAAGTGAAAAGGCCGCCACTAGTTTCTTCGTGAGTCTTCTTACTCTGTCATTTTCTTGCTGGATCTTCATCCGACTCTTATTTGATCTTTCCTTCGATCTTCTCCAGAGCTCCCCTCTCCCTTGAGAGAGCCGCCGTCCCCTCCGTCATGGGGTCGGTGGAGACGTCCGCCAACACTCGGCGGATTGATCCCGCCGCCGACCTTCGGGAGGCGATGAGCGGAACAGCGGGAGAAGCGCGAGGAGGAGGAGGCCGACCGCTGAAGAAGGCGGAGGCGAGAAGCGACGCCGGCACCAGCGGCGTTTGGAGGAGGCGAGACTGCGGCGCGATGAAGCGGCATCTTGAGAAGCCGTCGTCGCCGGCGGCGATGCTCGTCCCCGCCGTCGTCGGCGCCCGCCCGCTCACGAAGTTCCTGAGGCGGCCGGGGAGGTCGGCACCGCGAACCCGCTTCGCGGAGGAGGCGATATCTCGTGCTCGAGATACTCATGCGCCGCCTCGCCGCCTCCGCCGCCTCCGTCTTGAGGCGCAAGATGGCAAGCAGCGGTGGACCCGCAGATCCTCCGACGCAGACGATGTTGACGCGCAGTTGCTTCTTCAGTCGCCGTGCGGGCCGCCGCGGATTGAGGAGGGCGAGCTCAGGCGCGCCCGACTTGGCGAACACTCGGGCCTTGAGGCCTCAAGTGCAGCGCCCACCGGGCTGGCTACGCGAGGGCGGCACCGGCCCGCTGAACCGAGCCCTTACGGGCGTTCGATCAAAGCTGCGCAAAGAGGGTGGCGCCCTCAACTCTACACCAAAGCGATTCAGCCTGCGGACCTCCGTCCGGGTATGTTTCGTTCTCCTTTTTAGTTTCGTCTTTTTTCCATGGGGCGCGCCAACAAGCCCTGCTGGTGTAGTCCCGAGTTGGGGCGGCTGCTTGGCGGCGGCTCGGAACTCTCTAGCGAGCTCAAGACTAACTTTTACTTTGCGGCTGCGGGAATACCACAATCTTGGCGCCACTACCTTCAACCGCAAGCGTTGAAGAGCTGAGGAAGCGGACCGCCCGATCGACGGAAAGTCGAGGTGAGCCAATTCTTCCTTCTTGGCGAGGCGTCTTGGCGCACCATGAGCTATAGTCCCGAGATTGGGCCGATTGCTGGCGATCGGGCGGATCTTCAGCGACCTTCCTTCTATCTTCTCCGAAGCGCTGGCCCATGGCTGTAGTAATCCCGAGATTTGGGCGGCGCTAGCGAGCGGGCCGGATCTCCCCGGCGACCTTCCTTACTGATGATGTTTTTGTCTTTTTTCCTTGAACTTCAGGCGCCAACGCCGCCCTCCAGGAGCAGCTGGGCGAGGCCAACACCGCCCGTCGCGCCAAGGAGGAGGAGTGCAACAAGCTCATCCAAGAGCGCGACCTGCTGGCGACGCAGCTGGCCGAACAGAAGGAGCAGCTCCGGAAGACGCAGGAAGACGCCAAGTCGCGGGAGGGTGCCCTCCTAGCCGAGTTCGAGATGGAGCGGTCCGCCTGGACCGACCGGGAGGCGATGCTGACCTCCGGCTATCACGAGCTCGAGGACATCGTCGACGGTAACTCTTTGTTCCTCTTCTTTGGTCTTCCAACTCTGTGTCGGGCTGTTTTTACGGTTTTATTTGTCTTCTTTCTTGTCTTGGCAGACTTCTTTCACAGCCCTTTCATAAGCCGTCCCTCGGCCATCGTGGCGGCTCGGGAGGAGCGGAGGGCGGGCGCGGTGATTGCCGCCGCGCCCCGGACCATCGGCGAGCAGCTTCGAGCATCGGGTTCGTCTTCGTCTGCTCATTATGCCTTGCGCCCGTCTTCTTGCGCGGCGGGCCCAAGTGGTTACCGCCACATGGCGGAGGTGCCGACTCACGCACCGCTTGACCGGACGGGCCCGGCTGGAGAGTCGCCGCCGGGCGCACAGGCTTGGAGGGGCTCCTCGGCTCGGGCGAACACGCCGAGCCTTGGAGTTTATCAAAGGTGGTATCGAGGCTGGACCTGGACCGTCGCAGCGTTCGGTCGAGGCCCAGCCGAGTTGGAGCCGTAAACGGCGCGCCTTGCCGAGCCAAGAGCGACCATCGCCAGTACATGGACACAGTGTCTTTGTGCCCGGCGGACGAAAGCGGCGAGAGGTGCCGCCCGAGTGGTTCAGGATGCACCGAGTATGAGGAGGACTCGGCGGAGGTGATCGGCTCCAGCGCCGAGGAGGAAGACGAGTCGGAGGACGGAAGCGAGGAGGAGGTGCCAGAGGACGAAGCAGGCAGCCAGCCTCAGCCTGATCGCGCCTCCAGCAACGAGCCTCAGAAGGCCAAGGCGACTGTCGCTGGAGCCGACCAAGCCGAGACCACCCAGCCGACTGCCCCGACGTCCGACACCGCCGCCACCTCCGGCCCTCCGGCTCCGGAGACCGCCCCCTAGAGCGCTTCAGTTTTACCTGTCTCTTTTGTTCTTTTAAAAACTTGTCAGTTTCAAACAATTCCACCCGCGGGGTGTATTCGGCCAAGGGCATTGTGTAAATATTTTATCTAATTTCCGCCTTTCCTTGCTTTCGTTCTTTAGACTTTTCCTTTGCGCCTTCCTTGATTTGCCGCCTTGCCATTGGGCAGCCGCTTTCTGCGGACTGCGGCTGGGTCAAGTCTTAGCTACTTTAGGGAGGCAAGTATAATCGTTTAGAATATCTAAGCAAGTTGGCTAGAAACCAACAGGCCGACTATCGAGAGTCGGCTATCTTTGATAAAAATCGAGACGGCGAGCCGACTGCTCGTGAGTTGGCTCGGCGAGGCTCAGTAGCCGGCTTGGGCTATCACGTTGCTCTTGAGTCCTTAGCCGTTTTTCATGTGTGCGCTCGTTCTTTTACATCCCCCTTGCAAGCGATCGCTCTGCGGCTGCAGCTTTCAGCGAGAGCGGCTTTAGCGCTGACACATTACTTGTCGACTTGAGGGCGTTTCATAGCACAAGGCGGCGAGTCCCGGGTCGACTAGTCGGACCGGTGCGAAAAAAAGGAAAAACATATTGAGCGCATAATCCATATCATACTGAGATAATCAAAAAGCGGTCCCGAGCTCGTCTCGAAGCCTAAGGTCTTAGTACTTAATACAAAAGAGGGTAGCGCGATACATACTGCATCAACTGTAAAATCTTCGAAGAAGATTCGCGTTCCATGGGCGCTCTGTTTCCTTGCCGGAGTCGTCCCTCTTGCGTGCTCGAGGCTTCTGAGCGTCGATCAAATAGTAGGCGTCGTTCCCTAGCACCTTGCTGATGATGAAGGGACCTTCCCAAGGCGCCCGACAACTTGTGCTGGCGGCCGTTCTACGAATCAGCGGAGCACAAGGTCGCCCTCTTGGAATGATCTTGGCTTGACCTTGCGATTATAGTATCGGCGCGGAACTTCTGCTGGTAGATGCGGACCGGTGAGTGCCAGCAATGGCCCTCTTCAGCAGATCGGCGCCGTCTTGGCGTCTTCTTGACCTCCTCTTGGTGTACATGGAGACTCGCGGAGAGTCGAACTATATATCCGTCGAATAGCGGCCGGCGCCGTGAAGCGAGGAAGAAAGCGTGAAGCCGATTGACTTGTTTGGGGTCGTCTGCGAGACTCGAGAGGGCGTCGGTAGCTCTTGACCCAAGCCCGGCGAGCACTCGAGTGGTTCGACCAATCGAGGCTTGATGCGAGCGAGGATGAGGCCGTTGGCTCGTTCCACTGCCGTTTGATCTGCGGATGGGCAGCGGGCGCTAAGTCGGTCGGATGCCTGCGTCGGCGAAATGAGCGAGCGCCTTTGGCGAAGTTGGTTCCGTTATGCGTGATAATGCTTGCGGTATGCCATACCGCCTTGTGATGTCGGCAATGAAGGTCACTTTGCTGGGCCCGTTTAATTTCTTAATGGGCTTTGCTTCCACCCACTTGGTGAACTTGTCCGCTGCGACAAGCAAATGAGTTAGGCCGCCTCGGGCCGTCTTGAATAGTCCCACCATGTCCGGGCCCCAAGCTGCGAAGGGCGAGGCAATGAGGATTGTCTTCAGCGGAAGCGGCTGAAGGGGCTTGAGCGGAACATCGGCACCTTGCATTTCTTGACTAGTTCTTTAGCTTCTTCGAGGCGATCGGCGGAAGAAACCGTCCGAAAGGCTTTGGCCCTGGCGCCCTCGAAGCGCATGGTGGCCACATTATACGATGGATGTCTCGAGGATTGCTTGGCCTTGCTCGACTCTCACTGCATTTGGTGGACACCGGTGACCTGCGCTGACTAGCTCTCTGTTGACTATGGTGTAGGCTCTGCTCGGCGTTGTACTTGCCGAGCGAGGTCTCGTCTGCTGGTAACTCCTTGTTTACTAGAAACTTGAGGATGGGCTGCGCCCATGAAGGTCTTGCTATCTCTTATTGCTACCACAGCGACTTGGACAAGGGTGGCTGGGTTGGGGGCGGGTTGAACTCTGCTGCCGCTTGCTGGGTGAGGAATCTGGGTTGGTAGAGGCACTCCCGGCCGACTTGGCGCGATCCCTGGCGGGCTTGAAGTCCCAGACCCGGGCGCGCGATCCCTTAGCCGACTGTGGATTTCTTGAGGTCGCTTGCTGGGGCCTTTGAGTTGGATCCGACTATCTACGGTGGAGCCGCACGAAGATGGAGTCGGATTACGGTGAAGGCTTGATAGAGGCGGCGAGGAGGCGCTGAAGGCGGCGCGGAAGGTAGTGCTGGCGAGTGGAACCGACCGTGCCAAAGCGTCTGCTTGATCGTTGTCGTTCCTCGGCACGTGAAGGAATTCGCACCCCTCAAAATATCCGCTGAGTTGTTGCACCAGGGAGCGGTAGCTCGCCATGTTTGCGTCCTTGGCGTCCCGATCGCCGGATGATTGCCGAACCACCAAGTCGAATCGCCATAGCACGAGATCCGGCGAATCGAAACTCCTTGGCAAGCGAGTCCGTGGATGGCGCTTCTTCGGGCGACGTTGTTGGAGGCGGCGAAGTGGATTGGCAAGCACGCATTTTGAGCTTGTCGCCCTTGGGGAGGTGAGGACGACGCTTGGCCCGAGGCCGGTGCGCATCTTGGAGCCGTCGAAGTCGATCGCCAATGAGTAGAGTCGGCGCGCGTTAGACATCTTGGTCTCGGCCCGGTCGGCGAAGTTGGCTAACGCTTGCGACTTGATGGCGGTGCGAGGCTGGTAGTAGATGGTGTAAGGGCTAGATCGATAGCCCACTTGTCCACTCGGCGGGCGTCTCGGCTTCCGATGATCTCGGCGGGCGGTGCGGACACAGATGATTGGATGCTCTTGAAAGTAGGGCTTGACTTCTTGGCGGCAAAATGCACGTCGTAGCACATCTTACGGTAGTGAGGGTAGTTCGCTTGGAGGTCGACGATGCCTCGCTCGTAATACACTGGTCTATGGTCCGGGGCGCCTTGCCTTCCTCCCTGCGTTCGACTACAATGATCGTGTCTTGACTACCGGCTGGTGGCGGCGATGTACAAAGCATGGGCTCTTTGGGGTCGGAGCCTCCAACACAGGGGGAGTCGCCAACATCTTCTTGGCTTGAGAAATGCCTCATCGCCTTGTGGTTCCACTCAAAAGGTGGTCTTTTTCATCGGTTGATACAACGGCAGAGCTTTCTCGCTTGACCGATCGATGAATCGGCCGATGGATGCCGCAGCCGTGAACTTCGCACATCCAACGATCGGTTGGGTACCTCCATTCTCTCAATGGCCTTGATCTTCACAGGTTGCACTCTATGCCGCTGTTCGAGACCAAAAACCGAGGAGCTGGCGGTGGGACTCGAACACGCACTTCTCGTGATTGAGTTTGATCTGGAATCGGCGCAGATTTTGAAGGTCTCTTTGAGGTCTTCCAGCCAGCGCCCCACGCTTTTCGTCTTCACCACCACATCGCCCACATAGACGCATGCCGCCGAGTTGCTTGAGGAGGCATCACGCATGCAACGCTGAAAGGTGGCGCGGCGTTCCTCAAACCAAACATCATTGTCAGGTAGCAGAAAGCTCCAAATGGCGTGATGAATGCGGTCTTGATCGTCCACCGGATTCAGCTTGATCTGGTGATATCCTGAGTAGGCGTCTAGGAAACTCAGCAGCTCGCATCCGCTGTGGAGTCTATCACCGACGATCCTTGGCGAGCAAACGGGTCCTTCGGTAGGCTTTGTTGAGGCTGGTGTAGTCTATGCACATCCGCCATCGCTTATTCTTCTTCAATACCAGATCGGGTTTGCTAACCACTCGGAAAAAACACTTCCATGATGAATCCGCCGCCGGAGCCGGGCCATCTCTTCCCACAACTCTTCTCTTCTTCCGACAGCGGCGCAAGGGCTGCCCGACGGGCTTCACATCCGGCTGACGTGTAGCTTGTGCTCGGCGAATTCCGTCGGCACACTGCATGTCCTTGGGGACCATGCGAAGATGTCCCGATTCTCACGGAGGAAATCGACGAGCTCGCTTTTCCTATTTGTTGTCAAGGCTCGTGCCCATGACAGCGTACCTCTCTGGGTGCTCCGGTCCAAGGGTATCTTCTTGGTTTCTTTAGCCGCTTGAATGATCCTTCGCCTCCGACTCCTTGGGGTCGGGCGACATCTCCGGCTGTTTTTCTCGCCATCGCCACGACCGGTCAAGGAGCCGCTTCTCGCTCGCGATCACCAGAGACTCGCCACCGGCTGCTCGGCCGCACAAGCGACGACTTCCGTAGTCGCCCGTGACGGTAATCCCTTGAACTCAAAGCATCTTCATCTTGAGGTAGGCGTGGGGGAACCGCCATGAACTTGGCAGAGCCGGGCCAAGCAAAGGCGTGTTACTGGGCTCTCAAGTCCACCACCGAACCAGATCGGCTCTCGGCGGAAGTGATCTTTGTCTCCGAAGAGGACGCCTATCGTAATCTTGCCAATTGGTGAACAGGAGAGGTCGGCACGATTCCATGGAACAGTGCGGCTGCTCTGCGGCCTGCCTCCGCCGATTCCGAAGCTTCTCCATGGTATCCTTATGCGGGATGTTTATGCTACTACCTCCATCTATCAGGACCCGCGAAAAACGGGCGGCCGGCCTATCAGTGGCCAAGGTCGCGCCTAGAACCAAAGCGTAAGAGCCTGGACTCGGCATCACCTCTAGGTGATCAGCCCGACTCCAGCTGATAGGCTTCTCGGACCAATGCATGAACTCAGGAGCTTCTGACGCCACTGCGTTGACTTCTTGCTGTTGCTAGCGCCTGCTGCGCCGATCATCTGCTAGACTGGTGAACACTACTTATGCTTTGTGCTCTTCTGGGAACTCGTCTTGGACCGCGCCGATGGCCGAGCCGCCCATTTCTTTGGGGCGGCGGAGGGGCGGCCCCTGAAGCGGCGGAGGGGCAAGGCCGTCTCCTTGGCGATCCCGACGAGCGATGGCATTTTCTTGTGGTGTGGTTCGACGGCGCCAAGGCCGTGGAATTTGCAAGGACCATCCAGTAGTCGCTCATAGGAGAAAGCCGCAACTAGTTGGACTTGCCGCTTTACGCCGCTTGGCCGAGGCTGCCCTCGATTCTTGATCTTCATCGCCGCGACTGCCATTGGAAGAAGCGGCCGGGGCCTTGGCGCTTGTTGTCGATTCTGTTGTTGTCGCGGTGGCGTCTCCAACCGGGGTTACGGGGAGCACGGGAGTCACTTTGCGGCCAGCGCTGACTTGGATCTCTGTCTTCATGGAAGAGCGGCCGTGGCGTTTGTTCCGCTATGACTAGCGGTTCGTCGAGGTTTCGGACTCGTCGCAGAGGAGCTTGTGCTTGAGGAGGGTGCCCTCTCGGCACCCGCCGTGAAGTACTCGATGGCTGCACCTCGTGCGCCCGCAGGAGTTTCAAGTTCGCGTGAGGTAGTCGCGTGTTGATTCTTCGGGGCCTTGCACGCACAAGGAGAGGCGGGGCGGCTTGGGAGGTCGCTTGTACGTCTTTGGTGAAGTTGCGAATGAAGGCTTCAATGAAGTCGACCCAGCTATTGATGTGCGGGCTTCAGTTGTTCAGCCATGTCCGCCGTGCCTCGAGCATGAGAGGAACATATTTTACGGCGACTCGCTTGTTGCCGTTGGCTATGCTGACGGCTGTGGAGTAATCTATCAGCCAGTCCTCCGGCTTCACGGAGCCGGTGTACTTTGGTGTATCTCGAGGGAGCGTGAACCCTTTGGGGAAGGGCTCATCTCTGATGCGGGGCCCGAAGCAAGGCGGACGCAACTCATCTTCTTCTTCTAACGCCAGGGATCTGTGGAGTCGGTCGATCCGGTGGCGGGCGTCATTCTCTCCGACTCCCTCTCGGCGGCCAAGGCGACCTCCGAGAGTCGGATGCTCAACAAGCGGCGGAGAAACTCGCCGCTCCCTCCAGGGTGGAGGAGGCAGATAATCATCTCGCCGCTTCCATCGCCTCTGGCGGCCCGTCTTGGTCGCTTTCGATGGTAATCGCTGCGTCGGATCAGGATCGGCAGCGGCTCCTTCTCTTTCCTTCCGCGGACCCGCCTTGATCGGCCCGGGAGGTCGCTCCTTGATCTCGGCAAGGGTAGGTCGTTGTTCGCCGCCGCAGCGGCGTCAAGACGCCGCCGCCGATTTCGTGCAAAGAACGCTGCCGAGGAGTTCTTTGGACTCGCTCCGTTATTACACGGCACTCTTTTCGCCTTGAGTTCTTCAGCTCTTGACGCCCGCTTGGCGGCGCGGATGTTCTCCGCAGTGGTGGCGTACACGGGGCGTTTAGCCCCGAACAAGTCGGCAATGGCCGCGCCGCGCTCTCGGACCGCACCTAGACGGCTCGGCCCAGTCGGAGCCGGCGAGCCGCCTATAGCACGATCCATCTCGCACTGGTATGCTTCTGACAAGCGCCTCATGCTCGCCAACTTCTTGGCGCCTTCGATGATCTGAAGGCGGCGTTCTTCCAACATCTCCGCGTCCGCGTCCTTCGATGGCGCGGACAGTCTTCGCGGGGCGCAGCGGCGGGTCTCGGGCGTTCTCGCCGAGTGCTCGCCGTGGCGATGATGAGCACCTCCGTGGCGGCGCTTCCGCCGCTCTCTCGTCTGAGAAGCTCGTCGAGACCACCACGCTGGTGGGGAAGATATCAATCGTCTGGCGCCGGAGTCGATCAACATCGGGTCGGAGGAGCCCTACGGACTCAAGTCTATGGCGGGCTCGCGGCGACTTGAGTTGGTCGAGGAGGCCCGCGAGAAGGTTCTCGGGCCACCTGTTCTCGTGCTTGGCGCAGAGCTCGTCGAAGAGGCACACTCACCGATGAGTTCGGCGAGAGCCGCCATGGCGCAGCGGCTTCGCGCGGCAGCAGCGGTCGATGCGAACTCCATCCGGCGGCGGGCTGGCTGCGCCGCCAGGAGGAAGAGGGTTCCGCCCGCATGCATCTCCGGACGACGGTGCACCTCGCCCCATGGTGGGCGCCAAATGTCGGGGGATGGATGCGACATATGCCAACGGGTGGCTTATCATGGTGGGGGCGAGTAGAACGTCGCCGGTGCCTGGAAACGGGATGAGGCGCAGACATGCACGCTGGCGAATCTTACCCAACTTCGGGGCTCTCCGGGGAGATAACACCCCTACTGCTGCTCTGCGGGGTCTCCGCATGATCACTATGGTATGAAAGTACAAAGGTGCTCCTCGAGCTGTGTTCGGGAGGCAGGAGGGAGCAAGGCTAGCTCTCTCCCTTGCTTGTTGTGTGTCTAAAACCTATCCAGGGCCGAACCCTTTGCATGGGTGCCCCGGGGGGTTTATATAGGCCTACCCCCCGGGGGTACAATGGTAATCCGATTCGGGCGCGCCCCAGCCGCCGGATCTCTTGCAGCCGTCCTCCCGCCCGGCTCGGGGGCCCGCAGATCAAGGGTCTCATGGACGGTGGTAACGTCGGCAAGACTTCGATGACGCAGCTTGGTCATGGGGTCGTGGGAACAAGGCCGCCGCTTGTCGGCGGTCATCGCCGCCACTCCCGCCCAATCGGGTTTATGGCTTGTGGACTTCGCCGGAGGCGGCCGACTCGGGAGGCCGACCGCAGGCCGCCTTCGAGCTCTCCGCCATCTTCTCTCTACTCGCCGACAGGGGCCCAGCGATCTCTGGGCCGTACACGCCGCCGTCGTGGGCACAGTGCCTTGTGCACTGTGGCTGAAGTCAGGGGAGGCATGGCAGCAGTGCCGCGCCTCACCGAAGATCTCCTGGTGACGCGGCTCACTGTAGCCATGCCTTCCTCCCGTGGGTTTTGATGGACAGCCACGTTGGGGCTGTACCCTGCATCGGTCTTCGAGAAAGGTCGCGGGCCGACTCTCATAGTCGGCCCCTTGAAAGGTCGCAAGCCCGGAGTCGGCTTGTTTCAGAGTCACCGTCTAAGGACTCGGCTTCTTCGAAGGTCGCCAGCTGGGACTCGGCCTTCTCGAAGGTCGCTTGCTGGGACTCGGCCTTCTCGAAGGTCGCCAGCTGAGACTCGGCTTAGGGACGCGGCCTGCCCCGATGTCTTGAAAGATCTTGGGTCCCGGGTCAGCCTACCCGTGGCCCATTACTCCGACACCTGTATTTACAATAAAGTGAGTGGGAGCACTACCGCCTTTCTGATAAATATATGTGAGTTGATCAAAAATGATGTAGAATTTTTCTGGAAAGCATAAAGGAGTATTTGTAAGGAAAGACCTCAGTAAAGCTACATACATATTGAGCATCAAAATCTATTGAGATAGATCAAGACGCTTGATTAGTTTTTCAATAAGTACATACCTTGTCAAGATTTTGAAGTAGTTCAAAATGGAACAGTCAAAGAAAGAGTTCTTGCCTATGTTGCAAAGGTGTGAAACTGAGTAAGACTCAAATCCCGACCACGGCAGAAAATAGAAAAGAGAATCAAAGTCATTCCCCATGCCTCAGTCATAGGTTCTATAAAGTATGCTATGCAATGTACTGCACCTATTGTATACCTTGCTCGAATTTGGCAAGGAGTACAATAGTGATCTAGGAGTAGATCACTGGACATTGGTCAAGAATATCCTTAGTGAGGACTAAGGAAATATTTATCGATTATGGAGGTGATAAAAGAGCCCGTCGTAAGAGTTACATCGGTGCAAGCTTTTACACCGATCCAGATGACTCTAAGTCTCAATTTGGATACATATTGAAAGTGGGAGCAATTAGGTAGAGTAGCTCCGTGCAGAACATTGTAGACATAGAATATTTGCAAAATACATACGGCTCTAAATATGACAGACCCGTTGACTAAGCCTCTCTCACGAGCAAAACATGATCACACCTTAGTACTCTTTTGGGTCTTAATCACATAGCGATGTGAACTAGATTATTGACTCTAGTAAACCCTTTGGGTGTTGGTCACATGAAGATGTGAACTATGTGTGTTAATCATATACAGATATGAATATTGGTGTTAAATCACATGGTGATGTGAACTAGATAATTGACTCTAGTGCAAGTGGGAGACTGAAGGAAATATGCCCTAGAGGCAATAATAAAGTTATTATTTATTTCCTTATATCATTATAAATGTTTATTATTCATGCTAGAATTGTATTAACCGGAAACATAATACATGTGTGAATACATAGACAAACATAGTGTCACTAGTATGCCTCTACTTGACTAGCTCGTTGAATCAAAGATGGTTACGTTTCCTAGCCATAGACATGAGTTGTCATTTGATTAATGGGATCACATCATTAGGAGAATGATGTGATTGACTTGACCCATTCCGTTAGCTTAGCACTTGATCGTTTAGTATGTTGCTATTGCTTTCTTCATGACTTATACATGTTCCTACAACTATGATATTATGCAACTCCCGTTTACCGGAGGAACACTTTGTGTTCTACCAAATGTCACAACGTAACTGGGTGATTATAAAGGAGCTCTACAGGTGTCTCCAAAGGTACATGTTGAGTTGGCGTTGAGGGAGTCCTGGATTAGGGGGTGTCCAGATGGCCGGACTATCACCATTGGCCGGACTCCTAGACTATGAAGATACAAGATTGAAGACTCTGTCCCGTGTCCGGATGGGACTTTTCTTGGCATGGAAGGCAAGCTTGGCGATACACGTATGTAGATCTCCTACCATTGTAACCAACTCTGTGTAACCCTAGCCCTCTCCGGTGTCTATATAAACCGGAGGGTTTTAGTCCGTAGGATGAACAACAATCATACCATAGGCTAGCTTCTAGGGTTTAGCCTCTCTGATCTCGTGGTAGATCTACTCTTGTACTACCCATATCATCAATATTAATCAAGAAGGAGTAGGGTTTTACCTCCATCGAGAGGGTCCGAACTTGGGTAAAAACATCATGTCCCTTGTCTCCTGTTACCATCCGCCTAGACGCACAGTTCGGGACACCCTACCCGAGATCCGCCGGTTTTGACACTGACATTGGTGCTTTCATTGAGAGTTCCTCTATGTTGTCACCTTTAGGCCTGATGGCTCCTTCGATCATCAACAACGACGCGGTCCAGAGTGAGACTTTTCTCCCCGGACAGATCCTCGTATTCGGCGGCGTTGCACTGCGGGCCAATTCACTTGGCCATCTGGAGCAGATCGAAAGCTATGCCCTTGGCCATCAGGTCAGATTTGAGAGTTTGAACTACACGGCTGACATCCGCGGAGACTTGATTTTCGACGGATTCGAGCCACAGCCAAGCGCGCCGCACTGTCTCGATGGGTATGATCTAGCTCTGCCGCCGGACAGTACCCTGGAGGCAGCACCAGAGCCCGCTTCGACCCTTAGCTCGGAGCCGACTTCGCCGATCGAGGATGAGTGGCTGGACACCGCCTCGGGGGCTACGATCTCTACGGTGATCGAGCCGAACACCATCCCTGTCCTTTGCGAACCTCGTGACTCCAAGGTGCCGGACTCCTCTCTGGACTCCGAACCTTCCGTGCCGCTGCCAATCGAATCCGGTTGGGCGCCTGTTATGGAGTTCATTGCCGCGGACATCTTTTAGCACTCGCCCTTCGGCGACATCCTGAACTCACTAAAGTCTCTCTCTTTATCAGGAGAGCCCTAGCCGGACTATGGTCAGGAAGGTTGGGACATGGACGACGAAGAAATACAATGCCCACCCACCGCCCACTTTGTAGCCACTGTCGATGATTTAACCGACATGCTCGACTTTGACTCCGAAGACATCGACGGTATGGACGACGATGTCGGAGGCGACCAAGAACCAGCGCTTACAGTATAACCGAAGGCCACCTCAATTCACGATGTATATATGGTGGATACACCTAAAGGAAGCGATAACGAGGAACAACGGACGCTGCAAGGATAATTCCTTGAAAAGCAATCAAACGGCGACGTAAGCGCCGCCAAAGTCCCGCCGACAAAGACAAAGACCCATACGCACTCCAACCATAGAGCAGGCAAACCGGTGGATGACGAACATGCCCTCGAGCGACCATCCGAACAGATAACTTGATAGACAATCCGCCCCGGCGAAGATAACACCTGCACGATCTCACGCCGGACACACCGCTGGAGCGAAGAACCTCCACAAAAGGCTCGTCGCCACTGCACGTAGTCTGAAGAAGCAGAAGCGGAAGCTCAAAACAGCAGAAGACGCACTCAGAATGAGATGGAGCAAGGTACTCAACACCGCAGACAAATACGACGATAGTCGCCAAACAAAGTGCTACCCGAAGCGCAAACTACTGCCCGAATTTGACGAGGATGCTGTAGAGCCCCCACAATCAAGGAACAAAGAGGCCGCCTAGTCGGATAGACGACCACATGGCAAACATAGAGCGGCAAGCGGCGCCGCACACGAGCCGGCACGCGATCCGCATAAGGATTCGCCCCAAAAGGATGGCCCAGTTAGGTATATATATGAGCCAAGAAAACAAGCTCTAGCGAGCAATGCAGCACGTCAAGTATCCAAACATGACGGCACACCCAAATATAGGGGCTCCGTGCACCCCCTATGTTTCACCGATGAGGTGCTGGATCATGAATTTCCAGCGGGATTCAAGCCCGTAAATATAGAGGCATACGACGGAACGACAGACCTTGGAGTCTGGATTGAGGATTACATCCTCCACATACACATGGCTAGAGGAGATGACCTCCATGCCATAAAATATTTACCCCTCAAGCTCAAAGGGCCAGCCCGGCATTGGCTTAAAAGCCTCCCTGAAAACACTATTGGAAGTTGAGAAGGGCTCGAGGATGCTTTTCGGGCCAATTTTCAAGGGACCTATGTCCGACCTCCGGACGCAGACGATTTAAGTCACATAACCCAACAGCCCGGAGAGTCAGCCCGAAAATTCTGGAATAGGTTTCTCACCAAAAAGAACCAAATAGTCAACTGTCCGGACGCTGAAGCCTTAGCAGCTTTCAAACATAACGTCCGAGACGAATGGCTCGCCAGACACCTCGGCCAGGAAAAGCCAAGAACAATGGCCGCATTAACAAGCCTCATGACCCGCTTTTGAGCGGGAGAGGATAGATGGCTGGCAAGGTGCAGTACCAGCGACCCAAGTACGTCCGTAGTCAGGGATGGAAATGGGAAACCACGATGCAGCAAGGACCAGCGCCGGACCAAGGGAAACAGTCCGAAGAGCACGGTAGTCAACACCGGATTCAAAAGATCTCGGCAGAACAATAAAAAACTGCCTCTTAAGGACAACAGCGACGAGCTATCCAACCTAAACAAAATCTTGGACAAGATATGCCAAATCCATAGTACTCCTGGGAATCCTGCAAACCATACCCAGAGAGATTGTTGGGTCTTCAAGCAGTCCGACCGACTTAACGCCGAACACAAGGGGCTTGACACACCAAGTGAGGACGATGGCGAACCCCACAAGCAGAGCACCGGAAAACAAAAGAATTTCCCACAAGAGGTCAAAACAGTAAACTCACTTCAAGTGACAACAGGGAAAATAGAGCAGCGTCCATTGAAATACGCGCCGCACGGTCTATCCTGGTGAAGTCCCGACATTGGTTGTCAAAACCAATCACCTTTGATCATCAGGATTACTCCGGAAGTATCCGGAACGCAGGATGGACTGCCATGATATTATCCTATAATCGACGGACTCCAATTCAGAGAAGTCCTAATGGACGGCGGTAGTGATCTAAACCTGCTATATCAGGACACAATCCGCAAAATGGGGATAGACCCAACCAAAATTCACCATAGCAACACTTCCTTTAAAGGAGTGATGCCAGGCCAATATGCCCATTGTACGGGCTCTCTACTACTAGAAGTTGTGTTCGGCTCATCCGACAACTTCCGTCGCAAAAAGTTAGTCTTCCACATCGCCCCATTTAAAAGTAGCTATCAAGCACTATTGGGACGCGAAGCTTTTGCCCGCTTTAACGCAATACCGCATTACGCATCTCTTACACTTAAAATGCCCGGTCCACGTGGCATCATCTCATTAAAGGGAAACTTCGAGTGTTCCTCGAATACGGAAGAACGTGAGACCGCCTTGACAGCCACACACTAATCCGCTTTGCTGATCAAAGCACCTAAAAGGTTATTCAGATCCCGGACACGGTTAGGCGAGTCCAGATAAATAAACGAGGGTTTACTAGCCGCGCACTTCTTACAAGGGGCTCCACGATGTACAACAAGAGACAATAAAGCTCAATTTTATTCATTTTTTGAATCATACTCTGTTTATTTTAAAATTCATTTTTCACACGATCTTTTTTTTCCAACTAAGTTCCTCTCTTTTACAGATGAACGCCGTGCTATACCCGTCCAGGATACGGCACAACGGAGACACAGGCACGGACGTGCAGCAGGGACCCGTTGCAAGGATTCTTTTCAGATTAAGACCCTGTGTAAACCTTTTTTACCGTCTCTTGTTGTTACACATCCCCCGGGTTCTTGCTATAACCGAGGAGGAGGCTGGCGTTTTGGCATCGCCGCGCCGTAAATTTTTATGCTGCACTGACACTAGGGGCTTAGGGCATTGTTCTCGCCTGCTTTCATAAAGACCGAATACCTTAGGGAGTGTTCGCGTCTCGAGTTAGGCCTTATATGCATCAGCTCCAATTTTGTCTTTGGTCAAATGTTGGGTTTGCTCGACTCCTGCTTTTGCTGCCTTACGCCCGTTCTATCGGCTAATGCGGCACTGTGGAGAACTATCGCGATTGTGCCCCTGCTCGCCCGGTGAGCACCTTAGTAGAGAAAGCTGAAAACCGACCATCATGATATAGCGTGAGACTGGTCAACCACTCGATGACCCACCGAATGTTTAGAATTCTCCAAGATTAACGGGACCGCTTCCGTCAGCACGGATACGCTACCGGATTCGAGAGCGCGGTGCCCTAGGGGCTATATAGTAGCCCCACCATCGAACTCCTATGGCTAAGTGAAAGTGATAAAGCATTATAGTCCGTTGCCTAGTTTGCTATGCTATCACCTCCTTCACAGACCAAGACGTTGGATTAAGTGTGAAAATGTGCTTTTTGTAAACACCCCGCACTATATGCGTGGGGGTGAAGTCAAGATCGCGATCTTTCAAGTTATATACACATATACATTAACGGCCAAGACAGAGGTATTTCAATACTTGAATGCACAAGTATAAAAGCCCTTATATTATATTGAAACATCGTTTCACAAATCATACATGTCATTAGAACATAATATCCTTCGAGCATCGTGGTTCTATTAAACGAAGCGCCTGCAGACTTCCTCAAAATAGTGCTCGGCAGGTACTCGGCTTCTGTCCGAATCCTAGGATGCAACGTCGGTGGCCTTCATCTCCGCCCAGCATGTCTTGACACGGGAAAGAGCCATCCGCGCACCCTCTATGCAGGCCGACCGCTTCATTGCATCGATATGCGGCACCACACCAAGGAACTGTTGCACCAAGCCAAAATAACTCTTTGGCTTGGGCCTTTTCGGCCACAAATGAGTCACGACATCCTTCATGGCAAGTCCGGACAACCTATTCAGCTCAGCCCATTCGGCTAAACGATCGGTTAATGGAAGTGGACGCTCTGGACTATGGAACTGCGACCAAAAAAGGTCTTCCATTCCGTGATCCTTTTGGCCTAGGAAGTGTGCGACCGCGTCTGTGGCACTCGCCGCCAAATCCAGATAAGCATCCTCCGCACCCCACAGCTGGCCCAACTGTGCATACTTAGGATCCGAAAATTTCCTCCGCAGCAGAAAAGGCTTTCCAGCCATAATATCTTCGGCCTGACGCAACTCCTCTTTCATAGCTCTCATCGCAGAGCAAGCATCCTTGGCCTTAGTAGTGGCCTTTTCAGGTCCTCTTGTTCCGCTCGCCCTTCTTTTTCAAGAAGCTCGCAACGGTCGGTAGCATTCTTCAACTTTACGGCCATCTCGGCCATTTCTCTCCTGCTTCGGCAGTGAGCAGCCTGTTCGGCTTTTAGCTCTTCGGCCACCCTCAAGGCAGCCGCATCACTTTTTCTGGCTTGCTCCTTAACTCGGGCTAGCTCTGCCCGAAGGTTCTCCATAGCAGCGGCACCATCTGCATAAAGCATACATGTTGTAAGGCATGGGTGTCAAGCTCCCTTACCAGGTGTCCACGGAAAAGTTGCATACCTTGTGACTCGTCAAGCCGCTTATTGACAAGCGCGATATCCGCATCCGCCACGTCAAGTTGCCGCTTCAGCCGCAATTTGATCATCGGCTGGCACACCGGATGATCCGCGACCTATATAGGACAAAGCGACATCTTACAACCGAGATTATGATCCTCGGCGGTTGTCACTTTCGACAACGCATCGAGTCTCGGGGCTACTATCTATACAGGCGCATTATATATGCAAAACTGTCAAAAGGTATATCATTTCACAGACCTCAAACCCTCACAAGAACTTCGACGGCTTTACGTAATCCGCCTCGCCGATGAAATCCTTTCAATCACCGTACCCATTAACGCACGGCGATCTTCTGAGATAGACGCTCGCCCGAGCAGATCCTTCAACTCCTTCGATCGTACACCAGTTGGTGCTGGACCTCCCGACCCCGCCGGACTCGGAAACCCTCCGTGATTTACACTCGTGGTCGTCCGCCCAAGATGATGATGACGGCAGATGGAGGCGTTGCTCTCCATCATCTCTGGATGAAGATCCCCCGGAGATGAGCTCAGCTGAGAAGGGCTGAGATCCGAACTACAAGGTAAAACTTCGGTTATATTCAAAAATAAAAACATGGATATCCCTTATTACAAAACTCCCCTTTCTACTTACGGCTCGCTGGAGGGCTGATTCCCTTGTGGAAATAGTGTGGCCGGGGCTTCTCCTGGCGCAGGACCCTCTGGTGAAGATTTCTTCCCCTGCTTTGAGGCCTTGGCCTCCGGATCTTCAGAAGCGGTCCTCTTCTCCCTTGGAGGGAGGGATTCTCGATCCTCCCTTCCTTGAAAGCCTCCTTCACGGAGGTAGTAGCTTCCCTGTTCCCCCCTTTGCTCTCTTCCAAAGGCGCAGCCTCCAGCATCTTGGTTAACACAGGATCCGGCGTGGTCTCAGGGAGGGGGGCCGGACACCTTATTAGTTTTGCTTTCGCTATCCACTCCTGTTCAAGGGACAACTCTTTAAAGGGCAAGTTTATGATAAATGTACGGATAGCGTGTCCGGGCACAGGACTACTTACTTGAGTATCCGGGCGATTGCAGCTCAGACCTGCGTCCTCGGTCAAGTCCGGACACATCTCTTGTGATCCGAAGAACAGTTTATACATCTCCACGGGCGTCGCGCCCATGAAGTGTTGGAGAGCTCGTGGCCCCTCCGGATTAAATTCCCACAGGCGGAGGGGGCAACGTTTGTAGGGCAGAAAGTGCCGAATCAGCATGACCTGCGCCACTACGACTAGATTGATCTCTCTCTCTTGGAGGTCTCGAATACGGCCCTGCAGTAGAGGAACGTCCTTGGACGGCCCCTAGTCGAGCCCTTTGTTGACCCATGATGCCAGCCGCTGTGGAGGACCCGGGCGGAAGGCAGGTGGTGCCACCCATTTGGTGCCCTTGGGAGCGGTGATGTAAAACCACTCCTGTTGCCATAAACCGAGCACCTCTTGAAAAGAGCCCTCGGGCCATGGAGCGTCAGCATTTTTGCTTATAACAGCCCCTCCGCACTCTGTCTGCTACCCCTTGATCATCTTCGGCTCCACTTTAAAGGTCTTAAGCCATAATCCGAAGTGAGGGGTAATGCGGAGGAAGGCTTCGCATACGACAATGAACGATGAGATGTGGAGGATGGACTCCGGATCCAAGTCTTGGAATTCCAACCCATAATAAAACATGAGCCCCCTCACGAAGGGGTCCGTCGGGAAGCCTTAACCTCGAAGGAAGTGAGACACGAACACCACGCTCTCACTAGGCTCGGGAGTAGGAATAACCTGTCCTTGGGTAGGCAGCCTATGCGAAATTTCGCCGGTTAGATACCTGGCGTCTCTCAGCTTTAGCACATCTTCTTCCGTAACGGAAGAAGGCATCCACCAGCCTTGCAGGTCGAAGCCGGACATCGTCAAAGGTCCGAAGTGCCTGAATCTGGAGCTTTGGGTGTTGGAACTCGAGGCGAGGGGCGGATTTGATTGAGATTGAAAGAAAGGAGCAGGCCTTGGTCTCGTTATAAAAGAGGTTGAATACCAAGAGCCCTTCCTGTGTCCGTTTGGGACTCGCCTTCGATAGAGGGGGCATGCCAACGGGCACGGTAGGGTTACCCACGCCCGTATTGATGAGGATCCCGGAATAAGGGGGCACGATCTCCGCTTTGATAAGACGTTCCAAGGAAACCGCATCGCTAAACGCGCTAAGGTGGGACAGCAAAAAAGATTCGAATAAAGGCCTGGCCGTGGTGTGATGTCACGCCGCGGAATACGTCTGCAGATCTGTGTAAAGATTATTCTCTCTACGGTGGTATGTGGAACTTGTTTTGCAGATCCGGACACTATCCTTGTGTTCAAAATCTTCTATGAAGTATTCGGAGGAGGAACCCGCCTTGCAATGCCGAAGACAATATGCGCCGAACTAAATCGTCATTGAAGCCTGGTTCAGGGGCTACTGAGGGAGTCCTGGATTAGGGGGTGTCCGGATGGCCGGACTATCACCGTTGGTCGGACTCCTAGACTATGAAGATACAAGATTGAAGACTCCGTCCCATGTTTGGATGGGACTTTCCTTGGCGTGGAAGGCAAGCTTGGTGATACGGATATGTAGATCTCCTACCATTGTAACCAACTCTGTGTAACCCTAGCCCTCTCCGGTGTCTATATAAACCGGAGAGGGTTTTAGTCCGTAGGACAAACAACAATCATACCATAGGCTAGCTTCTAGGGTTTAGCCTCTCTGATCTTGTGGTAGATCTACTCTTGTACTACCCATATCATCAATACTAATCAAGCAGGAGTAGGGTTTTACCTCCATCGAGAGGGCCCGAACCTGGGTAAAAACATCGTGTCCCTTGTCTCCTGTTACCATCTGCCTAGACGCATAGTTCGGGACCCCCTACCCGAGATCCGCCGGTTTTGACACCGACAGGTGTATTTCGAGATTAGGATTTGTCACCCCGATTGTTGGAGACATATCTCTGGGCCCTCTCGGTAATGCACATCACTATAAGCCTTGCAAGCAATGTTGCTAATGAGTTAGTTACGGAATGATGCATTACGTAACGAGTAAAGAGACTTGCCGGTAACGAGATTGAACTAGGTATTGATACCGACGATCGAATCTCGCAAGTAACATACCGATGACAAAGGGAACAACGTATGTTGTTATGCGGTTTGACCGATAAAGATCTTCGTAGAATATGTAGGAGCCAATATGAGCATCCAGGTTCCGCTATTGGTTATTGACCGGAAACAGTTCTAGGTCATGTCTACATAGTTCTCAAACCCGTAGGGTCCGCACGCTTAACGTTACGTTGACATTTTTATTATGAGTTTATAAGTTTTGTTGTACCGAAGGTTGTTCGGAGTCTCGGATGTGATAACGGACATGACGAGGAGTCTCGAAATGGTCGAGACATAAAGATTGATATATTGGACGACTATATTCGGACACCGGAAGTGTTTCGGGTGATTTTGGAGAAAACCGGAGTGCCGGAGGGGTTACCGGAACCCCCCAGGGAAGTATTGGGCCTTAGTGGTCCTGAGGGGAGAGAGAGGGCAGCAGCCCAGGAGGTGGCGCGCCCCCTCCCATGGGGAGTCCGAATTGGACTAGGGGAGGGGGCGCGACCCCTCTTTCCCTCTCCCTCTCCCTCTCTTTCCTTCCCCCCTCTCTTCCTAGTTGGACTAGGAAAGGGGAGTCCTACTCCCACTAGGAGGAGGACTTCCCCCCTTGTTGGCACCCCCTAGGGCCGGCCGGCCTCCCCCTTGCTCCTTTATATACGGGTGCAGGGGGGCACCTCTAGACACACAAGTTGATCTTCGTGATCGTTCCTTAGCCGTGTGCACTACCCCCTTCCACCATATTCCACCTCAGTCATATCATTGCGGTGCTTAGGCGAAGCCTTGCGTCGGTAGAACATCATCATCGTCACCATGCCGTCGTGCTGACGGAACTCATCCCCGACACCCTGCTGGATCAGAGTCCGGGGATCATCGTCGAGCTGAACGTGTGTTGAACTCGGAGGTGCCGTACGTTCGGTACTTGGATCGGTCGGATCGTGAAGACATACGACTACATCAACCGTGTTGTTATAATGCTTCCACTTACGGTCTATGAGGGTACATGGACAACACTCTCCCCTCTCGTTGCTATGCATCACCATGATCTTGCGTGTGCGTAGGAAATTTTTTGAAATTACTATGTTCCCGAACAGATAGATCTTCCGTGATCGTAGGAAAACTTTTGAAATTGCATGCTATGTTCCCCAACAGTGGTATCAGAGCCATGTCTATGCGTAGATGATATGCCCGAGTAGAACACAAAGAGTTGTGGGTGATAATAGTCATACTGCTTACCACCAACGTCTTACTTTGATTTGGCGGTATTGTTGGATGAAGCGGCCCGGACCAACATTACATGACCATGTTCATGAGACCGGTTCTACCGACGTGCTTTGCACACAGGTGGCTGGCGGGTGTCTGTTTCTCCAACTTTAGTTGAATCAAGTTTGACTATGGTCGGTCCTTGTTGAAGGTTAAAACAGCACACTTGACGAAAAATTGTTGTGGTTTTGATGCGTAGGTAAGAACGGTTCTTGATAGAAGCCCGTAGCAGCCACGTAAAATTTGCAACAACAAAGTAGAGGACGTCTAACTTGTTTTTGCAGGCTTGTTGTGATGTGATATGGTCAAAACATGATGTGATATAAATTGTTGTATGAGATGATCATGTTTTGTAACAAATTTATCGGCAACTGGCAGGAGCCATATGGTTGTCGCTTTATTGTATGATATGCAATCGCCATGTAATTGCTTTACTTTATCACTATGCGGTAGCGATAGTCGTAGAAGCAATAGTTGGCGAGACGACAATGATGCTACGGTGGAGATCAAGGTATCAAGCCGGTGACAATGGAGATCATGACGGTGCTTTGGAGATGGAGATCAAAGGCACAAGATGATGATGGCCATATCATGTCACATATTTTGATTGCATGTGATGTTTATCTTTTATGCATCTTATTTGCTTAGTACGGCGGTAGCATTATAAGATGATCCCTCACTAAATTTCAAGGTATAAGTGTTCTCCTTGAGTATGCACCATTCCTATAGTTCGTCATGCCAAGACACCACGTGATGATCATGTGTGATAAGTTGTACGTTCACATAAAACGGGTGCAAGCCAGTTTTGCACATGCAGAATACTCGGGTTAAACTTGACGAACCTAGCATATGCAGATATGGCCTCGGAACACTGAGACCGAAAGGTCGAACGTGAATCATATAGTAGATATGATCAACATAAAGATGTTCACCATTGAAAACTACTCCATCTCACGTGATGATTGGACATGGTTTAGTTGATATGGATCACGTGATCATTTATATGACTGGAGGGATGTCTATCTAAGTGGGAGTTTTTTAGTAATATGATTAATTGAACTTTAATTTATCATGAACTTAGTCCTGATTTTTTTGCATATCTATGTTGTAGTAGATCAATTGCTCGTGCTACCGTTCCCTTGAATTTTAATGCATTCTTAGAGAAAGCTAAGTTGAAAGATGATGGTAGCAACTACACGGACTGGGTCCGTAACTTGAGGATTATCCTCATTGCTGCATAGAAGAATTATGTCCTGGAAGCACCGCTGAAAGTGCAATCTTGCTCTTAAAGAGTATTTTTGATATTGATGACAAACCTACATATAGGGGACTAACCTTGTTTGCTAAGTATATACACAGGCCGTCTGTCCTCTGGTTTTTCTTTAGTGAGCATCATGATCGCATCATATGAGATTTTACTCAAGCAAATTATCAATGAGGAAAGGAGCAAACAAAGATGAAGTATTGTGCTCTTTTTATATTTCTTGAGTAATAGGAACCCCAAGACTATTAAGAGGGGATCCGAAGTGTAGGTTCAAGACTTGCTCACATTTTGTCTCATAAACAATTCTTTCACAATAGACCAAAATCCCTAGCAATATCCCTTAGCCAAAACCTACCACTTCTCCTAGCTGAATCATCCGGACGACAACACAGATCATCCGGGCTTCACCCGGATCAGCCGGACCCTGCACCAGATCATCCGGATAATAGGTGCTCTCCATCACAGAATGGTGTGGCTGAAGCCGGATCATCCGGACGTTCCTCCGGATCATCCGGGCTGTTCCCCGGATCGTCCGGATCCTCGTCCGGATCATCCGAATAACCGTGCCCTGTTTTCATAGAAGCCATATGTTGTAGCCGGATCGTCCGGTCAGGCATCCGGATCATCCGGGGCTTGTCCGGATCATCCGGGGTTGCCTCCGGTCTGTTCGGGCTGCTCGCAGCTCGGCTGCAACCATCTGCATCCGGGCCTTCTGCCAGATTTATCCGGACAATGTCCAGATCATCCGGGTGGTGTCCGAGATCATCCGGGGTGGTCAACTTGTGTCCAAACGGCTCAATTCTGGACATGGTATAAATAGCACCTTACCCCTTCGAGATAAGGTTGAACACTCCACACAAACACGCCTCAAGAACACCAGTGCTTCCCCTCTCTTGCTCACACACTAAATCCCAGATCCCGGCTTGATTCTTGAGAGTTTCGAAGAGTTGTTCCAATCAAAATAAAGATCTTCTTCCTCCTTCTTGTGACCAAAGCAAATCAAGTTTGAGCAAGTCTTGAGTCTTTCCCTAATCTTGTTACTCTTGGAGGTTGGAGACTCCTAGGCGGTAGGAGTCATTCGGTGAGGAATCAACTATTGTGATTACCCCCGGAAAGTTTGTGAGGGTTTGGAGACCACCCCAAGGTCTACCACTAGTGGTTGAGAAACGCCTTCGTGGTGTTGTCTCAAAGGGAGAATAGGGTGAGCCTTCGTGGCGTTGGTGTGCCTTCGTGGTAACATCCACCTCTCTAACGGTGACTAGCTTCCCTCCAAGGAAGTGAACATCGGCATACATCCTCGTCTCCCGGAGTTGTGGTTATTCCTAACCCTAACTCTCTACTTGTGGTTACTTGTCTTGTTGCACTTACTTACATCGTATCGTGCTTGCTTACTTATATGCTTGTGTTACTTGCTTAGTACTTAGTACTTACTAGCAATTGTTAGGCTCACCTTCGTATTTCACATTATTACCTAAAATTGCTGAGTAATAAATAAAATTTGTAATTGTACCTATTCACCCCCCCTCTAGGTCCATCTCTATCCTTTCAACCGCTAGGTGCAAGGCCTGCTATAGGAGCAGATGTTGATGTTATGAACGCCTGGCAAGCTCGATCTGATGACTACTCGATAGTTCAGTGTGCCATGCTTTACGACTTAGAATCGAGACTTCAAAGACATTTTGAATGTCATGGAGCATATGAGATGTTCCAAAAGTTGAAGTTAATATTTCAAGCAAATGCCCGAGTTGAGAGATATGAAGTCTCCAACAAGTTCTATAGCTGCAAGATGGAGTAGAATAGTTTGGTCAACGAACACATACTCAGAATGTCTGGGTACCATAACCACTTGACTTAGCTGGGAGTTAATCTTCCTGATGATAGTGTCATTGATAGAGTTCTTCAATCACTGCCACCAAGCTATAAAGGCTTCGTGATGAACTATAATATGCAAGGGATGGAAAAGACAATTCTCGAGCTCATAGCAATGCTAAAGGCTGCGGAGGTAGAAATCAAGAAGGAGCATCAAGTGTTGATGGTTAACAAGACCACTAGTTTCAATAAAAAGGGCAAAGGGAAGAAGGGGAACTTCAAGAAGAATAGCAAGCAAGTTGCTACTCCAGGGAAGAAACCCAAGTCTGGACCTAAGCCTGAAGCTGAGTGCTTCTACTGCTGAGGGACTGGTCACTGGAAGTGGAACTGCCCCAAGTATTTGGCGGATAAGAAGGATGGCAAAGTGAAAGGTATATTTGATATACATGTTGAAGGAAATATGCCCTAGAGGCAATAATAAAGTTATTATTTATTTCCTTATTTCATGATAAATGTTTATTATTCATGCTAGAATTGTATTAACCGGAAACATAATACATGTGTGAATACATAAACAAACATAGTGTCACTAGTATGCCTCTACTTGACTAGCTCGTGAATCAAAGATGGTTAAGTTTCCTAACCATATACATGAGTTGTCATTTGATTAACGGGATCACATCATTAGTAGGATGATGTGTTTGACTGGACCCATTCCGTTAGCTTAGCACTTGATCGTTTAGTATGTTGCTATTGCTTTCTTCATGACTTATACATGTTCCTATGACTATGAGATTATGTAACTCCCGCTTACCGGAGGAACACTTTATGTGCTACCAAACGTCACAACGTAACTGGGTGATTATAAAGGTGCTCTACAGGTGTCTGCAAAGGTACTTGTTGAGTTGACGTATTTTGAGATTAGGATTTGTCACTCTGATTGTCGGAGAGGTATCTCTGGGCCCTCTCGGTAATGCACATCACTATAAGCCTTACAAGCAATGTAGCTAATGAGTTAGTTACAGGATGATGCATTACGTAACGAGTAAAGAGACTTGCCGGTAACTAGATTGAACTAGGTATTGAGATACCGATGATCGAATCTCGGGCAAGTAACATACCGATGACAAAGGGAACAACGTATGTTGTTATGCGGTTTGACCGATTAAGATCTTCGTAGAATATGTAGGAGCCTATATGAGCATCCAGGTTCCGTTGTTGGTTATTGACTGGAGATGTGTCTCGGTCATGTCTACATAGTTCTCGAACCCGTAGGATCCCCAGGCTTAAAGTTAGATGACAGTTATATTATGAGTTTATGTGTTTTGATGTACCGAAGGTTGTTCAGAGTCCCGGATGTGATCACGGACATGACGAGGAGTCTCAAAATGGTCGAGACATAATGATCGATATATTGGACAACTATATTTGGACACCGGAAAGGTTCCGGGTGAGATTGGGACAATACCGGAGCTCTGGGAGGTTATCGGAACCCCCCGGGAGGTATATGGGCCTTAATTAGTGGAAAGGAGGGGAAAAGAGCAAGGGAGGGGGAGCCCCCCCAAGCCCAATCCGAATTGGGAGGGGGCCCGGCCCCCCTTTCCTTCCTCCCTCCTTCCTCTTCCTTCCCTCTTCCTCTCCAAATTGGAAAGGGAGGAGTCCTACTCCCGATGGGAGTAGGACTCCAGCCCCTTGGGAGCGCCTCCTCTACTTGGCCGGCCCCTCCTCCACTCCTTTATATACGGGGTAAGGGGGCATCCCATAGAAACAACAATTGATCATTGATCTCTTAGCCATGTGCGGTGCCCCCCTCCACCATAGTCCTCCTCGATAATATCGTAGCGGTGCTTAGGCGAAGCCCTGCGTCAGTAGAACATCATCATCGTCACCACGCCGTCGTGCTGATGGAACTCTCCCTCGACACTCGGCTGGATCGGAGTTCGAGGGACGTCATTGAGATGAACGTGTGCAAGAACTCGGAGGTGTCGTGCTTTCGGTGCTTGATCAGTCGGGCCGTGAAGACATACGACTACATCAACCGCGTTGTGCTAACGCTTCCGCTTTCGGTCTACGAGGGTACGTGGACAACACTCTCCCCTCTCGTTGCTATGCATCACCATGATCTTGCATGTGCGTATGATTTTTTTTGAAATTACTATGTTCCCAACAGTGGCATCCGAGCCTGGTTTTATGCGTTGATGTTATTTGCACGAGTAGAACACAAGTGAGTTGTGGGCGATACAAGTCATACTACTTACCAGCATGTCACACTTTGGTTCAGCGGTATTGTTGGATGAAGTGGCCCGGACCGACATTACGCATACGCTTACGCGAGACTGGTTTTACCACCGTGCTTTGCACGGTGACTAGCGGTGTCGGCTCCAACTTTAGTTGAACTGAGTGTGGCTACGCCCGGTCCTTGAGAAGGTTAAAACATCACTAACTTGACGAACTATCGCTGTGGTTTTGATGCGAGGTAAGAACGGTTCTTGCTCAGCCCGTAGCAGCCATGTAAAACTTGCAACAACAAAGTAGAGGACGCCTAACTTGTTTTTGCAGGCATGTTGTGATGTGATATGGTCAAGGCATGATGCTATATTTTATTGTATGAGATGATCATGTTTTGTAACCGAAGTTATCGCAATGGCAGAGCCATATGGTTGTCGCTTATTGTATGCAATGCAATCGCCTGTAATTGGTTTACTTTATCACCAAGCGGTAGCGATAGTCGTAGGAGCAATAGTTGGCGAGACGACAACGATGCTACGATGGGGATCAAGGTGTCGCGCCGGTGACGATGGTGATCATGATGGTGCTTCGGAGATGGAGATCACAAGCACAAGATGACGATGGCCATATCATATCACTTATATTGATTGCATGTGATGTTTATCTTTTATGCATCTTATCTTGCTTTGATTGACGGTAGCATTATAAGATGATCTCTCACTAAATTTCAAGATAAAAGTGTTCTCCCTGAGTATGCACCGCTGCCAAAGTTCGTCGTGCCTGCACACCACATGATGATCGGGTGTGATAAGCTCTACGTCCATCTACAACGGGTGCAAGCCAGTTTTGCACACACAGAATACTCAGGTTAAACTTGACGAGCCTAGCATATGCAGATATGGCCTCGGAACACTGAGACCGAAAGGTCGAGCGTGAATCATATAGTGGATATGATCAACATAGTGATGTTCACCATTGAAAACTACTCCATTTCACGTGATGATCGGTTATGGTTTAGTTGATATGGATCACGTGATCACTTAGATGATTAGAGGGATGTCTATCTAAGTGGGAGTTCTTAAGTAATATGATTAATTGAACTTAAATTTATCATGAACTTAGTCCTGGTAGTATTTTGCAAATTATGTTATAGATCAATAGCTCGCATTGTTGCTTTCATATGTTTATTTTGATATGTTCCTAGAGAAAACTATGTTGAAACATGTTAGTACCAATAATGCGAATTGGATCCGTGATCTGAGGATTGTCCCCATTGCTTCACAGAAGAATTTTGTCCTTGATGCACCCCTAGGTGACGGACCTATTGCAGGAGCAGATGCAGACGTTATGAACGTTTGGCTAGCTCAATATGACGACTACTTGATAGTTTAGTGCACCATGCTTAACGGCATAGAATCGGGACTTCAAAGATGTTTTGAACGTCATGGGCCATATGAGATGTTCCAGGAGTTGAAGTTAATATTTCAAGAAAATACCCGAGTTGGGAGATATGAAGTCTCCAACAAGTTCTATAGCTAAAAGATGGAGGAGAATTGCTCAACTAGTGAGCATGTGCTCAGATTGTCTGGGTACTACAATCACTTGAATCAAATGGGAGTTAATCTTCTAGATAAGACAGTGATTGACAGAGTTCTCTAGTCACCATCCCCAAGTTAGTAGAACTTCGTGATGAACTATAGTATACAAGGGATAACGAAAACGATTCCCGAGCTTATCGTGATGTTGAAATCGACGAAGGTAGAAATCAAGAAAGAGCATCAAAGTGTTGATGATCTACAAGACCACTAGTTTGAAGAAAAGGGCAAAGGGAAAGAAATGGAACTTCAAGTAGGATGACAAGCAAGTTGTTACTCCCATGAAGAAGCCCAAAGCTGGACCAAAGGCTGAAACTGAGTGCTTCTACTGCAAAGGAAATGGTCATTGGCAGCGGAAATGCCCTGAATATTTGGTGGATAAGAAGGATGGCAAAGTGAACAAGGGTATATTTGATATAAAGGTTGTTGATGTGTACCTTACTAGTGTTTATAGTAGCCCCTGAGTAGATACTTGTTCGGTTGCTAAAAATTAGTAACTCGAGACAGGAGTTACAGAATAAACAGAGTCTAGTTGAGGGTGAAGTGACGATGTATGTTGAAGTGGTTCCTAGATTGATATGATCATCATCGCACACTCCCTATACTTTTGGGATTAGTGTTAAACCTAAATAAATGTTATTTGGTGTTTGCGTTGAGCATGAATATGATTTGATCATGTTTATTGCAATACGGTTATTCATTTAAAGTCAGAGAATAATTGTTGATCTGTTTACATGAATAAAGCCTTCGATGGTCATACACCCAATGAAAATAGTTTGTTGGATCTCAGTGATACACATATTCATAATATTGATGCCAAAAGATGCAAAGTTGATAATGATAGTGCAACTTATTTTTGGCACTGCCGTTTAGGTCATGTTGGTGTAAAGTGCATGAAGAAACTCCATGCTGATGGGATTTTGGAATCACTTGATGCTTGCGAACCATGCCTTATGGGCAAGATGAATAAGACTCCGTTCTGTGAAACAATGGAGCGAGCAACTAACTTATTGGAAATAATACATACTGATGTATGCAGACCAATAGGTATTAAGGCTCATAGCGGGCATCGTTATTTTCTGACCTTCACAGATGATTTGAGCAGATATGGGTATATCTACTTGATGAAACATAAGTCTGAAATAGTTGAAAGGTTCAAAGAATTTCAGAGTGAAGTGGAAAATCATCGTAACAAGAAAATTTCTGCGATCTGATCATGGAGATGAATATTTGAGTTACGAGTTTGGCCTTCATATAAAACAATGTGGAATAGTTTCACAGCTCACGCCACCTGGAACACCATAGCGTTATGGTGTGTCCGAACGTCGTAACCACACTTTATTGGATATGGTGTGATCTATGATCTTACCGATTTACCACTATCATGTTGGGGTTATGCATTAGAGAAAGCTGCATTCACTTTAAATAGGGCACCATCAAAATCCGTTGAGGCGACGCCTTATGAACTGTGGTTTGGCAAGAAACCAAAGTTGTTGTTTCTTAAAGTTTGGGGTTGCGATGCTTATGCGAAAAAGTTTCAACCTGATAAATTGGAACCCAAATCGGAGATGTGCATTTTCATAGAATACCCAAAGGAAACTATTGGGTACACCTTCTATCACAGATCCGAAGGCAAAATATTCATTGCTAAGATGGATCCTTTCTAGAGAAGGAGTTTCTCTCGAAAGGAGTTAGTGGGAGGAAAGTAGAGCTTGATGAAGTAACTATACTCGCTCCCTTATTGGAAAGTAGATCATCACAGAAATTAGTTCTAGTGATTCCTAGACCAATTAGTGAGGAAGCTAATGATGATGATCATGAAACTTCAGATTAAGTTACTACAAAACCTCGTAGGTCTTCCAAAGTACAGTTCGCACCAGAGTGGTACGGTAATCCTGTTATGGAAGTCATGTTACTAGACCATGATGAACCTACAAACTATGAGGAAGCAATGATGAGACCAGATTCCGCGAAATGGCTGGAGGCCATGAAATCTGAGATAGGATCCGTGTATGAGAACAAAGTGTGGACTTTGGTGGACTTGTCCGATGATCGGCAATCCATTAAGAATAAATGGATCTTCAAGAGGAAGACGGACACTGATAGTAGTGTTACTATCTACAAAGCTCGACTTGTCGAAAAAGGTTTTTGACAAAGTTCAAGGTGTTGAATACGATGAGATTTTCTCACTCGTGTCGATGCTTAAGTCTCCCCGAATCATGTTAGCAATGGCCACATTTTATGAAATCTGGCAAATGGATGTCAAAACTGCATTCCTTAATGGATTTATTAAAGAAGAGTTGTACATGATGCAACCAGAAGGTTTTGTCAATCCTAAAGGTGTTAACAAAATGTGCAAGCTCCGGCGATCCATCTATGGACTGGTGCAAGCATCTCAGAGTTGGAATATACGCTTTGATAAGTTGATCAAAGCATATAATTTTATATAGACCGGCTGTCCTAGGACCCCTTAATCCAGGACTCCCTTAGTAGCCCCTGAACCAGGCTTCAATGATGATGAGTCCGGCATGCAGATTGTGTTTGGCATTGCAAGGCGGGTTCTTCTCCAAAATCCCTGAGTACCTGTTGTAACGAGCAGTGTCCGGCTTCCCATCAATGCTGCACTCCTCGGCTTCTGTGCTTTAATAATTGCTATCTCCACGTGTCGAGCGAACGCGAGAAGTCGGGGCATTTTTACATTTGCCATGTAAGTAAATCTTCTATTTAAAGAGACGGGGATCCTCAGATCCAAATCACACCATCCTCCCCCAGCGAGTGTTCATCAGAGCGAGCCCGAAAGAAACCATCCCATCATGGCCGGTTATCGCAGCTCCTCCTCTCGCTCCCGTAGCACTAAGCCAGGCGATTGGGAGAAGTGTTATGTCCTCCATAGCCGATTGGTAGAGTTACAGACCAAGGGGTTTCTCCCGCCTGCGTGTATGGTGCCCGTCCGAGCCGGACTAGCCACTTATAATGGCGGGGAACAAGTGGAGAGTTTTCCCAACCCATCCAAGGGGAAGTGGGTATGCCTTGTCCCTTATTCGTCGAGGGGACTCGGATTTCCAATCCATCCATTCCTCCGTGGGCTCCTGGAGTTCTACGGCCTCCAGCTGCATAACTTTACTCCTGCCTCCATACTACACATCGCAGCCTATGTCGCCTTCTGCGAGCTATTTCTGAGCTGCGAAGCTCATTTCGAGCTATGGAAGAGGCTATTCTGCCCTGTACCCCGCACTCAGGAGTGGTCGATATATCAAGTGGGCGGAGCCAAAATATGGCGCATCGCCGGGACCGGATACCTGTCTGGTACTCCGAAGAAGACGTCCAAAGACTGGCCTTCGGAGTGGTTTTATATGGAGGACGTCCCTCTTGACCCCATTCGGATGGGCCTTCCTGAGTTTGTAAATGCCCTGTTGAAGAAACATCACAGCTGGTGCCCTCGGAGCCCCCAGGAGGAAGATAATAGAGAGGTCCTTTTCCTGATGGACATGATTAAGACGCTGGCCAAATCAGGGCTGACAATAATTGAGGTTATGTCAATATGTATAATGCGGGGAGTGCAGCCACTTCAATATCGGGGGAAACCCATGTGGCACTTGAATGGAGAAGACGACGCCACCCGCTGCAGCCGTAAAGGTCCAGACTTTGCCGCCGCTCTAGCGAAAATACTGTCCAATTTGTACAAAGGAGAAGAAGAGGAGTTCATCCGTATTAAACCACGGGACGGATTCTCCATGTACAACCCCCCAAGCTGGGTGAGCTGCTATCCTTTATTCCAGTTTTTCCCGCATTCTTCATCACAAATATTTACCTTGCCAATTCGTAGCAGGAACCGCGAAAAGCTATGAGGGAGGTCCACAGCCCGTCTCCACAGCCAAAGGACCCCGACCGGGCCCTCGACCCCGTACCTGAAGAAGATCGGGACATATTTGTGGAACTCGTCGACAGGACATTTTATCAGTTAAGCTGTGATGGTGCCTTGGTGGCCATCATAGCTGATTATCCTGGCCTACACCTTGCATCACAGGTAAGTAAAACCGAAGTCCCAACTTCCAAGAAGAATCCCCTCTTTACGCCTTACCCACCGCACATGTATTGCATTTTACAGGGAAGGCCATCGGGGCGCCGTGACGAACCCGCGGTGACTCGTCAACAAGGGGCACCGAAGCTGGGTAGGCTTAAAAGGAAGGCGGTCAAGACCGAGACGTTATTGCAGAGGTATGATTAAAAACCTGCTCCATGATTATCGTCTTTGAAATATAATGAAGTCCACGATTCCCTGGCAGAAAAAGCGCTCGCCGGACTATATCCAGAGAGCCTGCCGGCCACGCCTCCACCAGCCAGACTCCAAGGCCGGACTCAAGGGCGGAGGTGAACGCGGGGACAACGCCGAACAGTCCTCCTACTGAGGATGCGGGTAGATTCTCTGCTACAAACTCCGAAGTGGAGAGCGCCATGAATCACAGGCGCCGACGGGCCACACTACGCGACCCTAATTTCTCTGAAGAGGCGTTCAATGCCTTCAACTCTGGGGACGCGTACATCCGAGCTGCTCAAGATGGCCTCGCTAGAGCCACGGACCAGTATGTAAAGGATATACGGGTAAGAAAATTTGATAAGTATGTATATCAGTAGCCCCTGAGACTTGAAACAGTTGGCGCAACTGATTTAAGGATCATTGTATGCATAGGTTCTTACGGAGAAGAATACCCAGCTGTCTAAAGAGCTAGAGGAGTGCAAAGCCCAGCTGTGGTCCACAGTTGCCGGAACGGAGGAGTCCAAGAAGGCCCCATCTGGTAATACTTGTCTTAATCAAAAAAGAATGTAATGACATGTACCAGCTAGTATTCCGCATGCATGCAAATCTAACGATAGATTTCGCAGACGATCCCCGAAGGCAATCCGGAGATCGTATCGGTGGATGATCAACACGCTCAATGACAGCGAGAAGCTGGCGAGCGCGTGCTTACTCGGGTTATTCGAGAGAATAATGATCTCAAGGACGCCAAGACCCGGTTGGACGTTGAGTTAAAAGATGTTCGGGGCCAGCTTGCTGATTCCATGAAGGAGAATAAGAGGCTTCGACACGGCATTTTTAGTAAGTGCTCGAACGAACCTTTATAAAGTTCGGCGAAGAAGCGGGCTAACAGAATTATGTCTATAGGTATGCTGACATGTCGCCCCTAAGAGGAGATGCCCGGATCTGTAGGCGTTCTTCTGCAAGAGCTCTCACAACTGCACGGACAAATTCGGCAGGTGATGCAGGGTATTGCCCAGTCCTTGTGGCCATCCACATCCCTGCCCGGAGGCATGGGAGAGCTTGTGGAGATGCTCAAGGAAGAGCGGAGGCGCTTCCGATTATGGAAGATATCGGCCTGCCAACAAGGTGCAAGGGAAGCCTAGGCCATGGTGAAGACGCGAAACACCAAGGCTGCCCCGAACCACATGGCTGAGGTCGGACCTGTAGGGTCAGATGGGAAAGAGATCCCCGTTAGTCTGGTATATGACCAGGTAGCATTAGTCGCAAAGTATTCCCAACAGGATTGTAGGCTAGACAGCCCGTTGGATGGTATAGAAGAAGAATTTAGTCAGTCTAAGTGACTATGTACTTCAAATGACATATTTTGTCCCTAGCCGGATTGTAAATCATTTGTCATGGCGAACCTTTTCACTTCAACCTCCGGACCTGAAAGTCCGGAGTGTATCTGAATACCCGCTCAGTTATGTAAAAACCGGGGTATGCGTGGAAACCAGGCGTAGGGGTCATAAGTGCTTGAACAGACAAGTACCCAACTAGCTATGTTATATTACATGGATAGTAAGAGACATCTTCCAGGGAGAATAGTTCCGTTAAGGGTTCCTTTCCCTGGGTACGCATGCATTAATGTGCATGTCCGAACTGTGAAAAGCGACACAGGATATAAACACCTGGGGGCATGTATTGAAATAAGTAAGAAACATCTTTTGTTCACCGATCGAACATTCCCTTAAGAACGCTAGCTTTCGGCTTCACCCAGTCTAAGGTACACATCCGGCTGACCCGGCAGTAACAATCGCAGAGGTGCTCCCCTTATGCCCTAGTCGAATTAACATGGCGTAGGGCATAAACACAAGAGCCAGGCAACGCAGCTTGGCCAAAACTTAAGTCATATCGATGCATATAATGGCGAAAAAAGGGCACATATGGAGAAGTAACACATATGTGGTGGGCATAAATCCCAGAAGATAATTATATTAAGCTTCTGTATAAGAAGCCCCCACGTATATTGAGCACGCATAGCGCGACAGGAGTGTGCGATCGAGGCACACTTAAAGCTTTTAAGGCTATATATAAAAAGGAAAGAAAGAAAGAAGGAAGACATAACTTAAAAAAAGCGGAGGTTGGGAGACGAACACAGAGTTCAACACTAGGCATAGAATCTTCGGAGTCTGGCCGCGTTCCATGGGTTCGGCTCGAGTCGGTTATCTGATGCATCATGCAGACGGTACGCTCCTCTGGTGAGAACTTTACCAATGATGAAGGGACCCTCCCACTTGGGCTTGAGCTTGTCCTTTTTCTTCTCTGGTAGGCGTAGAACGAGTTCGCCAACGTTACAAGTTTTGGCCCGTACTTCTCTGCTTTGATACCTTCAAGCCTGCTGCTGATAGAATGTGGAACGGGCCTTTGCGACGTCACGCTCCTCTTCTAGGGCGTCTAAACTGTCCTGTCGATCTAGCTCGGCTTCTCTCTCTTCGTACATGCGCACTAGAGGTGAGTCATGAATGATATCACAGGGTAGTACTGCCTCTGCGCCGTACACCATAAAGAATGGTGTGTATCTGGTGGTGTGATTTGGCATGGTCCGCAGCCCCCATGGTACGGAGTCGAGCTCCTCGACCCAGTGCGTATCTGATTCCTTCAGGGATCGCACTAGTCTTGGTTTGATGCCACTCATAATAAGACCATTTTCTCATTTGACTTGTCCGTTTGCTTGGGGGTGATAGACAGAGGCATAATCGAGCTTCATGCCCATTTTGCCGCACCAAGTTTTCACCTCGTCGGCTGTGAAGTTGGAGCCGTTATCAGTGATGATGTTGTGGGGGATGCCGTAACGGTGTACGACCCCGGATATAAAGTCTATCACTGGTCCGGATTCGGCCGTTTTAACTGGTTTGGCCTCTATCCATTTGGTGAATTTATCTACCATGACCAACAAGTATTTTTTCTTATGGCTTCCTCCTTTAAGGGGTCCAACCATATCGAGCCCCCAGACCACAAAGGGCCAAGTTATGGGGATTGTTTGGAGAGCCGTATGTGGCATATGGATTTGATTTGCGAAAAGCCGGCAATCGACGCAATGTTGGATGAGGTCCTGTGCGTCTGCTCGGGCTGTCCGCCAGTAGAAACCTGTATGGAAGGCCTTGCTTACAAGGGCCCGAGCTGCGGCGTGGTGACCGCCGAGTCCAGCATGAATTTCTGCCAAAAGCTGCCGTCCTTCCTCTTCAGAGATGCACCTTTGGAGCACTCCAGTCGCGCTTTTCTTATAAAGCTCTCCCTCATGGACCTTGTAGGATTTAGAATGCCGCACAATGCAACGTGCCTCATTTTGGTCCTCAGGGAGTTCTTGCCTATTTAGGTAGGCTAAGAAGGGTTCTGTCCACGGGGCGATGACAGCCATAATCACGTGGGCCGAAGGTGTTATTTCGGTGGCGGAGCCTTCGATTACGTCAGAGTGTTCGGGATCTGGGGTTGTGTTCGGATCCGGACTGGTATTGCCGGTCTCCCCTTCCTACACCACGGATGACTTGAACAGACTTTCCAAGAAGATATTGGGTGGGACGGGGTCGCGCTTAGCGCCGATGCGGGCTAGGATATCCGCCGCTTGATTGTTTTCTCGGACCACATGGTGGAATACGAGCCCCTCGAACCGAGCTGACATTTTGAGGACGGCATTGCGGTAGGCTGCCATTTTTGGGTCCTTGGCATCAAAGTCTCCATTTATTTGAGATATTGCAGGGTTCGAATCCCCATGCACTTCTAGGCGTTGAATGCCCATGGAGACTGCCATCCGAAGACCATGCAACAGAGCCTCATATTCGGCTGCATTGTTGGAATCTGTGTATAGTATTTGGAGTACATATTGGGTTGTATCTCCGGTGGGGGATGTCAGGACAACGCCTGCCCCCAGACCAGCCAACATCTTAGAGCCGTCAAAGTGCATGATCCAATTGGAATACGGGCCATACTCTTTAGGGAGTTCGGCTTCTGTCCATTCGGCGATGAAGTCAGCCAGTACTTGCAACTTAATGGCTCGTTGTGGTTTGTATGTTATGTCGAACGGGAGGAGCTCGATAGCCCATTTAGCAATCTAGCCCACGGCATCGCGGTTATTTATTATATCATTGAGTGGTACTTCAGAGGCCACCGTGATTGAACACTCTTGAAAGAAGTGTCGTAGTTTTCGGGATGCCATGAAGACCATGTATGCTATCTTTTGATAATGTGGGTACCGTAATTTGCATGGAGTGAGGACGGTGGATACGTAGTATACCGGTTTTTGAAGCGGGAACTTATGTCCGTCCGTCTCTCGTTCGACGATGAGCACTGCGCTTACAACTTGGTGTGTTGCAGCTATATATAACAGCATGGGTTCGCTGATATTTGGCGCGGCCAGGATTGGATTGCTGGCCAAGAGGGCCTTTATTTCTTCCAGTCAGGACGTAGTTGCAGCCGTCCACTCGAAGTTTTCGGTGCATCAAAGAAGGTGATAGAGAGGCAGTGCCTTTTCTCCTAATCGGGAGATAAAGCGGCTTAGGGCAGCCACGCATCCAGTTAATTTATGGATTTTCTTGAGGTCTGTTGGGGTAGCCAACTGTGACAGAGCTCAGATTTTAGCTGGATTTGCTTCAATTCCTCTATCGGAAACAATGAAGCCCAAGAGCTTTCCGGCAGGTACGCCGAAGACGCATTTTTTCGGATTGAGCTTGATGTCATATGTTCGAAGATTGTCGAACGTAAGCCTCAAGTCGTCTATTAAGGATTCGCGTGTCTGGTTATGATGACCACATCGTCTACGTATGCCTCCACTATTTTGCCGATTTGTGTTTCCAGGCATGTCTGAATCATGCGTTGATAGGTTGCACCGGCGTTTTTGAGCCCGAAAGGCATCGTGTTAAAACAGAAGGGGCTGTATGGAGTGATGAATGCCGTTGCGGCTTGATCAGACTCCGCCATCTTGATTTGATGGTACCCAGATTATGCATCGAGGAACACAATGAGTCGTGTCCTGCGGTAGTGTTGATGATTTGATCAATGCGGGGGAGGGGGAAGGAGTCCTTAGGGCAAGCCTTATTGAGGTCCTTGAAATCGACACATAGGCGCCATGATTTGTCCTTCTTTGGTACCATCACTAGGTTTGCTAGCCAGTCTGGATGTTTTATTTCTCTGATGAATCCAGCCTCGAGTAACTTGGCTAGCTCTTCTCCCATGGCTTGTCGCTTAGGTTGTGAAAAGCGCCGAAGAGTCTGCTTGACCGGCTTGTATCCCTTTAGTATGTTTAGGCTATGCTCGGCCAGCCTGCGTGGGATACCTGGCATGTCTAAAGGGTGACAGGCGAAGATGTCCCAATTCTCGCATAAGAACTCTCGCAGTGCGGCGTCTATTGTGGGGTTCAGTTGTGCCCCCAATGGATGCTATTTTGTAGGGTCCGTTGATTGGACCTGGAATTTGACTATTTTGTCTGCTGGTTTAAAAGAGGTGGACTTGGGTCATTTGTCGAGTATCACTTCGTCCATATCCACTATGGAGCACAGTGCAGTTAATTCTTCGGCCGCAAGAGCTTTGGATAATGCCTCTAGGGCTGGTGCGGCGGTTTTATTTTCGGCACGGAGTGCTATGTCCGGATGACTAGCTAGAGTGATGATTCCATTGGGCCTAGGCATCTTGAGCTTCATGTACCCGTAATGGGGTATAGCTTGGAAGCTCGTGAATGCATCCCGCCCTAAAAGGGTGTGGTATCCACTACTGAACATGGCCACTTGGAATGTGATTTCTTTGGACCTATAATTCTCAGGCGTTCCCAATACCAAATCTAGTGTGATTTTTCCCGCACATTGTGCCTGCCTACTAGGGATGATTCCTCTAAAGGTCGTGCTTCTTTGCTCAATGCAGCTCTTGTCTATCTCCATTTTGTTGAGAGTTTCCTCGTAGATGAGGTTTAATCCGCTGCCACGGTCCATGAGTACTTTAGTAAGCCAGAAGCCATCCACAATTGGACTAAGGACCAAAGCGGCTGGCGCTTGGACTGTTCAGAATTGAGGTTCGTCACTGGCATTGAAGGTTATGGCCGTGTTGCTCCATGGATTTATTGCTGCAACATGGCAGACTTCAGCGCGGCTACGGAGTGCTCGCTTACGCCTATTGTTTGAGGTGAAAGTCTTGAAGACTGTCAGTACTGTATTGTTATTCTCCACAGTCTGCGTTTGAAAGTGCGTTATATCGACTAGAGGGGGGGTGAATAGGTGATTTTTATGAATTCTTCACTAAGGAATTTGCCGGTGAGGAAATTCCTTAGCGAAGAACTACTAGCAGCGGAATAAGTACTCAGAAGTAAGCATAACAGAATACAAGCATGGTCATCAAGATGAAATGAGGACAAGCACTGAGTACAGAGAGCGTAATCACAGGATAACACAAGGTGAAGACAAACAGATCAAGAAATTGATCCGAGGAAATTGAGAAAGTCTTGATCAAGTCTACAAACACAGATATGAACAAACACTCAACATAGTAATGAGGAAATGAAAGGGTTGAGGAAATAGAACCGCTTAGGTTGGTGAAGACAATGATTTGGTAGACCAGTTCCAACTGCTGTCTCGCTTGTACGTCCGGTTGAGCGCGGTGAGTATTTAAACTCGAGGACACACAGTCCGGACACCCGATCGCTGAGCACGCAGCTCAGACACCCATCCTCACCGATTCTCCTTGAACTAAGGTCACACAGACTCGCCCAATCACTCGTGGTAAGTCTTCAGCGACTTCCAAACCTTCACAGACTTGGTCACTCGGCGATCCACAATTCCTCTTGATGTTTCTAGACCATGACGCCTAACCGTCTGGAAGAAGCACAGTCTTCAAAGGTAACAAGCGTCGGATCCACGCAGATCAATTTCTTGATGATGCTCAATCACTTTGGGTTTGTAGGGTTTGGTTTTGGGTTTTCTCACTCGATGATTTTCGCCAAAGTCCTCTGAGGATGGGTTGCTCTCAAATGACAAGTGTCAAGTTCTTCTGAGCAGCCAACCAGCTAGTGGTTGTAGGGGCGGCTATTTATAGCCTAGGGAGCAGCTCGACATGATAAGACATAAATGCCCTTCAATGATATGACCGTTAGGTGGATAAGATATTTTGGGACAGGTGGCAAGAAGACAAAGAACGGTCGGAAATTTGACTCTCATATTCCTCGGGGCTATCATGTTCCTCATCGTAGGAAATTATTTGGCGAATTCCTAACTCCTTAGTCGAACAAATTCATCGGTGACTGTAAGAACTTCGCCTCTATCATCAAGAAAGTGACTGAACTGTATGAGATTTCCAAAGGCTTCACTCAAGGGATTGGTAGGTGTAGGATTTTGAGTTGAGCATCACATGGAAATTTTTCCTTAGTATTTCCTCGACCCCTTTAACAAAGACGGTGTTTCCTATGACTCAAGAAAGAGAAAATGAAACTATGAAAACAAAAGTCTTCACGCTTCATGTTCCACAAATGAATACCAAGTCTTCAAGGTCACACCAATTTCTTCACTTTCAAAGTCTTCAGAAAGTCTTCAGAATATCAAAGTCTTTAGTCGAAGAACTTCATTTTTAGGGGTCGTCTTTCTCTGTAAATATCAAACTCCTCATAGACTTATAGACCTGTGTACACTCACAAACGCATTAGTCCCTTAACCTATAAGTCTTCAATACACTAAAATCACTAACGGGCACTAGATGCACTTACAATCTCCCCTTTTGGTGATTGATGACAATATAGGTTAAGTTTTCAGCGGGGATAAATGTATGAAGTGTAAATACTGATATTGAGGAATTTGATAGCAAGATATAGAAGAACTCCCCCTGAAGATGTGCATAGTGAGGAATTCGCGTTTGAGGCAATGCACATTTGAAGAGTTGAATCATGGAGATCTCCCCCTATATCTTGTAATTCATACACGCATTTGATATATAATATGAAGAATTTGAAATGCATGATGAAATATGGTGCCTGATGAGATTCAGCATGCGTGCAATGTCATTAACAAGGAATAAGCATGCAAAGATAATGCAACAAAAGTATTAGTGCACCATCGGGTTTAAGATTACAACTCAATCCAAATAAAAGATTCAGAAGAACGAGAGTTGTAACTTAAAAAAATGCCCTTAATATAGACCCGCTTGAAGACTAACTCAGATTTCTCCCCCTTTGTCATCAAATGACCAAAAGGGTTGAAACTGAGGACTAACGCCCCTGAAGAATTTCAAGTCGATGGAGGAGCGCCAGCGTTGTCGGGGTTGTTTGTTGTAGCAGGCCCTGCCGCAGTGTCGTCCAAATCTTCATTCTCAACAGTGTCACGCGATGAAGAATAAGAGCTGGCCACCAGTGGAGGAACTTTGACCCTCTTGAGTTTCTTCGGAGGAGGTGCACACTAGTCAAATTCTTCCTTGAGACCCATAGTCTTCAGTTCTTCAGCGCTATAGACATGAGTGAGGACAACCCAGGTGCGGTTGAAGGTTTCATGAAGGTAGTATTGGTTCTTCTTCACTGCATTGTGTGTTGAGGTCATGTTGTGAAGAATTGAACCAAACTGAAGCTTTACCCATTTGTGATTGCGATCAACCTTCTGATGAAGACTGAGGAGTAACTCACGGTCAGTCATCACCCTGGGTGCTGTGGCTTGAGGATTTTGCTTGGCTGAGGTATTTGCGGCAGAGTCATGTGTGGCAGAGTCGTCATTGGTAGAGTAAGATGCAGCCTTGCAAAATTGACCATCCAATGGACGAATGCCTTCATCGATCACAGCAGCTGCCTTGCTTTATCATCAGCTGATGAAACTGTCCGTTTGAGGACTTTAATGGGAGGCAAGTAGCTACCGTGGTTCAGAGTGTCAGCTTTGTAATTCGGTGAAGATCTTGCCCTGATGAATCTCATAATCCAAGGCGATAGGGCTTCAAATAATGGTGACATAGCAATTTTGCCCAGAGTCCTCATGAAGAAATCATGGAAGTTGACGGGAATGCCATGAATGATGTTGAAAAGCATATTCTTCATGATGCTAACGACTTCTTCATCATTTGAGTCGTGGCCTTTGATAGGACTCATTGTCTTCGTCAGAATGCGATAGACAGTCCGAGGCACATAGAGTAATTCCTTGACGAGGAATTTGGTTCATGGGGCCTGCCCAAGCTTCAAGGGCTTCATGAGCACTTGCATATAGTGATTTGTCAGTTCAGGGTCACTGTAGGTGCAACGTGCACTGTCATGGGGAGGATTGAGAGGAAGGACACGAAGCAATTCAGTTGCCGGTGCCTTGTAGTGAGTGTTTTCAGTCATCCAATCCAACACCCATGAGTTGACATCTTGAAGGTTCCAAAGTGATATGCAAAGGTCGCAGAACTCAAGAATGAGTTCTTCATTCCATCGCAAATGTCCGTGCAGAAATTTAGTAATCCTGCATCGTGAAGAACACTGAGGACTGGCTTGAAGCATGGCAGAGATTCCATGTCCACGTGAGGAATATGTGCATGATCGAAGATTTTGTCTTTGTCAAACAGCACAGAGGAATAGAAGTTGGCTTGACTAGCAGTCCAGAAACGCCTTTTCCTTATGCGAGAAGAGTCATAGGGGTTGTAGTCAGTGAAGAATACATGCTCGGCAAAGAAATCTTCAGCCTTGAACTTCTGTTTGCTTGAGAACGGATTCTTTTGCTTTGGCAGAGGGGTGTCAGTGAGTTGCATCACCACCTCAGGAATCGCGAGCTCAGGTTCTTTAGGATGAGGAATTTCTGGTTCCTCTTCGTGTGCAACCTGAGGATCAGCAGAAGAAGAAGTTCTTCAAAGACTAGCGGCTGGAATGTCTTCATGCACGAGGAGTGGGTTGAGTTTCTTCAGAGCCCATTTGAACTGTTGTTGCAGGGACCGAGGAATCTGCTGGATAGGTGTGAAGAGAGGAGTATTGGGATGCCGACTTTCCCAAAAGTCATCATTCATCACATGTGTGGTGCATCCTATATCCACATCTTCATCTTCACTTCTCAACACCAGCCTCTTGATTTGTGAACCGAGGCATAGGTGAGGAAATGGTGGCGTTGAAGGGATTGCGCCCACTTCAATTTCTTCATCAAGCTGCTCTGACGAGGCAGCAGAATGATTTTCTTCATCAGATCTGCTTGGGATCTCATAGTCTTCTCCAAAAGGAACAAGGTCCTTTGATGGCATGGATGAAATTGGAACAGCATCAATTGGATTTTCAAAGGAGCTGGTCATGGGCTTCATTTTCTTCGCAGCCGAAGATTCTGACGTAGCTGATGCCTTCCTCTTCTTCACTGCAGCTCGCTCTGCAGCCTTGGTTTTCTTCACATCAGAGGCTGATGGAAGAATTGGAGTTGGTGTAGGCGCAAGAGGAGCTGAGGAATCTGGTTCATTTTCTTCAGGCGCTACTGATGCAGTTGCTCCGATGTCTTCAGTTTCTTCAGGTGCACCACTAGTGGATGCCCTGACAATTTCTTCAGCGGCTGGAATTTCTTCACCAGCCCTCGAACTAGCATTTTCTTCAAGAAGTTGAAAGTCATCGTGATCTTGGCATGTTCTTCAAGAGGCTGAGCAAAGTCTACAGCCTGAAGATTTTCTTGTTGCGATGGGGCTGCAACATTTGTGAATTTCTTCGTCAGATTGACGAATCTCACTTTAGCTCCTTGCCAATGAGCATAGTAGGCATAAAGTCTTTGCTGAGGGCTTGAATTTCAGACTGAGCTTGGAGAAGTTCCTCAGGTGTCATTCTGACAACGTTATTCTTCAGGAGCTTCTCCTTTCTGTATTGAGCTTTCTTGATCTCTCTTGCCTTTTCAAACTTCCATTTCTCCTCAGTGATGAAATGGGTCAGCATGTGACTTTGACCAGAGGTCAAATGAAAATCAGGCATAGGGGTGTTAGGATCCTTGTGCCAGAGGTCAATGTAGTCGAGGATCTTCCTCGGATCCAAAAGCAGTGGCACATATGTGCCTTTGGCTCTAGAGGCCTTCACTTGTCTGTCTCTGACGATTTCTGCAAGTTCATCATCAGAGGCTTCATCATCAGAAGGCACGTGAAACACGACCTGTTTCTTCTTTGGACTTGGCCGAGGACCGTGTCCAGCTATTGCTTTAGTCTTCAACAGTGTGGGGCCTGATGAGGAAATAGGTGCAGCTGAGGAACTCACTGAAACACCAGAGGCAATCGAGAAACCAGCAGTCCTTTGGCATGTAGCCAGATGCACAGGAGCTGAGGACTTTGAAGGAGCTACTGAGGACTTTGATGGAGCAGTAGCAGTGCGAGGAATTTGCCGTGAGGGCATTGCTGAGGAACTTGGTCGTGAGGGCGCTGTTGGTGAAGCACTTGGCTTACGAGCAGGCTTCTTTGGCATAGATTTCCTCGGCTTGACCGAGGCCTCAGTAGCAGCAGCAGTGGCAGAATCCTCATTGAATTTCTTCACTGCATCCTTGGCTTGTCTTGCCAATTTAGCTTGGCGCTTGGCCCATTCTTCAGGAAAGTCCTCACCACGTTTGAGGCTTGTGGGGTCAGCTACTTGGCCAGGTTCCAATGGAGCTCTTGGGCATGCAGGGTTGAGGGTGAATTTCCTCATGTACTTTGGAGTAACATATCTGTATTCCCTCCATTCCCTTGCCCATCTCTGTTCAATCCTCTGTATGCGCACCTTGCGCTGATTTTTGTTTTCTTTGCCAAATTTTGCTTCATCAGGTGTGCAATAGTCAGCATAAATTTCCATAGGGATTTCAAACGCAGTCATAACCTCAGGTTCTTTTCCTCCTTTCTGCGGCTTCTTACCGTCTGCCATATTCTTCAGTTAAGGAATTTGAACAATCGAATTCTCTGAAGAAGTATGCAGTTTTTCTTCGAGGAACGCTGCAAATGAGTTAAGTTGATGAGAACCTAGTGATTCAGCAGCAGACATTGGTACCTGTGAACAGAGTATAGGTGCGAGGAATTTGGAGAGGTCATATGCGTTCTCAGAAGGTTTTTCGAAAAGAACAAGTTTTGAGGAATTTGACCAGATGAACCTTGAGGAATTTCACTAAGCGTTCTTGTCTTAGGTTCCAGAGTTGTACAGATCGAAGATCCACACAATTAGGGAATCTTGAAGAAAATGATTGCTTAGAGAAACAGTTCAAGATCATATGATGTGTGAGGTGTTCATATGTATGAGGATTTGAAGAATAAACACCTTTGAAGATTTTCAGGAAAGTTTGAGAATCAAAGTGAGTAATAAAAGTGACTTTTAATTACCCGAAGTGAAGAACACGACGAACTGAGAAGAATAGATGTGAAGTTCATCAGGTTAGATCTCCCACGCCCTAACTTGGCAGAGGAAGACAGCTATGGCGGCGGCGGAGTGAAGATTTCCGCGGTCGGCGTGAGTACGACGGCGACGAGGTCGAGGCAGCGAAGCTCTTCCTCACCGGCGACGATGGAGTAGCGGCGGCGCTAGGTTTTGAGGAGCTCGAGTGAGAGAGTAGCGATCGAGCGGAGTAAATGAAGTGAGGAAGGGGAGAGGGGTATTTATAGACACGGTAAAAACTGTTTGCCCGAAGATTTGGGACGAACGTGCCCCTGCCCTTTCTCCTTCTCGCGACATGTGTCACCCACATACTGTGTAGTTGAGATCGTGTACGATCGTGGGTGAATAGAATAATGCATTGTGGGATGTGGAACGGTTTGAGCGGCAAAACCGAAAATTTGGATAAGATTTGTTTTAAAGTTTCGTTCGCAATTTCTTCAGCTGACAAGGACACAGTGAAGATTTTGAACGAGTTTCAAATAGAACACACATGAAGAATTTGTGAATAGATTGGGTTGAGTATAGCATAGAGGGGGAAGGGTCCGATCACATTCACTTAGTAGAAAAAGCAACTTGAAGAAATAGCTATAAGTGAATGCTGTAGAGGACATAAACTCATATATATATATATAGCCAATGAAGAAAAACGACGGAAACAGTGAAGATTTTGCAAAGTTGAAGAATTTGAAAAATCAAGAATTTCAAAAGCGAGGAAAAACTCAAATTGAAGATTTTCAACTTTTGTGGTGGCGTGACCCACCGTATAAGAATGATGATTTCAGACATCGCTGCACAATTGTCGAGGGTTCTAAGAATCAAATTCTTCATTAATTTCTTCACACTTAGAGTGTTATTCTTCATTGGTTGAAGAAAAACGTTTCTTCATGTGTTGCACATCTAAGTCATCAATTTTGCATAAGTGTTAGGGTGTGTGTTCTTTTCAAAGAACATTCGAAGATTCTAAGATATTTAGCTCACACCGCAACTTGCTAAATCTCTTCTCATCCAAGGGCTTAGTGAAGATATCAGCTAGCTGTTCTTCAGTCTTCACGTGCTCGATGGAGATGTCGCCTTCAACACATGATCACGAAGAAAATGATGACGAATCTGAATGTGCTTTGTCTTCGAGTGCTGAACTGGGTTGTGAGCAATCTTGATGGCACTCTCATTGTCACAGAGGAGAGGCACATTCTTCACGTTGACGCCATAGTCCTTGAGTGTTTGCTTCATCCAAAGTAGTTGAGCACAGCAAGAGCCAACAGCAATGTATTCAACTTCGCAGAGCGGTGATACGCAGATTCTGCTTTCTTCGAGGACCAATGCACCAAAGATCGTCCGAGGAAATGACAAGTGCCAGAAGTTGACTTGCGGTCCACACGATCACCAGCATAGTCAGAGTCGGAATATCCAATGAGATCAAACTCAGAGCCCTTGGGGTACCATAATCCTAGTTTTGGTGTGTGAGCTAGATATCGAAGAATATGCTTCACAGCCTTATGGTGTGATTCCTTCGGTGCAGCTTGAAATCGCGCACACATGCAAACACTAAGCATTATATCTGGCCTAGATGCACATAAGTACAGTAAAGAACCAATCATGGAGCGGTATACCTTGTGATCGAAGTCAATACCATTTTCATCAGTGCATAGATGGACATTTGTGGGCATAGGAATTTTGATGCCTTTGCAATCTTGCATGCCGAATTTCCTCAGTACATCTTTGAGGTATTTCTCCTGAGATATGAATATACCATTGCGTTGTTGACGAATTTGAAGACCTAAGAAGAATTTCAACTCTCCCATCATAGACATTTGATATTCTTCACTCATCATATAGGCAAATTCATCACTATAACGTTGGTCAGTACAGCCCAAGATAATATCATCAACATATATTTGGCACACAAACAGTTCACCATCATAAGATTTAGTAAAGAGAGTAGGGTCGAGTGAACCGGGTGTGAAGCCATTCTTCACGAAGAATTCCTTCAATGTATCATACCACGCCCGAGGGGCTTGCTTGAGGCCATAGAGGGCCTTATTAAGTCTCAAGACTTTGTCGAGATTCTTTGGATCTTCAAAACACGGGGTTGAGCAACATATACTTCTTCCTCAAGCTTACCATTGAGGAATGCACTTTTCACATCCATTTGATATAAGATGATATCATGATGGTTAGCATAAGCAAGTAATATGCGAATAGCCTCAAGTCTAGCAACAGGTGCAAAAGTTTCATCAAAATCAATTCCTTCAACCTGTGTGTAGCCTTGAGCTACCAGTCATGCCTTATTCCTCACCACAAGGCCATTTTCATCTTGCTTGTTGCGGTAGATCCACTTTGTGCCAATGATATTATGTTTGCAAGGATCTGGACGTTTGACCAGTTCCGAGACATTGTTGAGCTCGAACTGATGTAATTCTTCTTGCATAGCCTGAATCCACTCCGGCTCCAAAAATGCTTCATCTACCTTAGTGGGCTCTGTGATAGAGACAAAAGCATAGTGCCCACAAAAGTTAGATAAATGTGAAGCTTTTGAGCGTGTGAGAGGACCTGGTGCTCTAATGTCATCGATGATCTTCTCCACTTGCACTTCTCTTGCAACGCGAGGATGAGATGGTTGTCGCCGAGGAGTTTGATCAGCATTTTCTTGACACCATTTTCCTCAAAGATTTTCTTGGTGCATCACTCGACGCTCTTCATGAACTGGAATGAATTCTTTAGCAGATTCTTCAAGAGGAATGACATCCTCGGTTGCCTTGAACTTGATAGAATCCTCGGTGCTGGTTCATCTAACACGAACGTAGGTGCTCTCTTTGCGAGCCATTAGTTTCATCGAACCGCACATCTACAAAGGTCAACAATCTTGTGAAGAACAATGTTGGAGACTCAGAGGTGTGCGTAGTCCTTTCCGTAACCAAGCATAAAACCTTCATGTGCTTTGGTGCAAATTTAGAATTGTGGTGAGGATCTCTAATCCAACATTTAGCACCGAAGACTTTGAAATAACTCACATTGGGTTTCTTGTTAGTGAGGAGTTCATAGGCCGTCTTCTTGAAGAATTTGTGAAGATATACTCTGTTGATGATGTGGCACACAGTATCAATTGCATCAATCCAAAAACGATGAGGCGTTTTGTATTCATCAAGCATACTATGAGCCATCTCAACAAGAGTTCTGTTCTTGCGCTCCACGATGCCATTTTGCTGAGGAGTATAGGGAGCAGATAACTCATGAGTAATACCAAGTTCATCAAGATAGTCATCAAGACCGAATTCTTGAACTCAGCCCATTGTCACTTCGATGTGCTTGATCTTCACACCAAAGTTGGTTGAAGCCCTCAAGGAAAAACGCTTGAAGACTTCCCGCACTTCATGTTTGTAAGTAACAATGTGTACCCATGTATATCGAGAGTAATCATCAACAATGACAAAACCATATAGAGATGCATCATTAGTGACCGCTGAGTAATGATTAGGTCCAAGAGGTCCATGTGAAGCAATTCAATGGACGAGTAGTGGTCATGATAGTCTTATTTGGATGCTTGGCCTTGGTCATTTTTCCAGCTTCACAGTTCGCATAAGTGATCCTTGAGGAATTTGACATTCTCAATGCCAATGACATGCTTCTTCTTCGCAAGCGTGTGCAAATTCCTCATGCTGCGTGACCAAGTCGTCGATGCCATAGCCAGCCTTCAAGCTTTTGCAAGTAGACACATGGCTGGTGTGGTCCTCAGAGAGAAATCAACAATATACAAATCTCCTCTCCTAAAGCCTTCAAGACTTTGGAATTGTCACTTCCATAATCACAACACAGCGATACTTGCCAAAGACAACAACCATATCAAGATCACAAAGCATTGAGACTGACATGAGGTTGTATACTAAGGACTCAACAAGCATGACTTTGTCCATGTGTTTATCCTTAGAGATTGCAACCTTACCAAGACCCAATACCTGACTTTTGCCTTTGCCAGCAAAGATGATATGCTTTAGATGTGACGGTGATAAGGAGCATCCATCAATAGATTCTTGTCACCAATCATGTGATTCGACATCCACTATCGAGGACCCACTCAAGAGCTTTGGGTTGATCATCCCGCAGATGAATTAGTGTAGCTTACAATCTCGTATGCTTCATTTGTGAAGAATATGATATCAAGTTCATCGATGAATTTCATCAATCAAGAAACAGATATAGCAAGATGAGGACATGTGAAATGAAGGTTCATTTCATCATGATTCGCTGCGCCCTTTCAGCAATTTTGTCAGTCCCAAAGAAATTCTTCAGACGTTAAAGCACGATGGAGACCTGACCGCAGAAGATATTAGTTCTTTTCTTCACCACCCACATCTCAAGGGGTGGCAAAGAGTTTATCACTCTGAAAGCACCATACGAGAATGGTGGCATAGAGGCCAAACCATTTCGTTTCACATAAGAGGGGTTAGGGTAAGCATATGAATAAGTAGAGAAATTCTTCGGGCACTTATGAACACAATGGTTTGAAGAATAATGCACATATTCATAGCCCTTAGCTCTACCCTGCGAAACAGAGTTGTTAGCACGATGATAATCATGTGAGGACTTTGATCCATTTGAGGAATTTGATCCACGTGAAGGATTTGATCTGGGGTTCCTATTCTTCATGTGGTGTCATGAGGACATTCACCGAAGACTTTCAAGGCACTTCTTGGGAACCCAGATTTTCTTCATAGGAGAACCGTCCTGCAGCTTAGTGCCAACATATCTAGCAAATACTTCACCATTCGATTTTTGAACAGTTTATAGTTGAGTCAAATGACTCATCGGAAGAATGAGGAGATTCACATGTAAAGCAGATAAGTTAGATGGATCAACTGGAGGTCCCTTTGCAACAACCCATGAGGTTTTGGGGTACCGCCAAAGCTTCCAATATGTTCCATCAAGCATTAAGTTTCCTCTCAAAGGCAATACTCTCTTTCCTAGGGTTTCATTGAGGATTTGCTTTTAAGCACATCACAAAGAGTCGATGCCCTTTGAGGCTTTTGTACATGCTGTCATGTACAATTCCTTCAGCCCCTGCATCGTCAAGGATACTAGCAATGTCCTCGATGAGGAATTAGTGATAGCAGGCGGTGAAGAATTTGTAACAGTTGAAGCATTTGAACATTGGTGAAGAATTAGCGATTCACATTCAATGCACTTTAAGCATGGAGGAACAAATTCTTCCCGAGAAGCGCTGATTTGTTGAGCTAGTAATGAATCGCGCTCCTTCGAAGATCTTCATAACTCACTCTTAGCTTCTCAAGATCTTGCTTTTTTGAAGAAATTCATAAGAAAGTTTCTCATGATCAGATAAGAGAGTGTTATGATGACTTTGAAGGTTATCAAACCTAGATTGAAGTCTCTGGAGATTTTCAGTCAGGGCTTTAGTGCGATCCATTTCTTCACCCAACATATCATCACTTTTGTCTAGCATGTTTTGAACCTTTTCAAAAGCCCTTTGTTGTTTTACAGCAATCTTAGCAAGTTTAGAGTAGCTGGGCTTGAGATCCTCATCAGATTCATTTTCACTAGATTCAGAGGAGGTGTACTTGAGTACCTTTGCACCTTTCGCCATGAAGCAATAGGTGGGAGCGTAGTCATCATTATCTTCATCAGGCTTGTCAGTGGGGTCAGTTTCTTCAGTGTTGAAGATGGACTTGCTAACGAAAGCAGTAGCGAAGGCCAGACTCGCCACACCAGATTCGGATTCTTCAGACGCCTCCTCTTCCTCATGTTCCTCAGATTCAGCTTCAGAGTCCATTTCCTTGCCAATGAATGCCCGAGCCTTCTTGGAGATGCTCTTCTTGTGAGATGAAGACTTCGAGGATTTTGATGACGAAGATTTTAACGATTTCCTCTTCTTCTTCGCATCATCAGAACTATAATCCTTGTATTTCTTCTTCTTCAATTCCTTTTCCCACTGAGGACAATCTTGAATATAGTGACCAGGTTTCTTGCATTTCTGGCACATCCTTCTCTTATAGTCACTTGATGAGGAATCACTGCTTCTTGAGGATTTTCCAAAGCGACCACGCCTTGAGAACTTCGAATTTCTTCACGAGCGGTGCTAGCTCTCGCTAAATTCTTCAGATCACCAAGGCTACTACCGTAATCCTCACATTCGACTCGAGACACAACCTTGGCCTTGTGGCACGTGGTTTGCCATAGCTCGAACCATAGAGATCTCTCTTTTGAAGAAGTCGAACTCGTGAGTATTTAGCCTTTCGAGGATATCGGCAGGATCAAGAGACTTTTTGTCAGCCCGTTCTTGTATCATCAGTCCCAGAGTATCAAATGAGGAATCAAGCGATCTCAATAGTTTCTTCACCACCTCATGGTCAGTGATGTCAGTGGCACCGAGGGCTTGAAGCTCATTTGAGATGTCAGTGAGGCGATCAAAGGTTTGTTGGACATTTTCATTGTCGAGTCTTTTGAAGCGGTTGAAGAGATTCCGAAGAAAACTCGAGAGTCATGCTGAGTTGAGACTCCTTCATTCACTTTGGACAGCCTATCCCAGATAAGCTTAGCAGTTTCCAAAGCACCCACTCTTCCATACTGTCCTTTACTTAGATGACCACATATGATATTCTTTGCTTGAGAATCGAGTTGCTTGAATCTCTTCACATCGGTAGCGTTCAGTGAGGGTGAGACAGAGGGAACACCATTTTCCACAACATACCAGAGATCGTTGTCAATTGCCTCAAGATGCATTCGCATCTTGTTTTTCGAAGAGGGGTAGTCCGTCCCATCAAAGGTAGGACACCCACCGAGACCTTGATCATACTGCGGTCGACATAACTAAAACTCCAAAGCGGTTAAACCAAAATCACACGTAACAAGGAGTACCTCGCTCGATACCAATTGAAAGTCGTTATATCGACTAGAGGGGGTGAATAGGCGATTTTATGAATTCTTCATCGAGGAATTTGCGGTGAGGAAATTCCTTAGCGAAGAACTACTAGCAATGAATAAGTACTCGAAGTAAGCATAACAGAATACAAGCATGGTCATCAAGATGAAATGAAGACAAGCAGTGAGTATAGAGAGCGTAATCACAGGATAACACAAGGTGAAGACAAACAGACTGAAGAAATTGATCTGAGGAAATTGAGAAAGTCTTCAGTCGAAGTCTACAAACACAGATATGAACAAACACTCAACATAGTAATGAGGAAATGAATGGGTTGAGGAAATAGAACCAGTTAGGTTGGTGAAGACAATGATTTGGTAGATCAGTTCCAACTGCTATCTCAGTTGTACGTATGGTTGGAGCGGCTGAGTATTTAAACTCGAGGACACACAGTCCCGGACACCCAGTCGCTGAGCACGTAGCTCAGACACCCATCCTCATCAGATTCTCCTTGAACGAAGGTCACATGCACTCGCCCAATCACTCGTGGTAAGTCTTCAGCGACTTCCAAACCTTCACAGACTTGGTCACTCGGCGATCCACAATTCCTCTTGGATGCTCTAGACCATGACGCCTAACCGTCTGGAAGAAGCACAGTCTTCAAAGGTAACAAGCGCCGGATCCACGCAGGATCAATTTCTTGATGATGCTCAATCACTTTGGGTTTGTAGGGTTTGGTTTTGGGTTTTCCTCACTCGATGATTTTCGCCAAAGTCCTCTGAGGATGGGTTGCTCTCAAATGACAAGTGTCAAGTTCTCTCGAGCAGCCAACCAGCTAGTGGTTGTAGGGGCGGCTATTTATAGCCTAGGGAGCAGCTCGACATGATAAGACATAAATGCCCTTCAATGATATGACCGTTAGGTGGATAAGATATTTTGGGACAGCCAAGCCAAGAAGACAAGAACGGTCGAAATTTGACTCTCAAATTCCCCGGGCTATCATGTTCCCCATGTGTAGGCAATTCAGACTGGCGAATTCCTAACTCCTCGATCGAGAACAAATTCATCGTGACTGAAGAACTTGGCTCACATCAAGAAAGTGACTGAATCTGTATGAGATTTCCAAAGGCTTCACTCAAGGGATTGGTAGGTGTAGGATTTTGAGTTGAGCATCACATGGAAATTTTTCCTTAGTATTTCCTCGACCCCCTTTAACAGTACGGTGTTTCCTATGACTCAAGAAAGATAAAATGAAACTACGAAAACAAAAGTCTTCACGCTTCATGTTCCACAAATGAATACCAAGTCTTCAAGGTCACACCAATTTCTTCACTTTCAAAGTCTTCTAAAGTCTTCGTAATATCAAAGTCTTCAGTCGAAGAACTTCATTTTTAGGGGTCAACTTTCTCTGTAAATATCAAACTCCTCATAGACTTATAGACCTGTGTACACTCACAAACGCATTAGTCCCTTAACCTATAAGTCTTCAATACACTAAAATCACTAAGGGGCACTAGATGCACTTACAGCGTTATTGTTGATGAGCAGATCCTCGCCCCTCTTGGCCACTGCTGGAGTATCCAACATGCTCTAAGGCTGTGTGTTGGTATGATATCCAGTGTGCTGTGAATTTTGCATGGTCTATTGAGCCATCCCTCCAATACGGTTCCACGCCCTGTAGAGGGCTTTGGCTTCTTTGTAATTGGATTGGGTGACTTGTGAGAGCGCACCCTTTTAGTTCGGACGAGGGGTTTAGTGAGAGCCGGAGGATCCCAGAATTTTGTTTGGGTTTTCCAGGCGCTTTCCATCGCACAGTACTTCTGTACTATGGTCGCTAAGTCAGTGAAGTGTGCTATGTCACGACGACTTATGGCGTTGAGGATTCCCTTGTCCATGTAGTTTTTGCAAAAGAATGAAACTGCGTCTTCCTCGCGACAATCCTTGACCTTGCTCATTACAAGGAGAAATCTGGCCCATAAGTGATGTACTATCTCTTGGGGCTCTTGTCTAAGATGGGAAAGATCACTTGTGTCTGGGTGGGTGGGTAGATTTAAGTCCAAACCCTGACCCGATCTGAGACCCAGGGGCAGGGGAGCTCCCGAGCTTGGCAGCTCGGACTTCGGGATGTTGCCCAATTTTTCTGGCCCGCTGCTCGATTCTAGGTTCGGAGCCTAGGCCATGTCCTCCCGTGGACGGGTATCCCGCTCGGAGAGGTCGGGAATCTAGACATAGTTCGTCCTCAAAATAGAGGAAGAACCGCTACATTGCTCCTCCACCACCGCTATCTGATGGGTGACCAACAAAGAGTTAATCTCCCTTTGGTCGGGTTTAAGCCTGATCCGATCATAGTCTGTAACGACTCCTAGGGCGGCGATGCGATCCAAGAGCTCGTTCAGGGAGGAGAGCTCCATTGGACCCATTTGTTCGGTGAATTCCGAGCTGACGTGGATGCTATTTTTGATGATCTAAGAAGTCATCGTCGGCGCGGCGGCCGAACGGGCGGTCATGACGAAGCCGCCTGGCCGGAGAGTCTGGCCTACAACCAGGCCTCCCCCAGAGGTGATGTTGTCCTTGACAAAAAGACGAGCCATCGACCCTTATCGTGATGGCACAGTGGAACTCTCAATGAAAGCACCAATGTCGGTGTCAAACCGGCAGACCTCGGGTAGGGGGTCCCGAACTGTGCATCCAAGGCTAATGGTAACAGGAGAAGGGGGACACGATGTTTACCCAGGTTCGGTCCCTCTCGATGGAGGTAATACCCTACTTCCTACTTGATTGATCTTGATGATATGAGTATTACAAGAGTTGATCTACCACGAGATCGTAGAGGCTAAACCCTTGAAGCTAGCCTATGGTTATGATTGTTGTTGTCCTACGGACTAAACCCCCCGGTTTATATAGACACCGGAGGGGGCTAGGGTTACACAGAGTCGGTTATAAAGAAGGAGATCTACATATCCGAATTGTGAAGCTTGCCTTCCACGCAAAGGAGAGTCCCACCCGGACATGAGACGAAGTCTTCAATCTTGTATCTTCATATTACAACAGTCCGACCAAAGTATATAGTCCGGCTGTCCGAGGACCGCCTAATCCAAGACTCCCTCACCGGACAAACAAGATTTTATTTATTGTATAATTGGTTATCAGATATTCATAACTTGGTTTGTAAAGATTTGAACAAAGATTTGAAAGGTTTTAATTTCCCATGAAAACGAAAAAAATCACACACTATTACTAATTTGTTAGCTTTCTAAATTTTGCATTTTTAGCGGGATGTTACACAGGAGATAAAAAGCACCTCAATCGGTTTATATTTACAATGATTATGACAGATTTTCACAACGACAGAATTCTTTGTAAGTTATGCGACTCTAGCTACCCGTTTACATTTTAACATAGTGATCATAGACCCCGCAAAAAAAGACATAGTGATCATAGTAAAGTCTTTATTATTGTACCGTGGAGGTAAGATCTTAACGACTAGATGCTCTCATCACATTTTACCTGCATACAACACTAAAAAATGTAAGTTATTTACATACAAGTGCCACTTTTTCTCTATGGTTTGGACCTACGTGATTTCCCTATAAATCGTCGGTCATCACATTGGTGTGCAGGATCCTTGAGATTCACACGAAAATACTAGATGGAGTTGTTTTCAAGGTGGATTTCGAGAAAGCGTACGATAAAGTCAAATGGCCGTTCCTTCAATAGGCCTTACGCATGAAGGGTTTTGATGAAGCTTGGCGATGCCAGGTCGAATCTTTCACATAAAAAGGGAGTGTTGGAATTAAAGTGAATGACGACATAGGTAACTATTTCTAGACACACAAGGGCCTGAGACAAGGTGATCCAATGTCTCCTATTCTGTTCAACATTGTCATTGACATGTTGGCAATTCTGATAGGAAGGGCAAAGGAGGCCGGTCAGGTGGGTGGCTTGGTGCCTCATCTAGTTGATGGTGGTGTGTCCATCCTGCAGTACGCTGATGATACAATCATCTTTATGGAGCATGAATTGGCAAAAGCAAGAAATATGAAGCTGGTGTTATGCTTATTTGAACAATTGACTGAGTTGAAGATCAATTTCCATAAAAGCGTGTAGTTCTACTTTGGTGGAGCCAATGAGGAACAAGAGGCATATAGGCAATTGTTTCGATGCGAATTGGGGGCGTTACCTTTCACGTCTTAGGTATACCCATTCACCATTGTAAGCTGACAAACAGAGAATGGAAGAGCATCGAGGACCAGTTTGAGAAGAAACTGAGCTGCTGGAAGGACAAACTCATGTCATATGGAGGCCGACTGATCCTTTTTAATTCGGTGCTCACGAGTATATATGCCTATGTTTCTCTTATCTTTCTTCGAAGTCCCAGTTGGTGTTAGGAAAAGGTTGGACTTCTATCGATCTCGGTTCTTCTGGCAGAGTGATGAACTAAAGAGAAAATACCGACTTGCCAAGTGGGATATCATCTATCGACCAAAGGACCAGGGGCCTTGGTATTGAGAATTTTGAAGTCAAAAACAGATGTCTTCTCAGTAAGTGGCTGTATAAACTTTCAGTTGAAACTGAGGCCACGTGGGTGCATATTCTATGTAGTAAGTATTTGCAGTCCAGGATGTTGTCCCAGGCGACGGTGAGACCAACAGAATCGCCGTTTTGGAAGGGGCTGATGAGAGTCAAAGCTGCCTTCTTTAATAGAACAATGTTTATAGTCGGTAATGGTAACACAACTCGCTTTTGGGAGGATACTTGGCTTGGTGAAATGTCGTTGGCGCTTCAGTATCCGTCCCTGTATCATATTGTTCAACGACGTGATGCTCTTGTTGCCATGATTATGCAGTCCATTCCCCTTAATATTCAGTTTAGGAGGGCGCTTGTGGGCAACCGGTGGGAAGCGTGGCTTCATTTGGTGAGTAGACTGATGGAGGTTCAGCTATCTCATCATCCCGATCAGTTGTGTTGGAAGCTTACTAGGTCTAGAGAGTTTACAGTTAAGTCGATGTATATCAATGTCATTAACTCCAGTGTTATTCCTAGTTCTAATGAGGTTTGGAAAGTCAAAGATCCTTTGAAAATCAAAGTGTTTATGTGGTTTGTACATAAACAAGTCATTTTAACAAAGGAAAATTTGGTTAAGCGCAACTGGACATGATCTACTAGGTGTAGTTTTTGTGATCGGGACAAAACCATCAAGCATCTCTTCTTTGACTGCCCTTTGGCAAAGGTTTTGTGGCACACGGTGCATATTGCCTTTAACATTACTCCTCCGAATTCGGTCAGAACGTTATTTGGAACGTGGCTTGTTGGGATAGAGTCCGAAACAGCTAGACACATTCGTGTAGGAGTATGTGCTTTGTTGTGGGCAATTTGGAATTACAGAAATGATTTGGCTTTTAACAGAACAACAAATATTCATTTTTTGCAGGTTTTATTCTGAGCTACCGCGTTGATCCGTATGTGGTCATTACTCACTCCGACGGATTCCAGGGAGCATTTGGTTACTGGATTTGTCCGATGGGAGATGGTAGCGCGGGATATCTTCAACCGGTTTGGATGGCGGTCATGTAATAGGATAGGCAATTAGTTTACCTATCATTGTTATAACAGCCGGTTGTGGCTTTTGGTCCTCTTGTTTTTGGCGTTGTGGCTCTTTATGAGCTTGCCGATATTTTGTTTTCAGACTATACGACCTTGTTGAACACCTTTATTTATCTATAAATGTGGTTGTATGCATCATTCTGATGCAGAGGCCGGGGAGTCCCCCCTTTTCAAAAAAAAGAAAAAAAACATTGGTGTGCAGGTACGGCGAGCCAGTATTCCTTTTAGCTATTGTCAGGCAAGGTGAAAGGAATATGTTGTTGGTTTGATCTGAAGGCTGAACAAACCATTAGATCTGATAGCCTAACAGGAAAAAAGGGAAGGATTAATGTTAAAAAAAGAGGCGCACGCACCAACGTGCATCTGCCTCGATCAGAACTAACACGCCCTGATTGGGGGCGCCCAAAAACCAACTCAGGTTTTGGGTCCCCTGTCACCAGCACTATATTAAAGGGATACGGGAGAGAGCTGGCCCCTGCGAGATCACTATTCACGTACGGTTTCTCTCCTCCTGATATTCTCACCCCATTTGATCAGGGGAGTGCTGCAGCGACAGGAAGACCTAAGCCAGCCGCCACCGCTATTTGAGGCTAGTGTTGGTGGCGTTCTGAGGGTATCAGGACGTCGAGGAGATCATCTACTTCGACTACATCACCCCTCCATCGCTCCTGCATCGAGTAGGCAATTATGTCGACCTCCGTGACATTGATGCATTAGATCCAACAATGGTTTCATACGCCAATTTTGATTGCAATAGATCCCTACCTTATTGACCAGTAGATCAACATCATGTTTAGATCAATGTCAGGTTTAGGGTTTTAGGATCAAAATTGAAAGTTTTAGCCCCTGGTTATCCCAATATGCATGCTGCTGTTTTTGATGCCCTCTATAAATCATCATGTTGTATTCTAATTTTCCATGGATCTCTACTACCATTATGCTTAATCAGTTTTAATTAACCCTTTGAAGAATTAATGGTCATGATTAAGTTTCTGTTAATTAAAATTGATCATCTTTTAAGTGTTGATTCCATTTGGATTAGCAAATATAGAAGGCAAAGGGATACACAGTACATGAACAGTAGCAAACCCCTTGAAGAACCCTAGAATTATTCCCCAATTTGGTAGAACCCTAATTTTTGAAATTGGGATTTCGTTTTTCGCCAATTGAACACATTATGAACACAAATTGGAGAAAGAAAGAATTGGATGGTCACGGTGATACGCCACTTCCTCGCCTCTACCCTCTGGGGGCCGTGCAACACTCACTGATGCATGAGGGAAAGGACGCCGCGATGCCGTCGCTTCCAATGGAGCGGCGAGCAAAACGCCACCGCCGTGCTTATGGATGAACGCCTGCTCGGCCCTGTGGTCATGCTCGCCGCCGTCACCCCGAAATGTAACAACATGGTATGCAAATCCCGCCCCTCGCGTGTGGCGTCAGTAGCCACGCTTGATGGAGGAGCGTGCCGGAATAATTCCGTGACACACTACTCTAGCGAGCGCAGGCGCCATGGCCGGCGTGCCTTCGGGCCGCCGTCATACACCGCCGCTCTCTAGCAAAGAGTGACAATCAGGTAGCAGGGGGAGAAATGGTCTAGGGTTTGACCCAGCTGGCTATTTTGCTCGTTTGTGAGGCGATCCGAGCCGTCGGCTTGATTCGACTATTGAGACAATGCGCGGCTCCGAGCTGGGCCTTTGGGCGCTCAATGGGCCAATTTTGACCCCGGGCGGCGGCCCAGGTTGTGACGGTCCAGCGAAAAGTTTTTTTAACGTGGTTTTGCTGCCGGGCCGAGCTCTTTTACGTGTAGCCGTGGGAATTTTGGGCCAAAATCACTGTCGCGATTTTATGTCCTTTTTCCAATGCATTTAAGTTAATAATTATCATGTTCTGCACTATTTAAAATAGAAAATGCCTACAAATATAATGAACACATTGTTATTCTGGGTAAAATTGAACCAACGAGATATTTTATTCAAGATTTATTATGTGTTTTTGCATAATGGACTTTTTAAAGCATCAAATAATGATAACGTTTTTTTATGTTGATGTTTAAATTGAGAATGAAATGACTCTTATTTTTAATTCGGACCAACATTGAATTATTATTATGAGTCATCACTTTATGATATTTTAGTTCCATGTCTTTACTGCCCAACGGTGATATGACATGGAGTTGAAATTAAATCCTTGGTTTGTTTGTTCATTTACCAACGTAAATTTGTAATCATGTAAGTTTACTTACGAATTTTTATGATAATTTCAGCTTCCACTCCATTCCGGTCCGACACAATCGAACCACTTACAGGGAGTAACTTTCCGCGTTGGAAGTCCCATGTCGAATTATGTTTGGGTTGTAATGAGTTTGATTATGCCTTGAGGGAAGAAAAATCTGTCGCACCTGTGGAAGGTGCTACATGGTATGCAAAACTCAAGAAGGGCTATGGTGTTAAGATGGAAAAATGGAATAAGTCCAACCATATTGCGCTTCTCATTATGAAAGCGACAATATCACCAGACATTTCTAAGGCACTCCCTAAGAAAGACACTGCTAAAGAATTCCTCAATGAAATGGAGGAGCAATTTAAAAGCTCCAACAAAGTGTATGCTCATGAACTTTCTAGTAAGCTTCTTCAGAAATACACTATTGACGGAAATGTTAGACAACACATACTAAGGCTGGTGAACTGTTTCACCAAGCTTAAAGCCTTGGAGTGTTCTTTAAGTGAGGGTCTTCTTGTAGTACCGTATCTTGAGTCTCCTCCAGAATAATTTGAACAATTTAAGGTCAACTATAACTCTCTAAAGGAAAAATGGCCACTCGGTGAGATGACCGCAAGGATTGTCATGAGGAAGAGAGGACCATGAGACAGAAGAAAGACCATGTTTTTCATGTTGGCTCTAACAAGAGAAAGCATTAGGGGCAAGGTTTCCCTAAGCCTCAGAAAAAGAAATTCAAGAAAGAAGGCCCTAAGCCATTCAACCCTAAACCATTCAAGGGTAAAGAAGCTGACAGCTCTTCTTTTGCTCCTAGCAGCTCAACTGCTGGAGAAAATGCTTGTAACTTCTGCATGCAGGAGGGAAACTACCAAAGGGACTGCCAGGCTTTCTAAAATGGATGAACAAAAGAGGTACCGATGAAATAAATTTTTAAGATGAATCTCTTTATGTCAATTTTTCTATATATTCATGGTGGATTGATTCGGGTGCAACCACTCACGTTGCTAACTCTATGTAGGGATTCAATACGATCCAAACTACAAGAGGAGGAACAAGAAAGCTTAAGGTTGCGGACGAAGTTGAACCCGATGTTGAAGCTATGGGATCTCTCATGTTGGAGCTAGAAACCGGCCACACACTTAGATTGAATAATGTTATTTATGTGCCTACCTTAAGTAGGAATTTGATTTCAGTTTCTCGTTTAGATGATGATATGTATGAGTGCCATTTTGGCAACAAACAATTTGCTTTGAACAAATGTAATAAGAATGTAGGCCTCGGTGTTAGATGAGGCCAACTATACATGTTATCTCTTAATAATGATTCAGTTATGCATGTGAGTGATGAAATTAATGTTGAGAAGAAATGGAAAGGAGTTAGTACTTCTTTGAAATTGTGGCATTGTCGTTTGGGCTACATTTCGGCAGGGGGAATGGAATGCTTAGTTAAAAATGAAATATTCCTCCTATTATAATTCTCAGATGCGGACAAATGTGTTGACTGCATTAAAGGGAAATACACAAAAACAATTAGGGAGGGAGCAATAAGAGCCATGGGGGTTTTAGAATTAATTCACACCGACATATGTGGACCCATTAATGTTAAGCCTGTAGATGGTTTTGATTCATTCATTACATTCAAAGACGACTTTTCCGCTACGGGTATATTTATCCCATACGTGGCCAATCGGAAGCTTTGGAGAAATTCAAAGTCTATAAAGCTGAGGTTAAAAATCAACTGAACACAAAAATCAAAGTTGTATGGTCTGATCACAGGGGAGAGTACTATGGTAGGCATGCTCCTTATGGGCGGATTCCTGGACCTTTTGCCAAGTTCTTATCTGAAAATGGAATCATTGCTCAATACTCCGTGCCTGGTGAACCACAACAAAATGGTGCGGCTGAGCGACGCAATCACACCCTTATGGATATGGTGCAAAGCATGCTTAGTCACTCGAGTTTACCAGTAAGCCTTTGGATAGAGGCATTAAAAACAGCCGCGCACATACTAAATCTTGCTCCAACTAAGTTAGCACTCAACACACCTTACGAGATGTGGGCGGGAAAGAAACCGAGCTTGAATTACTTACATGAGTGGGGTTGCCCTGCTGAAGCTAAAGTTTTCAATCCGCAACTTAAGAAACTGGATCCAAAAATAGTTAGTTGTTTCTTTGTTGGATACCCTCATAGGGGAAGGGGATATCAGTTTTATTGTCCAAGTCACACCACCAAGTTTGTGGACTAGACAAGTGAAAGGATCACGAAGAGGAGTCTGGAGGGGGGGGAGTGATTAGACCCTTCACAAGCAAAAATGGCAGTTTTTAGTTTCTTCAAGTTAAGGTTGAGTTTAGCACATTTTAAAGCACTCACAGTACATTTCAAGCAAGCATGACAAGATTATATGCAGCGGAAAGAGTAAACCGTGCAAGTTGCAAGAAAGTAAAGGGATGGGATTGGAGTGTGCAAACGCAATGGAGACGCGAAGAATTTTTGGCGTGGTTCTGATAGGTGGTGCTATCGTACGTCCACCTTGATGGAGACCTAAACCCACGAAGGGTAACGGTTACACGAGTCCACCAAGGGCTCCACCCACGAAGGGACCATGAAGAAGAAACCTTGTCTATCCCACCATGGCCATCGCCCACGAAGGACTTGCCTCACTCGCATAGATCTTCATGAAGTAGGCGATTTCCTTGCCCTTACAAACTTCTTGGTTCAACTCCACATCATGACGGAGGCTCCCAAGAGACACCTAACCAATCTAGGAGACACCACTCTCCAAAAGGCAATAGACGGTGTGTTGATGATGAACTCCTTGCTCTTGTGCTTCAAATGATAGTCTCCCCAACACTCAACTCTCTCTCGCTCTAAGATTTGGCTATGGTGAAAGAAGGATTTGAGTGGAAAGCAACTTGGGGAAGGCTAGAAATCAAGGTTCAAATGGTAGGAATGGAATCTCTTGATCTCAACACATGAGTAGGTGGTTCTCTCTCAAAAAATGAATGGTGGAAGTGTAGGCTTGTTTTGATGGCTCTCTCACAAATGGAGAAGGGGTGGAGGGTATATATAGCCTCCACACAAAATCCAACCATTACACACATTTGACTCATCTTGGTGGGACCGAATAGTTAAACTCGGTGGCACCGATCAGTTCAAAAATGTGAACGTTAGGAATCTCGGTGGGACCGACTAGAACAACTCGATGGGACCGATGTGCTAGGGCTTAGGGCAAACCTCGTCTCGGTGGCACCGATTGCATCAACTTGGTGAGACCTAAGTGAAGCAATAAGGCAACAGAGAGTTGGCCAAGCCATCTCAGTGATGCCGATTGCTATTTCGCTAAGACCAAAATAACTGCAACTGATATCCGGGAGTTGGCAAGGCCATCTCAGTAAGACCGAGATCCGTATCAACGAGACCGAACTGTTAGGGTTTCTGGTTGTGGCTATGTCATATGAACTTGGTGGCTCCGGATAGAAAGTACTGGTTGGGCCGAGTTGGAGTTTTGGGTTTGGACATATTTGGATGGATAAAGTGGCTGGGTTTTTTGGAGCAATATCACTAAGCACTTGAGCAAGTAAGCCATTAAGAAACACCTCATCCCCTTCTATAGTATTGGCTTTCCTATGTCAATGTGGATCACTAAAATAAAAGGAAGAGTCTTGAGCTTTTGCCAATCTTTGTCCTTAGCATTTTGAAGGGGCTCCACATCCTCTTGTCCTTGCCATGCCATTGTTGAACTTGTCTGAGATACACTAGTTAAAACTATTAGTTCAACAAGAAATATGTTGACATTGATTGCCAAAATCATCCAGGGAGCACTTGTGCTTTCAATATCCCCCTTTTTGGTAATTGATGACAACATACATCAAAGCTTGAAGTAATTGATATGAAGAGTAGTAAGCAAAGCTTTGGAGGAGCATGTAACATGCATAAGCTCCCCTTACATGTATGCAATCATGTGAAGATAGAATAGAAGAACATGTGAATGCATAGCATGGCAGAGTAGGCAATGAGTTACATGTATCTTGGCTATATGCATGAGAGCAAACAATATGGTTGAAAGATGTACCTTCATGTTTATGAATCCCTCTTGCAAAGGATATGTGTAGAAGCAAGGGATCATAATGCACATGAGTGTGATGCATATACTTACCTTGTGGTTTTTGAGCTGACTTTGGACGGAGTAAACTTGAGAAAATAGGGTTAGATAACACAAGAACACTCCAAACAAAATAATTTCAAGATCCACAAGATTACCAAGACTGGGATGACATGTAATAGATGAGTACCACAAAGTGAGTACTTCATATAGTTATAGACATGTCCCCAAAGATTTAAAGATTTGCAATAAGTTCCAAGGTTTTTTCTCCCCTTAAGCATAGACTCTTTCTCCCCCTGAATATAATATTGGATAATGGGAGAAGGTAGGGTGAGATAAAATCAGATCAAAGATGAATCAATTAAAACAAAGCAGAAAGAATCAATTAAACTAACATGTCTTTCCCCTCTTAAAGACATGTGACTTCTCTCCTCTTATTAACATGCATCTCTAGAAGAGCTTAGATGTACTCTCTCTCTCTCTCTCTATCTCTCTCTCTCTCTCTCTCTCTCTCTCTCTCTCTCTCTCTCTCTCTCTCTCTCGCTCTCGCTCTCTTGTTAAGCTTTTGGTTAATAAGCTTTGATGTGCTCTCCTCCCCCCTTTGACATAAATTTCCAAGAAGGATAACTTCAGGAACACGAGTCAGGTAGGTGTGGCCCTCGAGAGTTACTACAAAGCAGCATGTAGCTTAAGATGTTGATAGAGGGAAGAATCATTGAGTGGAGCTGAAGAAATAGGCAGTATAAGATGGAAAAATGATCTCTCAGCAATGAAATCGGTTACGCCGATCCATTTCAATCGGTGATTCCGAGATAGCAGAGACACAAAAGGTGCTCATCGGTGAGACCGAGTTAGTCCATATCGGTTGTACCGATGAACTATGTACAAGGAAACCTTGTATTTCAGTTTGTCCGACAGGCTTGGATCGATGAGACATAGTTCAATGCAGAGCAAAGTTTTGTCAACTTAGCTCACTTGGCAAATGAAATCGTACAAAGATTTGCCATTTAAATCACTTGATCATTTGTCATACTCATCGTTAAGCTCAAATGGGGTTGCCATTTTTCGTTTAAGCATTTTGATGTATTCGCATCTTGTTGAGTTGCTTTAACTCATGTCTTGGAGCAAAGCTTCTCTAAGATGGAATGACATACCTTGGGTCGTGGTGTTGATCTTGATCATGTAGCTGAACTTGTGTCGGATGCTCATGGTTGATATATTCCATCAAGAGTTGGGAGCATCTTTTGGAGTTGAAGTTCATCTTCCTACATGGGTTAGTTTTGCAAGGAATAGCACTTGTGTATCCAAATTGGCAATCATGAAATTTTGACATATTGAAATAGTCAAAGGATAGGTTGAGTGAGTTAATGCTTCCTTGAATTCAACAACCAAACAATAGATACTTGGTGATGTAGAAATTGCTCAAGATGTGAGTGACTTGCAATCTCCTAGATTTAGGCTCATCCAAGTACCTACATGGGTTAGATAACATGCAAGGGGTGCATATATATATATCCAAGACAAAAGATCAACATCATAAGAGAAATATCAAGGATTAGTCACAAAGGCTCATGCCTTGCATTTACCCAAATGGAATCTCTATTCCAAGTATGAGGCATCAATGATATTCAATTCACCTCTCAAAAGGAAAAATACCTTTTCATCATGCGGTTTAGTGAATATATCCGCCAATTGCTTATTAGTACAAACATGCTTAAGATTGATGACTCCTTTAGCAACATGATCACAAATGAAATGATGACGAACTTCAATATGCTTAGTTCGAGAATGTTGCACGGGATTGTGAACAATATTAATAGCACTCTCATTGTCACAAAGCAATGGAACATGTTTCACATATATCCCATAATATTTACGAGTTTGGGTCATCCAAAGTAACTGAGCACAACATGATCCGACGGCAATGTATTCTGCTTCAGCGGTGGATAAGGATACCGAGTTTTGTTTCTTGGAGGACAAAGAGACAAGGGATCTACCAAGAAATTGACAAGTACCCAAAGTGGATTTCCAATCAACCTTGTCATCCGCATAGTCTGAGTCAAAATAGTCAGCAAGATCAAAAGATGACCTCTTGGGATACCAAATACCAAAGTTTGGTGTATGAATTAAATATATCACTATCATTTTTACGGCCTTAAGATGACATTCTTTAGGGTTTGCTTGATATCTTGCACACATGCACGCACTTAGCATAATATCAGGACGGGAGGCACATTGATATAACAATGAACCAATCATAGAACGGTAAACCTTTTGGTCAACCAGATTGCCATCCTTAGTCAAGTCAAGACCACTAGTATGCATGGGTGTTTTCATACCTTTGCTTTCTTGCATGTTGAACTTCTTGAAAACATCCTTGGTATACTTTGTTTGTGAGACAAAGGTACCTTCCTTAGTTTGCTTGATTTGCAAACCAAGGAAAAATTTGAGTTCACTCATCATAGACATCTCAAACTTCTCCGACATTAGCCTTCCAAACTTTTCACTAAAATGGGGGTTAGTAGAACCAAATATGATATCATCCACATAAATTTGGCACACAAATAATTCTCCATTAACCCTTTTAGTAAAAAGTATAGAATCAATTTTCCCAATTTCAAAGCCTTTTTCAATCAGAAACTTCGTCAAACATTTATACCAAGCTCTATGAGCTTGTTTAAGACCATAAAGAGCTTTGTGAAGTTTGTAGACACGATTAGGTTTCTTGGGATTAACAATGCCGGGAGGTTGTTTAACATATAATTCTCATCAATTTCACCATTTAGAAAATCACTTTTAATGTCCATTTGGTATAAAGTGATATCATGGTGATTGGCATAAGCAAGTAAAATGCGAATGGACTCAAGTCTAGCAACGGGGGCATATGTCTAACCATAGTCCATACCTTCGACTTGAGTGTAGCCTTGATCAATGAGATAGGCCTTGTTGCATACAACTTGTCCATCTTCATCTTGCTTATTCCGAAACACCCACTTCGTTCCAATGACATTATGATCATCGTTGGGCTGTTCAACCAATGTCCACACTTGATTCGGCTCGAAGTTGTGTAGCTCTTCGTGCATAGCATTTATCCAATCCGGATCCTCAAGGGCTTCTTCTACCTTCATAGGTTCAACACTAGAAATGAATGAGTAGTGTTCACAAAAGTTAGTCAAACGATTTTTAGAGAGAGTGATTCTCCCGGTTTGAATGTCAACAAAGATTTGTTCGACAGGGTGATTTCTTGAAACTCTTGCTCTAACTCGTGGGAGTTTTTGCTTGGGTTGGGGTGGAAAATCCTCATCATTCTTCTTCTTCATTGTTGGTGGCCGATACGTCTCCATCGTATCTACTTTTCCAAACACTTTTTCCCTTGTTTTGGACTCTAACTTGCATGATTTGAATGGAACTAACCCGGACTCTAACTTGCATGATTTGAATGGAACTAACCCGGACTGAAGCTGTTTTCAGCAGAATTGCCATGGTGTTATTTTTGTGCAGAAATAAAAGTTCTCGGAATGACCTGAAACTCCACAGAGATTATTTTTGGAATTAATAAAAAATAGTGGCGAAAGAATCAAGGCCAGGAGGCCCACACCCTGTCCACGAGGGTGGGGGCGCGCCTACCCCCCTGGGCGCGCCCCTGCCTCGTGGGCCCCCTGGTGCTCCACCGACCTGAATTCCAACTCCATATATTCACGTTTGGGGAGAAAAAATCAAAGAAAAGGATTCATCGCGTTTTACGATACGGAGTCGCCGCCAAGCCCTAATCTCTCTTGGGAGGGCTGATCTGGAGTCCGTCCGGGGCTCTGGAGAGGGGAATCCGTCGCTGTCGTCATCATCAACCATCCTCCATCACCAATTTCATGATGCTCACCGCCGTGTGTGAGTAATTCCATCGTAGGCTTGCTGGACGGTGACGGGTTGGATGAGATTTACCATGTAATCGAGTTAGTTTTGTTAGAGTTTGATCCCTAGTATCCATTATGTTTTAAGATTGATGTTGCTATGACTTTGCTATGCTTAATGCTTGTCACTAGGGCCCGAGTGCCATGATTTCAGATATGAACCTATTATGTTTTCATGAATATATGTGAGTTCTTGATCCTATCTTGCAAGTCAATAGTCACCTACTATGTGTTATGATCCGGCAACCCCGAAGTGACAACAATCGGGACCACTCCCGGTGATAACCGTAGTTTGGGGAGTTCATGTATTCACCAAGTGTTAATGCTTTGGTCCGGTACTCTATTAAAAGGAGGCCTTAATATCCCTTAGTTTCCAATAGGACCCCTCTGCCACGGGAGGGTAGGACAAAAGATGTCATGCAAGTTCTTTTCCATAAGCACGTATGACTATATTCGGAATACATGCCTACATTACATTGATGAACTGGAACTAGTTCTGTGTCACCCTATGTTATAACTATTGCATGAGGAATCGCATCCGACATAATTATCCATCACTGATCCAATGCCTTCGAGCTTTTCACATATTGATATTTGCTTAGTTAGTTTATCGTTGCCACTATTACAATTACTACAAAACCGCTACTGTTACTTTTGCTACTGTTACCGTTGCTCCCATATTACTTTGCTACTAAATACTTCGTTGCGGATATTAAGTTATCCAGGTGTGGTTGAATTGACAACTCAACTGCTAATACTTGAGAATATTCTTTGGCTCCCCTTGTGTCGAATCAATAAATTGGGATGAATACTCTACCCTCGAAAACAGTTGCGATCTCCTATACTTGTGGGTTATCAAGACTATTTTCTGGCGCCGTTGTCGGGGAGCATAGATCTATTCTTTGAGTCACTTGGGATTTATATCTGCTGATCACTATGAGGAACTTGAAAGACGAAAGAACTAAGATTTTCCCTCAACTACGAGGGGAGGTAAGGAACTGCCATCTAGCTCTGCACTTGATTCTCCTTCTATTTTGAGTAAACTTGCGACACCTAAACCAATTTTTGCTATTAATTATGATATGTCGCATGTTATTGATGATGGGACTTCTACTATGCATGCTGCTTATGATGAGACTACTTCTATGCTTGATAATACTGTGCCATTAGGTGAATTTATTGATGAACACCTTGCTAGGGCTAGAGAGAATAAAATTATTGAAACTGATAATATTGATGAAAGTGATGATGAAGATTCTCCCCCTAGATATGAATTGCTTGTTGTGCCTGAGGGTTATGTTATGGATGAAGAAACCGCTAGAGATTTTCTTGCTTGCAATGATAGATCTGATCTTAAGAAGTTATTAGCTAAGCTTAAGAAAAGTTTGTGAATGCTAGAATGAAATATGACCCTGATTTTGCAACTTCACCTATCTATGTTACTGATAAGGATTATGATTTCTCTGTCGATCCTGAGATAATTACTTTGGTTGAATCTGATCCTTTTTATGGCTATGAATCTGAAACTGTTGTGGCACATCTTACTAAATTAAATGATATAGCCACCCTATTCACTCACGAGGAAAAAAATTTGCTACTACTTGTAGGATCGAAAGTATGTCTAGAGGGGGGGGGTGATTAGACTACTTGACAATATAAAAATTCTGCCTTTTGACAAAGAACAGTTTTTGGCAGATTCACAATTATGATCAAGTCAAGCATCACCCTACACATGCAATTCTAGAGTATAGGCAGCGGAAAGTAAATTGCACATGTAGTAAAGAGAGGTGGAGAAGAGCAAACGCAATTTTGGAGATGCAGTGATTTTTCTCGTGGTTCCGATAGGTGGTGCTATCGTACTTCCACGTTGATGGAGACTTCAACCCACGGAGGGTAACGGCTGCGAGAGTCCACGGAGGGCTCCACCCACGAAGGGTCCACGAAGAAGCAACCTTGTCTATTCCATCATGGCCTACGCCCACGGAGGGCTAGCCTTACTTGGGGTAGATCTTCACGAAGTAGGCGATCTCCTTGCCCTTACAAACTTCTTGGTTCAACTCCACATCTCGTGGAGGCTCCCAAGCGACACCTAACCAATCTAGGAGGCACCACCCTCCAAAAGGTAATAGATGTTGTAGATGATGATGAACTCCTTGCTCTTGTGCTTCAAATGATAATCTCCCCAACACTCAACTCTCCTCACTGATTTGGCTGTGGTGGAAGAAAGGATTGAGTGGAAAGCAACTTGGGAAGGCTAGAGATCAAGCTTCATATGGTGGGAGTGGAGCAACTTGATCTCAACACAAGGGTAGGTAGTTCTCTTCTCGAGAAATGTAAGGTAGGAGTGGTAGTTCTTTCGATGGCTCTCTACGAATGAAGAGGGGGTGGAGGGGTATTTATAGCCTCCACACAAAATCCAACCGTTACACACATTTGAGCAATCTCGGTGGGACCGAAGTTGAGAACTCGGTGAGACCGAAAGTTCAAATAATGTGAACGTTGGGATTTTTGGTGGGACCGAAAATACAATCTCGGTTAGTCCGATTCATGTAATGACAAGAGCAGGCCAGTTTTGGTGGGACCGACTTCATCATCTCGGTGACACCGATTTGATGACAGAAGGTTACAGAAGCTTGGCAACTCAAGTTTCCGTGAGACCGAGTTCAGAATCGGAAAATCCGAGTTTTCTAGGGTTTGGCTTATGGCTGAGGTGGTTCATCTCGGTGTGACTGAGTTTGGAAAATCGGTGGGACCGAGACTACTTATGAGTGTATATGGCAGTGAAAGTTGCTGATAGTTTAGGAGATGTATCACTAAGCACTTGAGCAACCAGATCATCATCATAACCTCATCCCCTTTTAATAGTATTGGCTTTCCTATGGACTCAATGTGATCTTGGATCACTAAACCAAAAATGGAGTCTTGAGCTTTTGCCAATGCTTGCCTTAGCATTTTGAGGGTCCACTTCTTGATCCTTGCCATACCCATATCACTGAACTTTTTGAAATGATTCTCAAGTAACTATTAGTTCAATGATATATATGTTGTTATTAATTACCAAAACCACCCGGGGATTAGTTGCACTTTCAATCTCCCCCTCTTTGGTAATTGATGACAACATATAGATCAAAGCTTTGACAAAGGATATAATCAATGAATAATATCGTCGCTTTGAGAAGTATGTGATAAGCAAGAGCTCCCCCTAAATTTGTGCATTATTTAAGATTTGCGTTTGAATGCAAATGCACAATCGATTAGGATCATGGGTCACTCTTCCATGTCACATACATCTTGGTGGAGCGCACAAAATGATAAGAATGAACAGCATGCACCCAATCACCAAGACATGAGTAAATGGTCATACAAGATAGGAATGGCATATGATAAGCATTAAGCACACATTAAAGCATAGTACGACCAAGCACTCATTAAGGTAGAATCAAACGTAGTATCAAACACTTTGAATGTCTCGAAAACCAAAAGTATCTCAAAGAAACCGCAAAAGAACGAAAGAGCAAAAGCGCAAAGACAACAAGACTCTCTCTCTCGAAGTCCTATGATCTATACAATTTCTCCCCTTTGGCAACAAGTTACCAAAAGTTCGAAAAAGCATAGAGCTAAGCGCCCTTTGGGGACTCTGCTGGCGGCTCCGTCTCGGGTTGATGTCGGAGTGGATATGACAAAGATCGGCGAAGACTTGGTGATGTCTGTCTTTGGAGGAGTGGTCACTGGAGCTGGAGCTGGAGTAGGAGTAATCGCTGAACTGTGGGAGGTTGAAGCTGTAGTCCCGTGTCGATCCTTTGGAATAGCAGTGATCGGGTCTGTGGGAACCGGAGCGGTCTGTTGATAAGCATCTGGACTAAGTCATCCTGCATCTCACACATAAGCTCTTCCTTCTCCGCTTTGCTTCCTCAATGTCTCCGCCTCAAGCTTGTTGACGGTCACTTGCACTTGATCCACTTCACGCCCAGGCGTGGATCTTGTCCTCAACAATCCTCTCTAAGCTCTCCTGAGACTGTTCAATGCTGGCCAGGCGTTGTTCAATCCTTTGGGTAGCTTCAAGTATTTGCTCTCCGAAGCTCTTTGGTTTAGCTGCTGCTGCTGCTGCTTCCTTGTCAGCTTTGGCTTTCTTGGCAACTTCGATCTTTGCTTGACCTTCAACAGATGTTGGATCCTCCTCATCCATCACAACAACATTGTCTTCATGCTCTGGCTGCAGTGGTAAATGTTCTCTATCCAACAAGAATGTGCCCGTGCCAAACTTGGCATTGATAAGCATCTGTATCTGCGGGGCAAATCCACATGACCTTTTCTGGTCAGCTGCAGTCCTCTTAATGGTCTCTACCATCAAGTCCATCACCTTGAAAGGTGCCTTCTCATCAAGTATGTGCAGCATGTTGATAGAGTATCCTCTGATCATGCGATGATCTCTAGACTTGGGCATCAAGGTATGCCTCAAAATGGTATTAGTGGTAGGTAGGCCAGCCTGGAGATAGTAGACTGAGCCGAGCTTCCAGATTCCCAAATCCTTTGCTGGAACCTCTTTGTACATGATCTGACTGTCACTGGCATCTGACATGGCTGACAACCTGTGAATAGATAAGGTGTAGGCAGAGAAGAAGAGTTATCACAAACTGCAGAAGTTTTTGCAAAAAAAATGAGTTCAAATTCTAGTATTAGGTTTTCACAGAAGACATTTCGGTCGATCGAGTTTAAGATTCGGTGAATCCAAGTGTTAAACAGAGCTTTACACCACTTTCGGTTGGACGAAGTGGGTTTCGGTCCTGCCGAAAACACTAGGGTTTCATAGAATTATCATTTCGGTCACACCGATTTGCACAACTCGGTTGGACCGAAGGGTGCAGTGCAATGGCCATAGGCCAAATCGGTTATACCGAAAATGTAAAATCGGTCTCACCGAGATGTGTTCGGCGGAAACCTAACCCTAAAACTTTTACTCGAATCTAGTCCAAACAAACTAATCTGGTGTACAGGAGGATTTCAATCGTGGCAAGATAATAGGCAAACCAAACGTGCATTGAATCGGAGATGGGAGCACAAGTGGGATCAAAACTCACCCTAACTTGGTGGAGTTTTTCTACGGCGGCAACGGCCTTGGAGGAGATGTCCGTTGACGGCGACGGAGACCTGCGGCGAGCGCCACAAAGCGCATTTACGGCGACGATCCGGAGACCAAGGCGACGGCAAAGCAAGGGGTGGGGCTAAACGTTTGAAGGAGAAATCAATGCGCGGCCCTCGGAGTATATATACTCTTTGTTGTCGGTGGGACCGAGTTGTAAAACTTCGGTGGCACCGAGATGGATAACTGCTAAGCAGTTATGCACTTCGATCACGCCGAAAATCACAACTCGGTTTCACCGAGGTGAAAACCTAGATCGATCTAAATGCTTTCGGTTCGACCGAGTTTGAGTGAGTTGGTCCGACCGAAATCAATTAGAAGGTTTTGGAAGTTAGCCCTTGACGGATTGGTGGCTCAGAGTGCTCCTCACCGGAGGGTCCGAAAATGACTTGTTCAAAGTTTGTGATGTAAGCATGAATAGAATTTGAGACAAGAAAGCATAGATAGCTAGGGGAGGTACTTAGGCATTCTTGTCCATCCATTTGGTCAGAAAAATCAAAACGACCAAAACAACAAATGGATGTCCTCGAATGGTTAAAATCATGCATCCAACATGCTCACACAATAAGATAGCAAATGAAATATGTGTCAAACATGCACAACCAAAACTCTAGCTACTAACACACAATTTGTCGATGACTAGGTCATCTTTATATGAGTATATTGACTTAGGAGCCAAATGAGAACATTTGATCATAGGTCATTCTCATCGTTTAAGCACAAGTGGGGTTACCACTTTTACATAAAGCATTGATGTGTTCACATCATTTGAAGATGCTTTAGCTCAATTTTTAGAGCAAAGCTCCCCCTAGATGTGAGAACCCCTTTTAAAGGGTCAAACTAACCTTGGGTTGTCGTAGAAGACTTCATGTAGATGTTGAAGATGTGGATGCTCAATGTTGATGAAGATCATCAAGAGTTGAGAGCTATCCTTTGGATTCGGGCACTTTCAATACCTACATGGGTTAGTCCCACAAGGAACAAACAAGGATATCCATGGACATAGATTGAAGTTCACAATAGATGATGTCCATGAAAGCAATGATTACCTTGTCCCTTGACTTACCAACAAGAGGGTTTGTGACTCCATGAACTAGTGCACGATGTGGAAGTTGATTGCACAAGTTTTCGCCAAAATGAATGTGAGTGAAGTATGTTGGCGGAGTCACCCTCAAGAACTTTCTAGTTCTTCTTCTTCGGGATCCACATCATCTTGATGGGAATCCTTGGGGTTGTAGTTGAGCTTGACGAAGTAGAACTTGACTTTTCCTTGGGAACCCACTTGACCATGGCTTGAGGTGCTTCAACAAATGCATCAATCTCCTCGTGAAGCTTGTCCTTGCCTTTTAGCTTGTGGTCTTGTGGTGGAAGGTCATCTTGAGCTTGTTCCACATTGGAAGAAGTAGGATCATACTTCTCCTTTTGAGAAACAAACTGTGGAGTAGGATATTGACCTTCTTCCCATTCAACACCTTCGGCGTTGAACTTTCGCTCAAAACCAATTCCTTGATTCTTCGGTGCCTTCCTTGCTTGCGAACAATTTCCTCAAAGTTCTTGCTTCCGCAAGGCTCTTGTAGACACCTTTCTCTATAATCCCTTTCAATAAACTATTTTCTTGCTCAAGTGTAACTTGGCTTGAAACATTGTTAGTGGAATCAAGAGAACTACTAGAAGCAACAACATTGGATTTAGCATGGTTATTGTTACTACTAGAAAAAGAATTTTTCTTATGCTTGTCATGCTTAGTTTTAATGGGTGGCAAGAAATTAGACAAGAGAAGTCGTTTGGCAAGATATGAAGAACTCTTCTTTCGAAGATCGTCATTGATTGCTTTTAGAAACTCATGTTCTTGCTCTAGAGTGAGCTTCTCGAAGCGTAGCTTCTCATGAGATCTTAGGAGCTCTCTATGATCTTCTTGAGTTGTTTCATGAGCTAACTTATGAGTTTTTAGTTCTTTAGTTAGACGCTCAATCTCCTTCATAGCATTGTCATTCGACTCTTCTCGACTATAAAGACTACTAGCATGTTCATCATTACTAGGTTCATTGGATTTATCATGTAAGAGCTCATCTTCACCAAGCAAGTCATCCTCATCACTATCGAAGTCAATGAATTCAGGGTGTGATACCTTGGGGCCTTTAGCCATGAAGCATCTTCCAATTCCCTCATTTGGTGAATCAAATAAGTCGTAGGAGTTGAGTTGGAGGATACGAGAGCAAGACCGGCAACACCTTCATCTTGACTGTAGTCGGAGTTGGAGTGATAGCTTCCTTCGGATTGATTGTCGGAGTCGGAGCCGGAGACCCATTCACCTACATGAGCTTGATGTTTTCTTCTTGTGTAGCTCCTTGATGACTTGTCTTTCCTCTCCGAATCCTTGCTTCTCCGAGAGGGTCTTCGCTCATAACGATCATCTCTGCTCCTTCTCTCTTTCCGAGGTGACTCATCTCTTGAGCTTCTTCTTCTTGGAGATTCTTCTCTTCTCTTGTGGGGAGCCGTACACTCATTTGAGTAGTGTCCGGTCTTCCACAATTGTAGCAGATTCGATCACGACTAGAAGATCTCTTTTCATCATATGATCTAGACTTTGAGCTTCTCTCTTTGCTTCTATTCTTGTAGAATTTGTTGAAGTTCTTGACCATTAGGCTTATCTCTTCATTGGAAACTAACTTGTCACTTGAGGTTGTGGGAGCATCACTTGTAGCTTTGTAAGCACCACTTGACTTGTTGTGAAGCTCTTCCTTATCCTTAAGTGTCATCTCATGAGCAACAATTCTTCCAATGACTTTGGTTGGCTTGAGATTCTTGTAGTTTGGCATCATTTGGATCAAAGTGCACACGGTGTCATAGTTTCCATCCAAAGCTCTGAGAATCTTCTTGATGATGAATCGGTCGGTCATTTCTTCGCTTCCTAAGCCGGCAATCTCATTTGTGATGAGAGCAAGCCTAGAGTACATTTCAGCGACTCCTTCACCATCCTTCATCTTGAACTTGTCAAGTTGACCTTGAAGAATATCTTGCTTTGATTCCTTCACAGACTCGGTACCTTCGTGCATTTCAACCAAAGTATCCCAAATCTCTTTTGCATTCTCAAGATGGCTGATTTTGTTGAACTCCTCGGGACACAAGGCATTGAAGAGAATGTCACAAGCTTGAGCATTGTTTTGCAACATCCGCAATTCTTCCGTTGTAGCTTCGCGATCCGGAACTTTTCCTTCCTCAAAGAATTCACCTTGCATACCAACACAAATAATGCCCCATGCGGCTGGGTTATGACCAAGAATATGCATTTTCATTTTATGCTTCCAACTAGCAAAATTTGTACCATCAAAGTAAGGACCTCTACGAAAATTACCCTCACTAGACGCCATACTCTCCTAGGTTGTGTAACCAAGCTTATGGAGTCCAATGCAATGGAAACCAATACAATGGAGACAAAAGCTCTGATACCACTTGTAGGATCGAAAGTATGTCTAGAGGGGGGGTGATTAGACTACTTGACAATATAAAAATTCTGCCTTTTGACAAAGAACAGTTTTTGGCAGATTCACAATTATGATCAAGTCAAGCATCACCCTACACATGCAATTCTAGAGTATAGGCAGCGGAAAGTAAATTGCACATGTAGTAAAGAGAGGTGGAGAAGAGCAAACACAATTTTGGAGACGCGGTGATTTTTCTCGTGGTTCCGATAGGTGGTGCTGTCGTACTTCCACGTTGATGGAGACTTCAACCCACGGAGGGTAACGGCTGCGAGAGTCCACGGAGGGCTCCACCCACGAAGGGTCCACGAAGAAGCAACCTTGTCTATTCCATCATGGCCTACGCCCACGGAGGGCTAGCCTTACTCGGGGTAGATCTTCACGAAGTAGGCGATCTCCTTGCCCTTACAAACTTCTTGGTTCAACTCCACATCTCGACGGAGGCTCCCAAGCGACACCTAACCAATCTAGGAGGCACCACCTCCAAAAGGTAATAGATGTTGTAGATGATGATGAACTCCTTGCTCTTGTGCTTCAAATGATAATCTCCCCAACACTCAACTCTCCTCACTGATTTGGCTGTGGTGGAAGAAAGGATTGAGTGGAAAGCAACTTGGGAAGGCTAGAGATCAAGCTTCATATGGTGGGAGTGGAGCAACTTGATCTCAACACAAGGGTAGGTAGTTCTCTTCTCGAAATGTAAGGTAGGAGTTGTAGTTCTTTTCGATGGCTCTCTCTACGAATGAAGAGGGGTGGAGGGTATTTATAGCCTCCACACAAAATCCAACTATTACACACATTTGAGCAATCTCGGTGGGACCGAAGTTGACAACTCGGTGAGACCGAAAGTTCAAATAATGTGAGCGTTGGGATTTTCGGTGGGACCGAAAATACAATCTCGGTTAGTCCGATTCATGCAATGACAAGAGCAAGCCAGTTTGGTGGGACCGACTTCATCATCTCGGTGACACCGATTTGATGATGAAGGTTATAGAAGCTTATAACTCAAGTTTCGTGAGACCGAGTTCGAATCGGAAAATCCGAGTTTTCTAGGGTTTGGCTTATGGCTGAGGTGGTTCATCTCGGTGTGACTGAGTTTGGAAAATTGGTGGGACCGAGACTACTTATGAGTGTATATGGCGGTGAAAGTTCTTGATAGTTTAGGAGATGTATCACTAAGCACTTGAGCAACCGGATCATCATCATAACCTCATCCCTTTTAATAGTATTGGCTTTCCTATGGACTCAATGTGATCTTGGATCACTAAACCAAAAATGGAGTCTTGAGCTTTTGCCAATGCTTGCCTTAGCATTTTGAGGGTCCACTTCTTGATCCTTGCCATACCCATATCCTTGAACTTTCTGAAATGATTCTCAAGTAACTATTAGTTCAATGATATATATGTTGTTATTAATTACCAAAACCACCCGGGGATTAGTTGCACTTTCACTACTATATCCTTAAGCTATTTCCATTCTCATTAAAGGGTGATGCTAAAATATGGTTTAATTCTCTTGATCCTGGTTGTGTGCGTAGTCCCCAGGATATGATTTATTACTTTTGTGCTCAATATTTCCTCGCTCATAAGAAACAAGCTGCTTTAAGGGAAATATATAATTTTGTGCAAATTGAAGAAGAGAGTCTCCCACAAGCTTGGGGGAGGCTTCTCCAATTACTTAATGCTTTGCCTGATCACCCTCTCAAGAAAAATGAAATACTTGATATCTTTTATAATGGACTAACCGATGCTTCCAGAGACCACCTGGATAGTTGTGCTGGTTGTGTTTTCAGGGAAAGAATTGTTGATAAAGTTGAAATGTTATTGAATAATATGTTGACTAATGAAAACAATTGGACACTTTCTGAACCAACTCCTAAGACAACTCCGAAGGAAAGGGGTATTCTATTTCTCAGTCCTGAAGAAATGCAAGAGCCAAAGAAATCTATGAAAGAAAAGGGTATTAAAGCTGAAGATGTTAAGAATTTACCGCCTATTGAAGAAATACATGGTCTTGATAACCCAACACAGGTAGTAAAGGTAAATTCTCTCTATAGATATGATAAAGCTGAAATCCCATCTACTAAGTTTGCTAGCCAATGCTTGGATGAGTTTGATGACTTTATGGCTAAACAAGAAAACTTCAATGCTTATGTTGGTAGACAATTGCAACGTAATGCTTATATGACTGAATACTTTGAGTGATTATATGTCTAGAGTTAAAGGTGAACTTAAACTCATTAGTAAACATGCTTTTATGGTTACCACTCAAGTAGAACAAGTGCTTAAAGCTCAAAATAATTTGCTCAATGAATTAAATTATAAGAAAAATGATAATGTTGTTAGAGTTATGACTAGAGGTGGTAAAATGACTCAGGAACCTTTGTATCCTGAGGGCCACCCTAAGAGAATTGAGTAAGATTCTCAGAGAAATAATGTTGATGCACCTAGTCCTTCTAAAAAGAAAAACAAAAATGATAGGACTTTGTATGTTTCTAGTGAACCTGTTGTTGACACACCTGAGAATCCCAATGATATTTCTATTTCTGATGCTGAAACACAATCTGGTGATGAACATGAACCTAGTAATAATGTTAATGATAATGTTCATGTTGATGCTCAACCTAGCAATAATAATGATGTAGAGATTGAACCTGTTGTTAATCTTGATAACCCACAATCAAAGAATCAACATTATGATAAGAGAGACTTCATTGCTAGGAAGCACGGTAAAGAAAGAGAACCATGGGTTCAGAAACCCATGCCTTTTCCTCCCAAACCATCCAAGAAAAAGGATGATGAGGATTTTGAGCGCTTTGCTAAAATGATTAGACCTATCTTTTTGCGTATGTGTTTTACCGATTTGCTTAAAATGAATCCTTATGCTAAGTACATGAAAGATATTGTTACAAATAAAAGAAAGATACCAGAAGCTGAAATTTCCACCATGCTTTCTAATTATACTTTTAAGGGTGAAATACCTAAGAAACTAGGAGATCCAGGAGTACCAACTATACCATGCTCCATTAAAAGAAACTATGTTAAGACTGCTTTATGTGATCTTGGAGCTGGTGTTAGTGTTATGCCTCTCTCTTTATATCGTAGACTTGAATTGAATAAGTTGACACCTACTGAAATATCTTTGCAAATGGCCGATAAATCAACTGCTATACTGCCAAGATTTCGAGGATGTATGCATTGGTTGCAAACGTTACTATCTTAACGGACTTTGTTATTCTTGATATTCCCGGGGACGATAGTATGTCGATTATCCTTGGTAGACCCTTTTAGAATACTGCAGGTATTGTTATTGATTGCAACAAAGGCAATGCCACTTTTCATGTTAATGGTAATGAGCATATGGTACACTTTCCGAGGAAACAACCTCAAGTTCACAGTATCAATTCTATTGGAAAAATTCCATCGATTATTATTGGAGGTTTTGAATTTCCTCTTCCTACTGTCAAGAAGAAACATGATATTCTTATTATTGGGGATGTACATATCCCCGTTGAGGTAACCTAATGTTATTCAAAATTTCTCCGGGTTCCATGTTATTCGGAATGAGTTTGTTAACAAGACTTGATCAACCTTGTTAGTGGATTCCTTTTGATGAGCATTAGATGGATGAAGTTAGAAAGCACAACCTTCTGTACCCTCCTCTTACTTTTTGTTATTTAGATTAAATAAAGCAAAAATAGTATTTTCTATCTATTTTCTGAATTATCCTTGCAATAAAAAATACCCCGAAAATAAAAGTTCTCCAAATGCCCTGAAAATGTAATATGATTTTTTTTCTAGAATATTTGAGAATATTTGGCACTGAGAACACACCAGAGGGGGCAAGCACCTGGACACGAGGATCCAGGGCGCGCCCACCCCCCTGGGGCATGCCCACCCCCCTGGGGCACGCCCCCTGCCTCGTGGGCCCCTGGTGGCCCCCCTCCACTTATTCCAGCACCCACACACTCCTTCCTCCCAAAAAAATCACCAACCAGCTCAAGCACGAGTTCTAGCTCATCTTGCTGCCATTTTCGATCTCCTTGCTCAAAGCTCCACTCACAAAACTGCTTTGGGGGATTGTTCTTTGGTATGTGACTCCTCCAATGGTCCAATTAGTTTTTGCTCTAGTGTTTTATTCATTGCAATTTTTTACTGCCTAGGTGACCCTGTTCTTGAGCTTGCATGTCAAATTTATTTGGTCCCAAGTAGTTCTAACGCATGATATAGTCTCTAGGCACTTGTGAGAGTAGTTGCTATCAATTTTGTTGAGTTTGGTGCACTTTCATTTTGAGTTACTAAGAATTTCAGAAATTTTCAGAAAACGATGAAGAGATTTTTGAGGGGCTCTTCGATCCGAAGCTCGAAGGATAAGCAGAGTGAAGAGGATAAAAAGCCCAAATTTAATCTCCCTCGCGCCGCGGAGGTTCGGCCGTGTGAATGGCCTTCTGATGAGTTCTGTAGAGTAGCTGAGATTCATGATGATTTTTATTATTTGGCTGATAATGCAGGCCTCATCGACTTCCTCCACGACCAGCTCGATCAGTATCTCCTACTCACTAATATTTTCGTGCAAAATTTTTACTTTCATGCTAGGAAATCACCACCCTCAGTGGAGTTTCATTTATATGATGAGGTTAAGGAGATGTCACTATATGATTTTTGTGGGGTTTGCAAGATACCCTTTGCAGGCAACATAGAGGAACCACATAATAGTGATGTGGATGGATTTATTGATATGATTGCTGTAGGGGAAACGAGGAAGGTTTCCGATGCAAGAATTACTAGCATACACTTTCCTGTTCTACGTTACTTTGCAATATTTGCTAGTAGATGCTTAATTGGTCGCGGGAACTGTGGAAACCTTAGTGCCCCTGATATATTTATTTTGTGCCATGCTTTGTTTCGCGATAACACTTTTAGTTTAGGCGCTATTATTGCTGAACGACTAAGTCTGAATCGTACAAAGGGCCCCATCTTTGGAGGCATCTTTGCTTCATGCCTTGCTAAACACTTTAAGATACCTATTAGGCATTACGAGAAAGAGGAAAACTTGCTGCCCCCTATTTTTCTAGATTATAAGAGTATGGTAGCACATGAATTTATTGTAAAAAATAATGAGATGATGCTTAAGTATAATTTGAGATTTAATAAAACTCACAGTAAGACTATTATCTTGCATGCACCCTCTTTGTTTAACATATTTTCAGGCACGTACCTCATCTTGCCGGAGGCCGTTTACGCATAGCGGAGCCTGACACCAGCTCCAGAGCTAGAGCTGGAACCACCACTTGACCCTTGTCGACAGTCCGTTTATCAGTGGGATCCGGAGAAGATCGCCAACCAGTGGCACTCAGATGACACTCCTCAGTACACCGGAGAGAGTAGCTTTAATCCATGGGCATAAACCAACTTAGGCCAAAAGCCTAAGCTTGAGGTAGTACGTATTTCTCACCGACATTACATTCATGTTCACACACTCATTCTAGTTGTCGATGCTCATACTTTTTCATTGTACTATCCATGCTAGTTTATTTTCTTTTCTAAGTTCTCTTCTGGTGTGTTTGAAAAACCTTAAGAAAACCCAAAAAAATTAGTTATAGCCTTTAGCTAGTTTACTTTCCATGCCTGTAGTAGTAGTAATTAAAAGAAAACTCAAAAATATTTCTTGTTCTTCTTTTGCTTGTTGGGAGCTTTCCCGTGTAAATAGTTTTATTTATTTTCTTTTCTTTGGGGGTCGAGAGGAGAAGACCATAATGAAAATGTTGAAGTGGCTCTCTTATGCATTTTTGTTGTTTTAACCAAGATCCCATATTACCTTGTCTTCTCCTTTGAATTGAACGATTGCAGATTCCAGCTTAGTCCAATGCACGTGCACTATTATTATTATCCACACCATTCGGTCATGTGAGTGAAAGGCAATAATGACGATATATGATGAAATGATTGAGATGAGAGAAGCTGGTATGAACTCGACCTATCTTGTTTTTATAAATATGATTAGTTCATCGTTCCTGATTCAGCCTATTATGAATAAACATGTTTGCAATGACAATTAGAGATTATCGTTGCTTATACCATGCTTAATTAGCTAAGAGTTTATAATGGTTTACCTTGCGCGCCAACATGCTATTTAAATGGTTGTGATGTGGTATGATAGGGTGGTATCCTCCTCTGAACGATTCGAGTGACTTGACTTGGCACATGTTCACGCATGTAGTTGAAACAAAATCAGCAAAGCCTCCATGATATTTATGTTTGATACGTCTCCAACGTATCTATAATTTTTGATTGTTCCATGCTATTATATTACCCCTTTTGGATGTTTATGGGCTTTATTTTACACATTTATATCATTTTTGGGACTAACCTACTAACCGGAGGCCCAGCCCGTATTGCTGTTTTTTTGCCCATTTCAGTATTTCAAAGAAAAGGAATATCAAACGGAGTCCAAACGGAATGAAACCTTCGGGAGCGTGATTTTTGGAACGAACGTGATCCGGAGAGCTTGGAGTGCAAGTCAAGAAGCAGCTGAGGGCTCCACGAGATAGGAGTCCCCCCTGTAGGGCGCGCCCCCTGTCTCGTGGGCCCCTCGGGCGGTCACCGACGTACTTCTTCCTCCTATATATACCTACGTACCCCCGAAAACATCCAGGGGCACCACGAAACACAATTTCCACCACCGTAACCTTTTGTATTCGTGAGATCCCATCTTGGAGCCTTCGCCGTCACTCTGCCGGAGGGGGAATCGACCATGGAGGGCTTCTACATCAACATCCTTGCCCCTTCGATGAGTTGTGAGTAGTTTACCACAGACCTACGGGTCCATAGTTATTAGCTAGATGGCTTTTTCTCTATTTTTGGATCTCAATACAATGTTCTCCCCCTCTCTTGTGGAGATCTATTCGATATAAACTCTTTTTATGGTGTGTTTGTCGAGATCCAATGAATTGTGGGTTTATGATCAAGTTTATCTATGAATAATATTTGAATCTTCTCTGACTTCTTTGATGTATGATTGAGTTATCTTTGCAAGTCTCTTCAAATTATCAGTTTGGTTTGGCCTACTAGATTGGTCTTTCTTGCATGGGAGAAGTGCTTAGCTTTGGGTTCAATCTTGCGGTGTCCTTACCCAGTGACAGAAAGGGTTGCAAGGCACGTATTGTATTGTTGCCATTGATCCGTCCATTTTGCATCATGCTTTTATGTCGATATTTATTGCAATATGGGCTGTTATTTCACGTTATGTCACAATACTTATGGCTATTCTCTCTTATTTTACAAGGTTTACATGAAGAGGGAGAATGCCGACAGCTGGAATTCTGGGCTGGAAAAGGAGCAAATATTGAAGGACTATTCTACACAACTCCAAAAGTCCTGGAACCCCACGGAATACCTTAAAATAAATAAAGAAAAATCATCGCCAAAGATGAAGGCCAGGGGGCCTACACCCTGCTCACAAGGGTGGGGGGCGCCCCCCCCCCCCCCCGGGCGCTTCCCCCTACCTTGTGGGCCCCCTGGTGGCTCTCCGACGCCCATCTTCTCCTATATGAAGTCTTTCGATGAGAAAAAAATGCAAGGAAACCTTTCGGGACGAGACTCCGCCGCCACGAGGCGGAACCTTGGCGGACCAATCTAGGGCTCCGGCAGAGCTGTTCTGCCGGGGACACTTCCCTCCGGGAGGGGAAAATCATCACCATCGTCATCACCAACACTCGTCTCATCGGGAGAGGGAAATTTCCATCAACATCTTCACCAACACCATCTCATCTCCAAACCCTAGTTCATCTCTTGTATCCAATTCTTGTCTCCAAGTCCGGGATTGGTGCTAGTAGGTTGCTAGTAGTGTTGATTACTCCTTGTAGTTGATGCTAGTTGGTTTATTTGGTGGAAGATCATATGTTCAGATCCTTTATGCACATTATTACCCCTCTGATTGAACATGAATATGCTTTGTGAGTAGTTACGTTTGTTCCTGAGCACAAGGGAGAAGTCTTGCTATTAGTAGTCATGTGAATTTGGTATTCGTTCGATATTTTGATAAGATGTATGTTGTCTAACCTCTAGTGGTGTTATGTGAACGTCGACTACATAACACTTCACCATTATTTGGGCCTAGAGGAAGGCATTGGGAAGTAATAAGTAGATGATGGGTTGCTAGAGTGACAGAAGCTTAAACCCTAGTTTATGCGTTGCTTCGTAAGGGGCTGATTTGGATCCATATGTTTCACGCTATGGTTAGGTTTACCTTAATACTTTTGTTGTAGTTGCGGATGCTTGCAATAGAGGTTAACCATAAGTGGGATGCTTGTCCAAGTAAGGGCAGTACCCAAGCACCGGTCCACCCACCTATCAAATTATCAAAGTACCGAATGCGAATCATATGAGCGTGATGAAAACTAGCTTGACGATATTCCCATGTGTCCTCGAGAGCGCTTTTCCTATTATAAGAGTTCGTCTAGGCTTGTCCTTTGCTACAAAAAGGATTGGGCCACCTTGCTGCACTTTATTTACTTTTTTTACTTGTTGCTTGTTACAATTTATCTTATCACAAAACTATTTGTTACCACTAATTTCAGTACTTGCAGAGAATACCTTGTTGAAAACCGCTTATCATTTCCTTGTGCTCCTCGTTGGGTTCGACACTCTTACTTATCGAAAGGACTACGATAGATCCCCTATACTTGTGGGTCATCAAGACTCTTTTCTGGCGCCATTGCCGGGGAGTGAAGTGCCTTTGGTAGGTGGAATTTGGTAAGGAAAAATTTATTTAGTGTGCTGAAATTTTCTGTCACTTGTTACTATGGAAAGTAATTGTCTGAGGGGCTTGTTCGGGGTATCTTCACCCTGTCCAGTTGAGCCAAGAGTTGCTCTTCAACCTACTGAACCTATTGAACCTACTGAAAATGAAACTCCTTTTCAGATTCCTTCGGGTATGATGGAAAAACTGCTAGCTAACACTTTTGCAGGAGATGGAACAAAGCATCCTGACGAACATCTATGCTATGTGGATGATATTTGTGGACTATTTAAGCTTGTAGGTATACCCGATGATGTTGCTAAGAAGAAGGCTTTCCCTTTATCTTTGGAGGGAGACGCATTGACATGGTATAGGCTATGTGATGATATGAGATCATGGAACTATAAAAGATTGAAATTGGAATTTCATCAAAAATATTACCCTATGCATCTTATTCATCGTGATCACAATTATATATATAATTTTTGGCCTCGCGAAGGAGAAAGCATCGCTCAAGCTTGGGGGAGGCTTAAATCAATGCTATATTCATGCCCCAATCATGAGCTCGCAAAAGAAGTGATTATGCAAAGTTTTTATGCTCAGCTTTCTGGTAACAATCGCACCAAGCTCGATACTTCTTGTGTTGTCTCTTTTATGATGAAGCCTATTGAATTTAGATGGAATTTATTGGATAGAATTAAACGCAACTCTGAAGATTGGGACCTCGACGAAGTTAAGGAGTCAGGTATGACACCTAAGTTTGGTTGTGTTAAATCTTTTATGGATACCGATATTTTCCGTAAGTTTAGCACTAAATATGGACTTGACTCTGAGATAGTACTCCCTCCATTCCTAAATATAGGGTGTATAGTTTTTGGCACGGAAATTAAAGAACGCACACGGAGGGAAAATTTCACAAGTTTTGGGCGAGATTACACCTGACTAATTGGCATGAGTAAATAGAGGAGCTTGCCTGATATAAGGAAATGTAATCAAATTCCTAAAAAAATTATTCAAACGAGTGGTGCAACGCAATGCACCTTATATTTCGGAATTTTTCTCAAAAATCTATACACCTTATATCAAGGAACGGAGGGAGTAGCTTCTTTCTGTGAATCTTTTGCTACTTATGTTGATCTCCACAAGGAGAAGTGGTTTAAATATCATCCTCCCATAGAAGTAAAAGTAGCTGCACTTGTTAAAGTTGAAGAAAAGACTGTCACTTACAATGATCCTGTTGTTCCTACTTCTTATGTTGAGAAACCACCTTTCCCTGTTAGAATGAAGGATCATGCTAAAGCTTCAACTGCTATTCGTAAAAGCAATACTAGAACTTATACACCTCCTGAGCAAGTCAAAGTAGAACCTAATATTGATATTGTTAAAGATCTCTTGTCTGATAATATTGATGGGCATGTTATTCAATTCTCTGGTGAAACTGCTAGAATTGCTAAACCCTGTGATAGAGATAAACATAGACCTGTGGTAGGCGTACCCATTATTTCTGTTAAAATAGGAGATCATTGTTATCATGGCTTATGTGATATGGGTGCTAGTGCTAGTGTTATACCCATTGACTTATACAAAGAAATTATGCATGATATTGCACCGGCTGAGTTAGAAGAAATTGATGTCACAATTAAACTTGCCAATAGAGATACTATTTCACCAGTGGGAATTGTTAGAGATGTTGAAGTCTTGTGTGGGAAAACCAAATATCCCGCTGATTTTCTTGTTCTTGGTTCTCCACAAGATAGCTTTTGTCCCATTATATTTGGTAGACCCTTCTTCTGTTAATGCTACGATAGGTTGCAAAAAGAATGTTGTTACTGTTGGTTTGGATGATATGGTTCATGAGTTTAATTTCTCTAAATTTAGTAAACAACATCGTGAGGAAGAATTGCCTAGTAAGGATGAAATTATTGGTCTTGCTTCTATTGCTGTACCTCCTAGTGATCCTTTAGAACACTATTTGCTAGACCATGAAAATGATATGTTCATGAATGAAAGAATGGAAATAGATGAAGTATTCTTTAAACAGGAACCTATTCTGCAACACAATTTGCCTGCTGAAATCCTAGGGGATCCTCCTCCACCCAAGGGTGATCCCATGTTTGAGCTTAAACTGTTGCTTGATAATCTTAAATATGCTTATCTTGATGAAAAGAAAATATATCCTATCATTATTAGTGCTAACCTTTCAGAGCATGAAGAAGAAAGATTATTGAAAACTCTGAAAAAGCGCCGTGCTGCTATTGGATATACTCTGGATGATCTTAAGGGCATTAGTCCCACTCTATGTCAACATAAAATAAATTTGGAAGCAGATGCCAAACCAGTTTGTGATCCTCAACGACGTTTGAATCCTAAAATGAAAGAAGTGGTAAGAAAGGAAATACTCAAGCTTGTGGAGGCAGGTATAATTTATCCCGTTGACGATAGTCAGTGGGTAAGTCCTGTCCATTGTGTCCCTAAGAAAGAAGGTATTAGTGTTGTCCCTAATGATAAAGATGAATTGATTCCGCAAAGAATCATCACAGGTTATAGGATGGTAATTGATTTCTGCAAATTAAATAAGGCTACTAAGAAAGATCATTACCCCTTACCTTTTATTGATCAAATGCTAGAAAGATTATGCAAACATACACACTATTGCTTTCTAGATGGTTATTCTGGTTTTTCTCAAATACCTGTGTCGGCTAAGGATCAATCAAAGACTACTTTTACATGCCCTTTTGGTACTTTTGCTTATATACGTATGCCTTTTGGTTTATGTAATGCACCTGCTACCTTTCAAAGATGCATGATGGCTATATTCTCTGACTTCTACGAGAAAATTTGTGAGGTTTTCATGGATGACTTTTCTGTCTATGGTTCCTCTTTTGATGATTGCTTGAGCAATCTTGCTCGAGTTTTGTAGAGATGTGAAGAAACTAATCTTGTCTTGAATTGGGAAAAGTGCCACTTTATGGTTAATGAAGGTATTGTTTTGGGGCACAAAGTTTCTGAAAGAGGTATTGAAGTTGATAAAGCCAAGGTTGATGCTATTGAAAAGATGCCATGTCCCAAGGACATCAAAGGTATAAGAAGTTTCCTTGGTCACACAGGATTTTATAGGAGGTTCATTAAGGACTTCTCAAAAATCTCTCGGCCTCTGACTAATTTATTACAAAAAGATGTACCATTTGTCTTTGATGATGATTGCGTAGAAGCATTTGAAATACTTAAGAAAGCACTAGTCTCTGCACCTGTTGTTCAGCCACCTGATTGGAATTTACCCTTCGAAATTATGTGTGATGCTAGTGATTATGTTGTATGTGATGTTCTAGGGCAAAGAGTCAATAAGAAATTAAATGTTATCCATTATGCTAGACAATGCTCAAAGAAATTATGCTACTACCGAAAAGGAACTTTTAGCAGTTGTATTTGCTTGTGAAAAATTCAGACCCTATATTGTTGATTCTAAAGTTACTATTCACACAGATCATGCTGCTATTAAATATCTTATGGAAAAGAAAGATGCAAAACCTAGACTTATTAGATGGTTTCTCTTGCTACAAGAATTTGATTTACATATTGTTGATAGAAAAGGAGCTGAGAATCCCATTGCAGACAACTTGTCTAGGTTAGAGAATGTTCTTGATGACCCACTACCTATTGATGATAGCTTTCCTGATGAACAATTAAATGTCATAAGCACTTCTCGTAGCACTCCATGGTATGCTGATTATGCTAATTATATTGTTGCCATATTTATACCGCCTAGCTTCACATACCAACAAAAGAGAAAGTTTTTCTAAGACTTGCGACATTACTTTTGGGATAACCCGCATCTTTATAAAGAAGGAGTAGATGGTGTTATTAGACGTTGTGTACCTGAGCATGAATAGGAACAGATCCTACGCAAGTGTCACTCCAAAGCTTATGGAGGACACCACGCTGGAGATAGAACTGCCCATAAGGTATTGCAATCCGGTTTTTATTGGCCTACTCTCTTCAAGGATGCCCGTAAGTTTGTTTTGTCGTGCGATGAATGTCAAAGAATTGGTAATATTAGTAGACGTCAATAAATGCCTATGAATTATTCACTTGTTATTGAACCATTTGATGTTTGGGGATTTGATTATATGGGACCTTTTCCTGCCTTTAATGGATATACTCATATTTTAGTTGTTGTTGGTTATGTTACTAAGTGGGTAGAAGCTATTCCAACTAGTAGTGCTGATCATAACACTTCTATTAAAATGCTTAAGGAAGTTATTTTTCCGAGGTTTGGAGTCCCTAGATATTTCATGACTGATGGTGGTTCACACTTTATTCATGGTGCTTTCTGTAAGATGCTTGCTAAAAACGACGTTAATCATAGAATTGCATCTCCATATCACCCTCAGTCTAGTGGTCAGGTATAATTGAGCAATAGAGAGCTCAAATTAATTTTACAAAAGACTGTCAATAGGTCTAGAAAGAATTGGTCCAAGAAACTTGATGATGCATTATGGGCCTATAGAACTGCATACAAAAATCCTATGGGTATGTCTCCGTATAAAATGGTTTATGGAAAAGCTTGTCAGTTACCTCTCGAACTAGAACATAAGGCATACTGGGCTATTAAAGAGCTCAACTATGATTTCAAACTTTCCGGTGAGAAGAGGTTATTTGACATTAGCTCACTTGATGAATGGAGAACCCAAGCTTATGAAAATGCCAAGTTGTTTAAAGAAAAAGTTAAAAGATGGCATGACAAAAGGATACAAAAGCGTGAGTTTAATGTAGGTGATTATGTATTGCTATACAACTCTCGTTTAAGATTTTTTGCAGGAAAACTTCTCTCCAAATGGGAAGGTTCTTACGTTATCGAGGAGGTCTATCATTTCGGTGCCATAAAAATCAATAACTTCGCAGGCACAAATCCGATGGTGGTAAACGGTCAAAGGATCAAACACTATATCTCAGGTAATCCTATAAATGTTGAAACTAATAGTATTGAAACCGTAACCCCAGAGGAATACATAAAGGACACTTTCCAGAACGTCCTAGACTCCGAAAAGGAATAGGTATGTGGTACGGTAAGTAAACCGACTCCAAAACAATTTTAAGGCAATATTTCTCCGTTTTGGAATATTTAGAAAAACAGAAAAATAAGTCGCAGTCCGGGGAAAACACGAGGCCTCCACGAGGGTGGAGGGCGCGCCCTACTCCCCTGGGCATGCCCCCCTACCTCGTGAGCACCTCGTATGCCCTTTGGACTCTGTTTCCTTGCACGATACGTATTTTGGTCAGTAAAAATTCATTATATATACTCCCGAAGGTTTTGACTCTCATATCACGCAAATATCCTCTGTTTTCGTTTCGAGCTATTTCTGTTGCAGATTTAGAGCACCATGACTTCTCCCTTCTCCAACAATGAAGACAAGGATGCCTGGCTATGAAGATAGAGTTGAAAAGAGAGGAACCAGAAGAGATCAACAAGGATGAAAGGATCAAGAAGGCTATGGAGGTTCAAGCTCCGGTGGTGAAAGAAGAAGACATCCCTCAACCATTACCTAACCTTTTCACTCCAACAGAGATTGAAGCCTTCCAGATGATTGAGTTAGCCCGCATACAGAACAAGTATCTTACACAGGAGAATATTTTGTTGAAGGATCATATTGCCGGGCTCAAGAACATTATCCGCAAGTTGGAGGAACTTTTACGCTCGATGTGCGATTATCCACCGTCATCATCACCACCTCCATCACCTCCGAGGATATAATCACATGGGTATGGGCACTCCCCTTGGCAACTGCCAAGCTTGGGGGAGGTGCCCTGGTATCGTATCACCATCACAACTCCTATCTTTACCGTTTTTCTTAGTTCGATCCTATTAGTAGTATCTTGATTTAGTAGAATAAAATCATGGCATGATCTAGTTTTGAGTTTTACTTTATGATCCTTCTTTGTAATCGAGTCCGTGAGCTATATAATAACGATTAGTGTTGAGTGAAGGGCCTGATCATTTTGCCATGATCTTGGGTGATTAGAAGAAAAAGAATAAAAAGAATCAAAGAGTTCATATTGATCTTAGTGAAAGTAACGACTTCACATAGAAAGAGTAGGATGATTAGAAGTTGTTGGGAGTTGACAAATATAGCTTTGGTCATCGTTGCAATTAATAGGAAGTAATAAGGGAAGAGAGGTTTCACATATAGATATATTATCATTGACATCTTTTATGATTGGGAGCACTTATTAAAATATGACATGCTAAAGAGTTGATGTTGGACAAGGAAGACAACATAATGAGTTATGTTTTCTTACATCTGAGATAAAGTATGTTGTCATGGATCCTCTACCGTGTTGAGCTTGCCTTTCCCCCTCATGCTAGCCAAATTCTCAACACTAAGTAGAAATACTACTTGTGCTTCCAAATACCCTTAAACCAGTTTTACCATGAGAGTCCACCATATCTACCTATGGATTGAGTAAGATCCTTCAAGTAAGTTTTCATCGGTGCAAGCAATAAAAATTGCTCTTTAAATATGCATGACTTATTAGTGTAGAGAAATAAGCTTTGTACGAACTTGTTGTGGACGCAATAAAAGCAACGGACTGCATATAATAAAGGTCCACATACAAGGGGCAATATAAAGTGACGTTCTTTTGCATTAAGATTTTGTGCATCAACCCTAAACGCGCATGAAAACCTCTGCTTCCCTCTACGAAGGGCCTATCTTTTATTATTATCCTGTACCTTATGCAAGAGTCACGGTGATCTTCACCTTTCCTTTTTCATTTTATCCTTTGGCAAGCACAGCATGTTGGAAAGAACATGATATATATATATCTAATTGGATGTGGGGGAGCATGAATTATTATTGTTGACTGAGGGAGTCTTGGACTAGGGTTGTGTCCGGACAGCCGGACTATCATCGTCCGCCGGACTCCAAGACTACGAAGATACAAGATTGAAGACTCTGTCCCGTGTCCGGATGGGACGTTCCTTGGCGTGGAAGGCAAGCTTGGCAATACGGATATGTAGATCTCCTACCATTGTAACCGACTCTGTGTAACCCTAGCCCTCTTCGGTGTCTATATAAACCGGAGGGCTTTAGTCCATAGGACATAACCTCCATTACAACAATCATACCATAGGCTAGCTTCTAGGGTTTAGCCTCCTTGATCTCGTGGTAGATCCACTCTTGTAATACACATCATCAATATTAATCAAGCGGGACGAGGGTTTTACCTCCATCGAGAGGGCCCGAACCTGGGTAAAACATCGTGTCCCTTGTCTCTGTTACCATCCGCCTAGACGCACAGTTCGGGACCCCTACCCGAGATCCGCCGGTTTTGACACCGACATTGGTGCTTTCATTGAGAGTTCCTCTGTGTCGTCACCGATAGGCTCGATGGCTTCTTCAATCAACAACGCCATCCAGGGTGAGACTTTTCTCCCCGGACAGATCTTCGTATTCGGCGGCTTCGCACTGCGGGCCAACTCACTTGGCCATCTGGAGCAGATCAAAAGCTACGCCCCTGGCCATCAGGTCAGGTTCGGAAGCCTAAACTTCACGGCCGACATCCGCGGGGACTTGATCTTCGACGGACTCGAGCCACAGCCGAGCGTTCCACGCTGTCACGATGGGCATGATTTAGCTCTGCCGCCGGACAGTGCCTTGGTGGCCGCACACGAATCCGCTCCGGCCTACAGTCCAGAGCCGATCGCACAGATCGAGGACCGGTGGCTGGACACCGCCTCGAGGGCTGCAACTTCCGCGGCGATGGAGCCGAACTCCGACCTTGTCCCCCATAAAGCTCGTGACTCCGAGGTGCCGGACTCCCTGCCGGACTCCGAACCTCCGGAGCCTATGCCAATCGACTCCGATTGGGCGCCGATCATGGAGTTCACTGCGGCGGACATCTTTCAGCACTCGCCCTTTGGCGACATCCTAAATTCACTAAAGCATCTCTCGCTATCCGAGAGACTGGCAGATCGTGGCGGGATGGTTGGGATGCGGACGACGAAGAAATTCAGAGCCCACCCACCACCCACTTTGTAGCCACTGTCGACGATATAACCGACATGCTAGACTATGACTCCGAAGACATCGACGGTATGGACGAAGATGCCGGAGACGAACAGGAACCAGCGCCTACAGGGCACTAGAAGACCACCCCAGCATGTGAAGTATATATGGTGGATACCCCAAAAGGAAGCGACGACGAGGAACAACGGGGCGCGGCAAAGGATAACCCCGCCGATAAAAAACCAAAACGGCGACGCAAGCATCGCCCCAAGCCCCGCCTCGGCAAAGACAGCATTCCCAACAACCCAGCGTTAGAGCAGGACAAATCGGTGGACGACGAACATGCAACCAAGCAACCACCCGAACAGGACGAATCGGATAATCAATCCAATCCCGGCGAAACCAACAGTCCGGACGACCTCACGCCGGACATACCACCGGAGCATAAAAACCTTCACGGAAGACTCGTCGCCACCGCAAGAAGCTTGAAGAAGGAAAAACGGAAGCTCAAAACAGCGGAAGACATACTCAGAATGAGGTGGAGCAAAGTACTCAAGACCGCAGACAAATATGGCAATGACCACCAATCAAAGAGCTATCCGAAGCGCAAGCTGCTGCCAGAATTTGACGAGGAAGTCATAGAGCCCTCACAGTCAAAAAACAAAGAGGCCGCCTGGCCGGATAGACGACCAGATGCCAGGCCAAAATCTACAAGCGGCGCCGCACATAAGCCGACTCATGACCCTGGGAAAATAGATGGCCCAGCCAGGTCCATTTACGGGCCAAAAAAGAGGGCCCAGGAAGCAGCACAACACGTCAAGTGTTCGAAGACAACGGCACACCCAAATACACGGGCGCCGCACACCCACTATGTTTCACCAATGAGGTGCTGGACCATGAATTCCCAGCAGGGTTTAAACCCATAAACATAGAGGCTTACGATGGAACAACAGACCCTGGAGTCTGGATAGAGGATTACATACTACACATACATATGGCTAGAGGAGATGATCTCCACGCCATAAAATATCTACCCCTCAAGCTCAAAGGGCCAGCTCGGCACTGGCTCAAAAGCCTCCCAGAAAACACTGTTGGAAGTTGGGAAGAGCTCGAGGACGCGTTTAGAGCAAATTTTCAAGGGACTTATGTCCGCCCTCCGGATGCAGATGATCTAAGTCATATAACTCAACAGCCCGGAGAGTCAGCGCGCAAATTCTGGAACAGGTTCCTCACTAAAAAGAACCAAATAGTTGACTGTCCGGACACCGAAGCCTTAGCAGCTTTTAAACACAACGTCCGGGACGAATGGCTTGCCAGACACCTCGGCCAAGAGAAGCCGAGGACAATGTCCGCGCTAACAAGCCTCATGACCCGCTTTTGCGCGGGGGAGGATAGCTAGCTAGCAAGATGCAGCACCAGCGACCCGAGTACATCCGAGAGTAGAGATGGAAACGGAAAGTCACGGCGCAGAAAGGATCAGCGCCGGAATAAAGAAAAAAGCCCAAAGAATACGGCGGTCAACGCCGGATTCAAAAGCTCGCGGCCAAACAACAAAACACTGCCTCTTAAGGATAACAGTGATGAGCTATCCAACTTAAACAAAATTTTGGATCGGATATGTCAAATCCACAGTACCCCGGGAAGGCCTGCAAACTACACCCACCAAGATTGTTGGGTTTTCAAACAGTCCGGCCGACTAAATGCCGAACACAGGGGGCTCGATGCATCAAGCGAAGATGATGACAAACCCCACCAGCAGAGCACCGGAAAACAAAAGACTTTCCCATAGGAAGTCAAAGCAGTAAACTCACTTCGTGTGATGATACGGAAAAACAATGCGGCACCCGCTAAGATGGGTCTCGCACGGTCCACCCCAGCGGAACCTCGAGATTGGATGTCAAAACCAATCACTTTCGACCACCTGGATTACTCCAGAAGCATTCGGAATGCAGGATGGACTGCTCTGATTTTGGATCCTATAATCGACGGACTACAATTTACACAAGTCCTGATGGACGGTGGCAGCGATTTAAACCTGCTATATCCAAACACAATCCGCAAGTTGGGGGTGGACCTTACTAAAATTTGACATAGCCGCACCTCCTTTAAAGGAGTAACGCCAGGCCCTTACACCAAGTGCATGGGCTCCTTATTACTAGAAGTTGTGTTCGGGTCACCGAACAACTTCCGACGCGAAAAACTAATTTTTCATGTCACTCCATTCGAAAGTGGCACTACTAGGAAAAGGGCTATAGATGGAATTCACACTAATGGCGCACCAGACATGTGGTGCGACATTAGTATATACTAATGGCGCACCACCTTCTGATGCGCCATTAGTGTTGAAATTACTAATGGCGCACCGCCCACGGTGCGCCATTAGTACCAAATTTTTTGAACTAGTGCGCTGTCCAAACATACTAATGGCGCATTCATTGGTGGTGCGCCATTACTAGTTGTAACTAGTAATGGCGCACCAGCGTAAGGTGCACCACTAAATTTATTTTTTTATTATTGTTTTATTCCTTTTTTGCAAAAGTACTAATGGCGACTCACACGCAGTGCGCCATTACTAGTTCAAACTAGTAATGGCGCATCGTGGCAGAAAGTGCGCCATTAGTATGTTTTTTGCAAAACTACTAATGGCGCACCATTGGGGTGCGCCATTAGTAACCTGGATTACTAATGGCGATTTGTTGCTGGTGCGCCATTAGTAAGTGGGCAGCAACAAGATATTTTGGACAGCCTCTCCTCCCACACTCACTTTCTCCCCACTTCATTCTCTCCACCGCCTCCTCCTTGTCTCGGTGCCTCCTCTTTTCACCTCATTTCCACCATAGATTCATTCAAATTAAGTGGTTAAGTTACCTTGTTTTGCTAGGTAAGTAAGGGGAAGCTATATTTATGTTGTTCTCCCTACAACAATGTGCACATGCACTTTTTCCGCCTAGCTAGATCTATGTATGTTCGTGGTGTTGCATATGTTTCGGTGTTGCATATGTGTTTGTGTTTGGAGGTGTACGGTATTTGAAATGCGATAGTTGCCAATATTTTGCGGAATGTTGATTCATTTCCGTTTCAAGCGAGAATTTTGGCATTAAGCATTCTTTTTGGTCCTATTTTTAGGAAAGTCATGCCAAATTTTTCTTGGTTCTAAAATATCGTTTTGCTCTACCCTTGAGCGACCATGGTCCGCACGATGACCGAAGGCATCGTGAATAGATTTTGAGGTCCGCAAAGGCCGAGATGCTTCAAAAGAACGAGACGGAGATAAGATGTCCGTGTCGAAGATGCAAGCTGAATAGCCTTATTGCGGACCGGATTCCGGCAGGTGCGGGACCACCTGCTCTTGCGTGGTTTCATGGATGGCCATCGGTGGCAAGGTGATGAAGATGACTACGAAGTCGTCCATGGGGTCGGGCAAGAAATGAGGAAGGGCGACAAGACAACCACCGCGCTCGGGGCGAGAAGACGAAGAATCCCGTGAGATGATCACGACGGTGATGCTGTACACAGTCATCATGTAGAAGATGCAGGACATGATGGATCAACTTGAGTTAGACGCGGTTACTCCATTGTATGAAGGATGCAGGCCCGAGGATACCCTTTGAAAGTAACGCCATGGCTCGAGATCAAGGTAAAACACAAAATGACCGACGATGCTTCGACGAGAACATGTCATTTCGCACGAACGCCTTCCCAAGGGGAACAAGTGCCCGACCAGTTTGGAGGAGGCGAAGAAAATCGTGTGTCCTCTGGATTTACCGCACGTGAAATACCATGTGTGCATGAACAATTGCATCATTTATCGGGACGAGCACGCGGAGTCTACCATATGTCCGGTGTGCGGTGTCACTCGATACAAGAAGAGGAAGAAAGCTCCTCGAAAAATGGTGTGGTACTTTCCGATCACTCCTCGTCTGCAGCGGTATTTCGCGGACCCTAAGGTAGCAAAGTTCCTGCGTTGGCACGCGGATAGGGAGGAGAAGAAGCAAGAAGATGACGCAAATGATCTGGAGATAGATAAAAAAGACAAGATGCTGAGTCACCCTAAGGATGCGAGCCAGTGGCAAGCGTTGAACTTCGAATACCAGAATTTGGGAACGATCCAAGGAACATCATCTTTGGGCGCGAGCACCGATGGAGTCAATCCGTTTGGTAGGCAGAGAAGCACACATAGCACCTGGCCTGTGTTTGCGTGGATGTACAACCTTCCCCTGGTTGTGCATGAAGAGGAAGTACATTCACATGAGTATGCTAATTGAAGGGCGAAACAACCAGGAACGACATCAATCTGTATCGGGGCTCTTTGAAGAGGAGCTTGACACGCTGTGGAAAACGCCAGCCAATACGTGGGACGCCGCAGAGAAAGAATATTTCCCTATGAGAGCCGCGTGACCGCTCACGACGGTGCATGACTATCTCGTTACGGATATCTTCGGGCAGGTAGTCCACGGATTTTACGGATGCGTAAGGTGCACGGATGACACAACGTATCGCCGACTAGATAGAGATCCGGGTCTTGAAAACCGTGTTCATGGGACATCAAGGTGGCTTCGCGACGATGACCCGTGGAGGAAACGCAAGGATCTGTTCGATGGTGAAACCGAACCCCGAAAACGCCCGTGTACGAGGAGCGGCAAGGAAATAGACAAGCTGTTGAAAAATTGGAAAGACTGCCCACTGCCGGGAAAGAAGCAAAAGTCGCCAGAGCTGGGAAAGAAGCGAAAGGCGCCAGAGCCGCTGCTGAAGGTATGGAAAACGAGGTATGTTTTCTGGGACTTTCCATACTGGAAGATCCACCGTGTGCCTCACAGCCTTGATGTCATGCATATCACGAAGAACGTGTGCGAGAGTCTGCTTGGTACCCTGCTCAACATGCCAGAGAGGACCAAAGATGGGCAGAAAGCAAGGGCAGACTTGAAATCAATGATCACTAGGCAGGAGCTTCACGCTATATATGATGATGATGATGATGATGATGATGAGGCGAAGCAGGACATAGAAAGTCGTCGCAAAGGCAAAAAGGCCAAGAAGACCGGAAATGACTACCCTCTCGCGTGCTTCACTCTAAGTCAGGAGGAGATCGAGCAGTTTTTCACCTGCCTCCTAGGAGTAAAACTTCCTTACGATTACGCTGGGAAGATAAGCGATACCTAGACCCAACGGAAGCGAAGTTCAGCGGGATGAAGTCTCACGGTATCACGCGTCTTGATGACGCAGATACTTCCGATTGCAATCCGTGGGATCATGGATGCGCACGTCCGTGAAATGCTATTTGGCCTATGCAACTTCTTCGACGCCATCTCTCGGAAGTCGATTGGCGGAGGCAACTCGAAGGCTACAGGAAGAGATCGTGGTGATACTATGCGAGCTTGAGATGTACTTCCGCCCGCATTCTTCGATGTTATGGTGCATCTGCTGGTCCATATAGTGGAGGATATCATCCAACTCGGGCGGCGTTCTCGCACAACATGATGCCATTCGAAAGGATGAATGGTGTCATCAAAGGATACGTTCGCAACATGTCACGCCCGAAGGAAGCATAGCGGGGCTTTCGATCAAGAGTGCATCTCCCATCGCACGAATTATCTAGGCATCGAGAACCCGCTGGTCGCCCGTCAGCAGCACCTCGGCAGGCTCGCTGGATGGGGTCACCGTGAGGGTCGCCGCGAAATGCATGTCGACTTCGAGGGTCGACTCGCCGACTTTGAAAGAGCAAACCTAGTCGCGCTACAACACATAGACGTGGTCGATCCTTGGGTGGTAGAGCACAAAACCTTTATTAAGAAGACGTACAATGACCGAGGCCAACAGAGGACGGACGGAGATATACTCAAAGAGCACAACTCATGTTTCACGCGTTGGTTCAAGCAGAAGCTTCTGTCGTACCCTTTACATGAGGATTCTTCCGCGGAAGAACAACTCATATTCGCCTTGTCATAGGGCGCCGAGCACAACCTGATGACCTATGAGGCGTACGATATCAACGGCTACACATTCTACACCGAGGCCAAGGACATGAAGAGTGATGGTTATCAGAACTCCGGGGTAACGATGGAATCCTACACCGGTAACGACAAGGACAGATACGACGGAAGGATCGAGGAGATCTGGGAGCTGAGCTACGCTGGAGAGAAGGTCCCGATGATGCGTGTCAGATGGGCCAAGAACGTCATAAAAGAAGACCGGTATTTCACCACCATGGTTATACCCGAAGCCAAATCCAAGACCGCGGGCGCAAACGTCACCGCGAAAAATGAGCCATGGGTACTGGCTTCCCAAGTGGACCAATGCTTCTTCATTACCGACCCGCCAAAGCCCAGCCATGTTGTCGTGAGGAGAGGCAAAAGGAAGATCATCGGAATGGATGGAGTAGCCAATGAGCAAGACTTCGACAAGTACGGCGACCCGAGGATCGAACATGACGATGATGATGAAGTAGCAGCATACACCACAAGAAGAAGCATGACCACCCTACCTAAAGGACGTCCGTTCCACAGAAGAACTCCATTGGCGAAAAAGAAGGGCAAGAAGATTGTGAACAAATAGCTAGCTAAGATCGATTGTATTTAAATCGTAGCCTTCATTCTCGATTGTATTTCATGGGTACTTTTTGAACTATCATGAGTATTTTTAAATTTCATGGACACTCGATCTCGATCCCCCTCCATCTCGATCGCTATCCCACCTCGCCAGATCCGGTCCCCGCCGCCGAGCACCCCCAATCCACCGTGCCGCCACGACCCCCGCACCTCGATTCCCCTACTCAACCACCGCCACGACCCCGCACTCCAAGCACCGCCTTATAAAAAAATAAGTATCAGACAGATTTTTAAATGCTCTTGTCTTATAAAAAATATTATGTTATTATTTAAACAAGTTTGAACATATTTAAACACAAATAAGTATCAAACAACTTTTAAATGCTAAAAAATTGTGGAGCCAGGAGTCGAACCCAGGACCTCCTCGCTATCCCACCTTGCCAGATCCGTCCCCTCGCCGAGCACCCCTCCATCCATCGCCGCCACCAACCCCCGCACCTCGATTCCCCTACTCAACCGCCGCCACCCACCCACGCACCCAAGACCGCCTTATAAAAAATAAGTATCAAGCAGCTTTTAAATGCTACTGTCTTATAAAAATATTATGTTATTATTTAAACAAGTTTGAACATATTTAAACACAAATAAGTATCAAACAGCTTTTTAAATGCTAAAAAATTGTGGAGCACAGGAGTCGAACCCGGGACCTCCCGTGTGAGAATTGGCTCTTGACCGGTCGAGCTAGTAGAGGGACTTGATGTGGATCAGTTCGGTGGTACATAACCTGTTGGCTCGAGTTGAAATAAAAAAAAATACTAATGGCGCACCACGGTGAGGTGCGCCATTAGTATGGATGTACTTATGGCGCAACGAGGGGTGGTGCGCCATTAGTATTGTGCCCGCGCCCAAACCTAACCCGACGCCCAAACCTAACCCGTCCGCCCAAACCTAACCCGACGCCGTCCGCCCGCGCCCGCTCCACCGCCGCCGCCCTGCCCCTCCGCCCACTCGTCGCCCTCGCCCTCTTCCTTCCTCGCCCTCTCCTCGCCTTCCCTCTCCCTCGCCCCGCCTCCCTCGACGCCACCGTCCCCGCCACCTCGACGCTGCCCGCCGCCTTGGCGAAACCCGCCGCCGGACGCCTCCCGACGCCTCGACGCTGCCCAGCGCCGCCTCGACCCGCCCGCGCCGCTACCCCACCTCGACGCTGCCCGCCGCCTCGACGCGACCCGCCGCCCGGACGCCGCCCCGTCCACACCACTGTCGCCGAGCACCACCACCCCGTGAGCTCCCCTCCACCTCCCTCCTCCCTCCCTTCCCCGGATCTGCCCAGTCCTCTTCTATAGTCAGATAATCATCTTTCACAGTACCAAAATAAATATGGCATCCATCCGTCAACAAAATAATTGATTGATGATGTCCCAGTCCGTCACAACAGTGTTTGTTATGTCCAAATGAAGCTTCTCTGTCATAGTTACTCCAATGGGGCATTTCAATTCTCTTCTGTTGCTTGTGTATTATAGCCTTGCCAATTTACACGTTCTGATATTTGCGCACATATTGTCCTGTGTGATTTTGCGTCTTCATTGTCATGTTTGATGGTTAAATAATACAGAAATTGTGAAGGTCGATTCTGATTTACTGACTTCTCCCTCTTAAAACACATGTAATGAGTTTTACTGATCTAAAACATATTGCATTCATTTCCAAATGTTTGACTAGTATTTAGGAATAGAGCTGACCTAAAAAGTCTAGTAATCAAGTGATGGATATGTGTTCGTGACTAGTTTTGCAGTTTGCCACATTGGTGATGTAAATGTCCTAAGCGATGATATCTTAGCAAGGCTATGAATTTATTTCAAATGAAACTTCTTTGTCATAGTCACGCTTGATAGGGCATATACGGTTCGTCTCGCTGCTTGTGTATATATGGTCCTACCAATACACAATTTTGATATTTGTGCAAGCATTGTCATGTGCAATTTTCGTATTCTTTTATTGTGCATTTTTAACACAAATTTCTCAAAGAGAGTTTGCCTCCTAGGATAAGTTTTCACCAGCCTCCATCTCTTTTTTCCAATGAAAGAATGCAGGACTTTTAGTTTCAAGGTTGCTGGTACTTCATGTTTGAGCAAAGGAACATGACAAAGTTAATTTCAGATATGACACTGTTTGGACATTAATTTGAGTAGATGAACATTTTGTGGTTCTGCTAGGACTTGCTCAGATTTTTTAACCCTAGGATTTCTTTTCTTTTAGTTCTTTTCTTACAGAAAATTTATGAAAATTCAGAAACTTGGAGTAACCTGTGGACTGTACTTTTGTGATCTCCTACTCCTGAATTTTCATGTCACTTGTGCTATTGCCAAGCATGACATGGCCATTTTTATTCTGTTTTTGATGGAGCTTGGTGTGTGTTGTTTCGTACTACTAAGCAACCTATTTTGAAGAGAGTAATCAGCATGAGCAAAAATAGACGTTAGATCTTAGCGCTAATGAGAGATGAAAATGTCACATATATATGGTCTATCGCTTGCATACAGAGAACAACCTATGAAGCTGTATTTACGAAATGTGGTGATGATCTTATCGCAAGAATGAAAATGATGAGCTATGTTTCTAAAATGTGGTGATGATCTTATCTTAGCTGTATTTTTGAACTGGTAGCTAAGTGTATTACTTGTGATGATGATCTTTGTCTGCTGTACTACTTGTGATGATGTTGTCATTGTACTACTTGTGATGATGTTGCTAGTTGTGATTTTGTCAAGTGATCTGCTGCTACTTGTGATCTTCTAAAATGACCCCTTTCTCCTGAAATGTTGATTAATTTCCGTTTCGGTTGAGAAATGGGGCACTCCTAGGTCAAGAAAATTAGCAAAGATCATGCCCAATTTTCTTGACCTAGAAGGTGCCCGATTCTCAACCGAAATAAAAATTAATTTGCTTTAGTGGTTGGATTAGTTTAGTATTTTATTCACACACTCAGACACCCTTGCTTGCCATGTGTTTGAACACCCTGCGGTGTAGTAAAAAGTAATTACAGATACACTCACCCACATAAGTATTCAGCACAATGAAAAAATAGTACAAATTAAGGAAAGGCAATACCATTTCAGACGCTTGTCTTCTAAAAAGAAGAGTGAACTTTCTAGACACACCCCTCAAGAACTAGGTTACCACGAAACGTGGACTTGGACCTTAGCAACAACACACTAATGTGTTCTATCCCAAAACACCTAGGCAATATCACAAACATCTCTCAATTGTTCCTTGACAATAACCAACTTTTTGGCGACATTCCTCGAGAATTAGGTTATTTGGTCAACTTAGAGATCTTGTTCCTTGACAATAACCAACTTTTTGACCAAACTTTGTTTCTATTTAGAGAGAAACATGGCCCACAACAATGAGGCCGGGGGTTCGGGCAGCAAGGCATTCTGGGAGCTGTCCCAGGAGATGGAGGAACAACCTCACTTGTATGAGGCCGCCGCCTTCCACACTGATCCTGAGACCACTGATGGTGCCGCCGAGGATGACCACACTGATGCCACCACTGATGGTGCCGCTGAGGATGCCACCACTAATGATGGCGGCGCCCGCACAGATGGCAGCCAACCGAAGAGGCAACGGAAGGACCGACGCCCGATCGTGCTCCTCACCCTCAAGGAGAAAGTTACTGAAGTGGACTCCAACGGGTATCCAACGGCGCCCGAACGAATAGTCAAGGGGTACTCGCTTCAGCTCAGGTGCATTGTCCGGAGCACCATCTCGATCAACACCGAGAACCTTAGGCATCCTGACCGAGGGAATTTGCGCCACCTCCTCTTCACGAAGCTGCACGAACGATACAAGTTCCCCGCTGAATTTGCAAACACAAGCCTCAAAGGGAATAAAGTGAACAATGCTGCCCTCACGAAGATGAGCAAGGCCCTGTCTACTTGGAAAAGCAATGTGAAGAAAATGATCGATAAAGGTGAGAGTTATCAGAAGATCAAGGAGAAAAATCCTTCGATCACCGAAGATGACTACAACGACTTCAAGATCAATTGCTCGAGCACCGCAAGCTCCCAATCAAGTGAGTGGGGGAAACAAATGCGGGAGCTGAACATAGGGGAACACACACTCGGTCCCGGCGGTTACAGAGTGGCGGAGCCTATATGGGACAAGGAGGAGGCGGACCGTGCGAGCAAGGCCTACCACCCTCTTCGAGAAATACAGCGGTAACAAGCGGACCAGAACTTTGTCGGGGCCGGTACAAGAAGGACCCGAAAACAAAGGAGCTTACCACGGATCCAAGACCGGGCAGCTTGAGCTTGTTCTCGTAAGGAATACACCCCGCATAATTAGCTCCATATGGTTGCATTCTAATTAATGAAGCCAAATTTCTAAATGGTTCACATTCCTTCCGCAGCGATCGAAAGCGATGGCTGGGTCGACTAAGAGCAACCCTTGGGACACCACTCTAAATAGGGCGTTGAATGTAATGAAGAAGAAGGATAAGCTCGAAGCCGACGTCACCTGGTCGTGTGGCCGGCAAAGGCTTGTCGACAAAATGGGGGTCATACTATACCGCTGGTGTGCGGAAGGAGAAAAAGACCAGCTCGGAAAGCCAGGCGCGAGAGGTTCAAGAACTCAAGGAATAGGTGGCGCGGATTCCGGAGATTGTCCAAGAGCAAGTGGAACAACGACTCGGAGCGACGATCACCGCCATTGTGCCTACCTTGATCTCGGGGTTGAGTGCATGGATTGCGGGCGGCCAACAGGGGCCGCCCCCGATTCCTAGCTTCACGGCCAGCAACTCGCATAATGCGATGGCGGGGCCATTGGTGCCTCTGGTGGAGGCGGCATTGGTGTCTCCGACGCCGCACGAGCTTAATGCACCGGTGTACGCCGCCGCACCTCTGCAGCAAGCGGCCCCTCCGTCAATCTGCCGCCCGCCGTTGGCGGTGCGCCGACATTAGCCGAGCTCGACGCCATCATCACGGTAACTAATTAAGCCTCTCTTGCCGAGGACTTCATCTCCTTGCCTTTGATCGGGCATCCCCGACGCCCTACATGTTTTCGCAGGCGCCGCCGACGTTCGTGCACTCTCCTCCACTTCGTGAACAACGAGTTGGTCGATGTCGCCAAGGGCAAAATCGTTCAACCGGCAACCCTTGTTCCACGGTACCAGATGCCACCCAACTTGTTTAGGGTTCAACTGGTTCGGTGCTGCCAGCTGCGACGACTTGTTACCTCGATTCGACCCGTCGGGGCCGACGATGAAGACGTGATGACCCTCGGCGCTTTGCTGGCTGGCCCCTGGTTTGGCCGAAGAGCCGATTCATTTGGGGCGGGTACACCACCCCAAAGACAACACCGCCCGATCGTGCGGCGCCAAGTCGGCCCCATGGCAAGACCGCCAGAACGGTGCCGGACATCCCTATGCCATCGATCCAAACATGCATATGGCACAGGATCAGAACGACGACGACGACAACGATGATACATTTGGCAACATCGATCAGTACTTTGCCGATCATGGGTACGATGGCGACTTCATGGGGCCTCCTTCTCAAGAACCAAACCCAACAAAAGACGTGTGCGATCTAGCTGGTACCGCGGAGAAGCCAAGTTGCAACAGGCGCCGTCTGGCGTTCAGCTCTCAGGAGACGCCTCCAGCTGCCGACTTCACCGAGCCTCAGATAGGCGAGGTGCAAAATATTATCAGCCCCAACAACCTCAAGAAGGCGGTCCGTGAGCAGAACTCGGTCCCATTACAGGAGAAGAAGAAGGCACGCAAAAGAAAGACTAAGAAGGGTGCGAGCCAGCCGGCACCGAGTACGATCCGTGCTCAGGATGGGCCACCTTCACCGCAGGATATCTCAAGGAGGGTGCATGTGGCGGGTAGGGCGATGCTACCGACAAATATGCTCAATGCTGCAACCGGTGCTATGCAGAGTCTGCATGATAGTGTTCTTGCTTTGGAGAAGCGGCGTCTCAGAGAGAAGGATGTGGCATACCCGGTTTTTGCGGCCAAGGTGCCAGAGGGCAAGGGCTTTGTGGATAACTTCATCGGGCGTACGATCGTCCTGCGTTTTGATGACATCCACGCTATGTTGAACCTTCATCCGCTGCACTACACCTTCGTTCGGCTATTTTTGCTGAGTATGGAGATGCGGATCATTCGCGACAAGACCCCGGACATTGTGATAGTCGACCCCTTCTACATGCGTGCCAAGATCTTGGGCAGCACTGGGGACTGGCAAGTCGCGAGTTCTTACCTCAAAGGCATCATTCTGGCAAACCAAGATAAGGATAACTTCCTCGTGCCTTACTTTCCCGAGTAAGTCCTCCCCTCAACCGGCCCGTAACATATGAATACTTACATTTCGATCGTTTTTCTTTTAACATTCCGTGTTTTCTGCAGTGACACACGTTGCACGCTCATCCTCCTAAGCCCCAAATATTCCATGGCCACGTATTTCGACCCGGACCGTCAGTCGAATGTAGACTACACAAATGTCAAGAAGGTTCTTGATGATGTTCTCCCCGGCTACGCCAAATTTGGAGGCACCTTCACCAGGCCTAATCGTAAGTACGGCAAGCATGTGTTCTCCCACAATACAACGTTCTGCTGCGTCAAGCAGCCGCCTGGCGGTCAGAAGGGTGCCTACTATGCCATCCATCACATGCGGGCGATCGTACGGGACCATCATCAACTTCTGCTACCGAGTAAACTCAAAGATTGGGCAAAGAGCGTGTCGGCAATCCAGGACGCGGACCTCCGACAAGAATTCTTTCGCATCCGAATGGAGTTTGCGGAAATCATCCATCAAGATGTCCTTCGCCTCGGGCAGTTCTACCTCAACAATCAACCGTCCAACGGTGACATCGACACAATGCTACAAATGCAGGGTGACAACGACCGTTATTTCATGACTCCCACGATAGACGGCGGCTTCATCCACGCTCCGGTTCCTTGAGTCGAGTTGAAAGCGGTGATCTTGTGTCAGTTCTAAAACATCGATTGGCTCATGTTGTAATTAAACTTTAATGAACTTGTAGTATGTCTCTTTGGTTTCGAGAGTCGCTCAACTTAGATGTAATCGATGCTATTAATGTCTTGCTTTTCTCTTCCGATCGCTCATTGCATACTTATATATTGCTTATGTATTGTGCGTGATTTGGTACTAACGTTTCGTTTGGCTAGTGCATAGCGATGCCGGCGTATGTCATGTACAAGGTTAAGGTTCGAGTCTACGATGGTGGGAGGAGTGTCGGAGACAGGTTCACCGATTCAGCGATAACGATTACAATGGGTACACCACTAGGGCCGAGGCCGAATCTAGATCGCCCGCTATCTAGCGGAGAGGAGGGAGCGTTGGAGGAACCGGATGAAGACGAGTTTCATCGTGATGATGCTCATCGTGATGACCGCAGCTCTCTTCTATGTGATGGTAGTTTAGATGATCGATATCGACTTGTAATGTGAAGACAAACTCGCTACTCGCGGTCTCGAGACTTGTAATATAATGTTCTATCTTTGTTCGGTCTTTTCAATTAGGAGACTAATATGATGAATTGTATTAGGAGACTAATATGATGAATTGTATTCAAAGACTAATCTTCTATTGTATTCGATGAATCTGTTGTTGATGTGTGCTGTCTATATTTTGTCAAATTATACATTTTGTAACCTCGTGCAAAAACAGAAAATAAAAATAAAAAACCTAATATTCATACTAATGGCGCATCACATGAAAGGCGCCATTAGTATGACGAGGCATACTAATGGCGCATCATGGGCGTGTGCCATTAGTATGCCGCGTTACTAATGGCGCATCCGGTGGTGGTGCGCCATTAGTATGCCAAAGCACTGGTAAACATGGCCTGGGAGGCATACTAATGGCGCACCCTTGTTTATACTAATGGCGCACCAGCGTCGCCATTAGTATACTAGATATTAATGGCGCACCAGGTGGTGCGCCATTAGTAAAAATTACTAATGGCGTGCTATTAATGGAGCACCACAGATGCGCCTTTAATGGCCATTTTAGGTGCGCCATTAGTAGGGGTTTTTCTAGTAGTGTGGCTATCAAGCACTATTGGGATGTGAAGCTTTTGTCCGCTTCAACGCCATACCACATTACGCGTCTCTTACACTTAAAATGCCCGGTCCACGTGGCATCATTTCATTGCGAGGGTCATGTAAAGACCCCGGACACGGCTAGACGAGTCCGGCACAAATAAGCTAGGGGCTCCCTAGCTGCATGCCCCACCACAAGGGGCTGAGCGTATAAGAAACAACGAGCTAATATAGACTCCGCTTTACTTATTAATATTTTTCATATACCTTTTTTCGCACGATTTTCTTTCAAACTAAGTTCCTCTCTTTTTACAGATGAACAACGTGCACACCCGTCCAGGATAACGGCACAACGGAGACACAGGCGCAGACGTGCAGTAGGGACCCGTGGCAAGGATTCTTTTCAGATTAAGACCCTGCATAAACCTTTTTATTGTCTCTTGTTGCTATAATCCCCGGCTTCTCATTATAACCAGTGTGGAGCTCGACGTTTTGGCATCGGCGCGTCGGATGACCTTGCCTGCACGGACACTAGGGGCTTAGGGCATTGTTCGCCCATTATTATAAAGACCGAACACCTTAGGGAGTGTTCGGCGCCTCGAGTTAGGCCTTATATGCATCAGCTCGAATCATGTCTTTGGTCAAATGTTGGGTTTGCGGCTCACGTGTTTTGCTGCCTTACGTTCCGTATCATCGACTAACGCGGCACCGGAGAACTCTGTGATTGTGCCCTAGTTCGGCCGGGCGAGCACCTCGAGAGAAAGCGGCCGACTATCATGATATCTGAGAGACTGGTCAACCACTCGATCGACAACCGGAATGTTTAGAATTCCCCCGCTTTGACGAAGGACCGTTTGCCGGTCAGGCACACACGCGCCCTTATTCGGAGAGCGCGGTGCCCCCAGGGACTATATCGTAACCCCACCCTCGAACTCCAATGGCTAAGTGAAAGTGATAAAGCATCATAGTCTGGATTGCCTCGTTTGCTATGCTACCACCTCCTCAACAGGACCGAGACGTCGGATTAAGTGTGAAAATCGCTATTTTGCGAACACCCCGCACCTTGTGCGTGGGGCTGAAGTCAAGATCGCCATCTTCGGGTTATACACATGTATACATAAACGGCCGCATAGGAGATATTTCATTACTTGGAAGGCACAAGTATAAAAAGCGATTACATCATAACCATTGTTTTACAAACGTTCATTTGAACGTGACATTTTTCGAGCACTGCGACTCTATTACACGAGCACCACACATAACTTCCCCAAAATAGTGCTCGGCGGGTAACCGGCTTTCGTCCGAACCCTGGGTTGCTACAGCGGCGGCATCCATCTCTGTCCAATGTGTCTTCACACGGGCAAGGGCCATTCGCGCACTCTCTATGCAGGCCGACCGCTTCATCTCCTTGATATGCGGCACCGCCCCAAGAAATTGCTGCAATAAGCCAAAGTAGCCCGTCACCTTGGGCCTCTCTGGCCAGACATGAGCCACTATATCTGTCATGGCAAGTCCGAACAGCCTGTTCAACTCAGCCCATTCGGCCAACCGATCGGTCAGCGGAAGTGAACGATCCGGACTATGGAATTGAGACCAAAATAGCTCTTCCGTCTTGTTCCTTCTGGCTTCGGAAGTGCACAACGGCATCTGCCGCACTCGCCGCTAAGTCCATATATGGATCCTCCGGACCCCACAGCTGGCCAAGCTGGACATACTTTGGATCCGTAAACCTGCGGCGTAGCAGAAAAGGCTTGCCAGCCACAATGTCTCCGGCCTAACGCAGCTCCTCCTTCATAGCCCGCATTGCAGAACGGGCATCCTTGGCTTCGGCGGTGGCCTTCACCAGGTCTTCTCGCTCTGATAGGCACTCCTTTTCAAGAGCCTCATTGCGGTCGGTAGCATCCTTAAATTTAACGGCCAATTCGGCCACCTCTTCCCTGCTTCGGCAGTGTGCAGCCCTTTCGGCTTCTAACTCCTCGGCCGCCCTCGAGGCAGCCGCGTTGCTTCTTCTGGCCTGCTCCTTGGCTTGAGCAAGTTCTGCACGAAGGCTCTCCACAGCAGCAGCACCATCTGCGTCAAGCATAAATATTGTAAGAGGTGAGCTTTAGCTCCCTTAATAGGTGACTGAGGAGAATCAATTTACCTTGCGACTCGTCAAGTCGCTTGTTGACTAGCGCGATGTCCGCATCCGCTACATCGAGTTGCCGCATTAATTCGGCAACTCCATCAGTCCGGCTAGCCCCCGGACTATCCGCCACCTGCATAGGAAAGGCGACACTCAATACCTATGATTTTGATCCTCGGCACGCTGTCGCTTTCGACAACCTACCGAGTCTCAGGGGCTACTATCTACACAGGGCGGACTTTCATGTGCAAAACTATCAAAAAGGCGCGTCATTTTTACGTACCTCAAAGCCCGCCAGCAAACTCCTGACGGCATTGTGCAATCCGCTTTCGGCGGACAAAATCCTTCCGATCACCATGCTCATCAACGCACGGTGATCTTCTGAGACGGACGCCCTCTCAAGCAGATCCTTCAGCTCCCCCGGCCGAACACTAGTCGGCGCCGAACTCTTCGGCTCGGCAGGGCTCGGGGATACCCTCCGTGACGACACTTCAGGCTCGTCCGCCCTATCCAATGGCGCAGCAGACGGAGGCGTCTCGCTCTCCATCATCTCCGGACGAAGATCCCCTGAAGACGAGCTCATCTGAGAAGGTTGCAGATCCGAACTACAAGGTAAAAATTTCGGTTATCCTCAGAAGCACAAATAGGGATGTTTCCTACTCACGGCTCACTAGAGGGCTGATTCTTTAGAGAAGACTGTGCGGCCGGGGCCTCCCCGGACTCAGGACCCTCCGGTGAAGATTTCTTACCCCGCTTAGGGGCTTTGGCCTCCGGGTCCTCGAAGGCGGTCCTCTTCTCCCCCTGGAGGGAGGGATTCTTGGTCCCCCCCCTTCTTCAAGCGCCCCCTTTGGCGGGGCTGTAGCTCCTCTGTTCTCCCCCTCGCCTTCTTCTGAAGGCGCAACCTCCAACATTCTGACCAGCACGGGCTCCCGTGCGGTCTCTGGGAGGGGGGCCGGACACCTTATCAGCTTTGCTTGCGCAATCCACTCCTATTGGAGGATAACGGGTTAAAAAACAAATTACGAAAAGCAAACAAATGGTACGTTCGAACACGGAGCTACTTACTTGGGTATCCGGGCGATTGCAGCTTAGGCCGGCATCCTCGGCCAATTCCGGACATGCTACTTGTGGTCCGAAGAACAACTTGTACATCTCCATGGGGTCGTACCCATGAAGTGTTGGAGAATCCGTGGTCCCTCCGGGTTGAACTCCCATAGCCGGAGAGGACGGCGTTTGCAGGGCAGGAGACGCCTAATTAGCATAACCTGCATCACCACGACCAGATCGATCTCCCTCACTTGGAGGTCTCGAATCCGGCCCTGCAATAGGGGCACGTCTTTTGACGGCCCCCAATTGAGCCCTCGGTTGACCCACGACATCAACCGTCGTGGAGGTCCCGCGGAACGGAGGCGGCGGCCACGCTACCCCTCGGAGCGGTGATATAGAACCACTCCTGCTGCCATAAGCCGAGCTCCTTTTGGAAGGAGCCCTGAGGCCACGGGGCATCGGCCCTCCTGCTTATGGCCGCCCCGCCGCATTCAGCTTGCGCCCTCGACCATCTTGGCTCCACATTGAAGGTCTTGACCACCGGCGAAGTGGGGTGACGCGGAGGAAGGCTTTGCGAACAACGATGAATGCGGAGATATGGAGGATGGACTCCGGAGCCAAGTCATGGAATTCCAACCCATAGTAGAACATGAGCCCTCTCACAAAAGGATCCGTCGGGAAGCCTAAACCCCGACGGAGGTGGGATCTAAAGGCGACATACTCGCCGGGCTCGGGGTGGGGATGGCCTGCCCTTCAAAGAGCAGCACTGTTCAAACCTCGTAAGACAGGTACTTGGCCTCACGCAGCTTTAGCACGTCCTCCTCCGTGACGGAGGTGGGCACCCACCGGCCCTGAAGGTCGGAGCCGGACATTGTTGAAGGTCCGAAGCACTCGAATCTGGGGCTCTGGGTGTTGGAACTTGGAGCAAGGAGAAGATTCGGTGGAAGATTGAAGAAAAGAACGAGCCTTGGTCCTGTTATAAAGAAGGGGAATACCAAGAGCCGTCCCCGTGACCGTTCGGGATTCGCCTTCGATAGAGGAGGCGTGGCGACGGGCGCGGTTGGGTTACCCACGCCCGTATTGATGAGAATCCCGGAATGAGGGGGAACACGATCTCTGCTTCGACAAGACGTGCCAAGGAAACCGCTTCGCTAAACGCGCTGAGGTGGTATAATAAAAACGATTCAAGTAAAGGCTTGGTAGTGGTGTGACGTCATGCCACAAAAAAAGTCAGCAGATTGAACTTGTGTATATATTATTCAATCTTCTCCGGATTATTCAAAGGAGGAACCCGCCTTGCAATGCCGAACATTATGCGCGCCGGACTCATCGTCATTGAAGCCAGGTTCAGGGGCTACTGAGGGAGTCCTGGACTTGGGGGTGTCCGGACAGTCGGACTATCATCGTCCGCCGGACTCCAAGACTACGAAGATACAAGATTGCTCAAAGTTGATGACTTGGCTACAAACGTTGATAGACTTTCGCTTGATGTTGATTCTCTTAAACTTAGATCTTCTCCTCCTAAGCATGATATCAATGAGTCTCTCAAAGTAATGAGAATTTCCATTTACGAGTGTAAGGAGAGAACCGCTAGATTACGTGCTAAAAGAGATAGCTTTATAAAAGCGTGTTCTTCTAGTTTCCGTGAAAATAATGATGAGGGTCTTAAAGTTATTGATGCGTCTCCTATTAGATCTATGTTTTGCAATAAGAATTTTGATGATTATGGGACTGATGATGAATCAACTTTGCCTAGAAGGCGTCCCAAGAATTCGGAGTCTTTAGATCTTGATGCTAAATTTGGTAAAAGTGAGATTGGAGAATCCTCAACTTCTAATAATATTGAACCTACTATCTCGGATTTCAAGGAATTTGATTATGATAATTGCTCTTTAAAAGGTTGTATTTCCTTGTTGCAATCCGTTGTTTATTCTCCTCATGCTTATAGTCAAAACAAAGCTTTTACCAAACATATTGTTGATGCCTTGATGCAATCTTATGATGAAAAACTTAATTTGGAAGTTTCTATACCTAGAAAACTTAATGATGAGTGGGAACCTACTATAAAGATTAGAATTAAATATTATGAGTGTTTTGCTTTGTGTGATTTGGGTGCTAGTGTTTCCACGATTCCGAAAACTTTATGTGATATTGTAGGTTTCCATGATCTTGATGATTCCTCTTTAAATTTGCACCTTGCGGATTCCACCATTAAAAAGCCTATGGGAAGGATCAATGATGTTCTTATTGTTGCAAATAGAAATTTGGTGCCCGTGGATTTTATCGTTCTTGATATATATTGCAATCTTTCTTGCCCTATTATTCTTGGTAGACCTTTCCTTAGAATGATTGGTGCGATTATTGATATGAAGGAAGGGAATATTAGATTCCAATTTCCATTAAATAAAGGCATGGAGCACTTTACAAGAAAGAAAGTCAAATTACCTTATGAATCTATCATGCGTGCTAGTTATGAATTGAGTGCCAAAGATGGCATTACTTAGATCTATCTTTGCTTTTATGCCTAGCTAGGGGCGTTAAACGATAGCGCTAGTTGGGAGGCAACCCAATTTTTCTTTACATTTTTTGTTTTTGCTCCTGTTTAGTAATAAATCTTGCATCTACCTTCTGTTTAGATGTGTTTTTATCTTTTAATTAGTGTTTGTGCCAAGTAGAACCTATAGGATAACCTACGATGATAGTTGATTTGATTCTGCTGAAAAACAGAAACTTTGCACGCACGAATATAATTTTTTTAAATCACAGGAACGAGATTTTGCGTTGATTCTTTTTGATTCTGTTCAATAAAAAAAATTCCAGGACTTCCTATTTTGGTAAGATTTTTAGAGTTCCAGAAGTTTGCGTTAGTTACAGATTTCTACAGACTGTTCTGTTTTTTAGAGATTAGGTTTTTCGTGTGTTGTTTGCTTATTTCAATGCATCTATTGCTAGTAAATTAGTTTATAAACCATAAGGAAGTTGGAATACAGTAGGTTTAACACCAAAATAAATAAAGAATGAGTTGATTGCAGTACCTTATGTGGTGGTTTTGTTTTCTTTCATTAACGGAGCTTATAAGATTTCCTGTTGAGCTTTGTGTTGTGAAGTTTTCAAGTTTTGGGTAAAGCTTTTATGGACTATGGAATAGGGAGTGGCAAGAGCCTGAGTTTGGGGATGCCCATGGCACCCCAAGATATTCAAGAATAGCCAAAAGCCTAAGCTTGGGGATGCCCCGGGAAGGCATCCCCTCTTTCGTCATCGTTCATTGGTAACTTTACTTGGAGCAATATTTTTATTCGCTACATGATATGTGTTTTGCTTGGAGTGTCGTGTATTATATTAGTCTTTCCTTTTAATTTACCACAATCATCCTTGTTGTACACACCTTTTGGGAGAAGCTTATTTGATTAGAATTTGCTAGAATACTCTATGTGCTTCACTTATATCTTTTGAGCTTGATAGTTTTTGCTCTAGTGCTTCACTTATATCTTTTAGAGCACGGTGGTGTCTTAATTTTTAAGAAATTACAATTCTCTCATGCTTCACTTATATCATTTTGAGAGTCTTTTAGAACAGCATGGTATTTGCTATGGTCATAAAGTTGGTCCTAGAATGATGAGCATCCAGGTTGGGTATAATAAAAACTATCATAGAAAAAAGAATTGGATGCTATGATCAACTTGATGCTTGATAATTGTTTTGAGATATAAAGGTAGTAATGTTAGGGTCATGCTAGTGGGTAATTATGAAATTGAGAAATACTTTTGTTGAAGTTGGCAAGTCCCCTAGCATGCACGTATGGTAAAAGTTGTGTGACAAATTTGTTGCATGAGGTGCTCTTTTGAGTGTCTTCCTTATGAGTGGCAGTAGGGGACGAGCGATGGTCTTTTCCTACCAATCTATCCCTCTTGGGGCATGTGTAGTAGTACTTTGCTTCGAGGGCTAAGTAGGCTTTTGCAATAAGTATATGAGTTCTCTTTTGACCAATGTGAGTCCATGGACATAGGCACACTCATCCTTTTTACGTTGCTAGCCTCTATTATTACCGCGCAACTTTCGCCGGTATCATAAACCCCTTATTTACCTTCCTCAAAACAGCCACCATATCTACCTATTATGGCATTTCCATAGCCATTCCGAGATATATTGCCATGCAACTTTCCACCGTTCCGTTTATTATGACACGTTCCATTATTGTCATATTGCTCTTTGCATGATCATGTAGTTGACATCGTATTTGTGGCAAGGCCACTTTCATAATTCTCATACATGTCGCTCTTGATTCATTGCATATCCCGGCACACCGCCGGAGGCATTCATATAGAGTCATATCTTGTTCTAGCTTTGAGTTGTAATTCTTGAGTTGTAAATCCATAAAAGTGTGATGATCTTCATTATTAGAGCATTGTCCTAGTGAGGAAAGGATGATGAAGGCTATGATTCCCCCACAAGTCGGGATGAGACTTCAGACTTTACAAAAAGAAAAAAAGATGAGAAAAGAAAAAATAGAAAGGCCAAAAAGAAAAAAAATAGAAAGGCCAAAGAAAAAAAAGGAAAAAAAGGAAAAGAAAAATAAAAATGAGAGAAAAAGAGAGAAGGGACAATGCTACTATCTCTTTTTCCACACTTGTGCTTCTAATTAGCACCATGATCTTCATGATAGAGAGTCTCCTATGTTGTCACTTTCATATACTAAGTGGGAATTTTTCATTATAGAACTTGGCTTGTATATTCCAATGATGGGCTTCCTCAAAATGCCCGAGGTCTTCGTGAGCAAGCAAGTTGGATGCACACCCACTTAGTTTCTTTTGTTGAGCTTTCATATATTTATAGCTCTAAGTGCATCCGTTGCATGGCAATCCCTACTCAGCCACATTGATATCTATTGATGGGCATCTCTATATAGCCCGTTGATATGCCTAGTTGATGTGAGACTATCTTCTCCCTTTTTGTCCTCACAACCACCACCATATACCAACATATACCACCATAGTGTTATGTCCATGGCTTACGCTCATGTATTGCGTAAGAGTTGAAAAAGCTGAAGCGCGTTAAAAAGTATAAACAATTGCTCGGCTCGTCATCGGGGTTGTGCATGATGGGAGTATTTTGTGTAATGAAAATTAAGCATGGACTAACCATATGATTTTGTAGGGATAAGCTTTCTTTGGCTATGTTATTTTGATAGGACATGATTATTTGTCAGTATGCTTTGAAGCATTATTATTTTTATGTTTTATAAGCTTTTTATTTTGAATCATTTGGATCTGAACATTCATGCCGCAATAAAGAAAATTACATTGAGAATTATGTTAGGTAGCATTCCACATCAAAAATTTCTTTTTTATCATTTACCTACTCGAGGACGAGCAGGAATTAAGCTTGGGGATGCTTGATACGTCTCCAACGTATCTATAATTTTTGATTGTTCCATGCTATTATATTAGCCCTTTTGGATGTTTATGGGCTTTATTTTACACATTTATATCATTTTCGGGACTAACCTACTAACCGGAGGCCCAGCCCGTACTGCGGTTTTTTTTTCCTATTTCAATATTTCAAAGAAAAGGAATATCAAACGGAGTCCAAACGGAATGAAACCTTTGGGAGCATGATTTTTGGAACGAACGTGATCCGGAGAGCTTGGAGTGCAAGTCAAGAAGCAGCCGAGGGCTCCACGAGATAGGAGGCCGCCCCCCTGTAGGGCGCCGCCCCTGTCTCGTGGGCCCCTCGGGCGGCCACCGACGTCCTTCTTCCTCCTATATATACCTAAGTACCCCGAAAACATCCAGGGGCACCACGAAGCACAATTTCCACCACCATAACCTTCTGTATCAGCGAGATCCCATCTTGGAGCCTTCGCCGTCACTCTGGCGGAGGGGGAATCGACCATGGTGGGCTTCTACATCAACATCCTTGCCCCTCCGATGAGTTGTGAGTAGTTTACCACAGACCTACGGGTCCATAGTTATTAGCTAGATGGCTTCTTCTCTCTTTTTGAATATCAATACAATGTTCTCCCCCTCTCTTGTGGAGATCTATTCGATGTAAACTCTTTTTGCGGTGTGTTTGTCGAGATCCGATGAATTGTGGGTTTAGGATCAAGTTTATCTATGAATAATATTTGAATCTTCTCTGAATTCTTTTATGTATGATTGAGTTATCTTTGCAAGTCTCTTCGAATTATCAGTTTGGTTTGGCCTACTAGATTGGTCTTTCTTGCATGGGAGAAGTGCTTAGCTTTGGGTTCAATCTTGTGGTGTCCTTACCCAGTGACAGAAAGGGTTGCAAGGCACGTATTGTATTGTTGCCATCGAGGATAACAAGATGGGGTTTATATCATATTGCATGAGTTTATCCCTCTACATCATGTCATCTTGCTTAATGTGTTACTCTATTCTTATGAATTTAATACTCTAGATGCATGCTTTGGATAGCGGTCGATGTGTGGAGTAATAGTAGTAGATGCAGGTGAGTCGGTCTACTTGTTATGGACGTGATGCCTATATACATGATCGTGCCTAGATAATCTCATAACTATGCGCTTTTCTATCAATTGCTCGACAAGAATTTGTTCACCCACCGTAATACTTATGCTATCTTGAGAGAAGCCACTAGTGAAACCTATGGCCCCGGTCTATCTCTTATCATATTTGCTTTCAATCTACTTTTATTTGCATCTTTACTTTTTGCATCTATATTATAAAATACCAAAATATATTTATCTTATCATACTATCTTTATTAGATCTCACTTTCATGAAGTGGCCGTGAAGGATTGCCAACCCCTTTATTATGCGTTGGTTGCGAGTTCTCGTTTGTTTGTGTAGGTGCGTGGGACTTTTGAGGAGCCTCCTCTTTGGATTGATACCTTGGTTCTCAAAACTGAGGGCAATACTTACGCTACACTTGTTGCATCACCCTCTCCTCTTCGAGGAAAACCAACGCAAGCTCAAGACGTAGCAATGTTCATGGTGGATTATATCCTACTCATGCTTGCACTCAATGTCTATTAATTTTAATGCATGTTCATGACTGTTGTCGCTCTCTAGTTGGTCGCTTCCCAGTCTCTTTCTAGCCTTCACTTGTACTAAGAGGGAATACTGCTTGTGCATCCAAAATCCATAAACCCCAAAGTTAGTCCATATGAGTCCACCATACCTTCCTATATGCGGTATCTACCTGCCGTTCCAAGTAAATTTGTATGTGCCAAACTCTAAACCTTCGAATGAAATTTTGTTTTGTATGCTCGAACAGCTCATGTATCAACTAGGGCCGTTCAAGAGGAGTGGACTCCGCTCCTCACTCACGAGAAAACGGCTGGTCACCGGGATACCCAGTCCCATGCTCAAATCAAATCAAAATAATTGCAAACAAAACTCCCCCGGGATTGTTGTTAGTTGGAGGCACCCGTTATTTCGGGCAAGCCATGGATTGATGATTTTTGGTGGTGGGGGAGTATAAACTTTACGATTCTGTTTGGGAACTGCCTATAATGTGTGTAGCATGGAAGATATCAAGATCTCTTGGTTGTTATGTTGACAATGAAAGTATGCTGCTCAAAATATTATTTATCTCTATTTCAAAACTGAGCTCTGGCACCTCTACAAATCCCTGCTTCCCTCTGCAAAGGGCCTATCTATTTACTTTTATGTTGAGTCATCCTCCTTTTATTAAAAATCACCAGTGGTAGAGCACCACTATCATTTGCATCCATTACTATTATTTAAGACTGGATCTCTTTTACCATGAATTACAATGTTTAGTCAGTCCTTGATCTTCAAGAGGTGCTCTGCATTTATGTTTTGCAGTCTCAGAAAGGGCTAGCGAGATACCATCTTGTTATATCATATTATGATTATTTTGAGAAAGTGTTGTCATCCGAGTTTTATTATTATTGCTCGCTAGCTGATTATGCCATAGATATGAGTAAACATGAGACCTAAGTGTTATTGTGAATATGGTTAGTTCATAATCTTTGCTGAAAACTTGAATGCTGGCTTTACATATTTGCAATAACAAGAGCAACAGAGTTTGTAAAAGTTTTCCTTTATCACTTTCAGTTTATCAACTGAATTGCTTGAGGACAAGCAAAGGTTTAAGCTTGGGGGAGTTGATACGTCTCCATCGTATCTACTTTTCCAAACACTTTTGCCCTTGTTTTCGACTCTAACTTGCATGATTTGAATGGAACTAACTTGGACTGACATTGTTTTCAGCAGAATTGCCATGGTGTTATTTTTGTGCAGAAATAAAAGTTCTCAGAATGACCTGAAACTCCACGGAGATTATTTTTGGAATTAATATAAAATACTGGCGAAAGAATCAAGGCCAGGGGGCCCACACCCTGTCCACGAGGGTGGGGGCGCGCCTACCCCCTGGGCACGTCCCCCTGCCTCGTGGCCCCCCTAGTGCTCCACCGACCTCAACTCCAACTCCATATATTCACGTTTGGGGAGAAAAAAACAGAGAAAATGATTCATCGCGTTTTACGATACGGAGCCGCCGCCAAGCCCTAATCTCTCTCGGGAGGGCTGATCTGGAGTCCGTCCAGGGCTCCGGAGAGGGAAATCCGTCGGCGTCCTCATCATCAACCATCCTCCGTCACCAATTTCATGATGCTCAGCGTCGTGCGTGAGTAATTCCATTGTACGCTTGCTGGACGGTGATGGGTTGGATGATATTTACCATGTAATCAAGTTAGTTTTGTTAGGGTTTGATCCCTGGTATCCATTATGTTCTAAGATTGATGTTGCTATGACTTTGTTATGCTTAATGCTTGTCACTAGGGCCCGAGTGCCATGATTTCAGATCTGAACCTATTATGTTTTCATGAATATATGTGAGTTCTTCATCCTATCTTGCAAGTCAATAGTCACCTACTATGTGTTATGATTCGGCAACCCCGAAGTGACAACAATCGGGACCACTCCCGGTGATGACCGTAGTTTGAGGAGTTCATGTATTCACCAAGTGTTAATGCTTTGGTCCGGTACTCTATTAAAAGGAGGCCTTGAAGGAAATACGCCCTAGAGGCAATAATAAAGTTATTATTTATTTCCTCATATCATGATAAATGTTTATTATTCATGCTAGAATTGTATTAACCGGAAACATAATACATGTGTGAATACATAGACAAACACAACGTCACTAGTATGCCTCTACTTGACTAGCTTATTAATCAAAGATGGTTATGTTTCCTAACCATAGACATGTGTTGTCATTTGATTAATGGGATCACATCATTAGGAGAATGATGTGATTGACATGACCCATTCCGTTAGCCTAGCACTTGATCGTTTAGTATATTGCTATTGCTTTCTTCACGACTTATACATGTTCCTGTAACTATGAGACTATGCAACTCCCGTTTTCCGGAGGAACACTTTGCGTGCTACCAAACGTCACAACGTAACTGGGTGATTATAAAGGAGTACTACAGGTGTCTCCAAAGGTACATGTTGAGTTGGCATATTTCGAGATTAGGTTTTGTCACTCCGATTATCGGAGAGGTATCTCTGGGCCCTCTCGGTAATGCACATCACTATAAGCCTTGCAAGAAATGTAGCTAATGAGTTAGTTACGGAATGATGCATTACGTAACGAGTAAAGAGACTTGCCGGTAACGAGATTGAACTAGGTATTGGATACCGACGATCGAATCTCGGGCAAGTAACATACCGATGACAAAGGGAACAACGTATGTTGTTATGCGGTTTGACCGATAAAGATCTTCGTAGAATATGTAGGAGCCAATATGAGCATCCAGGTCCCGCTATTGGTTATTGACCGAGAATAGTTCTAGGTCATGTCTACATAGTTCTCGAACCCGTAGGGTCCGCATGCTTAACGTTACGATGACAGTTTTATTATGAGTTTATAAGTTTTGATGTACCGATGTTTGTTCGGAGTCCCGGATGTGATCACGGACATGACGAGGAGTCTCGAAATGGTCGAGACATAAAGACTGATATATTTGACGACTATATTCGGACACCAGAAGTGTTCCGGGTGATTTTGGGAAAACGGAGTGCGGAGGGGTTACTGTACTCTGAGGAAGTATTGGGCCTTAGTGGGCTGAGGGGAGAGAGAGGCAGCAGCCTGAGGAGGCACCCCCATGAGGAGTCCGGTGGACTAGGGAGGGGCACGCCCCCCTTCCCTCTCCCTCTCCCTCTCTTTCCTTCCCTCTTCCTCCTTCCTAGTGGGACTAGGAAAGGGGAGTCCTACTCCCACTAGGAGGAGGACTCCCCCCTCCTTGGCGCGCCCCCTAGGGCCGGCCGGCCTCCCCTTTCTCCTTTATATCTGAGGCGGGGGCACCCTAGAGACACACAAGTTGATCTACGATCGTTCCTTAGCCGTGTCGGTGCCCCCTCCACCATATTACACCTCGGTCATATCGTCATGAGTTTAGGCGAAGCCTCGCGCCGTAGAGCATCATCATAAATCACTACGCCGTCGTCTTGTGGAACTCATCCCCGAAGCTTTGCTGGATCGGAGCCCGGGGATCGTCATCCAGCTGAACGTGTGCTGACTCGGAGGTGCCGTACGTTCAGTGCTTGGATCGGTCGACCATGAGGACGTACGACTACATCAACCGCATTGTCATAACGCTTCCGCTTACTGTCTATGAGGGTACGTGGACAACACTCTCCCCTCTCATTGCTATGTCATCACCATGATCTTGCGTGTGCGTAGGAATTTTTTTGAAATTACTACGTTCCCCAACAGTGGCATCCGAGCCTGGTTTTATGCGTAGATGTCATATGCACGAGTAGAATACAAGTGAGTTGTGGGCGATACAAGTCATACTGCTTACCAGCATGTCATACTTTGGTTCGGCGGTATTGTGAGATGAAGCGGCCGGACCGACATTACGCGTACGCTTACGCGAGACTAGTTTCACCGTTATGAGCACTCGTGCTTAAAGGTGGCTGGCGGGTGTCTGTCTCTCTCACTTTAGCTGAATCGAGTATGGCTACGCCCGGTCCTTGCGAAGGTTAAAACAACACTAACTTGACAAACTATCATTGTGGTCTTTGATGCGTAGGTAAGAACGGTTCTTGCTAAGCCTGTAGCAGCCACGTAAAACTTGCAACAAAAAAGTAGAGGACGTCTAACTTGTTTTTGCAGGGCATGTTGTGATGTGATATGGTCAAGACATGATGCTATATTTTATTGTATGAGATGATCATGTTTTGTAACCGAAGTTATCGGCAACTGGCAGGAGCCATATGGTTGTCGCTTTATTGTATGAAATGCAAACGCCCTGTAATTTCTTTACTTTATCACTAAGCGGTAGCGATAGTCATAGAAGCAATAGATGGCGAACGACAACGATGCTACGATGGAGATCAAGGTGTCGCGCGGTGGCGATCTGATCACGACGGTGCTTGAAGATGGAGATCACAAGCACAAGATGATGATGGCCATATCATATCACTTATATTGATTGCATGTGATGTTTATCCTTTATGCATCTTATCTTGCTTTGATTGACGGTAGCATTTTAAGATGATCTCTCACTAATTATCAAGAAGTGTTCTCCATGAGTATGCACCATTGCGGAAGTTCTTCGTGCTGAGACACCACGTGATGATCGGGGGTGATAGGCTCTACGTTCAAATACAACGGGTGCAAAACAGTTGCACACGCGGAATACTCAGGTTAAATTTGACGAGCCTAGCATATACAGATATGGCCTCGGAACACGGAGACCGAAAGGTCGAACGTGAATCATATAGTAGATATGATCAACATAGTGATGTTCACCATTGAAACTACTCCATCTCACGTGATGATCGGACATTGTTTAGTTGATTTGGATCACGTAATCACTTAGATGACTAGAGAGATGTCTGTCTAAGTGGGAGTTCTTAAGTAATATGATTAATTGAACTTAAATTTATCATGAACTTAGTACCTGATAGTATTTTGCTTGTCTATGTTTGTTGTAGATAGATGGCTCGTCTTTGTTGTTGCGTTGAATTTTAATGCGTTCCTTGAGAAAGCAAAGTTGAAAGATGATGGTAGCAATTACACGGATCGGGTCCATAACCCGAGGATTATCCTCATTGCTGCACGTAAGAATTACGCCCCTGGAAGCACCGCTGGGTGCTAGGCCTGCTGCTGATGCAACCGACGACGTTAAGAACGTCTGGCGAGCAAAGCGATGACTACTCGATAGTTCGATGTGCCATGCTTTACGGCTTAAAACCGGGTCTATAACGACGTTTTGAGCGTCATGGAGCATATGAGATGTTCCAGAGTTGAAGTTAATATTTCAAGCAAATGCCCGGATTGAGAGATATGAAGTCTCCAATAAGTTCTATAGCTGCAAGATGGAGGAGAATAGTTACGTCGGTGAACACATACTCAAAATGTGCGGGTATAATAATCACTTGATTCAACTGGGAGTTAATCTTCACGATGATAGTGTCATTGATGTAATTCTTCAATCACGTCACCAAGCTACAAGAGCTTCGTGATGAACTATAATATGCAAGGGATGGACAAGACTATTCCCGAGCTCTTCGCAATGCTAAAAGCCGAGGAGGTAGAAATCAAGAAGGAGCATCAAGTGTTGATGGTTAACAAGACCACCAGTTTCAAGAAAAGGGCAAAGGGAAGAAGAAGGAACTTCAAGAAGAACAGCAAACAAGTTCTTTGCTCAAGAGAAGAAACCCAAGTCTGGACCTAAGCCTAAATCGAGTGCTTCTATCGCAAGCGATGGACATTGGAAGCGGAACTGCCCCAAGTATTTGGCGGATAAGAAGGATGGCAAAGTGAACAAAGGTATATGTGATATACATGTTATTGATGTGTACCTTACTAATGCTCGCAGAGCACTGGTATTTGATATCTGGTTACATTGCTAATATTTGCAACTCAAAGCAGGGACTACGGATTGCGAAGATTGGCTAAGGGCGAGGTGACAATGCGCGTGGGAAATGGTTCCAAAGTCGATGTGATCGCGGTCGGCACGCTACCTCTACATCTACCATCGTGATTAGTTTTAGACCTAAATAATTGTTATTGGTGCCAGCGTTGAGCATGAACATTATATCTGGATCTTGTTTGATGCGAGACGGTTATTCATTTAAGTCAGAGAATAATGGTTGTTCTATTTATATGAGTAATATCTTTTATGGTCATGCACCCTTGAAGAGTGGTCTATTTTTATTGAATCTCGATAGTAGTGATACACCTATTCATAGTGTTGAAACCAAAAGATGCAGAGTTGATGATGATAGTGCAACTTATTTGTGGTACTGCCGTTTAGGTCATATTGGTGTAAAGCGCATGAAGAAACTCCATATTGATGGGCTTTTGGAATCACTTGATTATGAATCACTTGGTACTTGCGAACCGTGCCTCATGGGCAAGATGACTAAAACGCCGTTCTCCGGAACTATGGAGAGAGCAACTCATTTGTTGGAAATCCTACATACTGATGTTTGTGGTCCAATGAATGTTGAGGCTCGCGGCGGGTATCGTTATTTTCTCACCTTCACAGATGATTTGAGAAGATATGGGTATATCTACTTAATGAAACACAAGTCTGAAACATTTGAAAAGTTCAAAGAATTTCAGAGTGAAGTGGAAAATCATCGTAACAAGAAAATAAAGTTTCTACGATCGATCGTTGAGGAGAATATTTGAGTTCGAGTTTGGTTTACATTTGAAACAATGCGAATAGTTTAGCAACTCCGCCACCCGAACACCACAATGAAATGGTGTGTCCGAACGTCGTAATCATACTTTACTAGATATGGTGCGATCTATGATGTCTCTTACTGATTTACCACTATCGTTTTGGGGTTATGCTTTAGAGACGGCCGCATTCACGTTGAATAGGGCACCATCAAAATCCGTTGAGACGACGCCTTATGAACTGTGGTTTGGCAAGAAACCAAAGTTGTCGTTTCTTAAAGTTTGGGGATGCGATGCTTATGTGAAGAAACTTCAACCAGGTAAGCTCGAACCCAAATCGGAGAAATGTGTCTTCATAGGATACCCAAAAGAGACTATTGGGTACACCTTCTATCACAGATCTGAGGGCAAGATTTTCGTTGCTAAAATCGGATCCTTTCTAGAGAAGGAGTTTCTCTCAAAAGAAGTGAGTGGGAGGAAAGTAGAACTTGATGAGGTAACTGTACCTGCTCCCTTATTCGAAAGTAGTTCATCACAAGAACCGGTTCCTGTGAAAACTACACCAATTAGTGAGGAAGCTAATGATATTGATCATGAAACTTCAGATCAAGTTTCTATGAACCTCGTGAGGTCTACGAGTAAGATCCGCACAGAGTGGTACGGTAATCCTATTCGGAAGTCATGTTGCTTGACCATGATGAACCTACGAACTATGAGGAAGCGATGATGAGCCCAGATTCCATAAAATGGCTAGAGGCCATGAAATCTGAGATGGGATCCATGTATGAGAACAAAGTATGGACTTTGGTTGACTTGCCGATGATCGGCAAGCCATTGAGAATAAATGGATCTTTAAGAAGAAGGCGACGCGATGGTAATGTAAGCGTCTATAAAGCTCGACTTGTTGCGAAAGGTTTTCGACAAGTTCAAGGGGTTGACTACGATGAGACTTTCTCACCCGTGGCGATGCTTAAGCCTGTCCGAATCATGTTAGCTATTGCTGCATTTCATGATTATGAAATTTGGCAAATGGATGTCAAAACTGCATTCTTGAATGGATTTACGGAAGAAGAGTTGTATATGATGTAGCCGAAGGTTTTGTTGATCCAAAAGGTGCTAACAAAGTGTGCAAGCTCCAATGATCCATTTATGGACTGGTGCAAGCATCTCGGAGTTGGAATAAGCGCTTTGATAGTGTGATCAAAGCATATGGTTTTATCTGAGACTTTTGGAGAAGCCTGTATTTACAAGAAAGTGAGTGGGAGCTCTGTAGCATTTCTGATATTATATGTAGATGACATATTATTAATTGGAAATGATATAGAATTTCTGGACAGCATAAAGGGATACTTAAATAAAAGTTTTTCAATGAAAGACCTCGGTGAAGCTGCTTACATATTGGGCATCAAGATTTATAGAGATAGATCAAGACGCTTAATAGGACTTTCACAAAGCACATACCTTGATAAAATTTTGAAAAGGTTCAAAATGGATAAGGCAAAGAAAGGGTTCTTGCCCGTGCTACAAGGTGTGAAGTTGAGTCAAACTCAATGCCCGACCACAACAGAAGATAGAGAGAACATGAAAGATGTTCCCTATGCTTTAGCCATAGGCTCTATCATGTATGCAATGCTGTGTACCAGACCTGACGTATGCTTAGCAATAAGCTTGGCAGGAAGGTACCAAAGTAATCCAGGAGTGGATCATGGACAGCGATCAAGAACATCCTGAAATACCTGAAAAGGACTAAGGATATGTTTCTCGTATATGGAGGTGACAAAGAGCTAGTCGTAAATGGTTACATCGATGCAAGCTTTGACACTGATCCGGACGATTCTAAATCGCAAATCGGATACGTGTTTTTACTAAATGGTGGAGCTGTAAGTTGGTGCAGTTCTAAACAAAGCGTCGTGGCGGGATCTATATGTGAAGCGGAGTACAAAGCTGCTTCGGAAGCAGCAAATGAAGGAGTCTATTTCCGATCTAGGTGTCATACCTAGAGCATCGGGACCAATGAAGATCTTCTGTGACAATACTGGTGCAATTGCCTTGGCAAAGGAATCCAGATTTCACAAGAGGACCAAGCACATCAAGAGATGCTTCAATTCCATTCGGGACCAAGTCCAAGTGGGAGACATAGAGATTTGCAAGATACATACGGATCTGAATGTTGCAGACCCATTGACTAAGCCTCTCTCACGAGCAAAACATGATCAGCACCAAGACTCCATGGGTGTTAGAATCATTACTATGTAATCTAGATTATTGACTCTAGTGCAAGTGGGAGACTGAAGGAAATATGCCCTAGAGGCAATAATAAAGTTATTATTTATTTCCTCATATCATGATAAATGTTTATTATTCATGCTAGAATTGTATTAACCGGAAACATAATACATGTGTGAATACATAGACAAACACAATGTCACTAGTATGCCTCTACTTGACTAGCTTATTAATCAAAGATGGTTATGTTTCCTAACCATAGACATGTGTTGTCATTTGATTAATGGGATCACATCATTACGAGAATGATGTGATTGACATGACCCATTCCGTTAGCCTAGCACTTGATCGTTTAGTATATTGCTATTGCTTTCTTCATGACTTATACATGTTCCTGTAACTATGAGACTATGCAACTCCCGTTTATCGGAGGAACACATTCGGTGCTACCAAACGTCACAACATAACTAGGTGATTATAAAGGAGTACTACAGGTGTCTCCAAAGGTACATGTTGAGTTGGCATATTTCGAGATTAGGTTTTGTCACTCCGATTATCGGAGAGGTATCTCTGGGCCCTCTCGGTAATGCACATCACTATAAGCCTTGCAAGCAATGTAGCTAATGAGTTAGTTACGGAATGATGCATTACATAACGAGTAAAGAGACTTGCCGGTAACGAGATTGAACTAGGTATTGGATACCGACGATCGAATCTCGGGCAAGTAACATACCGATGACAAAGGGAACAACGTATGTTGTTATGCGGTTTGATCGATAAAGATCTTCGTAGAATATGTAGGAGCCAATATGGGCATCCAGGTCCCGCTATTGGTTATTGACCGAGAATAGTTCTAGGTCATGTCTACATAGTTCTCGAACCCGTAGGGTCCGCACGCTTAACGTTATGATGACAGTTTTATTATGAGTTTATAAGTTTTGATGTACCGAAGTTTGTTCGGAGTCCCGGATGTGACATGACGAGGAGTCTCGAAATGGTCGAGACATAAAGATTGATATATTGGACGACTATATTCGGACACCGGAAGTGTTCCGGGTGATTTCGAAGAAAACCGGAGTCCCGGAGGGGTTACCGGAACCCCCCGGGGAAGTATTGGGCCTTAGTGGGCCTGAGGGGAGAGAGAGGGCAGCAGCCCAGGAGGAGGCCTCCCCCCCCATGAGGAGTCCGAATTGGACTAGTGGAGGGGGTGCGGCCCCCCCTTTCCCTCTCCCTCTCCCTCTCTTTCCTTCCCCCTTCCTCCTTCCTAGTGGGACTAGGAAAGGGGAGTCCTACTCCCACTAGGAGGAGGACTCCCCCCTCCTTGGCGCACCCCCTAGGGTCGGCCGGCCTCCCCCCTTGCTCCTTTATATACGGGGGCAGGGGGCACCCTAGAGACACACAAGTTGATCTACAGATCGTTCCTTAGCCGTGTGCGGTGCCCCCCTCCACCATATTCCACCTTGGTCATATCGTCGCGGAGTTTAGGCGAAGCCCTGCGCCGGTAGAGCATCATCATCGTCACCACGCTGTCGTGCTGATGGAACTCATCCCTAAAGCTTTGCTAGATCGGAGCCCGGGGATCGTCATTGAGCTGAACGTGTGCTGAACTCGGAGGTGCCGTACGTTCGGTGCTTGGATCGGTCGATCGTGAAGATGTACGAATACATCAACCGCGTTGTCATAACGCTTCCGCTTACGGTCTACGAGGGTACGTGGACAACACTCTCCCCTCTCATTGCTATGTCATCACCATGATCTTGCGTGTGCGTAGGAAATTTTTTGAAATTACTACGTTCCCCAACAGGCCTTACTATCCCTTAGTTTCCAATAGGACCCCGCTGCCACGGGAGGGTAGGGCAAAAGATGTCATGCAAGTTCTTTTCCATAAGCACGTATGACTATATTCGGAATACATGCCTACATTACATTGATGAACTGGAGCTAGTTCTATGTCACCCTATGTTATAACTATTGCATGAGGAATCGCATCCAACATAATTATACGTCACTGATCCAATGCCTACGAGCTTTTCACATATTGATCTTTGCTTAGTTACTTTATCATTGCCACTGTTACAATTACTACAAAACTGCTACTGTTACTTTTGCTACTGTTACCGTTGCTCCCGTATTACTTTGCTACTAAATACTTTGCAACAGATATTAAGTTATCTAGGTGTTGTTGAATTGACAACTCAACTGCTAATACTTGAGAATATTCTTTGGCTCCCCTTGTGTCGAATCAATAAATTTGGGTTGAATACTCTACCCTCAAAAACTGTTGCGATCCCCTATACTTGTGGGCTATCAGTGGCGTTGTCGTTCTCTTGTGGTGGTGGAGAAGGAGGTCTACTTCCTCATTTCCTTCATCTTGATGTGTTCCACTTGTGGATGCCTCCAAGTCAACTTATGGTTCATCTTGATGTGATTTGAGGCTTCCACTTGAATGGACGAAGTACTCTTCTTCACCTCCGTTGGGCGAATTTTGCCAATGGACAAATCTCGGATTGCTTCTGATGGATCTTTGTCTCCTACATCAATTGGCAATTGCTCTACTTGCGAGCCTTTAGATTCATCAAACTTCACGTCTATCGTCTCTTCAACCTGTCGGGTGAAATTGTTGTAGACACGGTAAGTGTGAGAGTTTGAACCGTAATTGAGTAGGAAACCTTCATGAGATTTAGGAGCAAATTTCGAACGACGATGCTTATCAAGAATGTAGCACTTTGAGCCAAACACTCGAAAGTATCCAACTTGGGGTTTGTTACCGGTGAGTAGCTCGTATGTCGTTTTGCTGAGAAGCTTGTGAAGATATAGTCGATTCGTAGCATGACAAGATGTCTCAACCGCTTCGCCCAAAAGTATCTTGGTGTCTTGTATTCATCAAGCATCGTTCTCACCATCTCGATAAGTGTCCCATTCTTCCTCTCAACAACTTCATTTTGTTGAGGTGTGTACATAGCCGAGAACTCATGTGAAATCCCTTCTTCGTCAAGAAAGGTATCCACATTGGCATTCTTGAACTATGTTCTGTTATCACTTGGAACCTTCTTGATCTTCACTTCAAATTGGTTTTGGGCCTTCTTAGCAAAGTTCTTGAAGATCTTTTGGGCCTGCGATTTGTCATCAAGAAAGAACACCCACGTAAATCTTGAAAAGTCGTCAACAATGAGCAAACCGTAAGAGTTACAACCAAGGCTCTTATAAGCATTGGGACCGAAGAGATCCATGTGAAGTAGCTCAAGTGGTCTTCTCGTGGTCATGATGTTCTTCACGGGATGACTTCCTCCAACTTGTTTCCTTGCTTGACAAGCACTGCAAAGTCTATCCTTGTTAAATATAACATCTTTAACACCAATGATATGATCACCTTTAATAAGCTTATCAAGATTTCACATGCCCATATGACCTAACCTTCTGTGTCATAACCATCCTTTAGAAGATTTGGTAATTAAGAAAGTACGAGGTTGGGCTCTATTAGTGAAATCAACAATGTATAGATCACCTCTACGAATACCGGTAAAGACCATATTATGATTATCTTTACAAAACACTTGGCAATCTACTTCGGTAAATAGAACATTGAAACCAAAGTCGGCTAGTCTAGATATGGAAAGAAGACTGTAACCAATAGATTCAACGAGCATAACGTTTTGAATAGAGCTATCATTGGATATGGACACCTTACCAAGGCCAAGTACCTTACCCTTGGAGTTATCTCCAAAAGTTACATACTTGCATGGGCCGTTGTCTTTAGCAAGATCACAGAACATATCTTTATCTCCAGTCATATGATCAATACATCCACTATCGAGAATCCACTCTTTTCTTCCGGCCATGTAGTCACAAAAGTTTGCCATGAGACTAAGATTTCTCATAGTCTCCTCAAAGTCAATATCACTTTCTTTATCTTCATCATAATAGCCATGCTCAATGTCATCATCATGTATGTGATCATCACCTAGAGAAAGTGATTCATTAGATTTATGACCATGACAATGTTCAAGTTTATGAATTCTAATTGTCTCCGAAATGATGCTACTAGTGACTCAAACATTTCCTTTGGCACGCATAAGACCACGGAGCTCAAATAGACATTCATCAAATTTGGGATCACTAGGCTCCATTTTTTTTGAAAAGAAATAGACTTTTGAAGAATCTCATCTAGATTTTTCAAGGAGTAATCCAGAAAGCATTACTCAAGATAATTCCATATAGTATATACGCATTCAAAGGTTGGCAAGCATATAAGCAAATATTTAGGCAATCCTTTAATGATAAGATCAATAGTCCTAAGATTGCGAACCATTTCAACATACTCATCGGGGGTAGGATGCATAGGATCAAGAGGAGGCACATAAGGGCTAAGAAATACTTGTTCAAATTATATTCGTTGAAAATCTCAAGCATCTCATTTTTTCATGAACCATAATACTCCCCATCAAGAATAGGCACTCTACGTCTATTCCTCCCGAATGTAGACTCATCCATCTTCCTCCCATGGTGATTAAACCAAAGCAATGGAGACCAAATCTCTGATACCAATTGAAAAGATCGTAAAGAGGGGTCTAGAGGGGGTGATTAGACCCTTAACAAGCAAAAGTGGTAGTTTTTAGTTTGTTCAAGTTAAGGTTGAATTTAGCACATGTTAAAGCACTCACAATACATTTCAAGCAAGCATGGCAAGAGTATATGCAGCGGAAAGAGTGAACCATGCAAGTTGTAAGAAAGTAAAGGGATGGGATTGGAGTGTGCAAACACAATGGAGATGTGGAGAATTTTTGGCGTGGTTCCGATAGGTGGTGCTATCGTACGTCCACGTTGATGGTGACTTCACCAAACAAAGGGTAATGATTGCACGAGTCCACGTTGGGCTCCACCCACGAATGTTCCACGAAGAAGCAACATTGTCTATCCCACCATGGTCATCGCCCATGAAGGACTTGCCTCACTCGGGTAGATCTTCATGAAGTAGGCGATCTCCTTGCCCTTGCAAACTTCTTGGTTCAACTCCACATCATGACGGAGGCTCCCAAGCGACATCTAACCAATCTAGGAGACACAACTCTCTAAAAGGCAATAGATGGTGTGTTGATGATGAACTCCTTGCTCTTGTGCTTCAAATGATAGTCTCCCCAACACTCAACTCTCTCTCTCAGATTTGGCTATGGTGGAAGAAATATTTGAGTGGAAAGCAACTTGGGGAAGACTATAAATCAAGCTTCAAATGGTAGGAATGGAATCTCTTGATCTCAACACATGAGTGATGTCTGCTAGAACTACGTCGGTATTTCCCCAAAGAGGAAGGGATGATGCAGTATAGCGACGGTAGGTATTTCCCTCAGTGATGATACCAAGGTTATCGAACCAATAGGAGAACCTCCTCACACCACGTAAACAGCACCTGCACACAAATAACAAATACTTGCAACCTGGCGTGTTAAAGGGGTTGTCAATCCCTTCCGGGTACGGCGCCTCAAGATAGGCAAATAACGTGAGGTAAAAGTTGTAGATATGATAAATAGATCGCGGAACAAACAAATTGCAGCAAGGTATTTTTGTATTTTTTGGTTTAATAGATCTGGAAATAAATGCAAGGGCAAATAGATCGCAAAGGCAAATATGATGAAAAGAGACCCGGGTGCCGTAGGTTTCACTAGTGGCTTCTCTCGAGAAAAATAGCAAACGGTGGGAAAAAACAATTATTGTTGGGAAATTGATAGAACTTAAAATAATCATGACGATATCCAGGCAATGATCATTATATAGGCATCACGTCCAAGATTAGTACACCGAATCCTGCCTGCATCTACTACTATTACTCCACACATCGACCGCCATCCAGCATGCATCTAGTGTATTAAGTTCATGGGAAAACGGAGTAGTGCAATAAGAACGATGACATGATGTAGACGAGATCCGTTTATCTATTGCGGAGATATAGATCTCATCTTTTTATCCTTAGTAGCACTGATACATACGTGTCGGTTCCCCTTCTATCACTGGGATCAAGCACCGTTTGATCAAACCCACTACAAAGCACCTCTTCCCATTGCAAGATAATTAGATCAAGTTGGCCAAACAAAACCCAAATATCAGAGAAGAAATACGAGGCTATAAGCAATCATGCATATAAGAGATCAAACAGGACTCAAATAACTTTTATGGATAAAAACATAGATCTGATCATAAACTCAAAGTTCATCGGATCCCAACAAACACACCGCAAAAAGACTTACATCATATGGATCTCCAAGAGACCATCGTATTGATAATCAAGAGAGAGGGGAAGCCATCTAGCTACTAACTACGGACCTGAAGGTCTACAAAAAACTACTCACGCATCATCGGAGAGGCACCAATGGAAGTAGTGAACCCCTCCATGACGGTGTCTAGATTGGATCTGGTGGTTCTGGACTCTACATCGGCTGGAACTGATTTTCGTTGACTCCTATAGGGTTTTTGGTATATTGGGGTATTTATAGAGCAAAGAGGCGGTTCAGGGGGCACCCGAGGTGGGCACAACCCACCAGGGCGCGCCTGGGCCCCCTGGTGCGCCCTGGTGGGTGATTCTCCCTTCGAGCCACCCCCCAGGTGCTTTCTTGGCCACTAGATGTCTTCTGGCCCAAACAAATCCTCTAGGAGTTTCGCTGCGCTTGGACTCCATTTGATATTGATTTCATGTGATGTAAAAAACATGTAGAAAACAACAACTGGCACTGGGAGCTATGCCAATAGGTTAGTACCAAAAAAGATATAAAATGACTATAAAATGATTGTAAAACATCCAAGAATGATAATATAACAGCATGGAACAATCAAAAATTATAGATACGTTGGAGACGTATCAGCATCCCCAAGCTTAATTTCTGCTCGTCCTCGAGTAGGTAAATGATAAAAATAGAATTTTTTATGTGGAATGCTACCTAACATGTTCATCACATTTCTTTTCTTTATAGCATGGACATATGGACTTTTATATGATTCAAAGCAATAGTCTAGTTTTGACATGAAGACTTCAATACTCAAGCATACCAACAAGCAACCATGTCTTTCAAAATATCAACACTAAAGCAAGTTATCCCTAGCCCATCATGCTCAATCATTGATCCATTCATGAAACACACTCGAATATTATGTACACCCAATGCTCAAATACAATCATAGTGTCCCTTAGTTGGTGCTTTATAAGAGAAGATGGAGACTAAAGTTCAAAACAAAAATTGCATAAGTACAAGAAAGGCCCTTCGTGGAGGGAAGTAGTGATTTGTAGAGGTGCCAGAGCTCAAAGCTTAAATTGAGAGATACAAATTATTTTTGAGAGGCATACTTTTCCCACCAACGAAAATGACTTGGAGCATCCTAACACTTTCCATGCTAGATACATCATAGGCGGTTCCCAAACAGAAAATAAAGTTTTATTCCTTTTTCCACCATTACTTTCACTTTCCATGGCTAACCATATCCACGGGTGCCCTCCATACGAACACTTTCCAAGGAATTTATTATTTGACAACATAAAGTAAATTCATTTTTCATTTCAGGACTGAGCATCCCTAATACCTTTCTCGTACTCTCGTGCAATGACAAGTGAATAAACACTCATCGTGAGAATAACACATCTAGCATGGAAAATATTGGTCACCCTTCACCGCCTCGCGAGCGGTGGAGCACACAAAAGAGAAATTTATTTTGAAAATTAGAGATGGCACATGCAAATTTGCTTAGAACGGCATGGAAATACCGCATATAGGTAGGTATAGTGGACTCAAAAGGCAAAACTAGTTTAAAGGGTTTTGTATGCACAAATAGTGATCATACTTAGTGTAAAATGAAGGCTAGCAAAAAGCTTGAGAAGCGACCAACCAAAAAGCGAAACATCTCGTACCCAAGCATTAAGCATAAGTAACACCGAACAATGCACCATAAGCAGGATATAAATTTCATTGCATAACTATTGACTTTCTTGCTTGCATGGGGAATCACAAAACTTAACATCAATATTCTTACTAAAGCACAATTACTCATCAACATGACTCACATATCATATCGTCATATCTCAAAACCATTACTAAGGATCAAGTTTATTTTGTCCAATGATCTTCATGAAAGTTTTTATTATATCCACCTTGGATATCTATCACTTTGGGACTATTTTCATATGTTGCTTTTGATAAGCTCAAACAAATATAAGTGAAGAACATGAGCATAATTTTTTTCTTTCTCTCAAAATAATCTAAGTGATGCAAGAGAGAATTTCTTAAAAATTTACTAACTCCCAAACAAATCTAAGTGAAGCATGAGAGCATTTGTTCAAAATTAACAAAGCACACCGTGCTCAAAAAGATATAAGTGAAGTACTAGAGCAAATCCATGGCTCTAAAAATTTAGGTGAAGCACAGGAGCAAGCATAGCATAATTTTTGGCTCTCTCAAAAAGGTGTGTCTATTAAGGATTCAACACTTAAAACACAAATCAAAAAAAGCAAAGACACATATCATACAAGACGCTCCAAGCAAAACTCATATTATGTGACGAATAAAAATATAGTTTCAAGTAAAATACCGATGGTTGTTAGAAGAAAGAGTGGCATCCCCAAGCTTAGTAGCTTGCTACTTCTTTGAATATTATCTTGGGGTGCCTCGGGCATCCCCAAGCTTAGCCTTTTTCTTATCCTTATTCCTTCATCCATCGTAAGATAACCCAAAACTTGAAAAGTTCAATCACACAAAACTCAAACAAAACCTTCGTGAGATCCGTTAGTATAAGAAACCAAACCACTACTATAAGCACTGTAGCTACTGTTAGGAGATCCGTTAGTATAAGAGTTCTTATTTTGTTTTTTGCATTATATCTACTGTATTTCAACTTTTCTATGGCAAAAACTCATCAAAGAAAACCATAGAATCATCAAAACAAGCATACAACGCAAAGAAGACAGAATCTGTCAAAAATAGAACAGTCTGTAGCAATCTGAATGTTTCGAATACTTCTGTAACTCCAAAAATTCTGAAATAAATTGGTGAACATGAGGAATTTATCTATTAATCTACTGCAAAAAATAATCAATTCAAAAGAACTCTTGTGTTAAAAGTGACAAATAATCTCGTGAGCGCAAAAGTTTGTGTTTTTCAGCAAGATCAAATAAACTTTCACCCAAATCTTCCCAAAGGCCTTGCTTGGCACAAACACTAATTAAAACACAAAAACACAATCATAACAGTAGCATAATTGTGCTAACACTCAAGAACAGGAAGCAAAAGGCAAAAAAAATAAATTTTATTCATTGGGTTGCCTCCCAACAAGCGCTATCGTTTTACGCCCCTAGCTAGGCATAACGCGTAGGATATAAGTTTTGTCATCTTTGTACAATTCTTTGATCGAACACTTAAGATTTTTCAAGGATTTTGCATATAAATTCTCAGCAACAATACTTCTAGGCATGAGATTGAGAAACAAAAAGGGTCTCTTATGACTTCAATAAAGTTGGGATGGATACTAATCATCTTAAGATCTCCTTTATCATTGCTAGAAGTTGCACCTTCGTATTTAGTGACTTGAGTAGTCTTGCCAATTTTCATAGGAGTTTTAGCGGAAACAAAAGCCGTTCCTAGAATAGAAAACACTTCCTCCAGTTTATCGATCCTAGACGGACTTTCTTCGATTCTTTCATGAATTATAGTTCCCTTTTATTTTAGTAACTTAAAAACGTCTCCTACTTTTGAACCAAGCTTAGTGGCATAACTTTGTATTTTTCTATCCAAGTTTTTAGTATGTTCTACGGTAAGCATTCTCTTTTCGATAGCATCTAGTCTTTCCATAACATGCTCAAGAGTCAATATTGTTTCATTGATCACGAGTGGTGGCGAACCCACTAAATTTCCCAAAGTATTAAAAGCATCAAGAGAAGGACACATCAATAAGTTCCAACCGGTAATCGTATCAAGGACGAATCTATACCAAGTGGTAATGCCCACATAAAAACAACGAAGAAGAACAATGGTAGATTGCTTACGGATAGATCTATTATGAGCATTGCAAATCCTATACCGAGCATCTTTTAAAATTTCTCCTCCCCTTTGTTTGAAGTTGAGAACATCGTTCTCGGGGGTGCATGCAATAGAAGAAGAGAAATCCATAACGACAAAAGGTGATAAACAAGATTGCACACGAAAAACAGATCTGACGAGAAAACGGTGAACGAAAAAGAGGGCGAATAAACGGCAAATATTTGTGAAGTGCGAGAGAGGAAAATGAGAGGCAAATGGAAAATAATGTAAATTGCGAGGAGATGAGATTTGTGATTAGGAACCTGGTTGATGTTGAAGATCCTCCCCGGCAACGGCGCCAAAAATTCCTTTTGATGTCTGCTAGAACTACGTCGGTATTTCCCCAAAGAGGAAGGGATGATGCAGTATAGCAACGGTAGGTATTTCCCTCAGTGATGAGACCAAGGTTATCGAACCAGTAGGAGAACCTCCTCACACCACGTAAACAACACATGCACACAAATAACAAATACTCGCAACCCGATGTGTTAAAGGGGTTGTCAATCCCTTCCGGGTACGGCGCCTCAAGATAGGCAAATAACGTGAGGTAAAAGTGGTAGATAGGATAAATAGATCGCGGAACAAATAAATTGCATCAAGGTATTTTTGTATTGTTTGGTTTAATAGATCTGAAAATAAATGCAAGGGCAAATAGACCACAAAGGAAAATATGATGAAAAGAGACTCGGGGGCCGTAGGTTGCACTAGTGGCATCTCTTGAGAAAAATAGCAAACGGTGGGAAAACAATTATTGTTGGGCAATTTATAGAACTTAAAATAATCATGACGATATCCAAGCAGTGATCATAAAATAGGCATCACATCCAAGATTAGTAGACCGACTCCTGCCTGCATCTACTACTATTACTCCACACATCGACGGCTATCCAGCATGCATCTAGTGTATTAAGTTCATGAGAAAACAAAGTAATGAAATAAGAACGATGACATGATGTAGACGAGATCCGTTTATCTATTGCGGAGATATAGGTCTCATCTTGTTATCCTTAGTAGCAACGATACATACGTGTTGGTTCCCCTTCTATCATTGGGATCAAGCACCATAAGATCGAACCCACTACAAAGCACCTCTTCCCATTGCAAGATAAATAGATCAAGTTGGCCAAACAAAACCCAAATATCGGATAAGAAATACGAGGCTATAAGCAATCATGCATATAAGATATCAAAGAAGACTCAAATAACTTTCATGGATAAAAACATAGATCTGATCATAAACTCAAAGTTCATCGGATCCCAACAAACACACCGCAAAAAGACTTACATCATATGGATCTCCAAGAGACCATTGTATTGATAATCAAGAGAGAAAGGAAGCCATCTAGCTACTAACTACGGACCCGGAGGTCTACAAAGAACTACTCACGCATCATCGGAGAGGCACCAATGGAAGTGGTGAAAACCTCCATGACGGTGTCTAGATTGGATCTGGTGGTTTTGGACTCTACGGCGGCTGGAATTGATTTTTCGTCGACTCCTCTAGGGTTTCTGGAATATTGGGGTATTTATAGAGCAAAGAGGCGGTTCAGGGGGCACCCGAGGTGGGCACAACCCACCAGGGCGCGCCTGGGCCTCCTGGCACGCCCTGGTGGGTGCTGCTCCCCTCGAGCCACCCCCCAGGTGCTTTCTTAGCTCACTGGATGTCTTCTGGCCCAAAAAAATCCTCCAGGAGCTTCGCTGCGTTTGGACTCCATTAGATATTGATTTCCTGCGATGTAAAAAACATGCAGAAAACAACAACCGGCACTGGGCACTATGTCAATAGGTTAGTACCAAAAAATGATATAAAATGGCAATAAAATGATTGTAAAACATCGAAGAATGATAATATAACAGCATGGAACAATCAAATATTTTAGATACGTTGGAGACGTATCAATGAGTAGGTGGTTCTCTCTCAGAAAATGAATGGTGGAAATGTAGGCATGTTCTGATGGCTCTCTCACAAATGGAGAAGGGGTGGAGGAGTATATATAGCCTCCACACAAAATCCAACTATTACACACATTGGATTCATCTTGGTGGGACTAAATAGTTAAACTCGGTGGCACCAATCAGTTCAAAAATGTGAACATTAGGAATCTCGATGGGACCGACTGGAACAACTCGATGGGACCGATGTGCTAGGGCTTAGGGCAAACCTCGTCTCGGTGGCACCGATTGCATCAACTCGGTGAGACCTAAGTGAAGCAATAAGGCAACAGAGAGTTGGCCAGAGTTGGCCAAGCCATCTCGGTGATGTCGGTTGCTATTTCGGTGAGACCAAAATAACTGCAACTGATATCAGAGTTTATGGCTGTGGCTATGTCATATGAACTCGGTGGCTCCAGATAGAAAGTATCGATGGGGTCGAGTTGGAATTTTGGGTTTGGACATATTTGGATGGAGAAAGTGGCTGAGGGTTTTTGGAGCAATATCACTAAGCACTTGAGCTAGTAAGCCACTAAGCAACACATCATCCCCTTTTAATAGTATTGGCTTTCCTATGGACTCAATGTGATCTTGGATCACTAAAATAAAAATGAAGAGTCCTGAGCTTTTGCTAATCTTTGTCCTTAGCATTTTGAAGGGGTTCCACATCCTCTTGTCCTTGCCACGCCATTGTTGAACTTGTTTGAGATACACTAGTTAAAACTATTAGTTCAACAAGAAATATGTTGACATTTACCAAAATCACCCACGGAGCACTTGTGCTTTCAACAAGCAGTCTTTTTTTAGGATAATAAGGTGACAAATTTAAGGGAGATAGATCTTGAGGAGAAGCGGGTTTGGGCACCATCCCCGATTATCCAAGAGATTGTTTTTTCCAATACGAAGAAATGTGACATCTGATAATCCTGAATCTCACGGTTCAGTTTCTTAGTCGAATGGTGATCCCGATACTAATAGTGAAAATCCAGACACAAATGAGGACAAGCAGGAAAATAATGATCCTCAAAATGATGATGTACCACCACCTCCTCCTCCCGTGGGTAGACCACGGCGTGCGAGGAAGAAAGCCATATCAGATGATTATGTCGCTTTCATGATTGAGATTATGAATGATATGGGAAGGTGGAGGATCCAACCTCTTATAAGGAAGCCATTAAAAGCGAAAATTCGTCCAAAGTGGTTGGTTACCATGGAAGATGAGTTGAAATCTATGGGCTCAAACGATGTTTGGCACTTAGTAGAAGTTCCCGATGGAGCTAAGAAAGTAGGCTGCAAGTGGGTCTACAAAACCAAGTATGATTCCTAAGGGAATGTCGAACGATTCAAGGCAAGGCTAGTGGCAAAAGGGTATACACAGAGAGAAGGAATTGACTATAAGAAAACCTTCTCTCCTGTGTCAATCAAGGATTCTTTCGGAATCATAATGGCATTAGTAGCTCATTACGGCCTAGAACTAGACCAAATGGATGTTAAAACGACATTTCTAAATGGTGACCTAAAAGAAGACGTTTACCTGGCTCAACCGGAAGGCTTTGTTGTGGAAGGGAAGCAACATTTAGCATGCCGTCTAAAGAAATCAATTTATGGCATGAAGCAAGCTTCAAGAGAGTGGTACCTCAAGTTTGATAAAATTATCAAAACTTTTGCTTTCACCAAAAAAATGTTGTGGACAACTACATATATGTTAAGCTTAAGGGCAGTAGGTTCACAATTTTAGTCCTATACGTTGATGACATATTGTTGGCATGTAGCGATAAGGATACACTGCATGAGACCAAGAACTTTTTTTGTCATCCAGTTTTAATATGAAAGATTTTGGTGAAGCCTCGTATATTCTTGGCATCGAGATTCATCGAGATAGGTCCAGAGGAACGCTAGGACTATCTCAAAAGGCAGACTTTGAGAGAGTGATGAAGAAATTCAATATGCATAACTTCTCACCCTCACCTGCTCCTATATTTAAGGGCAATAAGTTTGGGACATTTCACTGTCCGAGGAACCAATATGAAACTGATCAGATGAAGTCGGTTCCTTATGCTTCAGCTGTCAGAAGCATCATGTATGCTCAAGTGTGTACACGCCCAGATTTATGTTTTGTAATTGGGATGCTTGGCAGATACCATTCAAATCCAGGACCAGAACACTGGAAGGCCGCAAAGAAAATCTTGCATTATATGCAAGGAACTCGGGATTTCATGCTTACATATAAAATAATTGATAACCTAGAAGTTGTTGGTTATTCAGATTCTGATTTTGTCGGATGTGTGGATAGTAAGAGATCCACGTCAGGTTATATATTCACACTCGCGAGGGAGCTATATCGTGGAAAAGCTCCAAACAAACGTTAACTGCTGGATCTAGGATGCAAGCAGAATTTGTAGCATGTTTTGAGGCCACCGGGTAGGCTGTATGGCTAAAGATTTTTATTTTTGGGCTTAAAATGGTTGACGGCATATTTAAACCAATATAATGCGATAATGAACCTGCATTTTTCTATACAAGTAACAACAGGTCATGTGATGCTGGCAAACAAATTGATATCAAATATCGTGTTGTGAAAGATAGAATCCAGGATCAAACAATTGATGTTAAACATATAAGAACGAAGCATATGCTTGCGGATCCGCTAACTAAAGGCTTGCCACCCAGTATTTTTCGTGAGCATGTTGCCGGCATGGGATTATTGGAAGCCTTATGATTCTGGAATAAGAGGACCATTAAAATAAAGCAATCCCCAATTAGTAAAATGTTTTCCATTTCGAAATAGGCGGGTGCGCTATAAGTGTTGAGGTTCTATGGCGTTTCGAGTTGTTGTAACACCTCACTTTGCTACATAATTCCTATGTAGAATGGGCGATGAAGTTAAGCCTAACGATCAAGGCGGAGAATGTTGGTTTGATCTGACAGCTCAACAGGCCATTAAATCTGATAGCCTAACAGAAAAAAGGAAGGATTAACGTTAAGAAAAGAGGCCCACACACCAACGTGCATATGCATCGATCAGAACTAACGCGCCCTGATAGAGGGCGCCCAAAAACCAACTCAGGTTTTGGGTCCCCTGTCGCCAGCGCTATATTAAAGGGAAACAGGAGAGAGCTGGCCCTGCGAGATCACTATTCACGTCCGATCCTATCCTTTCGATATTCTCACCCCAGGGGAGTGTTGCAGCAACGGGAGAACCTAAGCCAGCCGCCGCCGCTGTCCCAGGCCAGTGCCGGTGGCGTCCTGAGGGCATCAAGACGTCGGGGAGATCGTCTACTTCGACCACATCACCTCTCCATCGCGCCTACACCGAGCAGGCGATCATGTCGACCTCCGTGACATGTAAAAGATCTCTAAACCCATCCCTGTTCATGTTGTTTTGGGTGATCTAGATGCAATCTCATTGTGTTGTTGGCATCCTAGTGATGCATTAGATCCAACATATGCTTCGGTGATGCAGTACCTACTGAACGACAGCTTCCACTCTGAGCCGTCCATGGCTCCGGGACAACCAACAACCAACAACCGGCAAGTAGGAGAGACGACAGTACATTTCTAGCTAGGCTCGCTATGCATACTGACGTGACGGCTGATTAGATCAAAGATCACGATTACTTTAAATAGCAGCCAGTTGCTCCATTTTTATCAAGCCGCAGAACAACCGGCACACCGGCACAGGATCCGTCTGCTCTGGAGCAACTCTTGCACACCGCAAGAGGGCTACCCACGGAAGAAACTCCAGCTCATTCGTGCGGCCGGGTACCACTGGATTTTCTTTCTCCCGCCTTGTACAGGCCGCGTGTGCAAATACTTGGCGTGCAGGACTATGCCCGGCGAGAGAAACATGGCTGGCGTTGCTTGGCTGCAGAGTCGGCTCAAGCTGTCGAGCACGAGCTTTGCCTGCCGCTTACATAACCATCAGAAAGTGACCAGTGGCGTGGCTTGGGTCTGGACGCAGAATCATTTAGGTCCGTCGGGACAGGACAATGACGCTGAACACCCACAGCCGAGATCAAAGATGGGATCGCAGTCAAAATCCGGTGGCTGCTAATTTGTTTAAGAAATGGACTGATTTAATGCAGAGCTCGTACACCGTCGCTATCTATGCACAGGTTGTTGTTTTCTCCGGGACACTCGTTCTTGCGTTGTTTAAGAATCAAGGGCGGTCAGCAATCTACTTTCTTCCCGGAAAATGATATCGGAATTGCTACGATATTCATGTAAGGCAGACTTGACTATGATTGGATGATTGCACTTTGCGGAGTCATCTGATCAGGAATGGACTTGGGCTGTGATTGCACGTTTGGATTTTCTACCTAATCTAACGCTGATCTACATATACCCTTGCTTTGCTCGGTGGCAACTAACCCACCTACAGCTCAGCCCCACCAAGACAAGTTTGTAAAGCGACCGGATCGATCATGTGTTTGAGACTTGCAGGGAAGAAATGGGCCGATTGCCTGATTGGCTGGATAATCAGCTGTGACCACAACAGGCCCCGCAGTGCGTGCAGCACGAGCTCTAATTTTTTTTCTTATGTATCCTACTATATATGTAACTCCGAAGTCGTGAGCTGTAGTGTGTAATTCATTGAAACAACGACGTAGAGCAAAGAGACGGGGAAGGAGAAGCAACACGTTACTTCCATCCAAGAAATACTCCACCTGTTTATTACGGCATCCCATAGTTTAGAGGATTTTTACTACGTACGAGTAATATATATTTTTCTCATATAATAATACACACATGAATACAAGAATGGTAATAAGTAGGGTCCCAGCTCCTGGTGTCCGATCAGCAAACCACGAGCGCCATGTGGAATTTACAGCTCACCCATCTGCACAAGATTATTTCTCGTCATATTATTCGTGAAGATTATGAACATTATCTCGTCCGATCTCTCCCCACCCCAGAGAGGGTCCGGAGGCGCGCATCACACATCGGACGACCTGTACTTGTACACGTGGAAGCTCGCCCGCGGCGCCACAGCGGCCAGGAAGACCCTGGCCGTCGCCTCCTGCGCCGCCACCGCCCCATCCTTCTCTACCAGCGCCGCCGCCACCACGTCGCCAGCGGAGCCGCCGGAGGCGGCAATCATGGCAATGATGGCCGTCTGCACGGGGCCCAGCGTCGGGTTGTACGCCGCGGACTCCAAGCAGCCCCCGGCGTACACCTTCCCTTCGCCGTCCGCCACCGCGAAGCCCGACGGGCACCCGCTGTACGGCGCGTGCGCCGCACGCGCCGCCGCCTCCGCGGCATCCTTCAGGCGCCCCTCCAGGTCGCCGGCGGCGAAGCCATTGGCGACGGCGTCAACGGGATCGCCGAGGCGGTTGTCGTGCGGCTCGAGGACGAGGGGGGCGTCCTTGGGGAGGAGGTCGTGGGGACCGAATGGGCGGGGCAGGAGCGATGCCAGCGTGCGCCACTCAGCCGCGCAGCCGTCAGCGGCGTCGGAGGTCACCAGGATGCGGATCCCGGCGGCGCCGCGGATCTCCTGGAGGAACTGCCGGCAGTGGCCGCAGGGCATGTGGGAGACGGCGATGGCGCGGAGCGCGGGCTCCCCGGCGGCGGCGGCGTTGGCGATGAGGAACTGCTCGGCGTGGACCACCTGGGAGAGAGGGGCGCCCAGGAACTCGAGGTTCACGCCGGCGTAGACGCGCCCGCTCTCGCCCAGCCCGACGGCGCCCACGGGGAACCGCGAGATCGGGGGGCGCGCGCGCCGCATCGCCGAAGGGATCAGCAGGGGCAGCAGGTCCTCCACCGTCTCCACCCCGGCCGCCGCGGCCGCGCGCTCCGCCTCGTCGGCGCTCATCACAAATCCTGGGAGCTCCACGGCCTCGGGCTTCGCCGTCATCCTCGCCTCCCCCATTGCTCAGATCTGACTCGAAACTGTGTTGTCACTCTATGACCTTTTTTTCCCCTACCTTGTAATCGAACGTCGCCGCTTGAGATGGAGGGAGCGCTTGGATGTTTCCTCAAAGAGTGGAGGAGAGGAAGAGCGGGGGAGGGGGGAAACTCGGTGGTGGTAGCGTGTGGGTATTTATAACGGACACACATCCGTGTGCTTTGTTGTTGCTGTTTTTCTCTTTTGCCAGGGCTTCGCTTCCTTTCTCTCTTTCAGTCTTTTGCAACGATGGGCACGGATAATTATCGTCCGCTGGACGTGTCATGCTGCAATCTTTTCTTTTGCAGCTGAACTGAAGCGGGTTTTTTTTTGCGGGGGAATTTGAGAGCTTTATTCAACGAACGCATTCGCCGAGCAGTCAGCCAGGAGGTTGCTGATCAGGAAGCTAGGGGTAGAGTCCAACCAGCTTTCAGTCACATTAAGCGAACAAGCTCGCTTAGCACATAGATGTGCAGGACCGTTAGCTGGTCTCAATACATGTTGAATTACAAAAGAGAAAAAACTAAGAGAGAGCTCTCCAACTTCTGCCAGAATAGGTGCTATCACCGAACGGTCGGTGAGGCGCGAGTTCCAGAGGTTGACTACCTCTAGACAGTCGGTCTCTATGATCACATGTGTGTAGCCGCGTAGGGAAGCGAAAATCACTCCTTCCTTGAGAGCTAGGGCCTCGGCGATGAGGGGATCCGTAACTCCGGGAAGGGGCTTGCACCATGCACCCTTTAGAGCCAAGAAAGACCGGGCAACTCCACCTGCTCCTGCATTCCCATCATCCAAATGTGTAGCCGCATCAGTGTTGATCTTGATGGTAGCATCAACTGGTGGTTGCCAACCATAACCAGCGATGCATTGCATCGAATGTCCGAGCGATTCGAGGATGGCGAGGTCCTCCCTGATTCTTCGAACGAAACTGGCTGGATCCATCCCGTCCCTGTCGTGTGTCAACCAATTGCGTGACGTCCAAATAGCCCACATTACCGTGACAATGACCGCTCGTTCTCTCTCAGAGAAGCGAAGATCACATAAAATATCTCGAGCCCATGTATGTGGGTGTAGCCTCGGGATATTGATGTCGAAGAGCAACCGGGCTTCTTCCCAAAACCGACGAGCATGGGAACAGAGCAGTAGAGCATGCTCCAGATCCTCCTCCATGGAGAGACAGACCTTGCAGGTGCTGGTTTCTCGAATGTGACGACGATGTAAGGTGCTCTAATCTGGTAAAATGCCCCTTAACACCCGCCACCAAAACACTCTTACTTTTGGGACTACATTGAGCTTCCAAACATCCTTCCACAACTGTTGTTGATTCATTGAAGTGCCGGTAATCTGCCCCTCTTCTAGAGCTAGTCGCTCTTTTTGATTCACCAGAGCTCGATACGCCGATTTAACAGTGTAGATGCCTGACTTCTCATGTGCCCATGCTAAGAAATCCTCCCCTCCACCATGCCGCAATGGTATGTTTAGCACTGCCGCTGCATCCGGACCAATGAACGTCTCTTGAACTAGATCACGGCGCCATGACCAATTAGATGTATCAATAAGATCACTGACAGTTTGAACAGCCGTGTTAGCTGGTCGTAGCAGGGGAGTCATGGTGTTGGTAGATGGAATCCACTTATCCTCCCACACCCGAATGGAAGATCCATCGCCCACTCTCTTCACAAGCCCTGTATTTAGTGCTTTCCAGCTTGCCACAAATCGCTCTCCAAACAGCTGAAGATGACTTTGGAACAGAAGCTTGCATAAAATCAGAGTTGGGAAAATATCTACCTTTCATAACCTTAGCGCAAAGTGAATCCGGATTGGTCATGAATCTCCATCCGTGCTTTCCCAATAGAGCCAGGTTGAAAACTCGCATATCGCGAAAGCCCATCCCCCCAGTGGGTTTGGGCGTGGCCAATTTATCCCAGGCTATCCAGTGTAAGGATCGACGATCGAGGGAGCTTCCCCACCAGTATTTCGCCATGCCCGAAGTCAAACCATTACACACCTTTTTTGTCAAGAGAAAAACGCTCATGCTGAATGTCGGGATCGCTTGCACGATAGATTTTAGAAGTGTCTCCCTCCCGGCACATGCAAAAAGCCGCTCTGACCAGCCGTTCATCTTACCCCGAGCTCGGTCACCCAAATGTTCAAAAGTGCCACTGTTGATCTTGCCTGCTGCAGTGGGTAGACCGAGATATTTTTCTGAAAATGCTTCAACTTGCACTCCAAGGAGAAGTTTCAGATTCTACCTGAGATTATCTGGGGTGTTTGGACAGAAATATATAGCACTCTTACTTCTGTTAACACTTTGTCCAGATGCATCACCGTAGATCTCAAGAATTTCATTAAGCCTTGCCGCGCTATCTGCATTTGCCTTGATGAAGATGGGACTATCATTAGCAAATAGAAGGTGACTCACCCATGGTGCTCTGAAATTCACTCGTATGCCACGATCGATGAACTGTCCGTGATATTTCAGAAGGGACGAGAACCCTTCGACACATAGGAGAAATAGGTATGGCGACGCTGCGCAACCCTGACGCAGTCCTCTCGATGGGTTAAAGTATGGTTGCAGCTCCCCATTCACACGCACAGAGAAGCGAACTAAAGTGACGCACTTCATGATCAACCTCACCAGACTCGCTTGAAAGCCTAACTACAAGAGCATAGCCTCCAAAAAATGCCATTCTACCCTGTCGTAAGCCTTCATCATATCCAGCTTAATCGCACAAGTGTAGTTTTTGCCTTTCTTCCGCCTCCTCATGGTATGAACACTTTCAAATGCAACCAGTACATTGTCGGTGATTAGACGTCCGGGGACGAAAGCACTCTGCTCGCCACTAACTATGTCAGCCATGCATCTTCTCAATCTGTTGGCTATCACTTTAGCTGCCACTTTGTATAGCACAGGACAGAGCGCAATTGGACAATATTGTGAGATGCTTTGGGGGTGACGTACCTTGGGAATTAGGGTGATCGACGAGTCGTTGAAACCCATCGGTAATTCGCCTCCATTGAGGAAATCCAGCATCGCCTCCGTTACTTCATGATGAAGTAGCTTCCAGTGGCGTTGGAAGAAGCCTGCCGTAAAACCATCCACTCCGGCGCCTTCGACGGAGCCATTTGAAATAGAGCTTGGCGTACCTCAGAAGGTTCATATGGTTTACATAGGGCTTCGTTCATCTCCGGTGTGACCCGAAGTGGCACATGCGATAAAAGCACGTCCATGTTATTGACTCCCTGTGTCAAGTACAGAGCCTGATAAAAAGCATTGATTTCAGCTTTGTCATCCTCTTCATTTGTACAGACCGAGCCGTTAGGCCTAGTGAGGCTAGCGATTTTATTCGTTCGTTTCCGTTGCCTGGCCTGTGCTTGGAAATATGCCGTGTTGCGATCTCCAGCTCGCAGCCACGGCACACGAGAACGTTGCCGGAGCCATATTTCCTCCAAGCGGAGAGCTTCTCTCAGTTTTTTCATGATGCTCTTCTCCTCATCTAAAGGCCCACGACCCACCGAACACTGTCGTAGTCTGTCTAAGTGAGTCTTCAGGTTACGTGTTGTCCTGGACAGACTACCAAATTCATGTGCCCCCATGGCTCCAGTTGGCATTGGAGGCCAGCGAGAGAGTCCGCGATGCCCTGCAGCCCTGGAACTCGCTCCTGCTTCTTCCACGTATATGCAATCAGATGATCGTAATCTTGATGGGACTGCCAAACATTTTCATACCTGAACTGTTTGGTACCCGGCGGCCGATGTGTGAAAGCGTGGTGCCTGAAATCAGTAAGGACGAAGCAGTGGTCCGACTCCACCGCACACACATGCCGAACTCGCGTATGCTCAAATCGTTGCCTGAATTGTTCGTTTGTGAAAGCCCTGTCGATCCTTGCCTTTACATTGGCATCCCCTGACTGTCGATTATCCCGTGTAGGGAACACCTGACCAACCGAGATCTTGGAACGCACAGTCGCTTGTGACTTCCCGGAACGCTCTCATCTGCCACTCCGGGCGAGGGGAGCGACTAAAATGTTCCTCTGGGAAGAGAGTTTCGTTGAAGTCCCCAACACACAACCATGAATCATGAGGAATGGCATGCAGGGTTCAGAGAAAACGCCAGCTATGGTGACGATCGGCTGCTCTCGGAGCTCCATAAAACCCTGTAAACCTCCAACTTGGTGAATCCGCTGACGAGTCCCGCACCAACACATCGATGTGGTTGATGCTGTAGTTTTTTAGCTCCACATGCACATCATTGGACCAAAACAAACCGATGCCTCCACTGAGACCATCACTGTCAACCGCAAAGTTGCCGGCAAACCCTAAGGTATACCGCAGATCCTCTACACGTTTTCCTCTGATTTTCGTCTCCATAACAAAAACCAGCGTGGGCCCTTCTTGCTTCACCACATTGCGAAGCTCTTGAACTGCCTCGGGGTTCCCAAGCCCCCGGCAGTTCCAACTTAAACAACTCATGGTTCCCGGCAGGGCTGACCTGCAGCTCCTGCCGAATTATCAGATGTCGTGGGTGTGTCTCTCTTCTTCTTTGGTGCTCGTTCCTCCACAATGTCCTCTGAAGTGTCACCCCCACTTGGCTGTACTGAACTGACTGGAATGATGGTAGAGGTGTTCGCTGGCTCTTGTACAGTTACAGCCGGCGCGGGTAGCGCAAGGGGTCTATAAACCTTCTTCGGAGATGCCACTTTCTTCTTGTTCCTCCCGTTGGGGTTCTTTTTCATTGGAGAAGTGACTTCCGGGTTGGCATCTTTAGTTGAGCTAGTCTCTGGATTTTCTTTTCGGCTCGTTTTAGCATTGTACTGATTCGACCCAGAGTTCTCACCAGAAGAGGCCTTCTTTTTCTCCTTCGACGCTCGCAGACTGGTCAAGAAGCGAAGGTTCCCCTTTTCGTCTCTAGTCCCCGGCGTCGTACAGACCAGGTCCGAGTGACCGAGGCGGCCACACGAAAAACAGAAATTTGGGACGTGTTCATATTGGATGGCATACCAGTCTCGGCTGCCTCGAGCCGCAGAATCTATAAGAATCCACCTCCTCAAAGGTTTCCTGACATCAATGGTGACTCTCGCCCTTAAAAAACCTCCCACAGGGCCAAACTGCACATGTTGGGCGTTTGGATCTATTTGTCTGGCCACTGCTTGACCCCGCTTGTCGTTGCGCAAGTTGAAGGGCAGGTTAAGAACCCTCGCCCATAGCTGCAGATTATTGAACTGAAGTTCAAACGGTTGCATGCACTCGGAGAATTCAGAGAGGATTACCGCATGCTTGCTGATGTGCCACGGACTGCCGTCCCAAACGCGATCACGATGAAGCTCAAACCCTTAGGGTTTCCCCAGGCAGGATGAAGGGAGTTGGAGATCGTCTGAATATGGAGCGTGTGTCAATGTAGTACCTTGCCCGCCAGCGACCACTTCGCTGGCTCTCCCTCCTCGACGTCGTCGAGCACTAGGGGTGTGGATTCTTCCTCAGTCAGATCTAACTTGCCCATCGCCTCCTCCAGTCTTGCTCTCACCGCGCGCGGCGACAGCGATCCATCCTTCCCTTTGCCAGCGCCGGATGAACTCATCTTAGCGCCGTCCTGGGTGCGCCTCGCCGATCGGAATCAGGAGAGCGCCGCCGTTTCCCCTCGAAAACCCTAGTCGCCTGTCGTGGGGCTCCTGGTTTTTCGGGGAACTCAACTAAAGCGGATTTGGATGTCAAGTGGCCACACAAGTATTGCTAGCTGAGGATCGAAAAATTAAATCCAAGACAATATGTCATCAGATGGTCTCAAATCAAGCTAGCCAACTCGATCTTAATCCATTTCTTTTCTGAAAGCTATTTATACATGTACTAAAAAAAGAACTATGTTTCGAGATATTGGTCAATCATGACAGATGATGTTTAATCAGCTGATCCCAAGCCAAGGATCCTGCAATTGCTAGCCTGTACTAAACGAGAAGTGGAAGGCGTAGGATTTTATAGACCTTGACCTGTTAAATCTTGTATCTCATTCTAATTAAAATTTGCAAAGTACGATTACAAAAGTGGAAGCTGTCGCCGCTCAGGGCCTTAATTTGCGAAGTCGAAGCAGTTGCCGATCACGGCCGCTCCAGAGCGCCAGCGGCGCCGCGTATTCATGTAGGCTCATAGAGACACGACCTTTCATTAATGTCGGCATTGAAGTGGCATGCCTGCTGAGAGCATCGGCCGCACCATGTCTCGGTCTCCACACATGTTTAATATCGGAACGACGTGATTTGATGGAACGGGATGATTATCTACCACATTCAAACAGGCTACCCATTTGTCCACCTACTGACATTAAATCGGAACGCGAGACGAGAAACCCACTCCTGCGCCCTCATCGACACAACCCGCAGCTTTGCCTGGCCGACATCCGCTATTTAAATGCGGTCACGCGCAACACAAACTGCACCGCACCACGTCCTGCTTCAAAATCCTCCTTCATGCACCACCTCCACCATGACCACAAGCTCTAGGGCGTTGCAGCAGAACCTCTTGACATAGCAGAAGCACAATTTGGCCGCCCTTGCAGCCAGCCGGCATGGCCGCTGCACGAGGCGACATAGACCGGTCTGCCGGCCAGCTCTTCGAAGGTCTCCGACAACAACCCAACGATGGAGAGGGCCTCCAACAATGAGCTGACTCCCCTACGTGCGTTGTTCCATGCTGGATTGACCATGGAGCACGAACATGCGTACTTTGACGCCGTCATGACGGAGGAGCAGCCAAGGCCACAACCAGTGTTGGCGTTCCGGCAGGTGCAGGAGGAGCAGTGGTACAATCTCTCCCTCCTTGCGCGTCACTGGCTGGTGGATGGCCAAATCTACGGCGAGTTCACGAGCGAGTAGGCCATGGCCACGGAGAACCTCAACTTCGTCGTCGAGTGACGGGCCTTATATGAGGCCGAGTGCGCTTGCGCCGGCTACACCACGATCGCGTTGCACTCGGACACAAAGGCGGTGCAAGTCTTCGCGGAAGAGAATGCCAGTAGCTGTGTGCCGTTCGCGTCGCCAACTGTACATCGTTCGCGCCGCTACGACCAAGAGCCCGACCCGTCCACGTCCATCATTGACCTCACCTCCACCGGCGACGGCTAGTTCCACGTCCTAATTTTTCTCACCGAAGACCGCACCTTGACGTCGCAGGTCTCACGACTACCAACACGGACGCGGAAGGGAACAACAAGGACTTGGACAGTAGGTGTTGGCGAAGAATTAGACTTGATTAGGGTCTAGAGACGTGTTTTCATCAAATATGCCGAAAATGACATGAATGTGGTCTGGCTTAAATGAAAATCATCTAATCCGCGTAAAAGTGTCTGGTTCGATCAAAATCGCTTTAAAATGTATGGGGCATGGTTGGATGGTCGGCTCTCGTATCACTACCAGCGGACGCATCCGCACATGGATACGTGTCTGTTTTACGTGTTAGCATTGGAGATGCCCTTAAAGCATTTGCAATAGATGATGTAAAATTTGGAGTCCCAAATAGTTTCAGGATAGAAGAGAGAAGGGTTTGGGGCACCAGAAAAGCTTAGGACTAGTGCCGTAAAATTTGGAAAGCAATTGAAACATGATGTCCGACGGTGCAGAGACAGAGAGATGGATCTAATGATCGCCGGTTACCGATATCGGTTTTGGCCGACGGAGGCTGTCAGAGGCCGAGGAATGGCAGAGGACGGGGTAGGGGCTGGATGGGAGCCGAGGGTTGCATCCAAATCTGTCCATAAGTGGATCGATTTGTTGGTTAATTTAGATTTTGTCAATGCAGGAGAACCCTATGACCATTGTGGATGCAAGCTTCACCAGGCCAGAGCTAAGGATGTGTTTCTTTTGGTGGCATAGACAATGGGAGAAGGTTTTATGGTTGTGCTACACATGCAATTTTTCCTTGGTTTGTTGTTTTAACACTTTGCTTTGTAACTAAATTTAACTCGATCTTTTTGTTGAAGATGTTAAGAAAAAGATTATAGTTTCAGTATGTAGCTGTCTCATTTCACTGTGTAGTTATTTGCGTACTGGCTAGTTATATGGATTTAACTGAATCTTGTTCATTTTGTAGTAAACACTAACTGAATTAACTAAATCTCGATGGTGTTAAAGTTTAGTTTGTAGTTAAGTGGACCTGAATTTAACTAGTGTTCAAGTTTAGTCTGTCGTTAAGTGAATTTAAATTCTACTGCCAGTGTGTAGTTATCTGAACTTTGCTAGTGTGTAGTTGTTAATTTAACCGAATCTTTGGGAGATGTTTAATGTGACTGAATTTAAGAGAATCTTACTACTATTAACGTCTAGTAAGTAGTTGAAGAAATCTGAATTTAACTAAATGTTGTTGTTCAAGTTCAGTTTGTAGTTAAGTGAATCTGAATTGTACTGTCAAAGTAGTTATCTATACTTTGTGAGTGTGTAGTTGTTAACTTAATAGAATATTTGGTAGATGTGTAATGTGACTGAATGTAATCGAATCTTAATGTTGTAGCACATTTAAATTGTGCCATGAATTCAACTATTATTTGCAGGGAGTTCTATACTATAGAGTGGTTGATGGGCCATGGTCCGTCATACTACAAAGGTGCGTGACAAAACTTTGGGAGATGTTTCATGAGCAAAACTGACATAGGGTGACTAACAGATAGGCTTATGAGAGAGAGCTACCCAAGATTAAGATGCACAATTAGTTCCTGTGCAATTAGTATAGTGATCATGTTGCAGATGTTGGCAAGCTATTTGAATGGCAAGATGCAAAGGGGTAGTAGATGGACTATGAGAAGTCAGCTAAAGATGTTGAAGATGTGAAGAAAAAGATGGAACACGTAGAGGAGTAGTGTAAGATGGAGGTGAAGATGAATAAGCTCGCAAAGGAGCAAAGGTCTATCCTTTCTTCTTACAAAAATATCATGAGGAACACTGGGAAGTCCATGAGGGAGGTCAAGGAGGATAGGGATTTTATTCAAGAGAGCAAGGTGGAGTTTCTAACTCGTAACCTGCTAAAAACTGGGCATGGTAGCAAAAAGATCAAGCTCATCCTAGAGGAATGAAGTGGATGCTCTCGAGGTTAAGCATATATTAGGCCCATATATATAACAGGCCATGGAAGCTAATGATTTTATTGGTATATTTCGTAGATATACTTATCTTAGTTGTAATACCTAATGCAAACATGGTGGTTACTAAATTCTTATGTGTACTAAATTGTGAATTATATATTATGCTAGTGAGCTATGATGTAATTTCCTCTTAGACTCTACTAACATATGGTTACTAAACTTTGAACTCTATATTATGCTGTTGAGCTATGATGACAATTTCCTCCTATTGAATTATATATTTCTCTATATAATCTTTGTGATGTTAGTTTTTCATCTCGGATGTACCAAAACTGATCATTGTGATGGTCATATGGTGTAAAAACATAATCCAATCCATTGTTGGTTTGGTTGACTGTGTGCATCTTCTGGTCCAATAGAACAAATGAAGCATCATCTCTTGTAGCATCTTCTCGTTTATCTCAGGTGTACCAGAAATCACAAATATGCTGGTCACCAGGAATCATCACATGATAATTAAACATGTAAAATCAAAGAACATAGTTCTTAGATCAAATGTCTATCAACAAATAACAGAGTTCTCAAGTTTAAATGGAATCATCACAACAATATCACTTGCAGTTTAAACACCTTGGGAACTGCTATATGAAATTGCATCAAAATTAACAAAAACTGAAAATTAGCTTGTCCAGTTACAGTTTGATTGTTTAGAAACTAAAGAGTTACAATTGAAGGGGAAAATCCAAAACAGAACTGCGGATCACAACAATATAGGTAAATTATTGCATATCACAAATATAGGTAGATTATTACATAGCACAAATATAGATAGCATAGTATGTAAGATCAGTTCACGTCAACCCAAATATAGCATGAGTCTTAGGAGACTCACTAGTACTCTCTCTCTCTCTCTCTCTCTCTCTCTTACACACACACAAACACACAGACACACACACACAGAGATATATATTGTACACTTCCTTGTTGAGCTCGGCCACTCAGTTCAATGACATCATCCTCTTCATAGACCCCCTTGATCTTCTTCAGCTTGCCCTTGTGAATTCCCCCACTTTAAGCAAGTAAACAATGATATATTCTAGCCTCTTCTTATCTTTATTAGATCATCCATGTCCTTATTCACACTCTTGAGCTCATCTACTTCCTTCTTGAGCTCACCCCACTTCATCATCACCTCATCCCTAGCAAAATCTACCTTTTTCTTATCCTTTTTCAGGTCATGGGTCTCCCTCTTGACCTGATCCATCTCCCTGTTGAGCCCATCTATGTCCACTTTCAGCTCATGATTCTCATTCCTAATGTTCATGATCACCTCTCCCATAACAATATGAATGGACTTGAGATCACTTATCACATACCACTTGTTCTCCAGCTCCTTCTGCAGGGCTACAAAGCCCTCTAGTATCATTTTTTGGCAATTCTCCTGCTGTATCTTTTCCAGTGTTGGACCAAGTAGCTCGTTCATATCACTAACAAGGTTTTTGTACTAAGTATCCAACTACTTAATCTTGTCTTTGAGCTTGAGCATGTCCTTTGCATGATCAAGCCCTTCCTAGTTTCTAGCACCCTACATTCTTTGTTTTCTTTCCAAAGCTTGTGAAGTGTATTTTTTAGCACTCCTTGCCAACCCAATGAATAAAGACATACCCGCTCCATCCCAAAATAAGTGTCTCAACTTTAGTAGAACTTGGTACTCAAACTTGTACTAAAGTTGAGACACTTATTTTGGGACGGGGGGAGTAGTTGCCAAGCTACAATAGCAGACAATTGAAAGGATTGTAACACTTTACTATGTTCTAGCAGTTAATTAATAGTGGCTTTGATAGAGAGTAATACATATTTGCATGGACACATCATAGTTAATAAAATTTGAAAATGGCCAAGTATAGCATAACTAGCAGAAAACACGATATAACATAAATGAGCTACAATGTTCCACAAATATTTCTTAGCAACCAAAAAACATAACTAGAAGACATCCAAATGTAGCACAAACATAACCGAATTGTTCCGCAAAAATTGTGCATGGCATAACCGAAAAATACAGTGGTCATTGACACACATTACTAACTCTAGCTTATATAATCTAATTGACCGAGAGCATCCAAATATAGCATATCAAAACTAAACTAATTTTTTCCACAAAAATAGTGCATAGCATACCTGAAATATGCAGTGGGCATTAACACACAACATTAACTCCAACTTATACCATTCACATATAATACCTTGTTCACATAGAGAACACAAACTCTAGGTTATACCATTCACATATAGTAATTTGTCTACACAAGCAATGCTAAGTGAACAAGCATCTCCAAGACTACACAATTTACTAAAATGATAAACACAACATAGATTAATAGAGACGAAAAGAGCAGGCACTCAGAGATAGGAAAATTGTGCTTGCTTCCAGACCACATCCGTAAAACCTCCTTCCAGTGAGTCTGCCTCCAACTGCTACCGATTTCTTGGCAACTTCCATGTGGTAGCAAAGGAAAAGGGATTATTCATTCTCCATAGGGCCCTAAAAGCATTCTATGGTGACAGGTCCTGCATTCACCTCAAAACAAATAGAAAATTGTCAAATCGAGTAGATCCGCCCAAATCGTCCCAAATAAAAATAATCCCCAAATCCTAACAAGAACCATAACCCTAGCCCATGAGACCGAGTACAGAGGATGCTTAAATTTGATTCAAACTCCTACATGGACTTGTCACTGCTATCTCTGTTGTTCTAGGACACCAAGGCAACAACGGTGGCTCGGAGACAACGGCGGAGGAGCAGAGAAAATTGCACGAGAGAGCGAGAGGCTATGTCGGTTGTTTCCCTAAAGGGAAATGTCCCGATCGAGCTGGTCCTGACCGACCATTAACGTGCATCGTGACCTCTGTTGGCAAGCGGGATATTTGCCACGTCAAACCACGCTAAAAAATGGTTAGCGTTTTTGTCACTATCAGTTGTTGTGTGCGGTGCTTTTTGCCATGAATTGTAAAGTGGTGGTTTTTTGCTAATGAGGGCACCATTTTTGGTAGTTTTTTTTGCATTTGATAAGTGCTCAAAACGTTGCAGCACCAACTTTTTTGGTAAATATTATTTTACGAACCTTTTTTGTTGGCATGGTATCTTCAGTTCATATGTGTATATGCTAGATGTTCCTAATCTATTCATGTAAGAAATGTTCCCATTCTGTTGTGATTTACCATGTCAGTAATTGTAATGTTGTTAAGCTTCATTAAGTTTAAACAAAGCTGTCTAAGGGCATTGTTGGGAAACATAGTAGAAAAACAAAAAAATTCCCTACAATCACCCAGGAACAGTATGAAGATGCATAAATGGTTTGGATCACTATAGTTACCTACTCCGGAGTGCAACGGAACTAGACGAATCGATATAGATCGTACTTGGAGTCCCTCAAACCGTCGATGAACGATCCCACAAACCGCCCATGAACGATCCCTCAAACAGAAGACTTAAAGCACGACCTCTAAAACAGGAGCATACGGTGTCGTGGTACTAAGACTGACAGTAGAATGGGGGGTAGGTATGGAGAGGCGAGATCCTAGCTATGGAGTAGTTGTATACGCAAGAGATTTACGAGTTCAGGCCCTTCTCGGAGGAAGTAACAACCCTACATCTCGGAGCCCGGAGGCGGTCGACTGTATTGTAAGCGTATGAGTTACAGGGGTGCGAACCCTTCTGCTAGTGGAGGGGGGTGGCTTATATAGTGTCTGCCAGGACCCCAGCCAGCCCACGCAGCGGAGGGTTTAAAGTACATTAAGGCCAAGCGTTACCTGTAACGCCTTACAAAAAGTGTCATCATGGCCATAAAGACTACTTAATTACAAACTGTTTGGATGCAGAGTGGCTCTTGATCTCCTAGTGGTCGAGGGAGTCTTCATGGTTGAGTGTCTTCGAGTCTGTCGAGTGTCTTCGAGTCTGTCGAGTGGAATCCCTCTTGGTCGACTGGAAGGCAGCTTCCCATAGAGATGTCCTTGGGGAGGGTATCTTGGACAGGTCCATGACCCTACCCTAGGTACATGACTTCGTCATTAGCCCCCGAATGGATCGAGGTTTGAGTGAGGAAGGAGTTGATAATTTTTCCGACCTGTTTTCCGTGTTCTGAATATGTCACATTCTGGATCAATGACCTTTTTTAGCGATGGCATGAACTTTTCTTTCAGTCGCCTTGATCCATTCTTTTCCTCTGTCGAGTGAAATTTTGAACTTGGTGGATTTTCGAGCGACGGATCGTAGGAAATCTACCATCTGACAGGTTGCTCTGCCGTTAGCGGATTTAGTGGGATCCGAATTTTGGGAAGCGCGCGAAGCGGAGAGGACCGCGGTACTCGGATGGGATAAGGTAGAGATGCCTCGATTTCCGCGCCACCTTTTTTGCCACGTATCGCGCGCGTGACTGTTTCGGGGATTTGACAGGATCGTCCGGGCCTACCGGTCAGTCACTCGGAAGCGACCTTATATAAAGCGCCGGACGGGGGTTTTTGAACAGTGCATCTCCATTCACGTCTCCCCCTTCCTCCACCTTGCCCGCTGCGCCCGCTTTTATCTCCGCCCAACTGTTCCTCGCGTGCCTCACCGATGACAATGCTGAAGGAGAAGACGGCGGCCTTGGAGCGGGCGAAGAAGGCGACGGTGACGGCGAAAGCGAAGGGGAGAGCGACTAGTCGGGGCGGATCTTCGTCGCGGTCCCGCCTGCCGCAAGGCTGGGTCCAAGGGGATTGGATCCGCTCGACTATCACCCAGAGGGATCTCGACGATCTGGCCAATGAGGGAATGATCTCTCATGGGTCAGCAAGACTTTTGGGGGGCGGAGTGGCAACCGCAACCACAAGAGGGTGAGTGTGTCCTCTTAGCCACTCACGTAGATCGCGGGTTCTCTTTGCCGCCAAATCTTTTCTTCCGAGGGTTTCTGAACTTCTTTGGGGCTCAACTCCACCACTTCACTCCCAATTCCATTGCCTATCTCGCCACTTTCGTGTCTCTGTGCGAAAACTTCCTGGGTTGTCGGCCGCACTGGGGTCTCTTTAAGCACATATTCTCTTGTCGCTCTCAGACGGTGAAAAAGGCGAGTCCGGATGATGAGAGGACTAAGGTAATCCAGATGTGTGGGGGTCTTGGGGTCCAGATGAGGAGTAAGAGTGCTTTTCCAGCCATGACCCTTCCCGAGTCGGTTAGAGGGTGGCGATCGACCTGGTTCTATCGCCAAGGCAGTCGACGCCAAGGCGATCGGTGGTCTCCCTCCATTCTCCATGGACCGAGTGAACAAGCCATCTTCCCTGAAGGTACTCCCGGAGGAAAAAGCTCAGGTTAAAATGTTGATGGAGCGTGTAGTTCAACTCATCCGCGACGGGGTCACTGGTATGGATCTTTTGGAGGTTTTTCTTCCACGGTGCATTCAGCCGCTCCAGTACCGAGGTCACCCGATGTGGTTGTACTCTGGTACCGAGGACACCACTCGGGTCCACCCAGAGGAGGTCGACGACGCCACACTAGAGAGGTGGATGACTGCCATCACGGGGAACAAAGATAACCCTCGTGGGGCTAGGAGGATCCCACCACTCGACCAGTCTTATCAACCAGACACGGTATGACCACTTATTCCCGGTGGTGATCCTATTTCATTCATTTTGTTTCACTGCCAATCGGTCGATTAACCTTTGTCTTGTTTTGTTGTTTGTCAGGCCACCACTGAAGTTGTACTCGATGCCCAATGGGGTATGAGCACCGATCGAGGAGGAGGAAGGAAGTGGGGTGAAAGCCCGGAGGAGTGAGATTCGGATGGTGATGACGACGATGAAGACGATGACTCTGATGAGGAGGAAGAGGAGGAGGAGGAGGAAGTTGCACCTCCCCGTTCTGAAAGACGCTCGAAGCTTGTCCATGACCCTGCAGCTGAACGTGGTAAGGGGGTTGTGCCTGTCGCGCAGTCAACCAAGCATCCTCGGACGACTTCTCCGGCGCCGACTGAGAAAGCTCCGAAGCAATCTCGAGTGGCGTCGTCGAAGCCGACGAAGGTCTTGCCAAAGATGAAGATGGTGATCCCCACTATCTCAGGGTAATGGTGTAACTTGGGTTTTCTTGTTTCACATGGATTTATTCTTGGTCGATTTGTGAGCTGACCGACTGACTTCTGGAATTGCAGTGCTGCTACTTCTGATACCTCGACCATACCTGAAGATCACGAAATGGAAGATGCTGTCACTTCAAAACCTGGTACGACCTTTGTAGTTCCGTCTTCAGTTGGTTGGATCTTTGTCTTTAACTTCGGCTCTTTTCTGCAGCTCCACCTAACGTTGTTTATTGACCTTCCTGACGACGATGACGAGGAACCACTGAGGCAGAGGAGGAATAGGAATGTGTCTGCTAGCAAGGCGACTCAGGACGTGTCAGCACCCGAGACGTTGGTTGTGGAGGGGGACAGCGTCACTCGACCTACTGTATCCTTTACGGTGCCGCTGACGAGTGCTCGACCTTCGTCGTCGAGTGCTGCTCAGCCTTCACTTTTCTCGACCCACCACGTCCCAGAAGACCAAGCAAGCGCTGCTAAAGAAGCAACACGCCAGGCAGGGTGTCATGATGGAGCAAGTGAAGGCGATCCGAGATGCCAGTCAGGCGGCTTATGACCTTGACTCAGCTCTTGAGCAATGTTGAAGTTAGTCGATCACCGCTGTTACGTTAGGATATGATACGAAATCTTTCTTTACGAAAATCTTAGTGTCATCGTACACCCACCGGGTGCGCCGATTGAAATTTCGGATTGGTGGGGGCTGCGAGTGCACCCATCGGGTGTAGTCCCCAAGGCTATGGTGGATCTGGCGATCGACCATAGTCTTTATGTCTTAAGTTTTTTTCTTACTTGACCAGGTCGAATGGAATCACTGACCGGTTGGGGCACGCTAAGTGCACCCATTGGGTGTAGTCCCGAGGCGTGGTCAGCTCTTTCACGATCTACTACATCGAAGAACACCTCTCTCTCTTTTCTTTTGGCTATCTGTTGGTCGACTGATCGACTCTAACTGATAGAACTAGTGGGGGCATGCTGAGTGCACCCACTGGGTGTAGTCCCCGAGACTATGGTCGAATGTTTATATTCGGCTGTAGTCTTAGAAATGCTACTATTTTTCCTTAGTCACTCGGAAGTGACCTGTCTTTGACATCTGTCGATTGATTCTTCGCAGAAATCTTGCGAGCTCACAGCTCGTTATACTGAGTTGGAGAACAAGCATATCCAGCTCGAACTTGATCTGAAGCTTGTCCAGGAGAACTTCACGAAGGCGAAGGAGGAGGCAAAAGGTATGTTTGGTGAGAACCTCGACGACTGCTTTTGCCTCTTGTCCATTTCGAAGTCGATCTCCTTTGTGACTTTGCAGACAAACTCAGGGATGCTCTGAAGAAGAAAGACCTTGACTTGGCTGAGGCGCAGAAAGCGGCTTTAGAGAAGACCAAGCTCGCAGATGAGAAGCTGGCTTCAATCACCAAGCTTGAAAAGGAAAATACCAATCTGAAAGCTGCTCTTGATGCGTCCAACAAGGAGGTCAGTCGACTGAAGAATGACAAGATTGCTTTGAGTGATAAGGCCAGCGAGTTGGTGGGAAAGAAGAATGATCTGGAGGCTTATCTGGGAGGACTCGCCAAGAAGCTATTCCTCATGCTTGAAGGTAATCCTTTGTATGAAACAGACATTTTAACTATGATCTCGCCATTAGACTGCTATCTTGACTTTGGGGTTGTGCTTGCAGAGTTCTGCCAGAACTTTGAGGAGGAGACCGGTCGACTGGAGACAAGCCTGGATCCCATCAATTCTCCTGTGAAGGACGAAGCCGCCATGAATGTGCTCTGACTCGAGTCTCGTGTTGCTGCCGTTGTCGACTATCTTGCAAGGATGAAGGTTGCAACTTCTCGTATCGACACAGCACTTTGGCCGGGAGAAACACTTTAGAATGACCTTGAGTCTCTGATGACTCGACTGAACGAAGTTCCAAGTCGAGTGCAAGAATGGAAGAAGTCTTCTGCCAGGTGCGGTGCGGATGTTGCTCTATCTCTGGTCCGTGTTCACTGCAAGGATGCGCGAGAGGACAAACTGGCAGCTCTCAAGGTGGCCAATACCAAGAAGCATGACTTCCGGTCTTTCATGGAGACCTTCATCGCTGCTGCCACTCGGATCGCAGATGGGATCGATCTGGACGAGTTTGTTGCGCCTTCAAGCCCTCCATAGGAGGGGTAAAAAACTTCTATGCTTAATGCCTTAAATTTGCCTCGGTATGCCGAGTGGTTTTTCTAACCGATGAACTTTAACGGGCTTAATGCCTGAGCACTTCTGGTTCCGTAAGACATTATCTGAACTTGGATTCGATGTTGAATATGTTTGCATCTGGTTGAGGTGTCTTTTGCAGGCTAAGATGAAGCACATATTGCAATCTGAACTGGGCTGCAACTATGCCCCCGAGTGGGAGGTCTGCTCTCCACTCGGTAGGATTTTCAAAAACTTAGGCGAGCACTGGGCTGCAACTAAGCCCCCGAGTTGGAGGTCGGCTCTCCACTCGGTAAGATTTTCAAAAACTTAGGCGAGCACTGGGCTGCAGCTAAGCCCCCGAGTGGGAGGTCTGCTCTTCACTCGGTAGGATTTTCAAAAACTTAGGCAAGCATTGGGCTGCAGCTAAGCCCCCGAGTGGGAGGTCTGCTCTCCACTCGGTAGGATTTTCAAAAACTTAGGCGAGCACTGGGCTACAGCTAAGCCCCCGAGTGGGAGGTCTGTTCTCCACTCGTTAGGATTTCCAAAAACTTAGGCGAGCACTAGGCTGCAGCTAAGCCCCCGAGTGGAAGGTCTGCTCTCCACTCGGTAGGATTTTCGCGGCGTACCTCTGAAGAAGAAGGCATCAATCGACCTGCACCTTGTCCTCCTTGCAGAGCGCACATTATACTTGTGGCGTAGCTCGGAAGGAGAAGTGGCAGTCGATCTGTACCTCACCCTCTTTTCGGAGGGCACATTATACTTGTGGCGTAGCTCGGAAGAGGAGGGCAGTAGTCGACCTGCGCCTCGTCTTCCTTGCGGAGCGCACGTTATACTTGTACTTAGGCGAGCGTTATGCTGCAGCTAAGCCCCCGAGTGGGAGGCTGGCTCACCACTCGGTAGGATTTCGATGAAACTTAGGCGAGTACTTGGACTGCGGCTAAGCCTCCGAGTGGGAGACTGGCTCATCACTCGGTAGGATTTTATTGAGCTTAGGCGAGTTCTTGGACTGCAGCTAAGCCTCCGAGTGGGAGGCTGGCTCACCACTCAGTAGGATTTTATTTAAACTTAGGCGAGTACTTGGACTTCAGCTAAGCCTCCGAGTGGGAGGCTGGCTCACCACTCGGTAGGATTTTATTTAAACTTAGGCGAGTACTTGGACTGCAGCTAAGCCCCCAAGTGGGAGGCTGGCTCGCCACTTGGTAGGATTTTATTGAGCTTAGGCGAGTACTTGGACTGCAGCTAAGCCTCCGAGTGGGAGGCTGGCTCACCACTCGGTAAGATTTTATTTAAACTTAGGCGAGACTTGGACTGCAGCTAAGCCCCCGAGTGGGAGGCTGGCTCGCCACTTGGTAGGATTTTATTGAACTTAGGCGAAACGGATTCACAGCTAAGCCTCTGAGTGGGAGGCTGGCTCACCACTCGGTAGGATTTTTTTACAAACTTAGGCGAAACGGATTCACAGCTAAGCCACCCACTGGGGGGGATTTTATTGAACAAAAAATAACAACAATCACTGGGAAAATTATAACACTATCGTCTTTGAAAAATGAACTACAGAAGTACTTTTATTACATTTCCGAGTGCATACTTAAGTGTAAAAGGGGCGGAGCAGCTCCGCGTTCCAAGCTCGGGGCTCGTCGATCTGGTGCTCGACATTGTAAAGACGGTATGCTCCATTGTGGAGAACCTTGGTGACGGTGAAGGGGCCTTCCCAAGAAGGAGCAAGCTTGTGTGGTTTCTGCTGATCCACTCGGAGAACCAACTCTCCTTCCTGGAAGGCTCGACTCCTCACGTTTTTGGCGTGGAAGCGACGCAAGTCCTGCTGGTAAATGGTCGATCGGATCAAGGCCATCTCCCTTTCTTCTTCTAGAAGGTCGACTGCGTCTTGCTGGGCTTGTTCTGCTTCAGCTTCGGTGTAGAGCTCAACTCGGGGAGCGTTGTGAAGAAGGTCACTCGACAAGACCGCTTCAGCTCCATAGACTAAGAAGAACGGAGTTCTCCCAGTCGACCGGTTAGGTGTGGTCCTTAGTCCCCAAAGTACTGACGGAAGCTCGTCGACCCATGCACCAACTGCGTGCTTGAGATCACGCATCAATCGGGATTTCAGACCTTTGAGAATCAAGCCATTTGCTTGTTCTGCCTGTCCATTCGACTGAGGATGAGCGACTGAAGCATAGTCAACCCGTGTGCCCTGAGATGTGCAGAACGCTCTGAGTTCCTCGGAATCGAAGTTTGACCCGTTCTCAGTGATGATGCCGTGTGGGACTCCATATCTGAATATCAACTCTCTGATGAAGCTGACAGCAGTGCCGGCATCAAGGTTCTTGATGGGTTTAGCCTCAATCCACTTGGTGAACTTGTCGACTGCTACCAGCACATTGGTGAAACCGCTTCTGCCTATTCTCAGAGGTCCAACCATATCCAATCCCCATACAGCGAAAGGCCAGACGAGTGGTATGGTCTTTAAGGCTGAGGCGGGCTTGTGCGACATATTGGAGTAAAATTGACATCATTCACACTTGTCGACTATCTCCTTTGCCATTTCATTTTCTCTTGGCCAGTAAAATCCAGCTCGGTATGCTTTGGCTACGATGGTCCGAGAGGACTCATGATGGCCACAGGTCCCTGAGTGGATGTCGTCAAGGATTATTCGACCTTCTTCTGGCGTTATGCATTTCTGACCAACTCCAGTCGCGCTTTCTCTATACAACTGTCCCTTTATCACGGTAAAGGCTTTAGATCGGCGGACGATCTGTCGAGCCTCTTCTTCATCCTCTGGGAGCTCCTTCCTTAAGATATACGCGCGATATCTGACCTTTGCCCAATCGGGAGTGATCACCAACACTTCCCTGATCAGGTCGACCACTGCTGGAAGTTCGACTACAGTCGGATCCGTGGCACTTTTAGGCTGCGGAGCTTCTTCGGTAAAAGGATCTTCCTTAACTGATGGGGTATGGATATGTTCCAAGAACACATCACTGGGGATGGCTTCTCTCTTGGAACCTATCTTTGCCAAATCATCAGCCACTTGATTCTTCAGTCGGGGTATATGATGGAGCTCTAACCCTTCGAATTTCTTTTCAAGCTTCCTCATTGTGTTGCAGTATCCAGTCATGGCTGGGCTTCTAACGTCCCACTCCTTCATCACCTGATTGACCACCAAATCTGAGTCGCCATAAACCATAAGGCGATGGACGCCGAGTGAAATGGCCATACGCAACCCATATAAAAGTGCCTCGTATTCTGCTTCATTGTTGGAGGAATCAAAGTGAATCTGGAGCACATATCTGAGCTTATCTCCTCTGGGGGAAACCAAAACTACCCCAGCACCGAAACCATTTAACATCTTAGAGCCGTCAAAGAACATGGTCCAGTGTTCCGAGTGAACTTGAGTCGGCTGCTGTTGTTCAATCCACTCGGCAAGGAAATCTGCTATTGCTTGGGACTTAATAGCTTTCTTTGCCTCAAACTTGATATCAAGGGGAAGGAGTTCAATCGCCCATTTAGCCACTCGACCAGTTGCATCTCTGTTGTGCAGAATCTCTGACAGTGGGGCGTCGCTGATGACTGTAATGGAATGATTAGAGAAATAATGAGCAACCTTCTTCATGGTCATGTAGATCCCATACACAAGCTTATGATAATGAGGGTATCTTTGCTTCGATGGAGTCAAAACTTCGGAAAGATAATACACTGGGCGCTGAACTTTGAAGGCTTTCCCTTCTTCTTCCCGCTCGACCGTAAATCTTGATCTTGACGACTTGTCCTGTGGCTGCAATGTAAAGCAACAGAGGCTCTTTGCTGATTGGAGCAGCAAGCACCGACTGGGTGGAGAGCAGAGCTTTTAGGTCAGCAAACGCTGCATCAGCTTCTGGGGTCCACTCGAACTTGTCTGACTTCTTCATCAGTCGATAAAGAGGCAATGCCTTTTCACCGAGGCGAGAGATGAATCGACTTAACGCGGCCAAGCATCCAGTAAGCTTTTGGACATCGTGCACACGCACAGGGCGTTTCATTTGGAGTATGGTGCCAACTTTTTCTGGGTTAGCGTTGATTCCTCGTTCTGAAATGAGAAAACCGAGTAGCTTTCCACCAGGAACTCCGAGTGTGCACTTTGATGGATTAAGCTTGATATCATACCTCCTGAGATTGGCAAATGTTTCAGCGAGGTCAGTCAACAGGTCGGAACCCTTTCGTGACTTGACCACAATATCATCCATGTATGCTTCCACATTCCGACTGATTTGAGTGAGTAAACACTTTTGAATCATCCTTATGAACGTGGCTCCGGCATTCTTGAGACCGAATGGCATGGTGACATAGCAGAAGCACCCGAATGGAGTGATGAAAGCTGTTTTGATCTCGTCGTGTCCATACAGACGGATCTGATGGTACCCGGAATAGGCGTCTAAAAAAGACAATCTCTCACATCCCGCAGTCGAGTCGACAATTTGGTCGATGCGAGGGAGAGGAAAATGATCTTTCGGGTAGGCCCGATTGATATGTTTGAAATCAATGCACATGCGAAGTGACTTGTCCTTCTTGGGGACCATGACCACATTGGCGAGCCACTCGGAGTGGTATATCTCTCGGATAAACTCTGCTGCTAGGAGCCGAGCCACCTCCTCGCCAATGGCCTTTCTCTTCTGGACGGCGGACCGTCGAAGATGTTCTTTGACAGGTTTTGCTTTTGGGTCGACTCGTAAACAATGCTCAGCCAGCCCCCTGGGAACACCCGGCATGTCAGCAGGCTTCCATGCAAAGATGTCCCAGTTCTCATGGAGGAACTGGATGAGTGCTTCTTCCTATTTAGAGTCGAGTGTTGTGGAAATATGAGTCGGAGCCGCGCTGGGGTCGATCGGGTGAATGTGAACGGGCTTCGTCTCACTAGACGACTAGAACGCTGACTTTGTGGCGGGCTTCTTGGCCCGCAATAAATCACTCGGATCTGCATTTTTCTTATATTCCTCTAGTTCTACCATTGTTATCTGGGAATCGGCAATCTTTGAGCCTTTCTGAAAACACTCTTCTGCCTTTTTCCGATTGCCAATGATGGTGATCACACCTTTGGGGCCAGGCATCTTCAGTTTGAGGTATACGTAACATGGTCGAGCCATGAACCGTGCATAAGCTGGCCTGCCCAAAATAGCGTGATAAGCGCTTTGGAAATCCACAACTTCAAATGTCAGCTTCTCTTTGCGGAAATGCTTCGAGTCGCCGAACACCACATCTAGAGCTATTTGGCCGAGTGACTTAGCCTTCTTTCCGGGAATTACTCCATGAAAACGCATGTTGCTGGAGCTGAGTCTGGACATCAGAATGCCCATTCCCTTTAGCGTCTCCGCATACAATATATTCAGTCCACTGCCACCATCCATCAGTACCTTAGTCGAGTGCCTTCGATGACTGGGTCGACCGCCAAAGCTTGCCTCCCAGGGGTGGCTATGTGAGTTGGATGATCGGACTGGTCGAACGTAATGGCAGTCTGAGACCATCTCAGATAGTTTGGTGTCACTGGAGCGACCATATTTACTTCACGGTTGATGACTTTCAATCGACCTTTGCTCTCCACATCGGCAAAAATCATCAAGGTGGAATTGACATGAGGATATCCTTCAGCACTGTCCTCTTTGTCCTCAGCCTTGTCCGACTCCTTTTCCTTGTCCTTGGACTGTTTTCCTTGAAACTGCTGGATTAAGAGCCGGCACTGGCGAGTGGTATGTTTCGGGTAGATGAAGTTACCCTCTTCGTCTTTCTTCATGTGGATGTGACATGGCAGATCCATCACGTCATTTCCTTCCTTATCCTTTACCTTCTTGGGATTCCATGATCCTTTGGGCATCCCTTTGAATTTTCCCTGAGTCACGGCCAGAGCCTCTCCAGGAGCAGCTGGCTCGGCTTTCCGCTTCTGCTTCCGACTGGAGTTTCCTTTTTCCGACTGACTCTTCTTGTACTTTCCACTCCGGAGTCGATCCTCTTCTTCACCATTGGCGTATTTGGTGGCAATCTCCATCATTCGACTCAGGGTCATATCCCCGGTCCGACCAAACTTCAAACTTAACTCTCTGTTCTTAACACCATCCTTGAAGGCACAGACCGCTTGATGATCAGATACATTCTCCACGGTATGATGCAAGGTGATCCATCTCTGGATGTAATCTCTCAGGGTCTCATTCAACTTTTGCACGCAGACCTGTAGCTCTGTCAGTCCTGCTGGTCGCTTGCAAGTCCCCTCAAATGTCCTGACGAACACTCGGGAAAGATCTTCCCAAGTGTAAATGCTGCTAGGAGCTAACTGATTCAACCAGGCCCTGGCCGAACCCTCCAACATGAGTGGTAAGTGCTTCATGGCCACCTCATCATTGCCACCGCCAATCTGTACAGCCACTCGGTAGTCCTCGAGCCAGGTTTCGGGCTTGGACTCACTAGTGAATTTACTTACCCCAGTCGCCAACCTGAAGTTGGGAGGTATCACTGCGGCTCTGATGGCTCTGCTAAAGCATTCTGGACCTGAAACATGGACTCGACTGCTAGTGGGCGCATCCCTGTCGTGGCCACCTCGATGAGCTCTGTTCCGATCGACCAAACCTTGCACGATGATGGATCTCGCGTCAAAGCCTGGTTCCCTAGGGTCGACCGGAGCTCTTCGCCCAACACTGAGCTGGCGCCTGTCATCTTGCTACCGAGGGGCGTAAGACCCACCCCTTGGGGGAGGAGTGGGCACTCGACACCGATCATCACGATCGAATCGGTCATCATACTGGTGACGTCGACCTCCACGCCCCTCACGCTGCAAAGGCGATCTCGGGCTATGAGCCGACTGGACTGTATTTGCAGCGACGGATTGACTGTGAATCCTATTGCGTGACTGTGACATAGTCGGATTCTGATCTCCTGCTGCCCGGAGCAAATCTCGGATCTGCATCAAGCCTCTGCCAGCCTCCAACTGAGAGGGCTGAATTGACTCTGCTATACGGGCTGCAGCTGCTAGATTCTGAATTGGGGTTCGATATACCTGAGTTGGTTGCAGAAAGAGTTGACGTCGACTGGAGTCGGGCACTCATTGCCGCGCACGTTCGTCGAGTGCTCGCTGGAGGTTCTCCAGTCGAGTGCATTCTGCCAAGTTGGCCAAACACGCCTCCTCCAAGGCACGAGCCTCGGGGGTTTCTCCTGCGATGGGAGTATGCAGGCATCCATGTTCTGGCGAGGATCTTCTCTTTGCGAGAAGTGAGTGGCTCGGGTTGATATTCCTCGTGGACTGGAAGGGTCGCCTCCGCCGTCCATCCCATCGATGTGGGGGCGGTCGGTGGATCATCTTTGTCGACTTTCGGATCACGATCTCTATGGAGCGGTCGATGATTGAGCAGTCAGAGAGATTCGTCGGGCTCGATTGACGCGACTTGGGTGGTGGCCGATTGGCGAGCCATTCGTGTCTCACCCACCACTGGAGCCTCGACCGACTAGAGCGCTTGCGCTGGCTAGAGACAGGGAGGGAGGACGACATAGGAGTCGACCGATACGGAGTTGATGGTTGCCGCAGCAGGACACCGCGGACACACGCACGAAAGTGCGTCGCCCCGCGGACGGGAAGTGCGTCGATGTCGAGCGGAGCCTCCTGGAGCCAAGCGGAGTCATCGGCGATGAACGTGAGCGCGCCGAGACGGATCTCGTGGCCCTCGACCAGAACTCCGCCAGAAACCATGATGAAGGCGATCGGAACAAATGCAACTTCTCCAATAAGTCGCTAAGACACCTGCCCCACGGCGCCAACTGTCGTGGTACTAAGACTGACAGTAGAATGGGGGTAGGTATGGAGAGGCGAGATCCTAGCTATGGAGTAGTTGTATACGCAAGATATTTACGAGTTTAGGCCCTTCTCGGAGGAAGTAACAACCCTACATCTCGGATCCCGGAGGCGGTCGACTGGATTATAAGCGTATGAGTTACAGGGGTGCGAACCCTTCTGCCAGTGGAGGGGGTGGCTTATATAGTGTCTGCCAGGACCCCAGCCAGCCCACGCAGCGGAGGGTTTAAAGTACATTAAGGCCAGACATTACCTGTAACGCCTTACATAAAGTGTCATCATGGCCATAAATACTACTTAATTAGAGACTGTTTGGATGCAGAGTGGCTCTTGATCTCCTAGTGGTCGAGTGAGTCTTCATGGTCGAGTGTCTTCGAGTCTGTCGAGTGTCTTCGAGTCTATCGAGTGGAATCCCTCTTGGTCGACTGGAAGGCAGCTTCCCATAGAGATGTCCTTGGGGAGGGTATCTTGGACAGGTCCATGACCCTACCCTAAGTACATGACTTCGTCATACGGTCTTCATGGTCCGCTAGTGCTTCGCCGTCCAAAGCTAATCATCGCCGGAGAATTAGAGGGAGGAAATTAGAACCACACTAGGATTGTAATTATGAGGATTAGATGGTCAAGCTCTAATTGATCAATTAGGATCAACTAGAACTAGAAATACAAGACTAAGGAGGCTCCAAAAGACTAGTATATAGGTCGGAGGGGAGGAAGGGCGCCACAAGGAGGGGAAGGACTCCCCTCCCCTTGCGCCAGCCAAGGAGGTGATGGAATCCCCTCCCCTTGTGGTCGCCAAGGAGGGAAGGAGGAGTCCTTCCCCTTCCCCAATTTGGCCTTCCCAAAGGGAAAACAGGGCGCCTCCCCTGCATGGGCCATGGTGACCCAATTCTCCCTCCTCCACTTGGACTTTTAAGGCCAGTTAATATCAAATTAAATACAAAAGCCTCCTAACAATTACTAAGCCATTTATTATTAATTTAACATCACTAGATTCCACCTATATACTATTTATCGGTCATACACGGTATTGCCCGATAAAGTCTGAAACCCTTCTGGTGACCCCGAAACGCTTTCGGTTCTGCTCGGAAGTATTCCCAGTATTAATGAAACAATTAAACAAATAAATCCTTGATAATCTCATCCTACTAGTACTCAACAGACCGTGATTACCTTAAGCTTGTGACCCTGTGATACGTCTCTAGCGTATCTATAATTCATGAAGTATTCATGCCATGCTTACAACAATTTTATATGATTTTGGTATGATTTGATTAGAACTAACCCCGACTAACATTGTTTTCAGCAGAACTACCATGGTGTCATTTTTTCTTCATAAATAAAAGTTCTCAGAATGGGCTGGATATTTTACAGTGACTTTTTATGGACCAAAACAGACCCCCAAAGCACCAGAGCTAGGCCAGGAAGTGGACGACGGAGCCACAAGCCTAGGGGCGCGCCCTCCGAGCTTGTGGGCCCCTCGAGCACCTCCTTGACATGAGACCGATGCCAAAAATTCCTATTAATACCAAAAATCCCGAAACGAACCCTAGATGAGAAGTTTCGCCGCTACAAACCTCTATAGACATGAAAAATCAATTGGGACCCCGTTCTGGCACCCTGTTCGAGGGGGAAATCATCACCAGAGGCGATCTTCATCATCCCGTCGGACACCATGATGAGGAGGGAGTAGTTCACTCTCGGGGCTGAGGGTATGTACTAGTAGCTATGTGTTTGATTTCCCTCTCTTGTGTTCTTGATTTGGCACGATCTTGATGTACCGCGAGCTTTGTTAATATATTTGGATCATATGGTATTCTTCCCTCTCTACCTTCTTGTGATGAATTGAGTCTTCCTCGTTGAGGTTTTGTTATGTTGGATTGAATACTAGATTTGAGAACACTTGATGTATATCTTGCATATTGATACCCGTGGTGACAATGGGGTATTATATTGATTCACTTGATGTATGTTTTGGCACTCAACTGGCGGATTCCCGAGGTGACATTAGGGTAATCTATGCATAGGGGTTGATGCACATTTTCGTCCTACATTTTCTGATAGAAACTTTGGATTGATACTTTGTTGCATATTGAGGGATTGTTAATTATGTTTTTCATTGTTGAGAGATTGCACTAGCGAAAGTATGAACCCTAGAACTTGTTTTCAAGCATTTCAATACCGTTTTTGCTCACTTTGGTTACTTGCTACCATGCTGTGTTTATATTTTCGGATTACAAAAACCTATATGTACTATCCATATTACACTTATATCACCATCTCTTTGTCGAACTAGTGCACCTATATAATTTGCCATTGTATTGGGTGTGTTGGGGACACAAGAAGAAAGATTGCATAGTAGACATCAAACTATTTTCTGGCAACGTTGCCAGGGAGGTGAGTGCTTGAAGGTATCTTTAGGTCTTGCAATTGAATCTTTTAGTTTCTTGTTTTATCACTAGTTTGATTTTGTGTTTTCATAAAAAACAAGAGTTTAAAAATTGTTCCTGTTTCAAAATTCTTTGCAAATTTTTAAAAATGTTCGTGTATGTCCTAAAAGTTAATTTGAATTTTCCAAATTTATTTTGGTAAATTTGTTCACAAATTTGAAAACTGGTCGCTTTTCATAAAACACTCAAGTTTTTGAAAATGTTTTGCATTCAAAATTTTAAAAATATCTGAATCTTTTTTTAATTTACATATATTCGAACCTGGTGTTGATTCTTATTGTTTTGTGCTGTTGAAAGCTCACCCACAAAAAAAAGAAAAAGAAATTTGCTTGCTAGCTCAACTGTTAGTACAACCGCACGTGTAGTTGTAGATCCTAGGTTCGTAACTTGTCAAGACCGTATTTTTTTAGCATTACAGGTCGCGCGAGTTTCGCCCATGCGTACATTTTTTTAGAAAACAAAAAACAAATGGGCTGGCGCCCTGGTCAACATTGGTGCTCCTTGGCCCACCAGCCAGACAAATTCCTGCTGGCACTTGCCAGGGTTTAATTTAGACCGGGATCGCATAGTTCAGGGTGCAATCTACAGGGATTTCGACTTGAGGGTTTGTTTCGTCCAACCTTTATGAGTTTATAGTTAGAAATGGACTTTTTTGCACTGAAAATTATTCCGAGAGAGGAACATTTGCTTTTACATATCTCAATAATTTCAAGTTTCCCCTCTATATGTTGAAAATCTTGAAGTTTTGTTTATTTTGCCTTGCTATGCTAGTTGATTATTGTTTGCATACGTTGTTTGCTCACTGTGCCCTCTCGGTAATGCACATCATATGAAGCCTTGCAAGCAATATGACTAATGAGTTAGTTGCGGGAAGAAGCATTATGAAATGATTAAATAGACTTGCGAGTAATGAGACTGAACTAGGTATGAAGATACCGACGATCGAATCTCGGGCAAGTAACATACCGATGACAAAGGGAACAACATATGTTGTTGTGCGGTTTGACCGATAAAGATCTTCGTAGAATATGTAGGAGCCAATATGAGCATCCAGGTTCCGCTATTGGTTATTGACCGGAGATGTGTCTCGATCATGCCTACATAGTTCTCGAACCCGTAGGGTCCGCACGCTTAACGTTTGATGACAATTTGTATTATGAGATATGTGCTTTTGATGACCAAAGTTTGTTCGGAGTCCTGAATTAGATCACGGACATGACGAGGAGTCTCAAAATGGTTGAGGGGTAAAGATTGATATATTGTAAGGTTATGTTTGGACACCGGAATGGTTTCGGAAAGGTTCGGACGTTTTCCGGTGTACCGGGAGGTTACCGGAACCCCCTGGGGGGGTCAATGGGCCTACATGGGCCTTAGCGGAGAAGAGGAGACAGCGGTGAAAGTGCAACTATCCCTAGGTGCTTTTGGTAATTCATAACAACATATAGCTCATTGAGCTAATGCTATTCCAAGACTATTATTTCAGGAAAGCTCAATGAATGGCATGGCATGGATGATGAAAGTCGATCCCTCAAAATACTAATGACAAAGGATTGGCTCAAGCTCAAAAGCTCAAGACTCTTCATTTTATATTTTAGTGATCCAAGATCACATTGAGTCTATAGGAAAAGCAATACTATCAAGGAGGGATGAGGTGTTGCTTAATGAGCCTCTTGCTTCATGTGCTTAGTGATATGCTCCAAAACCCTCAGCTACTTTCTCACATCCACAAATGACCTAAACCCAAAGCCAAAATCGGTCACACCGATTCTTTCTATCCGGCGCCACCGATTTCAAATGTCATAGCCACTGCCACAAACCGTAGGCAAATCGGTCTTACCGATAGGGATCTCGGTCTCACCGAGATGGGATTGTAATCTCTCTATTTCCCTTCGTAACGTTTCGGTCTAACCAAAGTGAGCAATCGGTCCCACCAAGATTGCAATGTAAATTCTCTGTTTCCCTTTTGTAACATTTCGGTCTCAAGGAAAAGAGCAAATCGGTCCCACCGAGTTTACCTGACCAACTCTCTAGAAAGCTTATTACCAAAATCGGTCTCACCGAGTTTGTGTAATCGGTATTACCGAGATTACGTTATGCCCTAACCCTAACCGAATCAGTCTCACCGAGTTGCATGTCAGTCCCACCGAAAATCCTAACGGTCACTAGGTTTACTAAATCGGTCTCACCGAGTCTGTTGAATCGGTCCCACCGAGTTTGGTAAATTGTGTGTAACGGTTAGATTTTGTGTGGAGGCTATATATACCCCTCCACCTCCTCTTCATTCGTGGAGAGAGCCATCAGACTAAACCTACACTTCCAACTTACCATTTCTGAGAGAGAACCACCTACTCATGTGTTGAGGCTAAGATATTCCATTCCTACCATATGAGTCTTGATCTCTAGCCTTCCCCAAGTTGCTTTCCACTCAAATCTTCTTTTCACCAAATTCAAATCCTATGAGAGAGAGTTGAGTGTTGGGGAGACTATCATTTGAAGCACAAGAGCAAGGAGTTCATCATCAACGCACCATTTGTTACTTCTTGGAGAGTGATGTCTCCTAGATTGGCTAGGTGTCACTTGGGAGCCTCCGACAAGATTGTGGAGTTGAACCAAGGAGTTTGTAAGGGCAAGGAGATCGCCTACTTCGTGAAGATCTACCGCTAGTGAGGCAAGTCCTTCGTGGGCGACGGCCATGGTGGGATAGACAAGGTTGCTTCTTCGTGGACCCTTCGTGGGTGGAGCCCTCCGTGGACTCGCGCAACCGTTACCCTTCGTGGGTTGAAGTCTCCATCAACGTGGATGTACGATAGCACCACCTATCGGAACCACGCCAAAAACATCAGTGTCTCCACTAGCATTTGAATCCTCCAAACCCTTCCCTTTACTTTCTTGCAAGTTGCATGCTTTAATTTCCGCTGCCCATATACTCTTTGCATGCTTGCTTGAATTGTGTGATGATTGCTTGACTTGTCCTAAGATAGCTAAAATCTGCCAAACTCTAAAATTGGGAAAAGATTAAGTTTTTAATTGGTCAAGTAGTCTAATCACCCCCCCTCTAGACATACTTCAAGGTCCTACAAGTGGTATCAGAGCTTCGGTCTCCATTTGCGTTGATTTTCATAGCTTTTGGTGGTCATAGCCTTGGTTTCACAACCTAGTAGAGTATGGCGTCTAGCGAGGGTAATTATCACCGTAGAGGTCCTTACTTTGATGGTACTAATTTTGCTAGTTGGAAACATAAGATGAAAATGCATACTCTCGGACATAAGCCCGCCGTTTGGGCAATTATTTGTATTGGCTTGCAAGGTGAATTCTTTGATGGGAGAGAGCCGAACCGTGAGGCTAATGCGGAAGAATTGAAGATGCTGCAATACAATGCTCAAGCTTGTGATATCATCTTCAACGGATTGTGCCCCAAAGAATTCAACAAAATTAGCCGTCTTGAGAATGCAAAGGAAATCTGGTATACTTTAATTGATATGCATGAAGGTACCGAATCCTTCAAGGAATCCAAGTTGGATGTGCTCCAAAGTCAGCTTGACAAGTTCAAAATTAAGGATGGTGAAGGTGTCGCTGAAATGTACTCTAGGCTTGCTCTTATCACAAATAAGATTGCCGGCTTAGGGATTGAAGAGATGACCGGCAAATTCATCATCAAGAAGATCCTAAGAGCATTGGATGGAAAGTATGATACCGTGTGCACATTGATCCAAATGATGCCAAACTACAAAGATCTCAAGCCAACGGAAGTCATTGGAAGAATTGTTGCTCATGAGATGTCACTCAAGGATAAGGAGGAACTTCACAACAAGTAAAGTGGTGCTTAAAAAGCCTCAAGTGAAGCCCCCACATCATCATTTGAGAAACAAACCTTCAATGAAGAATTGAGCTTAATGGTGAAGAACTTCAACAAATTCTACAAGAGTAGAAGCAAAGAAAGAAGATCCAAGTCAAGGTCTTACCATGACAAAAGATCTTCTAGCCGAGAGAGCAATTGCTACAATTGTGGGAGACCCGGACACTATTCCAATGAGTGTACGACACCCTACAAAAGAAGAGAAGATTCTCCAAGAAGAAGAAGCAAAAGAGAAGATCACCACCAAGAGAGAGGAGGAGTAGAGATGATCGTTCTGAACGAAGACCCTCACGGAGAAGCAAGGATTCGGAAAGGAAGGACAAATCATCAAGGAGCTACACAAAACGAAGACATCAAGCTCATGTTGGTGAATGGGTATCCGGGTCCGACTCCGACAATCACTCCGAGAGGAGCTATCACTCCGACTCCGAATATACTCAAGATGAAGGTGTTGCCGGTCTAGCACTTGTGTCAACCAACTCCTACGACATATTTGATTCACCAAATGAATGAATTGGAATATGCTTCATGGCCAAAGTCCAAAGGTAACACATCGTGAGTATGTTGATTTCAATAGTGATGAAGATGACTTGCTTGTGGATGATGATTTACTTGTTGACAACTCTAGTGATGAATACTATGATGAAACATCAATTAATCATGCTAATCAAGATAAAACGAATGACAATGTTAAGGAGAAGATTGAGCTTCTAACTAAAGAACTAAACACTCTTAAGTTGGCTCATGAAACTATCTTCGAAGATCATCGAGAACTTTTAAGGGCTCATGAGAAGTTACGCTTTGAAAAGCTCAATCTTGAGCAAGAGCATGAGTTCTTAAAAGCAATCAATGATGATCTCCGTAAGAAAAGTTCTTCTTACATTGCCAAGCGTTTACTCTTATCTACTTACATGCCTCAAGTCAAGTCTAGTAACAAGTATAAGAAAGATACTTCCTCTAGTAGTAACAATAATAATGTCAAATCCAGTATTGTTGCTTCTAGTAGTTCTCTTGATTCCACTAATGATTCTCTTAGCCAAGTTACACTTGAGCAAGAAAATAGCTTATTGAAGGGAATTATAGAGAAAGGTGTTTACAAGAGCCTTGCGGGAGTAAGCAATTCGAGGAAATTATGCGCAAGCAAGGAAGGCACCGGAACAATCAAGGTGTTGGTTTTGAACGAAAGTTCAATGCCAATGGAGTTGAGTGGGAAGAAGATCAATACCCCAAGACGAAGTTTGTTCCTCAACAAGAGAAGTATGATCCTATTTCCTTCAAGGGAACACAAGCACAAGATGATCTTCCACCACAAGACCACAAGAACAAAGGCAAGGACAAGCTTCAAGAAGAGATTGATGCATTTGAAGAAGCACCTAAGGCCTTGTTCAAGTGGGTTCCCAAGACTACGTCAAGTTCTACTTCACCAAGTATAACTACAACTCCAAGGATTCCCATCAAGATGATGTGGATCCCGAAGAAGAAGAACTAGTGAGTTCTTGTGGGTGACTCCGCCAACATTCTTCACTCATCATTATGGCAAGAACAAGTGCAATCAACTTCCACATCTTGCACTAGTTCAAGGAGTCACAAACCCTCATGTTGGTAAGTTGAAAGTGCAACTCACTCCAAAGGATTTCTCCAAATGATCTACATCAACATTGAGCATCCACATCTTCAACACCTACATGAAGTCATCATCGACAAAACCCAAGGATAGTTCATCCCTCTAAGGGGGGATCTCACATCTAGGGGGAGCTTAACTCTAAGAATTGAGTCAAAGCAACTCTAATGGTGTGAACACATCAATGCATTATGTAAAAGTGGTAACCCCACTTGAGCTTAAACGATGAGTATGACCTATGATCAAATGTTTTCATTTGACTCCTAAGTCAATATACTCATATATAGATGACCTAGTCATCGCCAATTGTTTGATAGATGCTAGAATTGGTTGTGCATGTTTTGCCACATATTTCATTTGCCATCTTATTGTGTGAGCATGTTGGTGCATATTTTTCTCATTCAAGGACATCCACTTGTTGTTTTGATTGATTGGCTTCTTTTTCTTTTTGCCAAGTGGATGGACAAGAATGCCTAAGAACCTTCTCTAGCTATCTATGATTTTCTCGTCTCAAACTCTATTCATGCTACATCACAAAATTTGATCAAGTCAGATTTGAACCACTCTGTGTGAGGAGCACTCGGAGTCCCCGATTCGTCAAAGACTTAAACTTCCAAAACTTCTTTGTGATTCTCGGTCTGACCGATTCCTCCAATGCGGTCCTACTGAGATCATTAAGTCGATCTAAGTTTTCAATCTCGGTGCAACCGATTTGAACTTTTCGGTCACACCGAGTTGCTGTAACTGTACATAGTTATGCATCTCGGTGCCACCGAGTTGTTCCACTCGGCCACACCGACAGGGTCGGGCTATATATATTCACGGGCAAAATTTTGAATTCCTCCGAACCCCTTCACCCGCGCAATAGCTCGCTCTGCCTCAAGGGTCTCTGGATCGTCTCCTCGTCGCCAGCCGCCTCCTGTCGCTGGTCTCCGCCGCCGTCAATGGATTTCAACCCCGCCGTTGCCGCCGTAGTGAGTTCATCGCCAAGCTAGGGTATGGACTCGATCACTGTGCTATCCTCGTCCGATTCCTAGCACATTGTGTTCTTATTGATTCTTGCCACGATTGAAACACTCCTATCCAGTCAATGCAATCCGTAGATTAGATGAGATTCAAAATTTTAGGGTTAGGTTTCCGCCGAAACCATCTCGGACCCACCGAGTTGAAAAACTCGGTCCCACCGATTTGGCTAATGCCATTGCACTAGTAACTCTTGGTCTGAGCAAGAATTACTAATCGGTGAGACTGATTTTAGGACTTTGTGAAACCCTAGCAGTCTCGGTGCCACCGAACTGTGACTCGGTCCAACCGAGATCATCAGTTTAGGGTCCAAAACTGCTTCGGTATCACCGAGTTTGAAAATCGGTTGATCCGAAATGCTTTCTGTGGAAAACTAAAACTGAATTTTTGAATCATTCTTTTGCAAAAATCTCTGCATTTTATGATGCTCATCCACTCTATCTCATCTATAACTCTTCACAGGGTCAGCAGTTAGTGTTTGCAGCATGTCAGACCATAGTGACAGCCAGAACAGGCCAGAAGAGCAGATTCAAATGAGTGAGGGCACTAGTCCCTCATGTTCTTCAGATGATGGGAGCAGGAGCACCCCAAGTAATCTTCCTAAGGCTGCTACCAGGCAAAGGAGGAAGAGAACTTCAGACTCTGAAGATGAGGACTATGTGGCAGCTGAAGATGAGGCTACTTCCAAGAAAGTAGTGCTCAAAAAGGAGTATGGCTTAGCACATAGCACAAAGCCTGGACTGAATAAGAAGGTTCCTACCAAGAGGACACCTATGCCCAAGGTCAGAAGGTCCACTCAAGTGCCAGAACAGTCAAAACCCAAAGAAGCACCTGCAAAGAAAGTCACAACTTCCAAATCCAAGAAAGTTCCTACTGGAGAAATCATGAAGTTTACCATTGAATCAGAGGATGAAGCTGCTCAGGATAAGAAGAAGAAGAGAGCAAGAACCACAACTGCCTAGGTTCTTGGAAAGCCCTCTATGAGAAGAGACTCTAAAGAGGAAGAAGAGGTTGCTGCACCAGCACCCAAGGCACCAAAGCTTATGGGTGATGCTATTAGATTAGGGGCTGTAACATCTAAGCCCAAGGAAGCACCCAAAGCTGCCCCCAAGGCCAAGCTTGCACCAAAAAGGAATACCAGAAGTTCCAGCTGCTGAGAAGAACAAGGCCCCAGTGCCTAATGTTGCTGATGAGGAAGATGAAGAAGGACAGGTCCTAAGGAAGCTCAAGCCCAAGATACCAGACCACAATGATGCCCATCCTGTGGCTGAGGACATGAGGAGCAGAAAGGACTCGGGGTTGAGGCTATGGAGGATGACAGATCCATATGCCTCAAGGATAAGGACTGCTGTTGATTACAGGTTCCATACAAAGGAACATCAGGACTTCTATGAGACAATCTTGTTGGACAAGAAGCCCATAGTGTGTGATATGAGGTCGGTCGACTGGACCTACCCAAAAGACAATGAAGAGTACTATCCTGGAGTGCAAGACAATTTTGTTGCTTGTGGAGTTGCAGATTATGTTGGGCAAAAGCTCACCAACTGGAATGATGAACTTATCATGCAATTCTACTCCACAGCACACTTCTATCCAGATGGGAGGATAGTTTGGATGTCTGAAGGTACAAGGTACCAGTCCACTGTTGAGGAATGGGCAAGACTGATCAATGCCCCAAAGGAAAATGATGATGACCTGGATGTATATGCCAAGAAGAAGACGGACCACAATTCCATGGCACACATGTACAAGGAGATCCCAGACAAAGCTGTTGAGACACATAAGTTTGGATCAGTCCACTTCCTTCTGTCAGGGCTGCCAACTTCCAATTGGATCCTAAGGCACACTCTATTGCCTAAGTCTGGTGACCACAACATGATCAGAGGGCATGCAATCAACATGTTGCATTTGTTTGATGTACCTCAGAAATTCAAGGTCATGAGCCTCATGGTAGAGACCACTAAGAGGACTGCAGCAGATTAAAAGAGAAGTTGTGGATATGCCCCTCAGATTCAGGAGTTGATTAACTCAAAGATGGGACAGGGAAATATCTATTGGATAAGGAACATTTTCCTCTCTATGGCTGCGGCGATGGAGGAGATGACATGTCGGCGCGCGATTCGTCGGGGTGAGGTGGAGGCTGGACGTGTCCGGCGGCAGGGATCTGTCCGGTGGCGCGAGGTGGAAGAAGGCTAGGGTTTTATGTGCATTTTGGACGGGGAGGGACACATATATATAGGTAGAGGGAACTAGGAGTGTCCAAATGAGGAGCGGTTTTCGCCCACACGATCGTGATCGAAAGACCGAGAGCATGGAGGTGACTTAGATGGGTTATTAGGATGTTTTGGAGGGGTGTTGGGCTGCACACAATAGAGGCCTTTACGGATACCCGGTTAACCGTTGGAGTATCAAACGACCTCCAAATGGAACGAAACTTGACAGGCGGTCTACCGGTGGTGTACCAAGGCCGCTTGGCAAATCACGGTCCATTCTAGGAATGTTTAACACCCGCTCACAACAAGAGACAAAAGGGGGAACGCCGGAGGGCATAGGAGTGTCGGATTGCAAAACGGACAACGGGGAAAATGCTCGGATGCATGAGACGAACACATGTGCAAAATGAGATGCACATGATGACATGGCAAAATGCAACACGCAAGCAAATGACATGACAACAATGACGAATAACTGGCGGACACCTGGCGGATCGAATCCGGGGCATTACAGAGGGGGAGAGCGCCCCCCTTCTTCTTCTTCTTCTTCTTCTCCTTCTTCTTCTTCCTTGACCTTCTCCCTAGATGGGAGAAGGGTTTCCCCTCTGGTCCATGGTCTCCATGGCGTGGGAGGGGCGAGAGCCCCTCCAAGATTGGATCTGTTTCTCTGTCTCTCCCTATTTCTGCGTTCCAGATTCTGCCCTTTCACCGTTTCTTATATTCCCGGAGATCCGTAACTGCGATTGGGCGGAAATTTTAACACGATTTCTATCCGGATATTAGCTTTCTTGCGGAGAAAGAAGGGCACCAACCGCCTTACGGGGTGGACACGAGGGCCCAAGGCGGGCCTGACCCCCTGGGGCGCCCCCCTGCCTCGTGGCCCCCTCGGGCATCGTCTCACGTTGATTCTTCTTCCCAAAATTCATAAATATTCAAAAAAAATCTCTGTCAGTTTTTATCCCGTTTGGACTTCATTTGATATGGATTTTCTGAAAACAAAAAACATGCAACAAATAGAAACTAGCATTGGGCACTGGATCAATATGTTAGTGCCAAAAATAGTATAAAAAGTTGCCAAAAGTATGTAAAAGTTGTAGAATATTGGCATGGAACAATCAAAAATTATAGATACGACGGTGACGTATCAAGGCCGGATGCCAAGCCGGCCAGGCAACCCCTTCGCCGCCTTTCAGAAGAGAAGAGAAGGATTGTTGGTGAAGAAATCTCCCAGCTTCTAGCAGCCAGCTTCATCATGGGGGTGTTCCACCCGGACTGGCTTGCCAACCCTGTCCTAGCCTTGAAAAAAAACAAGTGGCGCATGTGCATCGACTACACTAGTCTCAACAAAGCCTGCCCCAAAGATCCGTTTGCTCTTCCATGGATAGATCAAATGATTGACCCCATAGACAGATGTGAGCTGCTGTCTTTCCTTGACACCTACTCCGGCTACCACCAGATCAAGATGGATCCGATTGATCGCCTGAAGACCGCCTTCATCACACCATTCGGAGCTTTCTGTTACACCACCATGACGTTCGACTTGAGAAATGTCGGCGCCACCTTCCAACGCTGTATGTAGAAGTGCTTATGGAAGCAACTCTGAAGCAATGCCCACATCTATGTGGACGACATTGCGGTGAAGAGGGAGAAGTGCGGTACCCTGATGGAAGACTTGAAGGAGACCTTTAAGAACCTGCGCCGTTTCAACATCAAGCTCAACCCGGAGAAGTGTGTCTTCGGTGTACCAGCCGGCCAGCTCCTCGAATTCCTCATCTCAGAACGTGGCATCGAGTGCAACCCCGTGAAGATCAAGGCCATCGAGTGGATGCAGAAATCCACCAAGCTGCATGACGTCCAAAGTTCACCGGCTGACTGGCATCCCTCAGTCGCTTCATCAGTCAGCTGGGCGAGAAGGCACTAACTCTGTACCAGCTCATGAAGAAAACCACTTCCTTCGAGTGGAAGGACCAGGCGGACGCCGCCTTCCTCCAGCTCAAGCGCATGATGTCTACGCCGCCTATCCTGGCGGCTCATGCTGCTAAAGAGCCCATGCTCCTCTACATCGCCGCCACCAACTGAGTCATCATCATGGTGATTGTCATCGAGCATCCAGAAGACAGCAAGGTCCAGTCGGTCCAGAGGCCGGTGTACTACCTGAGCGAGGCCATGTTCGCTCCAAGCAGAATTAACCCATTACCAAAAAATGTGCTATGGCGTGTACTTTGCCGCCAAGAAGCCGAAGCGATATTTCCAAGAGCACTCCATCACGGTTGTTTGCACCGCCCCCCTTGCCGAGATCATGGGCAACAGAGATGCTTCAGGCCGAGTGGCCAAGTGGGCAATCAAGCTGGCTCCCTACAACATCCTCTACTAGCCCCGCACCGCCATCAAGTCCCAAGCGCTGGCCGACTTCCTCGTTGACTGGGCCGATTCCCAATACCTGCCACCAGCGTCGGATTCTACGCATTGGTGGATGCACTTTGATGGCTCAAAGATGCGCACCGCCTTGGGAGCCGGCATCGCCCTCACTTCTCCCAAAGGCGACAAGCTGAAGTATACACTTCAGATCCACTTCGCCGCCTCCAACAACGTAGCCGAGTACGAGGCACTCATCTTTGGGCTCCGACTAGCTAAAGAAATCGGCATCCGCCGCATCCTCTGCTACGATGACTCAGACTTGGTGGTCTAGCAGTCGTCCAGCGACTGGGATGCGAAGGACACCAACATGGCAAGCTACCGCCTCCCTGTCTAGCATATGAGCGGGCACTTCGATGGATGCGAATTCATTCATGTACCACAAGCTGACAATGACGCAACAGACGCCCTCACCCACATTGAATCCACCTGACAGGACATACCAGCCGGCGTCTCCCTCGAGCGCCTGCGCAAGCCGTCTATCAAACCCTCACCGGAGTCCGACTCCATCTTCGTGTCGGCTGACCCCGGGGCAGTCGGATCCGGCTCGGGGACTTCAACAGCCGGCCCGAGGACTTTAGCTGTCGTGCTGGGACTTCTCAGCGGCTCAAGGCTGCAGAAGACCAAAGACCGGCCCGGAAGCCCAAAGAAGTGGCCCGGGCTGCTCTGATCAGCCGGGGACTTCATCAGCACCATCAGGAATGGCCGGATCCATCCCGGCGTCTCCTAACCCGACCTCCCTTGTACCAGTAGCTGTATTCATAGTACTGGCAGCCACGTCTTGGGCGCAGCCCATCTGCGACTATCTGGTGAGCCGCGTGCTACCAGCAGACCAAGTGTTAGCCCGACTGAAAGTGCAACTAATCCCCGGGTGGTTTTGGTAATTAATAACAACATATATATCATTGAACTAATAGTTTCTTGAGAATCATTTCAGAAAGTTCAGTGATATGGGTATGGCAAGGACTGAAGAAGTGGACCCCTCAAAATGCTAAGGCAAGCATTGGCAAAAGCTCAAGACTCCATTTTTGTTTTAGTGATCCAAGATCACATTGAGTCCATAGGAAAGCCAATACTATTAAAAGGGGATGAGGTTATGATGATGATCTGGTTGCTCAAAGTGCTTAGTGATACATCTCCTAAACTATCAAAGCAACTTTCACCGCCATATACACTCATAAGTAATCTCGGTCCCACCGATACTCCAAACTCACCACACCGAGATGAACCACCTCACCACAAAGCCAAACCCTAGAAATCTCGGATTTTCCGATTCGAACTCGGTCTCACCGAAACTTGAGTTGCCAAGCTTCAGAATCCTTCATCATCAAATCGGTGTCACCGAGATGATGAAGTCGGTCCCACCGAGATTGGCAAGCTCTTGTCTTTGCACGAATCGGACTAACCGAGTTTGTATTTTCGGTCCCACCGAAAATCCCAACGCTCACATGATTTGAACTTTCGGTCTCACCGAGTTGTCAACTTCGGTCCCACCGAGATTGGTCAAATGTGTGTAATGGTTGGATTTTGTGTGGAGGCTATAAATACCCTCCACCCCTCTTCATTCGTGGAGAGAGCCATCGAAAGAACTACCACTCCTACCTTACATTTCGAGAAGAGAACTACCTACCCTTGTGTTGAGATCAAGTTGCTCCACTCCCACCATATGAAGCTTGATCTCTAGCCTTCCCAAGTTGCTTTCCACTCAATCCTTTCTTCCACCACAGCCAAATCGGTGAGGAGAGTTGAGTGTTGGGGAGATTATCATTTGAAGCACAAGAGCAAGGATTTCATCATCATCAACACCATCTATTACCTTTTGGAGGTGGTGCCTCCTAGATTGGTTAGGTGTCGCTTGGGAGCCTCCACGAGATGTGGAGTTGAACCAAGAAGTTTGTAAGGGCAAGGAGATTGCCTACTTGTGAAGATCTACCCCGAGTAAGGCTAGCCCTCCGTGGGCGAGGCCATGATGGCATAGACAAGGTTGCTTCTTCATGGACCCTTCATGGGTGGAGCCCTCCGTGGACTCTCACAGCCGTTACCCTCCGTGGGTTGAAGTCTCCATCAACGTGGAAGTACGATAGCACCACCTATCGGAACCACGAGAAAAATCACCGCGTCTCCAAAATTGCGTTTGCTCTTCTCCACCTCTCTTTACTACATGTGCAATTTACTTTCCGCTGCCTATACTCTAGAATTGCATGTGTAGGGTGATGCTTGACTTGATCATAATTGTGAATCTGTCAAAAACTTGTCTTTGTGAAAAGGCATAACTTTTATATTGTCAAGTAGTCTAATCACCCCCCCTCTAGACATACTTTCGATCCTACAAGTGGTATCAGAGCTTTGGTTTCCATTGTATTGGTTTCCATTGCATTGGACTCCATAAGCTTGGTTTCACAACCTAGGAGAGTATGGCGTCTAGTGAGGGTAATTTTCGTAGAGGTCCTTACTTTGATGGTACAAGTTTTGCTAGTTGGAAGCATAAAATGAAAATGCATATTCTTGGCCATAACCCAGCCGCATGGGGCATTATTTGTGTTGGTATGCAAGGTGAATTCTTCGAGGAAGGAAAAGTTCGGATCGCGGGCTACAATGGATGAATTGCGGATGTTGCAAAACAATGCTCAAGCTTGTGACATTCTCTTCAATGCCTTGTGTCCCGAGGAGTTCAACAAAATCAGCCGCCTTGAGAATGCAAAAGAGATTTGGGATACTTTGGTTGAAATGCACGAAGGTACCGAGTCCGTGAAGGAATCAAAGCTAGATGTTCTTCAAGGTCAACTTGACAAGTTCAAGATGAAGGAAGGTGAAGGAGTCGCTGAAATGTACTCTAGGCTTGCTCTCATCACAAATGAGATTGCCGGCTTAGGAAGCGAAGAAATGACCGACCGATTCATCATCAAGAAGATTCTCAGAGCTTTGGATGGAAAGTATGACACCGTGTGCACTTTGATCCAAATGATGCCAAACTACAAGAATCTCAAGCCAACCGAAGTCATTGGAAGAATTGTTGCTCATGAGATGACACTTAAGGATAAGGAAGAGCTTCACAACAAGTCAAGTGGTGCTTACAAAGCTACAAGTGATGCTCCCACAACCTCAAGTGACAAGCTAGTTTCCAATGAAGAGATAAGCCTAATGGTGAAGAACTTCAACAAATTCTACAAGAGTAGAAGCAAAGAGAGAAGCTCAAAGTCTAGATCATATGATGAAAAGAGATCTTCTAGTCGTGATCGAAACTGCTACAATTGTGGAAGACCCGGACACTACTCAAATGAGTGTTCGGCTCCCCACAAGAGAAGAGAAGAATCTCCAAGAAGAAGAAGCTCAAGAGATGAGTCACCTCGGAAAGAGAGAAGGAGTAGAGATGATCGTTATGAACGAAGACCCTCTCGGAGAAGCAAGGATTTGGAGAGGAAAGACAAGTCATCAAGGAGCTACACAAGAAGAAAACATCAAGCTCATGTAGGTGAATGGGTCTCCGGCTCCGACTCCGACAATCAATCCGAAAGAAGCTATCACTCCAACTCCGACTACAGTCAAGATGAAGGTGTTGCCGGTCTTGCTCTCGTGTCCTCCAACTCCAACTCCTATGATTTATTTGATTCACCAAATGAGGGAATTGGAAGATGCTTCATGGCTAAAGGCCCCAAGGTATCACACCCTGAATTCATTGACTTTGATAGTGATGAGGATGACTTGCTTGGTGAAGATGAGCTCTTGCTTGATAAATCTAATGAACCTAGTAATGATGAACATGCTAGTAGTCCTTATAGTCGAGAAGAGTCGAATGACAATGCTATGACAGAGATTGAGCGTCTAACTAAAGAACTAAACACTCTTAAGTTAGCTCATGAAACAACTCAAGAAGATCATAGAGAGCTTCTAAGATCTCATGAGAAGCTACGCTTCGAGAAGCTCACTCTAGAGCAAGAACATGAGTTTCTAAAAGCAATCAATGACGATCTTCGAAAGAAGAGTTCTTCATATCTTGCCAAACGACTTCTCTTGTCTAATTTCTTGCCACCTATTAAAACTAAGCATGACAAGCATAAGAAAAATTCTTCATCTAGTAGTAACAATAACCATGCTAAATCCAATATTGTTGCTTCTAGTAGTTCTCTTGATTCCACTAACAATGTTTCAAGCCAAGTTACACTTGAGCAAGAAAATAGTTTATTGAAAGGGATTATAGAGAAAGGTGTCTACAAGAGCCTTGCCAGAAGCAAGAACTTTGAGGAAATTGTTCGCAAGCAAGGAAGGCACCGGAAGAATCAAGGAATTGGTTTTGAGCGAAAGTTCAACGCCGAGGGTGTTGAATGGGAAGAAGGTCAATATCCTACTCCACAGTTTGTTCTTCAAAAGGAGAAGTACGATCCTACTTCTTCCAATGTGGAACAAGCTCAAGATGATCTTCCACCACAAGACCACAAGCTAAAAGGCAAGGACAAGCTTCAAGAGGAGATTGATGCATTTGTTGAAGCACCTCAAGCCATGGTCAAGTGGGTTCCCAAGGAAACGTCAAGTTCTACTTCGTCAAGCTCAACTACAACCCCAAGGATTCCCATCAAGATGATGTGGATCCCAAGAAGAAGAACTAGAAAGTTCTTGAGGGTGACTCGCCAACATACTTCACTCACATTCATTTTGGCAAAAACTTGTGCAATCAACTTCCACATTGTGCACTAGTTCATGGAGTCACAAACCCTCTTGTTGGTAAGTCAAGGGACAAGGTAATCATTGCTTTCATGGACATCATCTATTGTGTATTTCAATCTATGTCCATGGATATCCTTGTTTGTTCCTTGTGGGACTAACCCATGTAGGTATTGAAAGTGCCCGAATCCAAAGGATTGCTCCCAACTCTTGATGATCTTCATCAACATTGAGCATCCACATCTTCAACATCTACATGAAGTCTTCTACGACAACCCAAGGTTAGTTTGACCCTTTAAAAGGGGTTCTCACATCTAGGGGGAGCTTTGCTCTAAAGAATTGAGCTAAAGCATCTTCAAATGATGTGAACACATCAATGCTTTATGTAAAAGTGGTAACCCCACTTGTGCTTAAACGATGAGTATGACCTATGATCAAATGTTCTCATTTGGCTCCTAAGTCAATATATTCATATAAAGATGACCTAGTCATCGACAAATTGTGTGATAGTAGCTAGAGTTTTGATTGTGCATGTTTGACACATATTTCATTTGCTATCTTATTGTGTGAGCATGTTGGATGCATGATTTTATCCATTCGAGGACATCCATTTGTTGTTTTGGTCGTTTTGGTTTTTCTGACCAAATGGATGGACAAGAATTCCTAAGTACCTCCCCTAGCTATCTATGCTTTCTTGTCTCAAATTCTATTCATGCTTACATCACAAACTTTGAACAAGTCATTTTCGGACCCTCCGAGTGAGGAGCACTCAGAGCCACCGATCCGTCAAAGGCTAACTTCCAAAACCTTCTAAGTGATTTGGGTCGACCAACCCTCTCAAACTCGGTCAAACCGAAACATTTAGATCGATCTAGGTTTTCACCTCGGTGAAACCGAGTTGTGATTTTCGGCGTGATCGAAGTGCATAACGCCTCTAGATTATCCATCTCGGTGCCACCGAAGTTTTACAACTCGGTCCCACCGACAAACAAAGGGTATATATACTCGAGGGCAGCGCTGATTTCTACTTCAAATGTTTCGCCCCACACCCTTGTTGCCGTCGCCTTGGTCTCCGGATCGTCGCCGTTGCCGCTTTGTCGCCCTCGCCGCAGTCTCCGTCGCCGTCAGCGGACATATTCTCCGCGCCGTTGCGCCAGAGAGAAACTCCACCAAGTTAGGGTGAGTTTTGATCCCACTCGTGCTCCCATCTCGATTCAATGCACGTTTGGTTTGCCTAGTATCTTGCCACGATTGAAATCTTCCGAACACCGATTAGTTCGTATGGACTAGATTCGAGTAAAAGTTTTAGGGTTAGGTTTCCGCCGAACACATCTCGGTGAGACCGATTTTACATTTTCGGTATGACCGATTTGGCCTATGGCCATTGATCGCACCCTTCGGTCCAACCGAAGTTGTGCAAATCGGTGTGACCGAAATGAGGATTTGTGAAACCCTAGTGTTTTCGGCAGATCGAAACCCACTTCGTCCAACCGAAAGTGGTGTGAAAGCTTCGTTTGAACACTTCGGATTCACCAAATTTTAAACTCGGTCCGACCGAAATGTCTTTCGTGAAAACCTAATACTCGAATTTGAACTCATTTTTTGCAAAAACTTCGCAGTTTGTGATGACTCTTCTTCTCCGCCTACACCTTATCTATTCACAAAGTTGTCGGCCATGTCGATGCCGGTGTGATCGTAACAGGTCGAGACACTCATTGAAGATATTCCGAGGCGGGCACTAGTCCCGATCCCAAAGAGCTCATCGATGATGGTGAGAGGAGTACACCAAGTGGTTTGCCTCCTGCAGCCACCTGGGCGTAAAGAAGAGGAACTCGATGATGAAGACTCAGATTTTGTCGTTGAGGAAGAGGTCACCTCAAAGCCCAAGAGGAAAGTTGTTGCCAAAGAGCCACAAGGTCACCAAACCAAGAAGGGCACCGTAAAAGTCAAGCATCAACTGTTGCCAAGAAGCTGAATTTTAAGAAGCGCAAGCAAAGTGAAGAAAACTTCCAAGAGAAAGAGATTAGTGCATGATGATGCAAGCAGAGGAAGATGAGGATGAGGAAGCACCCAGCCTCCTCGAAGCCTAAGCTCATGGGTGATGCCATCGGTGGAGCCACTTCAAAGCCCAAGCAATCTGCTCCATCAAGGCAGCTCCAAGAAAGCCTCGCCGCCAAGCCCAAGAAGACAACAGAACATTCCAAAGATCTGAAAAGAACAAGGATGATGTGCCACCGGTGTGTCGATGATGAAGGACCAGTTTTCTTTGAAACTTCGTCGTAAACTGCCACTACATAATGATGCTCATCCTCAAGCCGAGGATATGAAGGCAAGGAAAGATAGAGGTCTCGGGCTATGGAGACAATCGACCCATATGCCGTGAGGAGAAGAACTGTTGTAGATCCTAGATTTCACACCGAGAGCAGCAGGACTTCTATGAGACCGCCCCGATGGACAAGAAGCCCATAGTCGCAGATACACGATACGTTGATTGGAAGTACATTGACAGCGAAGAGCACAGAGATTTCTTTCCACATGTGCATGAAAGTTTCACTGCATGTGGAGTTGCAGACTTTGTAGGTCAGAAGTTGACAAATTGGAACGATGAGATGATTATGCAATTCTATGCCACAGCTCATTTCTATCCTGATGGAAAGATTACATGGATGACTGAAGGCCAAAGATTTTCTTCATCTGTTGAAGAATGGGAAGAACTTCTGAATGCTCCAGTGCAAAGAGAGGATGATATTGATGTATATGGTATTCCAAAGAAGAATCATGAATCCATGAAGAACATGTACAAAGAGGTTCCAGCTAAGGATTTGGGAATCTGGAAGCTCGGCTCAGTGTACTATCTCCAGGCAGGCCTACCTACCACCAATACTATATTGAGGCATACCTTGATGCCCAAGTCTGGAGATCATCGCATGATCAGAGGATACTCTATCAACATGCTGCATATACTAGATGAGAAAGCACCTTTCAAGGTGATGGACTTGATGGTAGAAACCATTAAGAGGACTACAGCTGACCAGAAAAGGTCATGTGGATTTGCCCCGCAGATTCAGATGCTTATCAATACCAAGTTTGGCACGGGCACATTCTTGTTGGATAGAGAACACTTACCACTGCAGCCTGAGCATGAGGATAATGTTGTTGTGATGGATGAGGAGGATCCAACATCAGTTGAAGGTCAAGCCAAGATTGAAGCTGCCAAGAAAGCCAAAGCTGACAAGGAAGTAGCAGCAGCAGTAGCTAAACCAAAGAGTGTTGGAGAGCAGCTCCTTGAAGCTACCCAAAGGATTGAACAACGCTGCGCAAGATTGTACAGCCTCGGGAGAGCCTAGAGAGGATTGTTGAAGACAAGATCCACGCTCTGGATGTGAAGTCGATCAAGTGCAAGTAATCACAACAAGCTTGAGGCGGACATTGAGGAAGCAAAGAGGAGAAGGAAGAGCTTATGCGAGAGATGCAGGATGACTTAGTCCAGATGCTTATCAACAGATCGCTCCGGTTCCCACAGACCCGATCACTGCTATTCCAAAGGATGACACCGTGACTACAGCTTCAAAGACCTCCCACAGTTCCATCAGTTGCTCCAACTCCAGCTCCAAGTGACCACTCCTCCAAAGACAGACATCAGTGAAGTCTTCGCCGATGTTGTCATATCAACTCCAACATCAACCTAGACGGAGCCGCCAGCAGAGTCCCCAAGGACGCTTAGCTCTATGCCTTTTGAACTTTTTGGTAACTTGTTGCCAAAGGGGGAGAAATTGTATAGATCATAGGACTTCGAGAGAGAGAGTGTTGTTGTCGCTTTTGCTCTTTCGTTCATTTGCGGTTTCTTTGAGATACTTTTGGTTTTCGAGATATTCAGTGTGCTTGATACTACGTTTCATTCTACTTTAATGAGTGCTTGGTCGTACTATGCTTTAATGTGTGCTTAATGCTTATCATATGCTATTCCTATCTTGTATGACCATTTACTCATGTCTTGGTGATTGGGTGCATGCTGTTCATTTTTATCATTTTGTGCGCTCCACCAAGATGTATGTGACATGGAAGAGTGACCCATGATCCTAATCGATTGTGCATTTGCATTCAAACGCAAATCTTAAATAATGCACAAATTTAGGGCTAGCTCTTGCTTATCACATACTTCTCAAAGCGACGATATTATTCATTGATTATATCCTTTGTCGAAGCTTTGATCTATATGTTGTCATCAATTACCAAAAAGGGGGAGATTGAAAGTGCAACTAATCCTCGGTGGTTTTGGTAATTAATAACAACATATATATCATTGAACTAATAGTTTTTGAGAATCATTTTGAAAGTTCAATGATATGGGTATGGCAAGGATCAAGAAGTGGACCCTCAAAATGCTAAGGCAAGCATTGGCAAAAGCTCAAGACTCCATTTTGGTTTAGTGATCCAAGATCACATTGAGTCCATAGGAAAGCCAATACTATTAAAAGGGATGAGGTTATGATGATGATCTGGTTGCTCAAAGTGCTTAGTGATACATCTCCTAAACTATCAAGAACTTTCACCGCCATATACACTCATAAGTAATCTCGGTCCCACCGATACTCCAAACTCACCACACCGAGATGAACCACCTCACCACAAAGCCAAACCCTAGAAATCTCAGATTTTCCGATTCGAACTCGGTCTCACCGAAACTTGAGTTGCCAAGCTTCTGTAACCTTCTGTCATCAAATCGGTGTCACCGAGATGATGAAGTCGGTCCCACCGAGATTGGCAAGCTCTTGTCTTTGCACGAATCGGACTAACCGAGTTTGTATTTTCGGTCCCACCGAAAATCCCAACGTTCACATGATTTGAACTTTCGGTCTCACCGAGTTGTCAACTTCGGTCCCACCGAGATTGGTCAAATGTGTGTAACGGTTGGATTTTGTGTGGAGGCTATAAATACCCTCCACCCCTCTTCATTCGTGGAGAGAGCCATCGAAAGAACTACCACTCCTACCTTACATTTTCGAGAAGAGAACTACCTACCCTTGTGTTGAGATCAAGTTGCTCCACTCCCACCATATGAAGCCTTATCTCTAGCCTTCCCAAGTTGCTTTCCACTCAATCCTTTCTTCCACCACAGCCAAATCAGTGAGGAGAGTTGAGTGTTGGGGAGATTATCATTTGAAGCACAAGAGCAAGGAGTTCATCATCATCAACACCATCTATTACCTTTTGGAGGGTGGTGCCTCCTAGATTGGTTAGGTGTCGCTTGGGAGCCTCCGTTGAGATGTGGAGTTGAACCAAGAAGTTTGTAAGGGCAAGGAGATCGCCTACTTCGTGAAGATCTACCCCGAGTAAGGCTAGCCCTCCGTGGGCGTAGGCCATGATGGCATAGACAAGGTTGCTTCTTCGTGGACCCTTCGTGGGTGGAGCCCTCCGTGGACTCTCGCAGCCGTTACCCTCCGTGGGTTGAAGTCTCCATCAACGTGGAAGTACGATAGCACCACCTATCGGAACCACGAGAAAAATCACTCCGTCTCCAAAATTGCGTTTGCTCTTCTCCACCTCTCTTTACTACATGTGCAATTTACTTTCCGCTGCCTATACTCTAGAATTGCATGTGTAGGGTGATGCTTGACTTGATCATAATTGTGAATCTGTCAAAAACTTGTCTTTCTGAAAAGGCATAACTTTTATATTGTCAAGTAGTCTAATCACCCCCCCTCTAGACATACTTTCAATCCTACACCGACAGATCCAGCGCCGAGCAGGCGCATACACCATCTTCAAAGGAGAGCTCGCCAGGCGGAGCGTGATCAGCGTTTATCAGCATTGCGTGGAGCCGGAGAAAGGCATGGAAATCCTCAGAGATATCCATCAAGGCAAATGTGGCCACCATGCCGCCTCCAGGTCCCTCGTAGCCGAAGCCTTCCGCCATGGTTTCTTCTGGCTGACTGCTTTGGACGATGCCAAAGAGTTGGTCAAGAAGTGCAAAGGATGCCAGAAGTTCAGCACCAAGCAACACCAGCCGGCCTCCGCCCTCAAGACCATCCCCATCACCTGCCCATTTGCCATGTGGGGGTTGGATATGGTGGGTCCTTTCAAGATAGCACGCGGCGACATGACTCATCTGCTGGTCACCGTGGACAAATTCACCAAGTGTATAGAAGCCAAGCCAATCAAGAAGCGGAATGATCCGACTGCTGTCACATTCATCGCCGACATCACCATCCGATATGGCGTTCCCCACAGCATCATCACCAACAACGGCGCCAACTTTGCCAAAGGCGCCTTGGCCCATTTCTGCGCAAATCAGGGCATCCGGCTGGACTTAGCATCTGTTTCCCACCCACAGTTAAACGGCTAGATGGAATGAGCAAACAACCTCATCTTGTCTGGCATCAAGCCCCGCCTGACCGAGCCGCTGGAGCGATCGACCGACTGCTGGATCGACAAGCTGCCGGCCGTCCTCTGGAGCCTTCGGACCAGGCCCAACAGATCAACCGACTTCATGCCCTTCTTCCTCGTGTACGGTGCCAAGGCTATCATCCCCATGGTTATCAAGTTCGACTCGCCTCGGGTCACCATGGACACGGAGGCGAAAGCAAAAGAGGCGCGAGAAGACAGCGTCGACCCGCTGGAAGAGGCCCGGCTGCTAGCGTGCAACCGGTCTGCCATCTACCAGCAGAGCTTGCGCCGGTACCACAACAAGAAGGTCAAGCCGCATTCTTTCCATGAAGGCGACCTTGTACTCCGCCTGATCTAGTGATCAGCCGGACAACACAAGCTTGCAGCACCTTGGGAAGGCCCCTTCATCATCAGCAAGGCCCTGGGCAATGATTCGTACTACCTCATCAACGCCCAGAAGCCCAATGCACGCAAGCGATGCACAGCCGGCGAAGAGATGGAGCGGCCATGGAACACAAATCTAGTCCGCATGTTTTACAGCTCATTCGAGTGTTGAAAGTGCAACTATCCCTAGGTGGTTTTGGTAATTCATAACAACATATAACTCATTGAGCTAATGCTATTCCAAGACTAATATTTCAGGAAAGCTCAATGAATGGCATGGCATGGATGATGAAAGTGGATCCCTCAAAATACTAATGACAAAGGATTGGCTCAAGCTCAAAAGCTCAAGACTCTTCATTTTACATTTTAGTAATCTAAGATCACATTGAGTCTATAGGAAAAGCCAATACTATCAAGGAGGGATGAGGTGTTGCTTACTGAGCCTCTTGCTTCATGTGCTTTGTGATATGCTCCAAAAACCCTCAGCTACTTTCTCACATCCACAAATGACCTAAACCTAAAGCCAAAATTGGTCACACCGATTCTTCCTATCCGGCGCCACCGAGTTCTAATGTCATAGCCACTTCCACAAACCCTAGGCAAATCGGTCCTACCGATAGGGATCTCGGTCTCACCGAGATGGGATTGTAATTTCTCTGTTTCCCTTCATAAAGTTTCGGTCTAACCGAAGTGAGCGATCGGTCCCACCAAGATTGCAATGTAAACTCTCTGTTTCCCTTTTGTAACATTTCGGTCTCACCGAAAAGAGCAGATCGGTCCCACCGAGTTTACCTGACCAACTCTCTGGAAAGCCTATTACCAAAATCGGTCTCACCGAGTTTGTGTGATCGGTCTTACCGAGACTACGTTATGCCCTAACCCTAACCGAATCGGTCCTACCGAGTTGCATGTCAGTCCCACCAAAAATCCTAACGGTCACTAGGTTTACTAAATTGGTCTGACCGAGTCTGTTGAATCGGTGCCACCGAGTTTGGTAAATTGTGTGTAACGGTTAGATTTTGTGTGGAGGCTATATATACCCCTCCACCTCCTCTTCATTCGTGAAGAGAGCCATCAGAACAAACCTACTATTCCAACTTACCATTTCTGAGAGAGAACCACCTACTCATGTGTTGAGGCCAAGATATTCCATTCCTACCATATGAATCTTGATCTCTAGCCTTCCCCAAGTTGCTTTGCACTCAAATCTTCTTTCCACCAGATCTAAAACCTATGAGAGAGAGAGTTGAGTTTTGGGGAGACTATCATTTGAAGCACAAGAGCAAGGAGTTCATCATTAACGCACCATTTGTTACTTCTTGGAGAGTGGTGTCTCCTAGATTGGCTAGGTGTCACTTGGGAGCCTTCGACAAGATTGTGGAGTTGAACCAAGGAGTTTGTAAGGGCAAGGAGATCGCCTACTTCGTGAAGATCTACTGCTAGTGAGGCAAGTCCTTCGTGGGCGACGGCCATGGTGGGATAGACAAGGTTGCTTCTTTGTGGACCCTTCGTGGGTGGAGCCCTCCACGGACTCGCGCAACCGTTACCCTTCGTGGGTGGAAGTCTCCTTCAACATGGATATACGATAGCACCACCTATCGGAACCACGCCAAAAACATCCGTGTCTCCAATTGCGTTTGAATCTTCCAAACCCTTCCCTTTACTTTCTTGCAAGTTGCATGCTTTAATTTCCGCTGCCTATATACTATGTGCATGCTTGCTTGAATTGTGTGATGATTACTTGACTTGTCCTAAGACAGCTAAAATCTGCCAAACTCTAAAATTGGGAAAAGGTTAAGTTTTAATTGGTCAAGTAGTCTAATCACCCCCCCTCTAGACATACTTCAAGGTCCTACAAGTGGTATCAGAGCTTTGGTCTCCATTTGCTTTGATTTCCATAGCTTTTGGTGGTCATAGCCTTGGTTTCACAACCTAAGATAGTATGGCGTCTAGCGAGGGAAATTATCACCGTAGAGGTCCTTACTTTGATGGTACTAATTTTGCTAGTTGGAAGCATAAGACGAAAATGCATATTCTCGGACATAACCCCGCCGTTTGGGTAATTATTTGTATTGGCTTGCAAGGTGAATTCTTTGATGGGAGAGAGCCGAACCGTGAAGCTAATGCGGAAGAATTGAAGATGCTGCAATACAACGCTCAAGCTTGTGATATCATCTTCAACGGATTGTGCCTCAAGAATTCAACAAAATCAGCCGCCTTGAGAATGCAAAGGAAATTTGGGATACTTTGATTGATATGCATGAAGGTACCGACTCCGTCAAGGAATCCAAGTTGGATGTGCTCCAAAGTCACTTGACAAGTTCAAAATGAGGGATGGTGAAGGTGTCTTTGAAATGTACTCTAGGCTTGCACTTATCACAAATGAGATTGCCGGTGAGGGAGTGAAGAGATGACCGACATGATTCATCATCAAGAAGATCCTAAGAGCATTGGATGGAAAGTATGATACCGTGTGCACATTGATCCAGATGATGCCAAACTACAAAGATCTCAAGCCAACGGAAGTCATTGGAAGAATTGTTGCTCATGAGATGTCACTCAAGGATAAGGAGGAACTTCACAACAAGTCAAGTGGTGCTTACAAAGCCTCATGTGAAGCCCCCACATCATCAAGTGAGAAACAAACCTTCAATGAAGAATTGAGCTTAATGGTGAAGAACTTCAACAAATTCTACAAGAGTAGAAGCAAAGAAAGAAGCTCCAAGTCAAGGTCTTACAATGACAAAAGATCTTCTAGTCGAGAGCACAATCGCTACAATTGTGGTAGACCCGGACACTATTCCAATGAGTGTACGTCACCATACAAAAGAAGAGAAGATTCTCCAAAAAGAAGAAGCAAAAGAGAAGAATCACCACCGAGAGAGAGGAGTAGAGATGATCGTTATGAACGAAGATCCTCACGGAGAAGCAAGGATTCGGAAAGGAAGGACAAGTCATCAAGGAGCTACACAAAATGAAGACATCAAGCTCATGTTGGTGAATGGGTATCCGGCTCCGACTCCGACAATCACTCCGAGAGAAGCTATCACTCCGACTCCGAATATACTCAAGATGAAGGTGTTGCCGGTCTAGCACTTGTGTCAACCAACTCCTACGACATATTTGATTCACCAAATGAAGGAATTGGAAGGTGCTTCATGGCCAAAGGTCCAAAGGTAACACATCCTGAGTATTTTTATTTCAATAGTGATGAAGATGACTTACTTGTGGATGACGATTTACTTGTTGACAACTCTAGTGATGAATACTATGATGAAACATCAATTCATCATGCTAATCAAGATAAAACGAATGACAGTGATAAGGAGAAGATTGAGCTTCTAACTAAAGAACTAAACACTCTTAAGTTGGCTCATGAAACTATCTTCGAAGATCATCGAGAACTTTTAAGGGCTCATGAGAAGTTACGCTTTGAAAAGCTCAATCTTGAGCAAGAGCATGAGTTCTTAAAAGCAATCAATGATGATCTCCGTAAGAAAAGTTCTTCTTACATTGCCAAGCGTTTACTCTTATCTACTTACATGCCTCAAGTCAAGTCTAGTAACAAGTATAAGAAAGATACTTCCTCTAGTAGTAACAATAATAATGTCAAATCCAGTATTGTTGCTTCTAGTAGTTCTCTTGATTCCACTAATGATTCTCTTAGCCAAGTTACACTTGAGCAAGAAAATAGCTTATTGAAGGGAATTATAGAGAAAGGTGTTTACAAGAGCCTTTCCGGGAGTAAGCAATTCGAGGAAATTGTACGCAAGCAAGGAAGGCACCGGAACAATCAAGGTGTTGGTTTTGAACGAAAGTTCAATGCCAATGGAGTTGAGTGGGAAGAAGATCAATACCCCAAGACGAAGTTTGTTCCTCAACAAGAGAAGTATGATCCTATTTCCTTCAAGGGAACACAAGCACAAGATGATCTTCCACCACAAGACCACAAGAACAAAGGCAAGGACAAGCTTCAAGAAGAGATTGATGCATTTGAAGAAGCACCTAAGGCCTTGTTCAAGTGGGTTCCCAAGACTACGTCAAGTTCTACTTCACCAAGTATAACTACAACTCCAAGGATTCCCATCAAGAAGATGTGGATCCCGAAGAAGAATTAGTGAGTTCTTGAGGGTGACTCCGCCAACATTCTTCACTCATATCATTATGGAAAGAATAAGTACAATCAACTTCCACATCTTGCACTAGTTCAAGGAGTCACAAACCCTCATGTTGGTAAGTTGAAAGTGCAACTCACTCCAAAGGTTGCTCCAAATGATCTACATCAACATTGAGCATCCACATCTTCAACACCTACATGAAGTCATCATCGACAAAACCCAAGGATAGTTCATCCCTCTAAGGGGGGATCTCACATCTAGGGGGAGCTTAACTCTAAGAATTGAGTCAAAGCAACTCTAATGGTGTGAACACATCAATGCATTATGTAAAAGTGGTAACCCCACTTGAGCTTAAACGATGAGTATGACCTATGATCAAATGTTTTCATTTGACTCCTAAGTCAATATACTCATATATAGATGACCTAGTCATCGCCAATTGTTTGATAGATGCTAGAATTGGTTGTGCATGTTTTGCCACATATTTCATTTGCCATCTTATTGTGTGAGCATGTTGGTGCATATTTTACTCATTCAAGGACATCCACCTGTTGTTTTGATTGATTGGCTTCTTTTTATTTTTGCCAAGTGGATGGACAAGAATGCCTAAGAACCTTCTCTAGCTATCTATGCTTTAATCGTCTCAAACTCTATTCATGCTACATCACAAAATTTGATCAAGTCAGATTCGAACCACTCTGTGTGAGGAGCACTCGGAGTCCTCGATTCGTCATAGACTTAAACTTCCAAAACTTCTTTGTGATTCTCGGTCTGACCGATTCCTCCATTTCGGTCCTACCGAGATCACTAAGTCGATCTAGGTTTTCAATCTCGGTGCAACCGATTTGAACTTTTCGGTCACATCGAGTTGCTGTAACTATACACAATTATGCATCTCGGTGCCACTGAGTTGTTCCACTCGGTCACACCGACAGGGTCGGGCTATATATAGTCACGGGCAAAAATTTGGAAATTTCTCCGAACCTCTTTGCCCGTGCAATAGCTCGCTCTGCCTTCAGGGTCTCCGGATCATCTCCTTGTTGCCATCCGCCTACTGTCGCTGGTCTCCACCGCCGTCATAGGATATCACCCCTGCCGTTGCCGCCGTAGTGAGTTAATCGCCAAGCTAGGGTATGGACTCGATCACTGTGCTATCCTCGTCTGATTCCTAGCACATTGTGTTCTTATTGATTCTTGCCACGATTGAAACACTCCTATCCAGTCAATGCAATCCTTAGATTAGATGAGATTTGAAAATTTAGGGTTAGGTTTCCGCCGAAACCATCTCGGACCCACCGAGTTGAAAAACTCGGTCCCACCGATTTGGCTAACGCCATTGCACTAGTAACTCTCGGTCTGACCGAGAATTGCTAATCGGTGAGACCGATTTTAGGACTTTGTGAAACCCTAGCAGTCTCGGTGCCACCGAACTATGACTTGGTCCAACCGAGTTCATCAGTTTAGGTTCCAAAACTGCTTCGGTATCACCGAGTTTGAAAATCGATTGATCCGAAATGCTTTCTGTGGAAAACTAAAACTGAATTTTTGAATCATTCTTTTGCAAAAATCTCTGCATTTTGTGCTGCTCATCCATTCTATCTCATCTATAACTCTTCACAGGGTTAGCAGTCAGTGATTTGCAGCATGTTAGACCAAAGTGATAGTCAGAACAGGTCAGAAGAGCACAATCACATGAGTGATGGCACTAGTCCCTCTAGCACTTCAGATGAAGGCAACAGGAGCACCCCAAGCAATCTGCCTAAAGCTGCCACTAGGACAAGGAAGAAGAGAACCTCAGATTCTGAGGATGAGGATTGTAGAGCAGAAGAGGATGAGGCTACCTCCAAGAAGGTAGTGCTCAAAAAGGAGTATGCCTCGGCACAGAACACTAAACCTGGACTCAATAAGATGGTTCCTACCAAGAGGACACCTATGTCAAGGTCGAGGATCTACAAGTGTGCTGAAAAGACTGAACCCAAAGAGGCACTCGCAAAGAGAGTCACAACTTCCAAACCCAAGAAAGTTCCCATTGGAGAAACTATGAAGTTTACCATTGAATCGGAAGATGAAGCTGCTGCTCAGATAAGAAGAAGAAGAGAGCGAACCACTTCGCCTGTGTTCTTGGAAATCCTCAATGAGGAGAGACTCAAGAGGAAGAAGAGGTTGTTGCACCACACCCAAGGCACAAAAGCTTATGGGTGATGCTATTAGATCGAGGGCTGCAACATCAAAGCCCAAGGAAGCACCCAAAGCTGCCCCCAAGCCCAAGCTTGCACCAAAGAGGAATACCAGAGTATTCCATTCTTTGAAAAGAACAAGGCCCCAAAGTGCTCGACGTTCTTGATGAGGAAGATGAAGAAGGACAAGTACTGAGGAAGCTCAAGCCCAAGATACCAGACCACAATGATGCCCATCCTGTGGCTGAGGACATGAAGATCAGAAGAGACTCAGGGTTGAGGATATGGAGGATGACAGATCCATATGACACAAGGAGAAGAACTACTGTTGATTATAGGTTCCATACAAAGGAACAACAGGACTTCTATGAGACAATCTTGTTGGACAAGAAGCCCATAGTGTGTGATATGAGGTGGGTCGACTGGACCTACATGAAAGACAATGAAGAACACTATACTGAAGTGCAAGACAGTTTTGTTGCTTGTGGAGTTGCAGATTTTGTTGGGCAAAAGCTCACCAACTGGAATGATGAACTCATTATGCAATTCTACTCCACATCACACTTCTATCCAGATGGGGGGATAGTTTGGATGTCTGAAGGTACAAGGTACCAGTCAACCATTGAGGAGTGGGCAAAACTGATTAATGCCGCAAAGGAGAGTGAAGATGACTTGGATGTCTATGCCAAGAAGAAGATGGACCACAATTCCATGGCACACATGTACAAGGAGATCCCAGACAAAGCTATAGAGACACATAAGTTTGGGTCAGTCCACTTTCTTCTCGCCAGGCTGCCAACTATCAAGCTGGATCCTAAGGCACACTCTGTTGCCTAAGTCCGTGACCACAACATGATTAGAGGGCAAGCAATCAACATGTTGCATTTGTTTGATGTGCCACGAAATTTCAGGTCATGAGCCTTATGGTAGAGACCATTAAGAGGACTGCAGCAGACTGTAAGAGAAGTTGTGGATATGCCCTCAGATTCAGGAGTTGATTAACTCAAAGATGGGCACAGGAAAATATCTATTGGATAAGGAACATTTTCCTCTCTATCCATATTTTGAGGACAATCAGGTTGTCATGAATGAGAATGAACCATCATCAGTACAAGCTCAAGAGAAGAAGGAGAAGGCAAGGAAAGAGAAGGCTGCCAAGATGCCAACTCAAGAGGAGGCATCTGAGTACTTTTTGAAGAACAAGCAGGAGCAGCTTGGTTACTTAATAGCATCAACACCGATGATTGAGAAGGGATTGGCCACCCTCACTCAGAATCAGGAGAGCCTCGAAAGAATCATGGAACAAAAATTCCATGATCTAGATGTCAAAGTAACTGAGATTCAGTCAGTTGTGGAGCAGCTACAGGATGACATGCAGGAGAAGAAGGGCAAGACTACCACTAATGTATTTTCCAGAGTGCCTAGAGCTCAGAGGTCAGCTGCAGTGCCTGTGATAGACACAAGAGCCACATCATCTGCACCAACTACATCTCCTACAGCTCCAGTGCAACTAGCTCCAGCACCAACTCCTCCAGCTCCATCTACTTCAACTGAAGCCTTCGTTCTTGGAGTTATCCGGACACCACCACCTAAAGATCAAGCCTGAGAGTCGATCTAGCACTATGCATTTTCTATGAACTTTTTGGTAACTTGTTGCAAAAGGGGGAGAAAAATGTATAGATCATAGGCTTCGAGAGAGAGAGTGTTGCTTTTGTTCTCTCTTGCTTTGGTGGTTAAAATTTGTTTGCTTTTGATTGCTTGAGATACTATGCTATTTTTGTGAGACATTGATGATCATGTGTTTGATCATAAGCTACACTTATGCATGTTTGATGATATTAACTTATCTTATCCATATGTGATCATTCACTTTGCTTGGTGATGAGTGCATGTATTCAATCTTTATCATTTTGAGCGCTCCACCAAGATGTATGTGACATGGAAGAGTAACCCATGAGCCTAATTCCTTGTGCATTTGCAGTCCAAAGCAAATCTTAAACTATGCACAAATTTAGGGGGAGCTCTTTCTTATCACATACTTCTCAAAGCAACGATGTTTTTCAATCCTATTATCATTTGTCAAAGATTTGATCTATATGTTGTCATCAATTACCAAAAAGCGGGAGATTGAAAGTGCAACTATCCCTAGGTGGTTTTGGTAATTCATAACAACATATAGCTCATTGAGATAATGCTATTCCAAGACTAATATTTCAGGAAAGCTCAATGAATGGCATGGCATGGATTATGAAAGTGGATCCCTCAAAATACTAATGACAAAGTATTGGCTCAAGCTCAAAAGCTCAAGACTCTTCATTTTACATTTTAGTGATCCAAGATCACATTGAGTCTATAGGAAAAGCCAATACTATCAAGGAGGGATGAGGTGTTGCTTAATGAGCCTCTTGCTTCATGTGCTTTGTGATATGCTCCAAAAACCCTCAGCTAGATTTTGTGTGGAGGCTATATATACCCCTCCACCTCCTCTTCATTTGTGGAGAGAGCCATCAGAACAAACCTACACTTCCAACTTACCATTTCTGAGAGAGAACCACCTACTCATGTGTTGATGCCAAGATATTCCAATCCTAGCATATGAATCTTGATCTCTAGCCTTCCCCAAGTTGCTTTCCACTCAAATCTTCTTTCCACCAGATCCAAATCCCATGAGAGAGAGTTGAGTGTTGGGGAAACTATCATTTGAAGCACAAGAGCAAGGAGTTCATCATCAACGCACCATTTGTTACTTCTTGGAGAGTGATGTCTCCTAGATTGGCTAGGTGTCACCTGGGAGCCTCCGACAAGATTGTGGAGTTGAACCAAGGAGTTTGTATGGGCAAGGAGATCGCCTACTTCATGAAGATCTACCGCTAGTGAGGCAAGTCCTTCGTGGGCGACGGCCATGGTGGGATAGACAAGGTTGCTTCTTCGTGGACCCTTCGTGGGTGGAGCCCTCCGTGGACTCGCGCAACCGTTACCCTTCGTGGGTTGAAGTCTCCATCAACGTGGATGTACCATAGCACCACCTATCGGAACCACGACAAAAACATCTGTGTCTCCAATTGCGTTTGAATCCTCCAAACCCTTCCCTTTACATTCTTGCAAGTTCATGCTTTAATTTTCGCTGCTCATATACTCTTTGCATGCTTGCTTGAATTGTGTGATGATTGCTTGACTTGTCCAAAGATAGCTAAAATCTGCCAAAGTCTAAAATTGGGAAAAGGTTAAGTTTTAATTGGTCAAGTAGTCTAATCACCCCTCTCTAGACATACTTCAAGGTCCTACAAGTGGTATCAGAGCTTTGGTCTCCATTTGCTTTGATTTCCATAGCTTTTGGTGGTCATAGCCTTGGTTTCACAACCTAGGAGAGTATGGCGTCTAGCGAGGGAAATTATCACCATAGAGGTCCTTACTTTGATGGTACTAATTTTGCTAGTTGGAAGCATAAGATGAAAATGCATATTCTCGGACATAACCCCGCCGTTTGGGCTATTGTGTGTATTGGCTTGCAAGGTGAATTCTTTGATGGGAGATATCCGTACCGTGAAGCTAGCGCGGAAGAATTGAAGATGCTGCAATACAACGCTCAAGCTTGTGATATCCTCTTCAATGGCTTGTGCCCCGAGGAATTCAACAAAATCAGCCGTCTTGAGAATGCAAAGGAAATTTGGGATACTTTGATTGATATGCATGCAGGTACCGACTCCGTCAAGGAATCCAAGTTGGATGTGCTCCAAAGTCAGCTTGACAAGTTCAAAATGAAGGATGGTGAAGGTGTCACTGAAATGTACTCTAGGCTTGCTCTTATCACAAATGAGATTGCCGGCTTAGGGAGTGAAGAGATGACCGACAGATTCATCATCAAGAAGATCCTAAGAGCATTGGATGGAAAGTATGATACCGTGGGCACATTGATCCAAATGATGCCAAATTACAAAGATCTCAAGCCAACAGAAGTTATTGGAAGAACTGTTGCTCATGAGATGTCACTCAAGGATAAGGAGGAACTTCACAACAAGTCAAGTGGTGCTTACAAAGCCTCATGTGAAGCCCCCACATCATGAAGTGAGAAACAAACCTTCAATGAAGAATTGAGCTTAATGGTGAAGAACTTCAACAAATTTTACAAGAGTAGAAGCAAAGAAAGAAGCTCTAAGTCAAGGTCCTACAATGACAAAAGATCTTCTAGTCGAGAGCGCAATTGCTACAATTGTGGGAGACCCGGACACTATTCCAATGAGTGTACGACACCCTACAAAAGAAGAGAAGACTCTCCAAAAAGAAGAAGCAAAAGAGAAAAATCACCACAAAGAGAGAGGAGGAGTAGAGATGATCGTTATGAACGAAGACCCTCACGGAAAAGGAAGGATTCGGAAAGAAAGGACAAGTCATCAAGGAGCTACACAAAACAAAGACATCAAGCACATGTTGGTGAATGGGTATCCGGCTCCGACTCCGACAATCACTCCGAGAGAAGCTATCACTCCGATTCCGAATATACTCAAGATGAAGGTGTTGCCGGTCTAGCACTTGTGTCAACCAACTCCTATGACATATTTGATTCACTAAATGAAGGAATTGGAAGTTGCTTCATGGCCAAAGGTCCAAAGGTAACACATCCCTAGTATGTTGATTTCAATTGTGATGAAGATGACTTGCTAGGTGATGATGATTTACTTGACAACTCTAGTGATGAAACGTCAGTTGTCAATTTTCTAGGATTTGCTGGGATTTCATTTGTCCACAAAGAACCCAAGATCTGTCTGTTCTTGAACCTTTCCAGGATTTAAAGAATAAGTTGAGAGTTGCCTTCTTCATGGAATTTATCATTCTAGGTTCATGGGCAATCTGGATTGTCAGAAACAACAAGTTTTTTGAGAACATTCAACCTTCATTTCAAGGATGGAAGCAAATTTATTTCGAGGAATAAGAAAAAGTATGCCAATGATTTCAACACTTGGCTGGTAGTTTTACTTTCCTCTTGAAAGTAGCTCATCTTTGTTCCTGTCTCTATGTAATTTTAGTTTTTATTTTTGGGCTTACCTCAAGCCCTCTTTTTTCTCTTTTTCTTTTATTAGCTTCCTAGCTTAGTTTTTTACTTTTTTCTTTCCTTGGTTTTTTGGCTACTTTTGTACAGTGATACCTTGTTTTTTGTTGCTTTAATATAAAAATTGCAGTGGGGTTTTTCCCCTACTGTTCATAGTAAAAAAACGAATGACAATGATAAGGAGTAGATTGAGCTTCTAACTAAAGAACTAAACACTCTTAAGTTGGCTCATGAAACTATCTTTGAAGATCATCGAGAACTTTTAAGGGCTCATGAGAAGTTACGCTTTGAAAAGCTCAATCTTGAGCAAGAGCATGAGTTCTTAAAGGCAATCAATGATGATCTCCATAAGAAAGTTCTTCTTACATTGCCAAGCGTTTACTCTTATCTACTTACATGCCTCAAGTCAAGTCTAGTAACAAGTACAAGAAAGATCCTTCCTCTAGTAGTAACAATAATAATGCTAAATCCAATATTGTTGCTTCTAGTAGTCCTCTTGATTCCACTAATGATTCTCTTAGCCAAGTTACACTTGAGCAAGAAAATAGCTTATTGAAGGGAATTATAGAGAAAGGTGTATACAAGAGCCTTGCCGGGAGTAAGCAATTCGAGGAAATTGTACGCAAGCAAGGAAGGCACCGGAAGAATCAAGGTGTTGGTTTTGAACGAAAGTTCAATGCCAATGGAGTTGAGTGGGAAGAAGATCAATACCCCAAGACGAAGTTTGTTCCTCAACAAGAGAAGTATGATCCTACTTCGCTCAAGGAACACAAGCACAAGATGATCTTCCACCACAAGACCACAAGAACAAAGGCAAGGACAAGCTTCAAGAGGAGATTGATGCATTTGAAGAAGCACCTAAGGCCTTGGTCAAATGGGTTCCCAAGACTACGTCAAGTTCTACTTCATCAAGTACAACTACAACTCCAAGGATTCCCATCAAGATGATGTGGATCCCGAAGAAGAAGAACTAGAGAGTTCTTGAGGATGACTCCGCCAACATTCTTCACTCATATCATTATGGCAAGGACAAGTGCAATCAACTTCCACATCTTGCACTAGTTCAAGGATTCACAAACCCTCATGTTGGCAAGGCAAGGGACAAGGTAACCAAATGATTTCATGGACATCATCTTGTGTGTGCATCACTCTATGTCTATGGATATTCTTGTTTGTTCCTTGTGGGACTAACCCATGTAGGTATTGAAAGTGCAACTCACTCCAAAGTATTGCTCCAAATGATCTACATCAACATTGAGCATCCACATCTTCAACACCTACATGAAGTCATCATCGACAAAACCCAAGGTTAGTTCATCCCTCTAAGGGGGGATCTCACATCTAGGGGCAGCTTAACTCTAAGAATTGAGTCAAAGCAACTATAATGATGTGAACACATCAATGCATTATGTAAAAGTGGTAACCCCACTTGAGCTTAAACGATGAGTATGACCTATGATCAAATGTTCTCATTTGACTCCTAAGTCAATATACTCATATATAGATGACCTAGTCATTGCCAATTGTTTGATAGATGCTAGAATTGGTTGTGCATGCTTTGCCACATATGTCATTTGCCATTTTATTGTGTGAGCATGTTGGTTGCATATTTTACTCATTCAAGGACATCCACTTGTTGCTTTGATTGTTTGGCTTCCTTTCCTTTGTCCAAGTGGATGGACAAGAATGCCTAAGAACCTTCTCTAGCTATCTATGCTTTTCTCATCTCAAACTCTATTCATGCTACAACACAAAATTTGATCAAGTCAGATTCGAACCACTCTATGTGAGGAGCACTCGGAGTCCCTGATTCGTCATAGACTTAAACTTCCAAAACTTCTTTGTGATTCTCAGTCTGACCGATTCCTCCATTTCGGTCCTACCGAAATCACTTAGTCGATCTAGGTTTTCAATCACGATGCAACCGATTTGAACTTTTCGGTCACATCGAGTTGCTGTAACTGTATACAGTTATGTATCTCGGTGCCACCGAGTTGTTCCACTCGGTCACACCGACTGGGCCGGGCTATATATACTCACGGGCAAAATTTGGAAAACTTTCTCCGAATCTCTTCGCCCGCGCATAGCTCGCTCTGCCTACTAGGTCTCCGGATCGTCTCCTTGTCGCCAGCCGCCTTCTGTCGCTGGTCTCCGCCGCCGTCAACGGAATTCACCCCCGCCGTTGCCCTCGTAGCGAGTTCATCTCCAAGCTAGTGTATGGACCCGATCACTGTGCTATCCCCGTCCGATTCCTAGCACATTGTGTTCATTATGATTCTTGCCACGATTGAAACACTCCTATCCAGTCAATACAATCCTTAGAATAGATGCGATTTGAAAATTTAGGGTTAGGTTTCCGCCGAAACCATCTCGAACCCACCGAGTTGAAAAACTCGGTCCCACCGATTTGGTTAACACCATTGCACTAGTAACTCTCGGTCTGACCGATTATTGCTAATCGGTGTGACCGATTTTAAAACTTTGTGAAACCCTAGCAGTCTCGGTGCCACCGAACTGTGACTCGGTCTGACCGAGTTCACTAGTTTAGGTTCCAAAACTGCTTCGGTATCACCGAGTTTGAAAATTGGTTGATCCGAAATGCTTTCTGTGGAAAACTAAAACTAAGTTTTTGAATCATTCTTTAGCAAAAATCTCTGCATTTTGTGATGCTCATCCATTCTATCTCATCTATAACTATTCACAGGGTCAGCAGTCAGAGATTTCAGCATGTCATACCAAAGTGATAGTCAGAACAAGTCAGAAGAGCACAATCACATGAGTGAGTGCACTAGTCCCTGTAGCACTTCAGATGATGGCAGCAAGAGCACCCCGAGCAATTTGCCTAAAGTTTCCAACAGGACAAGGAACACTTTGTTATCTATCCAGAATTTGAGGACAATCAAGTTGTGATGAATGAGAATGAACCATCATCAGTGCAAGCTCAAGAGAAGGAGAAAGCAAAGAGAGAGAAGGCTGCCAAGATGCCAACTCAAGAGGAGGCATCTGAGTACTTTTTCAAGAACAAGCAGGAGTAGCTTGGTTACTTGATAGCATCAACACTGAGGATTGAGAAGGGGTTGTCCACCCTAACTCAAAACCAGGAGAGCCTGGAAACAATCATGGAACAAAAATTCTATGATCTAGATGTCAAAGTGGCGAGATTGATCGGTTGTGGAGCAGCTCCGGATGACATGCAAGAGAGGAAGGGCAGGACAACCACTGATGCATTTGCCAGAGTGCCTAGAGCTCAGAGATCAGCTGCAGTGCTGTGACAAACACCAGAGCCACATCATCTGCACCAGCTATAGCTCCTACAGCTCCAGTGCAACCAGCTCCAGCACCAACTCCTCCAGCTCCGTCCACATCAACTGAAGCTTTCTTCCAAGGAGCCATCTCTACACCACCACCTGAAGATCAAGCCCGAGATTCGATCTAGCACTATGCATTTTCTATGAACTTTTTGGTAACTTGTAGCCAAAGGGGAGAAAAATGTATAGATCATAGGCTTCGAGAGAGAGAGTGTTGCTTTTTGTTCTCTGTTGCTTTGGTGGTTAAACTTTGTTTGCTTTTGATTGCTTGAGATACTATGCTGTTATCTGTGAGACATTGATGATCATGTGTTTGATCATAAGCTACACTTATGCTTGTTAGATGATATTATCTTACCTATCCTTATGTGATCGTTCACTTTGCTTGGTGATGAGTGCATGTATTCAATCTTTATTATTTTGAGCGCTCCACCAAGATGTATGTGACATGGAAGAGTAACCCATGAGCCTAATTCCTTGTGCATTTGCAGTCCAAAGCAAATCTTAAACTATGCACAAATTTAGGGGGATCTCTTGCTTATCAAATACTTCTCAAAGCAACGATGTTTTTCAATCCTATTATCATTTGTCAAAGATTTGATCTATATGTTGTCATCAATTACCAAAAAGCGGGAGATTGAAAGTGCAACTATCCCTAGGTGGTTTTGGTAATTCATAACAACATATAGCTCATTGAGCTAATGTTATTCCAAGACTAATATTTCAGGAAAGCTCAATGAATGGCATGGCATGGATGATGAAAGTGGATCCCTCAAAATACTAATGACAAAGGATTGGCTCAAGCTCAAAAGCTCAAGACTCTTCATTTTACATTTTAGTAATCCAAGATCACATTGAGTCTATAGGAAAAGCCAATACTATCAAGGAGGGATGAGGTGTTGCTTAATGAGCCTCTTGCTTCATGTGCTTTGTGATATGCTCCAAAAACCCTCAGCTACTTTCTCACATCCACAAATGACCTAAACCTAAAGCCAAAATTGGTCACACCGATTCTTCCTATCCGGCGCCACCGAGTTCTAATGTCATAGCCACTGCCACAAACCCTAGGCAAATCGGTCTTACCGATAGGGGTCTCGGTCTCACCGAGATGGGATTGTAATCTCTCTATTTTCCTTCGTAACGTTTCGGTCTAACCAAAGTGAGCGATCGGTCCCACCGAGATTGCAATGTAAACTCCCTGTTTCCTTTTCGTAACATTTCGGTCTCACCCAAAAGAGCGAATTGGTCCCACCGAGTTTACCTAACCAACTCTCTGGTTAGCTAATTACCAAAATCGGTCTCACCGAGTTTGTGTAATCAGTCTCACCGAGATTACGTTATGCCCTAACCCTAACCATATCGGTCCTACCGAGTTGCATGTCGGTCCCACCGAAAATCCTAACGGTCACTAGGTTTACTAAATCGGTCCGACCGAGTTTGTTGATTCGGTCCCACCGAGTTTGGTAAATTGTGTGTAACTGTTAGATTTTGTGTGGAGGCTATATATACCCCTCCACCTCCTCTTCATTCGTGAGAGAGCCATCAGAACAAACCTACACTTCCAACTTACCATTTCTGAGAGAGAACCACCTACTCATGTGTTGAGGCCAAGATATTCCATTCCTACCATATGAATCTTAATCTCTAGCCTTCCCCAAGTTGCTTTCCACTCAAATCTTCTTTCCACCAGATCCAAATCCCATGAGAGAGAGTTGAGTGTTGGGAAGACTATCATTTGAAGCACAAGAGCAGGGAGTTCATCATCAACGCACCATTTGTTACTTCTTGGAGAGTGGTGTCTCCTCGATTGGCTAGGTGTCACTTGGGAGCCTCCGAGAATATTGTGGAGTTGAACCAAGGAGTTTGTAAGGGCAAGGAGATCGCCTACTTCGTGAAAATCTACCGCTAGTGAGGCAAGTCCTTCGTGGGCGACGGCCATGGTGGGATAGACAAGGTTGCTTCTTCGTGGACCCTTCGTGGGTGGAGCCCTCCGTGGACTCGCGCAACCGTTACCCTTCGTGGGTTGAAGTCTCCATCAACGTGGATGTACGATAGCACCACCTATCGGAACCACGACAAAAACATCTGTGTCTCCAATTGCGTTTGAATCCTCCAAACCCTTCCGTTTACATTCTTGCAAGTTCATGCTTTAATTTCCGCTGCTCATATACTCTTTGCATGCTTGCTTGAATTGTGTGATGATTGCTTGACTTGTCCAAAGATAGCTAAAATCTTCCAAAGTCTAAAATTGGGAAAAGGTTAAGTTTTAATTGGTCAAGTAATCTAATCACCCCCCCTCTAGACATACTTCAAGGTCCTACAAAAGGGCACAACTTTGTGGGCCAACATTTTACACATGGTTTTCATGAACACAAGCACTTCGCTCCCTACTCTGACGTGATCATTCGCAACCGTGAATTAAAGTCCCTCAACCATCGATGCTACATGATCCAAGAGGCCGTGATGGAGTATTGCGGCCACTTGGCACATCTCATCGCATGGTGGCCTAGTGGTGCGCAAACACCGAGCAAATAAGTTCATTTGGCCGGATATGCATACTTTACTTCCTCACTAGCCGGATATGCATAGTTTTGTTGATCACTAGTATGCATAGTTTTGTTGATCATTTGCCGGATATGCATAATTTTGTTGCTCACTGTCCGGATATGCATAGTTTTATTGATCACTGGCGGGATATGCATAGTTTTGTTGATTACTAGCCGAATATGCATAGTTTAGTTGACAATGTTTATTGTGTAGCCTTCTCGTGCGTGTATGGTGTTCAATAAGTTGGAGAAGAAAAACTTCATCACCACGCATTGTTTGTTGAAGTTGAATGGGCAACCGTAGTGGAACTTATACAGAGCCAAGATCGCCGCCCAAGCCACCGAGGAAGAAATCGGTGACCCAATGGGCCCAACAAATTAAAGAACCACCCAAGAAGGTTAGAAGAGGGTTTCAGGGAAATAAGTGGGAGAAGGAGAGTGTAGGTGTCAAAACCGACTGATCTCGGGTAGGGGGTCCAGCTGTGGATCTTGGATCAATGGGGAACAGGGGACTAGGGACAGGATGTTTTCCCAGGTTTGGGCCCTCTCAAAGAGGTAAAACCCTAGTATTATCCAAGAAGAGAGAGAGTGTGGCGGTCAAGATGACAGAGAGGTTCGAGGACATCTTATCTAAGGAGGAGGCATACGTTAAGCGCTCAGACATCAAGGAGGAAAAAATGGCAAAAAGGTTCAAATTATTAATGGAGGTGACCGAGAAGAAGCTAGCGCTCGAAGATAACAGGGCCATGATCTAAGAGAAGAAGGTCATGCTTGAGTAGTAGAAGGCGATGCTCAAAGAAAAGAAGGCAAAGATCACGGTCAATGCGGAAGACACCAAGATGTTGTCCTTGAATTTGGAGTCTTTGAATGCCGATGCAAGAATGATTGTGCAAGCCGTCCACTACAAGATGTTACAACAATAGAAAGATGAGTTGGAGGCGGCGGACGAGGAGGAGGAGGAGGCGGCGGAGAAGGAGGCGGAGGCTGCATATGCGGCAGCGACGACACCTTGAGTGTGGAGGCTTGGATTGCCGGTCCGGCATGGTAGAAAATCTCATTGTTTTTGCATGGACTGTCGGACTGATATTTTTTTGTGATCGGGCATGTAAAAACTTAAGCATACTTGCCTCTTTTTGGTTGTGACCGAGCATGCGATCCCGCGCTGGTGTGATCCGCCACGTGCTATGGATCGAACTTTGTTTGAATTTCAGATTGCTCTTTAGTGATAGATATATAGCTCTGTATAACAGGCTCCGGCATCCGTGTTCGCGGACTGATCCCCCTGCCCGCAGACGGATGCTGGAGAAAATTTACGGGTGCACGTTGGAGATGCCCTAATATCCTTTTTTATACCTAAAACCCCTCTTTATTCGTTGGACACCAAGGTTACTTCGTTGATAAGGAGAGGGATTAAATTTGCTGGACCAGAAACGAAGTATTAGCAGGGGTAGAAATTCCTGCTCATCTAGGTAGATCATGCGCTACAACATTCGCCTATCTAGGACAGTGTCCATAAATTACATGAGGAATATCAATGAATATGTAGTAGCAATCTTCGAAAATTGCAGTTGCGGCACCAACAAAGCACCCGCCCTCTTGCACCGTACTAATCACATCAATATTATCCGAGTTGATAACCAATCTATTGCAACTAACAATCATTGCTAAATTCAGTCCAAATCTCAGAGCCATAGCTTCAGCCATAAAACGTCTAAGCATAATTCAATCTTCTCATTTGCTGCCGCATTGAAATTACCTTTGCCATCTCTAATGACTACACCAACAGCTCCTTGAGTGAATCGGGGTCGAAAGATGCCCTAATATCCTTACACAAGGTGCTGGCGTGATGGGTAGAAGTTTCTAAAGAGGGCCGGTCACTTTCGTGGTAGTCTCCTTTTGCAAATGTGCCGCTCCCAAGGTACGAATGGCAATGCCGGAGGTGACGTCCGTATTTACTATCTCAGTCCTGGTTTACAAATCCCATCATATTTTAGATCAAAGTTTGACCACGTATTTGACTTGTAAAATATCATTGAATTCCTAAATGAATTTAGTTTATAATAATATTATTTTGCTACGTATAACGTATATTTTATTAGTTAAAATCATGATCAAAATATAAGAAGACTAGTGACCCAGGTAGTATAACTGAAACATTGGCCCTTCATCACAGAATTAGCAGTAGCATTAAATTTCCCGTGACCATGCATTTGGTTGCTCAGTGCAGCCTGGAGTATGCTTCACGTACAAAAGGATACATTGCTTCTACAAAAAGATGAGTTTCGATTGGTGATTAAGGGGAGAAGGGGCCCATCGCATTGAAAATCAGGGGGAGAGGTTAATTAGTTTGAAAAGATTCTAGTGAGCTTGTAAAAGCATGTAAATGTTGGTATGTTTAGCATTATTAGTGCAGCCTGCCACGTTCACGTGTAAAAATATTATCGCCGCGGAGCAGTTTGTCGCTATAGGCAGCTAAATTGGGGCTAGGCCGTTCAGCTCTATGCAGATCTAATCGTGCCTTCGGGTGACAGAATCAGATGGTTTTCTCGGCGCGAAAACGATGCCCCGAGGTGAAAATCGTCGCACGCTTTTCACGTCGGTGGCTCTGTCGCTCTCCCTGGAACTGTATAATACTACGGAGTATCCCTCCGTTTCAAAATAGATGACACAACTTTATACTATAGTTAGTGTAAAGTTGGGTCATCTATTTTGGTACGGAGAGAGTACTATGTTAATAACACACACGAACCACCGGAAATAATGCCGATCGCAGCGGAGAAAGAAAATGTGCTCAGTTGGATAATTAAGCCACTGATAGAGACGGAGAGCTATCGATCAGAGCTCACGGGACCATGGTTCCGTCTCATGACCGGGTCGACGAATACGACGTCTGTGCAGTTAGTACTACGTCAGAGTTTTTATTGCTTTTTTAGAGCGATTAGTAGGTCAGAGTTAGGACATGCTGTTGACGGGGTTTATGTCTTTTGTACATTGGAGCAAAGTCGTCTCTTGACAGGAACGCCTGCTCGTCGCACAGAAAGCCAGGGAGGCGTGCATCGGACTCGCACTGAACTCCTGGGGTAGAAAAGGCGCAGACAGAGCAAGCAAAGCACATTGACGAAGAGATATGCATTTCTGTCATTGAACTTGCGAGATTGGTTAGCGCGGTGTGCAGAGGGGAGCAGAATAGTGTTTATTTCGAGAGAACTTTCTAATCTATTTATAATCAATCATGATAGTAAAAAAAGATTAGAGGTAATAATAATTACAACTAGGTTCATGAACCACCTACCGACGAGTACAAACACTAGAGCGAGCTGGAGGCGCGCCGCCGTCATCGCCCCTCGCTTATCGGAGCTGGGCAAATCTTGTTGCAGTAGACAGTCGGAAAGTCGTTGAGCTAAGGTCCCAAAGGACCAGCGTACAAACATGTAACCAAAGGAACGAAGACGAACGAAAACTGGATCCAAATAGATCAACTGAATACCAGCATCGAGCGAATCCCGTGAGATCCGACGGTGACACACCTCCACACGCCCCCCCCCCCTCCCCTGATGCTAGACACACCATCGGAATTGAGATCAGACATTTAAGACATTATTCCTGCTGAGGGACATCGACACTGCCACACATGCCCAACCAAGGCGCTGAACCTAACAAAAACGGCATCAGGGTCCCTCCCGTCGGCGGGGGGCTGAGATCCTCTGCACCTCCACGGCCCAAAAGGCCATCGGGAGTGGGGTGGACTAGCGACGGCGCCGATGGGAGGAGAAGAAGGCTTTTCTGGAGGAGGAGAAAAGAGAAAAGGAGAGGTTGTGCTAGTTCTCTTACCAGTTTAATTCATGAGCAGCATAGTTTTTGACAAAATTGTTTTGATGATACTAGGCTAGGATTTCCTAGGTACCAATTGAAGAGAAAAGTCCACATTGCAATCCTGAACTAACCATGTGGTTTAAAACTCAACTCCGAACTTTAAAATCGGTCAACATAGACACTAAACTCATGTCGATCAAGTTAAGGTTTGAGTTTTAAACCATGTAGTTAGTTCAGAGTTGTTACGTGGACTTTTCTCCCAATTGGAAGCCAATGATTTTGTAGCTACTGCTATGATTTATTTATTTTCTATGAAAATGCCAGGATACGGTTTACTCTAATCCTAAAATTGAAAAACCAAACAACAATTATACTCATTTTTTTCACTCTGGAAAAGCAAGATAACCTCAAGCTTGTACATAATGTGAGTAGACAGTTGTACTACTGATCGAAAATGGGAGGCGAGTGTTGCATAATTTCTCATGGACAATGTTTGGGAACACAATGTGCCTCAATGAATTCGACATGGGGTCAAGCTCACGCTGACAAGCGGGCCCCATTTAGGAAATTCATCATAGTGTGATAAATCAGGTATAAACTGGAGAAACACAACACCAAATGGGGCACACTGTCGTTAAATTTTCGAAATGAGGTACTTCATGTCATTTTCCTGGCCACATTTTTTTTTAATCTGTAACCTTTATTTAACAAGCCTAATTTGTTTTCAAAATGTTTTTTGTAATATCATTGACTCCCGCCTCTAATCATTATGATGCACACAATCATCCTCATTTTAAGATAGCATAAGTTCAAGTTCTAGCTCAAAGTATCCAAAGAAATAATAATAGAAGAACCATACCACAACCGGTCGGTAATAGGATTACATGACTCAACTTAATAATCTGTTGCGGACACGCCAACCAAATCGGTGGGATAAGTCCCGTGTAACGGTCTCTAAACTGCTAGACCAAAAGGCCATATGCTCCCGAGCGTGAACACACTGAAGTAATGGCCATGTGTGGATCCATGATGTAGCTTGACACTGACCTGCAAAATTTTGTAATATTTTATCTATTAAAGACATGGTAATTCCTGAAATTTCAAATTTCCAATAATAACACGCATAGTCCCAACCTGATATGCAACACAGTTAACCAGGCACCCCAGTTTTCCCTCGCAAAAAAAACCCTGATATGCCCTTTGAGTTTTGGTTGAAAAACAGTCAACCAGGCATGAACAAGTTATATGCAACACGAACCGTACAACAAATTAAAGTGGCAAATGGGCAAGACATGAAAAGATGTTGAATAGTTTCATTTTGATCACAAAAGCAAAATAATTTACAACCTTTTATATTTGGTAGATTATCTTTTGTAAGGATTACCTCCCGACGCAAGAACCACATGAAAGCGTTTATTTAGATCAGCCGCACTACGAAATATGATAGGAAAGAAGTTCATCAATGTAATCCCCTTTTTGCTTTGCTCATCCTCTTCTTCCTCCTCTGAAGTGGAAGTAGAGGTCGAAGGGGCGCAGGGATTCTCGCCAGCACCGTTCGTGGTAATCCTACATGCTGACGAGGGCTTGGGCAGCCCGGACTTGCTCCTTGGCGAAAACTTGGGGTGGGTCATTTTATGCATCTTTAATGCGCGAAGCCTTGATGCCCGCTTTGAGAGCCTTGGCGTTAGGGAATCAGATTCTTTGAGGGGTCAAAAGAGCAATCCTTGATACCATGGACCACCGATCGACGTCCTCGGATGGCATGACCAATAGGGAGAAATAGATCCTCCCTAGGGAGGTGGACAAACCACGATAGTATAGACGCACACGCTGGCTACTCATGTGGACGACTCCGGGAAGGCGGAGTAGCTCCCGGCGTCAGTGGTGAAGCCAGTCTCAAGAATCTACAGTAAATATACAGGATGCGTTTGGTTAACTACATCGTTTTTAGGCACTTTCCATACTTGCCCCAGTTGGGTCTGGCTGAGCATATGTGGCAAAAACCAACATGTGCATGTTGATTGGTTGCCTGCATCCCCTCTAGCCTGCATGTGCCGAAAGGCCCCGAAACGGAAGGCCTATTGTTTGGTTGCAGACTTATTTTAGGGGAAACACAAGTCCGGATGTTTGGTTACATCCAAGACAATTGTGTGGTAACCTCTCCCTCGATGTGGTGTGGTTACCAGAGGGACACATGAAGAAGTAAGAAGTAAACTAGAGCAATCGAACAAACTTAGGCAGAAACACAAATCTTAACCACGCATCACAAGTTTTAAACCAACATAGTATGATAAGTTTTAAGCGAAATCCATGTCTTAAACCAACAAGCAACAAGGAACGGGCAACTGCAGCTCAGGCGGTCACCGCGAAGGCGTTGTCGTGCTCCTTACACTTGGTGACCACCGGCATGCCCTTGTCGTTGAAGATGATCACCCTCATGGTATCGAGGGTCAGCAACTTGAACGTCAGCATATACCCGATCATGATCTGGTGAACGGTGGCGAAGGTGGCCCAACCCTGATCAAGGGTCACCCTACCGTTGATCACTCTTACCATCACCCTCCATGCGCAGCCGGTGTTCATCTTGAGCTTGAACTCTGAAGTGACGGTGTGGAAGTGCTTGGTGAACTCCAGAGGCATTGGCACACTCTGCAGCTTCGGACCAAGTATAACCTTGCATAAGTGGCTTGGTCCAGACTCCTCATGGTAGTGCTCATAGTTCCTCCGCTTGGCGCTTGGGTGTTCTTGCACCGGCACTTCCACCAATGGTGGCACGACCTCCTTGCCCTTCTCGAATGATGACATGACCTCCTTGCCCTTGTCCACCTACATTATTAACAACACTCAGTTCAATGGTCAGCATTCATTTATATCGGCCTAACACTCCTATATTAACCTACTCTACTAACCCAGCACCACACTCAACCCCCCCTGTGTTTCACCGCCTCTCCTCTTCCACCTATTCGTTTCACCACCTCTCCTCTTCCACCTCTCTGTTTCACCACCTCTCCCCCGCCATGAAATAGAACTCCAACCCCAACCCTTTCCCCTGGGGCATTGGATGGAGGGCCTTCTTCCTTGGGTGCTCGCTCGGTGACCGCAAGAAGTTTGAGTACACCATGGAAGTGTGCTCAAACTTCAGCAACATCGATGACATGCACAAGGAGGCTGACGCTGTGATAAACAAGGGTACGTCGGACGAGCTGAAGACACTGATGTCGGACCCAGTCAAGGGCGCAATGTTAGTGGATATCTTGCACTGGGCCATGAATCAAGCAGAATCCAGCAACTCTAGATAGAGGGCAGGCCAAGTACATGAAGTACAAGGTGCCTCAAGACCAGTGTGCTGCGTCGTACTAGAATAGGACGTTTGGCTCGCCGAAGGCCGACAGCGACAAGGCCAGGGCGGCGGCGGTAGGCGACTATGCAAGACCTATCGTTCTTGACGAATACGATAAGGAAGAAAAAGAGATGGTACGCCCCTCCACCGCTCGACGCGACTCCAGGATCACCGCAGCCAGACAAGAAGTTTGTACCCCAATCCCCACCCCTGATGTAATCAAAAATAACCTATGGACCCTAGAAGTCGTAGGTGCAGAATCAATCGATGATGGTGTTTTAATCGAATCCTCCACCCCCAATGTGTTCATTCCCCTCCCTAACTCTCCATTCATGTGCACAAGTCTAATCTAGCCCGAGTCGAAAGCAGTAAATCTACAAAGAGGGCGACGACTTACCGCCATGGCCGATGCACTCCGGTGGAGGTCTGCGGTCGCTCCGGTGGTAGCCACTGTCTTGGATTGTCATGCTATCGCTCTTGGTCGCCGCCGCCGGTGTGAGTGGGGAAGAGGGGAGAGAGTGGTGAGGAAGGGAGGTGGGGGTAATTTATGACGGTGCATAAACAATGCGACTTCTCGAGACCGCATCGCCCACGCCAACGTGCCTAGGGTTGCACTGCTCAGGCCTGGCTCCACAAAAACAATCGATTTGAGCGCTCCTCTCGATGCAGGCCTAGAGGCGCTTGGGTGTTCATGCTATGCAGACCCGACATTGAATGCGGGTAACCAAATGTGACATTTTCTTCCCGTGCGGTACTAGCTGAGGTATATGCGGGCTACCAAATGCATCCATAGTGTGTTTCTAGTCTGTTCTCCATAAAAGTTGCGGGGTCAGCTGACGCCACAACCAACACATAGAAACGGCACTACCCGACGTCATCCCTATTCCACTGGCGGGAGGATGAAGCGGACGAGCGGCTCTATCCTGGCTAGCGCCATGGAGGGGGCAACAGGAGAAGACCCCCGTTGGCCCGCAATGGGGAAGATCTGCTCTAGATGCGCTTGATGGCGGAGACATGCGCCAAAGCACTACTAGGGAAAAGGCTAGCAGTAGCGCGGGTCTAAGGGCTACCAGTAGAACCGGGCACCGCGCTACTGATACGGCGCTACATCTAACATTTATCAGTAGCGCAGTTTGACACGCGCTACTGCTATACCTACTTAGCAGTAGCGCCTTCCATACCAGCCCTACTGCTAAGTGCTTTAGCAGTAGTGTTTTCCTTTCTAGCGCTAAAGAACGCTACTACTATATTTTCTCATATCTTTTTTTGCTGTGTATTTGCGATGTTTTTGTACAGGTTTTACATAATATTCTAATCATATCATAAACATGCAATATGCTCATCATATCATACACATAATAGTCTCATCATATCATCTAACACAAATCATGTCGTCACATCATAATCATGATATAGCTATACAAGTTACATGACATGTCTCATCATACATAATGTAGTACTTCTTGAGGTGTCGGTTCGTATCCCTCTCTCGCATTAGCGTGAACCTAAACTAACTACTGGCTGTCGCTCAGAAACCGGTACACCTGGGCCTGACACTCCGGCCACTCGTCGTACACTCTTGGTGTAGCACTTCTTCGCCATCGATGATCTATGCACCTGCATCGTCACATGAGTCGATGATACGCAACATATATAGTTGAGCAACAGAAAGAGACAGATTTGGCAAAAATAGAAGCAACATATCATAAGCATAAATAACAAAGTTCATCGTACCCAAAATGCCCTAACTAGAGTGATCTTTGCTAGTTGAGGAGGACGGTTTAATTACATCACAAATAAAGTTTCGTCTAGCATAACTCAAATTTTTGTCATACATAAAGTATGGACTAAACGGACAAATTGTCATATATCGTCAATCACTTCAACATGTCGTGCCATCCATCCAAGTCAGGGAGATAGTCCCCGAGCTTAGTGAAAGGCTTCAGGTCGAGACGTTGAGTGGCTACGCATGTTTGGACGTCTTCCCTGCCCTTCTTCGTAGAACATCCATGTATTTTCGAGGACCTCCTTCATGATGATTTGTGAAAGTTCACGGTGGATGTGATAGAACTCAGCTCGAAGTCGATGCTCCAGGATATCTCCTAGGTTCTTTGCCCATTGCAGAATATGGGAATCGCCGGATGTAGGTGACATGCGAAGGTCCTGTTGACCCCGTCTGTGCTCCAGCATGTGGTGTAGGACATAAAATCCATCACTAAGAGTACCACTCGATTGCTGGATGCAGCAAAAGTCGGTCTTATGGCCGAAGGTAGGCCTGCGGTTCCTTGTCTTCCTGGTCTTGATCTCTCCACCCCGTGTGCCGTAGATAAAGATAGCACTGTCGAGAATAGATTTGATGTGGGTATAATCCTTTTTGTTCATGTTCTTCGATGAGTCCAAGTAAAGAGCGTGGGAGAACCGGGGGTAAAGGATGATGAGGACTGCGCGCCCGTGGTTGCGCAAAATAAGTACACCTCGAAGTGGCCTCCACCGTGCAAATGAATGATTGAAATCGAAGGAAGGATATCTGCGCGGATGACTTACATGGGCTGATACGGCAGGAGAATCGTCTCCTTGTCCTTATTGGCGACCATGAATCGGCGATGTAGTCCCTCGCGTATTCACGGTGCTCTAGGCAGACTGTCAAGAAGCCCTCGTGCATGAAGTACGGGTCGGTGACACAGATATAAGGTATCTGCTCAATCCCGATGATGTAGTTCATGTACAAGGCAAAAAGGCGGACAAACGTAAAATCCAGCTTTTTCAAGTGAAACATGTCGAAGATGTAGTCGAATCGAAGGAAGAACTTCTCCGCGGGGAATGTGCCGACGTACTACCTTTGCCACGGCACGTTAACCACGTATAATGGGTATCCTGGATTTTTTGAGGCGATTAGGCTTTTCTCTCTCCGCAGCACATCATCATGAAGTCTCCTTACACTACAAAAAAAGGTACACTTCCGTGATGATACATGTTTGTCACAGTAGGTCGCGTTTTTTGTCATGCATGTACATCCATGACAAATTTATGACAGAATCAAGATAGTCATACCTGTGTTGTCACATATGACAAATTTATGACAGAATCAAGATAATCAAATTTATGATGGTTTTGGATCCGATAACCCGTTAACAGCCCCGACCAATGGGGATTTTCCACGTGTAAAATCATCATTGGCTGGAGGAAACACGTGTCGTCTCACCGTTGGGACAGATGTCATCCGCTCATTGGACGAAGGCGCCTATGATCTGGCGACCGTGGCACGGCCCAACAAAGGCCCATTCTCGTGAAAAGGCCAGCCCGTTTGACTTGGTCGAATGGTGGCGGGTCGCCCACTGAAAGCTGTTAAGGGCCTGCTCGCATATAGCCCATTCTGACCCGCTAACCCGGGGCCCTTCGCCTAATCTGAATTAGGCCCGATGGCGTCATCTGGGCGTCCAATATGATTCAGCCGTTTTAACTTCCGGCCGTGTGTGGCCCATGACTTCTTTGACCCATATGAGGACCTTTTTAACTCTTGGCCCATTAACGGCCCGTGGTGAAACTGGCCCGTAATGAACAGTGTATCACTTTATACCCATTAACGGCCCGTTATTCCATTGGGCCGTTTCCAGCCCAAGTTATCTTTCAGCTTTCTCAGAGCCCATTGATTCTTGGGCTCATTTGCAGCATTCGGTTACATACGACCCATTACTGTCATTTTCTGCTTGTGGGCCAAATTCAGCCCGTCGTTACAGTCGGCCCGTTTGCGGACCGTTAAAACATTGGGCCATTTTCATGTCAAAAAAAACCCGTTGGGCTGTTTTCATAGAGTTATCAAATACGGCCTATTAACGGCCCGTTATGGTCCACGAATAGTACGGCCCATGATTGGCGAAATGATGATACGCCCCGTGGAAGGCCCATGGATCCTACGGCCAATATGAGGCCCATGGATAGTACAGCCCGTAGAAGGCCCATGGACCCTACGGCCCGTAGAAGGCCCATTGATCCCTAAGGCCCGTATAGAAGGCCGATGGATCCTACGGCTCGTATAGAAGGCCAATGCTCCTACGGCCGAACGAAGGCCCATGGATCATACGGCCTGCAGGAGGCCCATGGTTACAACAGTCCGTGTGTTGCGATGATTATTTTGGCCTAGTTACCAAAAATAGGCTATTGTGGCCACTAGAAAAACACAGAAAAAGAACTGCAGTGACTACAACCAACAACTAAACAAGACAATAAGGAAATAAATCAGCAAGCAATTAAGGCTAGCCTATTACCGCTATTACACATATTACATCCACTTGGCATCAAAGTTCGCCACCAGTGCAAATATAGGGAACAAAGCAGCATATTACATACACTTGGCCGTCAAAATTGGGCACCAGTGCAAATAAACGCGGCAGACAAAACAAAACATAATCTGAAACAACGAGAAGAGCTCAAGAAACATTATCCGGTATCCACCATGCCGAAATAAGCTTAGCAAGCTGATTAGCTTTGTCTGTTTGGCGCTAAAATCCTCCAACGCTTGTCGTTGCACGTAAAGTATGCATCTGAATGCTCCAGGACTTCCATGATCCTTCCGCTTCTTGTCGCAGCACAGCTGATCAATGTCTTTCGGCTTGTAGTTGAGACTCAAGAAACCGAACTGATTCAGACAGTGAGTTTGAATAGCTTTTGCAAGCGGCAGTGGCCAGTAAATCGAACACTAAACCAAGACAAGACTTTAGGGTTGTCTCGCTGTCTTCAAGATAGTCTTCCTTAGCTATTTTATCAGCTTTGTTGGAGACCAACAAGGATGTGTCACTATCCTGAACCTTATCTGCATTACTTCCTTTACCATTGCTTAATAAGGCACTCTTCCCCAATATTCTGTCAGCATTCTAAAAGAAGAAACAAGCAGACACATAACAAGTTTAGCATGTACTAGTATATGGAACTCATTTCGGTGAACCAGTTCATTAGTAAGGTGGACAAGATTAAACTACCAAGTCTTCTATTGCCAAGTACTAGTACATAATAAAAGCATCAAACAAACATATATCTATGTCCTATGGTCCTTTGCATTGTCTTGCCAAATCAAAATAGAGACACGGTTCAAATCATATCGATTCAAGACAAAGCAGCAGTGAAAGAATACAAAGCGTGGGAAACTACACGGCACAACAAGATTTCAGATGGGTACCACAGGTCTACATGTACAACAACACTATTGGCTCTGTTGTGATGCTAGTAATGTGCATGATATGAAAGTCAACTGTATACACAATTGAAATTTAAATCAAAAGAGCTATTGATAAGAGCAAGCCTGTTAAAGAAACATGCGTGAACATACCTGCCGTGCCATTGGAGTTTCGATTGGATCCTTCAATTTAAAAATAAGTTTGTATGAGTAAATACAATGATACAAGAGCAAAGCAATCATAGTTAAAAAAGGCGCACCTAAGCGAGCGCTTAAGCGCGCCTAGGCTCTAGGCGTTGGCAAAATGCATTGTGCATAACTACGCTTAATCTATGCATAACTGCGCATAAGCATGCGCTTTGGTCAGTAATGAAGGAAATATGCCCTAGAGGCAATAATAAAGTTATTATTTATTTCCTCATATCATGATAAATCTTTATTATTCATGCTAGAATTGTATTAACCGGAAACATGATACATGTGTGAATACATAGACAAAACTATAGTCACTAGTATGCCTCTACTTGACTAGCTCATTAATCAAAGATGGTTATGTTTCCTAACCATAGACATGTGTTGTCATTTGATTAGTGGGATCACTTCATTAGAAGAATGATGTGATTGACATGAACCATTCTGTTAGCCTAGCACTTGATCGTTTAGTATACTGCTATTGGTTTCTTCATGACTTATACAAAGTTCCTGCAACTATGAGATTGTGCAACTCCGTTTACGGAAGAACACTTTGTGTGCTACCAAGCGCTGGCAATGAATCGGGTGATTATAAAGGTGCTCTATAGGTGTTTCGAAGGTACATGTTGAGTTGGCATAATTGAGATTAGGATTTGTCACTCCGATTGTCGGAGAGGTATCTCTGGGCCCTCTCGGTAATACTCATCACCTAAGCCTTGCAAGCATGTAACTAATGAGTTAGTTATGAGATGGCGTATTCGAACGAGTAAAGACACTTGCGTAACGAGATTGAACTAGGTATTGGATACCGGCGATCAAATCTCGGGCAAGTAACATACCGATGACAAAGGGAACAAAGTATGTTGTTATGCGGTTTGACCGATAAAGATCTTCGTAGAATATGTAGGAACCAATATGGGCATCAGGTCCCTCTATTGGTTATTGACCGAGAATGGTTTTAGGTCATGTCTACATAGTTCTCGAACCCGTAGGGTCCGCACGCTAACGTTCGATGGCGGTTTTATTATGAGTTTATAAGTTTTGATGTACGAAGTTTGTTGAGTCCGGATGTGATCACGGACATGACGAGGAGTCTCGAAATGGTCGAGACATAAAGATTGATATATTGGAAGCCTATGTTTGGACTTGAATGGTTTGGGTGAAAACGGATTTTACGGAACAGGGGTTACGGAACCCCCGGGGTTAATGGGCCTTAGTGGGCCATGAGGGAGAAGAGGAAGGGCGGCGGGCAGGTCGCAAGACCCCTCCCCTAGTCCGAATAGGACAAGGAGAGGGGGGCGCTCCCCTTCCTCTTTCCCCCCCAAGTCCTAATCCAACTAGGGGGGAGTCCTACTCCGGTGGGAGTAGGACTCCTCGGCGCGCCTCCTCCTAGGGCGGCCGCACCCCTTGATCCTTTATATACGAGGCGGGGGCACCCCATAGACACACAAGTTGATCTACGGATCATTCCTTAGCCGTGTCGGTGCCCCTTCCACCATATTCCACCTCGGTCATATCGTCGCGGAGTTTAGGCGAAGCCCTGCGCCGGTAGAACATCATCATCGTCACCACGCCTTCGTGCTGACGGAACTCATCTCCAGAGCTCGGCTGGATCGGAGACCGGAGATCGTCATCGAGCTGAACGTGTGCTGAACTCATAGGCTCCGTACGTTCGGTGCTTGGATCGGTCGGATCGTGAAGACGTATGACTACATCAACCGCGTTGTGATAACGCTTCCGCTTACGGTCTATGAGGGTACGTGGACATACACTCTCCCCTCTCGTTGCTATGCCATCACCATGATCTTGCGTGTGCGTAGGAATTTTTTTGAAATTACTCGTTCCCCAATGATGGCATCAAGCCTAGGTTTTATCGTTGATGTTATATGCACGAGTAGAACACAAGTGAGTTGTGGATGATATAAGTCGTCTCGCCTACCGCATGTCATACTTTGCTTCAGCGGTATTGTGAGATGAAGCGGCCCGGACCGACATTACTGCGCCAGACGCTTACGCGAGACTGGTTTCACCATTACGAGCACTCGTGCTTAAAGGTGGCTGGCGGTGTCTGTCTCTCTCACTTTAGTTGAACCAAGTGTGGCTACGCCCGGTCCTTGTGAAGGTTAAACGGAGTCTATTTGACAAACTATCGTTGTGGTTTTGATGCGTAGGTAAGAACGGTTGCTAAGCCCGTAGCAGCCACGTAAAATTTGCAACAACAAAGTAGAGGACGTCTAACTTGTTTTTGCGGGGCATGTTGTGATGTGATATGGTCAAGGCGTGATGCTATATTTTATTGTATGAGATGATCATGTTTTGTAACCGAAGTTATCGGCAATGGCAGGAGCCATATGGTTGTCGCTTTATTGTATGAAATGCAACGCATCTGTAATTGCTTTACTTTATCACTAAGCGGTAGCGATAGTCGAGAAGCAATAGATGGCGAAGCGACAACGATGCTACGATGGAGATCAAGGTGTCGCGCGGTGGCGATGGTGATCACGACGGTGCCGGAGATGGAGATCACAAGCACAAGATGATGATGGCCATATCATATCACTTATATTGATTGCATGTGATGTTTATCCTTTATGCATCTTATCTTGCTTTGATTGACGGTAGCATTTTAAGATGATCTCTCACTAAAATTATCAAGAAGTGTTCTCCCGAGTATGCACCATTGCCAAAGTTAAATCGTGCGAGACACCACGTGATGATCGGGTGTGATAAGCTCTCGTCCATCTACAACGGGTGCAAGCCAGTTTTGCACACGCAGAATACTCGAGTTAAACTTGACGAGCCTAGCATATGCAGATATGGCCTCGAACACGAGACCGAAAGGTCGGCGTGAATCATATAGTAGATATGATCAACATAATGATGTTCACCATTGAAAACTACTCCATCTCACGTGATGATCGGTTATAGTTTAGTTGATTTGGATCACGTGATCACTTAGATGACTAGAGAGATGTCATCTAAGTGGGAGTTCTTAAGTAATATGATTAATTGAACTTAAATTTATCATGAACTTAGTACTGATAGTATCTTGCTTGTCTATGTTTGTTTGTAGATAGATGGCTCGTGTTGTTGTTCCGTTAAATTTTAATGCGTTCCTTGAGAAAGCAAAGTTGAAAGATGATGGTAGCAATTACGGATTGGGTCCATAACACGAGGATTATCCTCATTGTTGCCTGAAGAGTTACGCCTGGAAGCACCGCTGGGTGCCAACTGCCGCCTTGATCTAACCGACGGCGTTAAGAACGTCTGGCGAGCAAAGCCGATGACTACTCTATAGTTCGATGTGCCATGCTTTACGGCTTAGAACCGGGTCTTCAACGGCGTTTTGAGCGTCATGGAGCATATGAGATGTTCAGAGTTGAAGTTAATATTTCAAGCAAATGCCCGGATTGAGAGATATGAAGTCTCCAATAAGTTCTATAGCTGCAAGATGGAGGAGAATAGTTACGTCGGTGAACATATACTCGAGAATGTCTGGGTATAACAATCACTTGATTCAACCGGGAGTTAATCTTCCCGATGATAGTGTCATTGATGAATTCTTCAATCATCGCCACCAAGCTACAAGAGCTTCGTGATGAACTATAATATGCAAGGGACGAACAAGACTATTTCGAGCTCTTCGCGATCTTTGAAAGCGGAGGTAGAAATCAGAAGGAGCATCAAGTGTTGATGGTCAACAAGACCACTAGTTTCAAGAAGAAGGGCAAAGGGAAGAAGAAGGGAACTTCAAAAGAGCGGCAAGCAAGTTGCTGCTCGAGAGAAGAAACCCAAGTGCGGACCTAAGCTGGAAATCGAGTGCTTCTCTGCAAGCGGTAGTCACCGAAGCGGAACTGCCCAAGTATTTGGCGGATAAGAAGGATGGCAAAGTGAACAAAGGTATATGTGATATACATGTTATTGATGTGTACCTAACTAGAGCTCGTAGTAGCACTGGTATTTGATCTTGGTTACATTGCTAATATTTGCAACTCAAAGCAGGACTACGGAATAAGCGAGCATCGCCAAGGACGAGGTGACGATGCGCGTGGGAAACGGTTCCAAAGTCGATGTGATCGCGGTCGGCACGCTACCTCTACCTCTACCATCGGGATTAGTTTTAGACCTGAATAATTGTTATTTGGTGCCTGCGTTGAGCATGAACATTATATCTGGATCTTGTTTGATGCGAGACGGTTATTCATTTAAATCAGAGAATAATGGTTGTTCTATTTATATGAGTAATATCTTTTATGGTCATCCGCCCTTGAAGAGTGGTCTATTTTTATTGAATCTCGATAGTAGTGATACACATATTTATAATGTTGAAGCCAAAAGATGCAGAGTTGATAATGATAGTGCAACTTATTTGTGGCACTGCCGTTTAGGTCATATCGGTGTAAAACGCATGAAGAAACTCCATACTGATGGACTTCTGGAATCACTTGATTATGAATCACTTGGTACTTGCGAACCGTGCCTCATGGGCAAGATGACTAAAACACCGTTCTCCGGAACTATGGAGAGAGCAACAGATTTGTTGGAAATCATACATACAGATGTATGTGGTCCGATGAATGTTGAGGCTCGTGGCGGATATTGTTATTTTCTCACCTTCACAGATGATTTGAGCAGATATGGATATATCTACTTAATGAGGCACAAGTTTGAAACATTTGAAAAGTTCAAAGAATATCAGAGTGAAGTAGAAAATCATCGTAACAAGAAAATAAAGTTTCTACGATCTGATCGTGGAGGAGAATATTTGAGTTACGAGTTTGGTTTACATTTGAAACAATGCGGAATAGTTTCGCAACTCACGCCACCTGGAACACCACAACGAAATGGTGTGTCCGAACGTCGTAATCATACTTTACTTGATATGGTGCAATCTATGATGTCTCTTACCGATTTACCGCTATCGTTTTGGGGTTATGCTTTAGAGACGGCCGCATTCACGCTAAATAGGGCACCATCAAAATCCGTTGAGACGACGCCTTATGAACTGTGGTTTGGCAAGAAACCAAAGTTGTCGTTTCTTAAAGTTTGGGGCTGCGATGCTTATGTGAAGAAACTTCAACCAGATAAGCTCGAACCCAAATCGGAGAAATGTGTCTTCATAGGATACCCAAAAGAAACTGTTGGGTACACCTTCTATCACAGATCCGAAGGCAAGACATTCCTTGCTAAGAATGGATCCTTTCTAGAGAAGGAATTTCTCTCGAAAGAAGTGAGTGGGAGGAAAGTAGAACTTGATGAGATAACTATATCTACTCCCTTATTGGAAAGTAGTTCATCACGAGAACCGGTTCCCGTGACAACTACACCAATTAGTGAGGAAGCTAATGATATTGATCATGAAACTTGAGATCAAGTTTCGCTGAACCTCGTGAGGTCTACCAGAGTAAGATCCGCACTGAGTGATGCGGTAATCCTATTCTCGAAGTCATGTTACTTGACCATGATGAACCTATGAACTATGAGGAAGCGATGATGAGCCCAGATTCGCAAAATGGCTAGAGGCCATGAAATCGAGATGGGATCCATGTATGAAAACAAAGTATGGACTTTGGTTGACTTGCCGATGATCGGCAAGCCATTGAGGATAAATGGATCTTTAAGAAGAAGACCGACGATGATGGTAATGTTCTCGTCTATAAAGCTCGACTTGTTGCGAAAAGTTTTCGACAAGTTCAAGGGGTTGACTACGATGAGACTTTCTCACCGTAGAGATGCTTAAGCCTGTCGAATCATGTTGTCTATTGCTGCATTTCATGATTATGAAATTTGGCAAATGGATGTCAAGACGCATTCTTGAATGGATTTCTAGAAGAAGAGTTGTATATGATGCAGCCGGAAGGTTTTGTTGATCCAAAAGGTCTTGACAAAGTGTGCAAGCTCCATTGCGTTCCATTTATGGACTGGTGCAAGCATCTCGGAGTTGGAATAAACGCTTTGATAGTGTGATCAAAGCATATGGTTTTATCTGAGACTTTTGGAGAAGCTTTGTATTTACAAGAAAGTGATTGGGAGCTCTGTAGCATTTCTAGTTTTATATGTTGATGACATATTATTAATTGGACATGATATAGAACTTCTGGATAGCATAAAGGGATACTTGAATAAAAGTTTTTCAATGAAAGACCTCGGTGAAGCTGCTTACATATTGGGCATCAAGATCTATAGAGATAGATCAAGACGCTTAATAGGACTTTCACAAAGCACATACCTTGACAAGATTTTGAAAAAGTTCAAAATGGATCGAGCAAAGAAAGGATTTTTGCCTGCTACAAGGTGTGAAGTTGAGTCAAACTCAATGCCCGACCACAGCAGAAGATAGAGAGAAAATGAGAAATGTTCCTATGCTTCAGCCATAGGCTCTATCATGTATGCAATGTTGTGTACGGACCGACGTATGCTTAGCAATAAGCTTGGCAGAAGGTACCAAAGTAATCCAGAGTGGATCATCGGACAGCGGTCAAGAACATCTGAAATACGAAAAGGACTAAGGATATGTTTCTCATATATGGAGGTGACAAAGAGCTAGTCGTAAATGGTTACGTCGATGCAAGCTTTGACACCGATCCGGATGATTCTAAATCGCAAACCGGATCGTGTTTATATTAAGCGGTGGAGCTGTAAGTTGCTGCAGTTCTAAACAAAGCGTCGTGGCGGGATCTACATGTGAAGCGGAGTACATAGCTGCTTCAAGCAGCAATTGAAGGAGTCGGATGAAGGAGTTCATTTCGATCTAGGTGTCATACCTAGTGCATTGGGACCAATGAAGATCTTACGTGACAATCTTGGTGCAATTGCTTTGGCAAAGGAATCCAGATTTCACAAGAGGACCAAGCACATCAAGAGGCGCTTCAATTCCATTCGGGACCAAGTCCAAGTGGGAGACATAGAGATTTGCAAGATACATACGGATCTGAATGTTGCAGAACCGTTGATGAAGCCTCTCTCACGAGCAAAACATGATCGACACCGAGACTCCATGGGTGTTAGAATCATTACTATGTAATCTAGATTATTGACTCTAGTGCAAGTGGGAGGCTGAAGGAAATATGCCCTAGAGGCAATAATAAAGTTATTATTTATTTCCTCATATCATGATAAATGTTTATTATTCATGCTAGAATTGTATTAACCGAAACATGATACATGTGTGAATACATAGACAAAACTATAGTCACTAGTATGCCTCTACTTGACTAGCTCATTAATCAAAGATGGTTATGTTTCCTAACCATAGACATGTGTTGTCATTTGATTAGTGGGATCACTTCATTAGAAGAATGATGTGATTGACATGACCCATTCTCGTTAGCCTAGCACTTGATCGTTTAGTATCTTGCTATTGCTTTCTTCATGACTTATACAAAGTTCTGCAACTATGAGATTACGCAACTCCGTTTACGGAAGAACACTTTGTGTGCTACCAAGCGTCACAACATAAGCGGGTGATTATAAAGGTGCTCTCTGGTGTTTCGAAGGTACATGTTGAGTTGGCATAATTCGAGATTAGGATTTGTCACTCCGATTGTCGGAGAGGTATCTCTGGGTCCTCTCGGTAATACTCATCACCTAAGCCTTGCAAGCATGTAACTAATGAGTTAGTTATGAGATGACGACACGGAACGAGTAAAGAGACTTGCCGGTAACGAGATTGAACTAGGTATTGGATACCGATGATCAAATCTCGGGCAAGTAACATACCGATGACAAAGGGAACAAAGTATGTTGTTATGTAGTTTGACCGATAAAGATCTTCGTAGAATATGTAGGAACCAATATGGGCATCCAGGTCCCTCTATTGGTTATTGACCGAGAATGGTTTTAGGTCATGTCTACATAGTTCTCGAACCCGTAGGGTCCGCACGCTTAACGTTTCGATGACAGTTTTATTATGAGTTTATAAGTTTTGATGTACGAAGTTTGTTCGAGTCCGGATGTGATCACGGACATGACGAGGAGTCTCGAAATGGTCGAGACATAAAGATTGATATATTGGAAGCCTATGTTTGGACTTCGGAATGGTTCGGGTGAAAACGGATTTTCTGGAACAGGAGGTTACCTGAACCCTCTCGGGGTTAATGGGCCTTTGTGGGCCATGAGGGAGAAGAGGAAGGGCGGCCGGGCAGGCGCGACCCTCCCCTAGTCCGAATAGGACAGGAGGAGAGGCGGCGCCCCTTCCCTCTTTCCCTCCCCCAAGTCCTAATCCAACTAGGAAGGGGGGAGTCCTACTCGGTGGGAGTAGGACTCCTCAGCGCGCCTCCTCCTAGGGCCGGCCGCACCCCCTTGCTCCTTTATATCTGAGGGCGGGGCACCCCATAGACACACAAGTTGATCTACGGATCGTTCCTTAGCCGTGTGCGGTGCCCCTTCCACCATATTCCACCTCGGTCATATCGTCGCGGAGTTTAGGCGAAGCCTGCGCCGTAGAACATCATCATCGTCACCACGCCCGTCGTCTTGTGGAACTCATCTCGGAGCTCGGCTGGATCGGAGACCGGAGATCGTCATCGAGATGAACGTGTGCTGAACTCGGAGGCTCCGTACGTTTGGTGCTTGGATCGGTCAGATCGTGAAGACGTACGACTACATCAACCACGTTGTGATAACGCTTCCGCTTACGGTCTACGAGGGTACGTGGACATACACTCTCCCCTCTCGTTGCTATGCCATCACCATGATCTTGCGTGCGCGTAGGAATTTTTTTGAAATTACTACGTTCCCCAACAAGTAAAGTGTAAGGCGGTGGCAAAACGCACAATTAACGCCTAGCGCTTTTTTTGAACTATGATAGCAACGGAATCTTAAATTAGAACAGTTGTTCTTCAGGTTTAGGCACTTGTTCTACATGAACAGAGCACAGTAAGACGCAAGAATATAATACTTAAAAATAGAAAATGAGCTCATTGACCTTACCACATTTTTGGTTCGGGACGATCTGAACAAAGCGTTCCCGGACATCGCCCGATAAATGTGTCTCGGGAGAGCGTAAGGGAATTTGATGAGTTTCTTTGTCGGTGAAATACGTTTTCTTGAGTAATTCCGACATCGCCACCAAGCATTCTTGAAGATAGCGTGAGGTATTAGCACAGGTTACCTCATCCTGAGTTTCCAAATCGGTCCTTCTCTATAGAGAAAAATGGGAAAATTTGTTGTATTATAACCATCATGGAGGTAGGATGTATGGGACGAAGCAAAGTAATTGCCATGAATAACATTACTTACACATAACTCTGGACAAACACCCAGAATGGCATTTTCCTTCATCTTGATATAATATTTCCAAGATGGGAAGATACTTTATACGATTTAACAACATCAAATGCGATAGATGCTAAACTACGACTGGCTGGTTGTGCTTCCTCCACGGGAATAGGCGTACTAACTAGTGGAGCTGGGGTTCGCCGTGATAGTACTGGCCCTTTGGGCACTAGAGCTGCCTTACTAACTGCTCTTGTTTGGGATCTCTGTGGTGGAGATGGTGCTATGTCAACAGGAACTGGGTTAATATCGGCTGGGATTGGGGTTAGATTGGGTGAAGCTGGTTCTCTGTCCATCGCAGTAGGGGTACAATCTGCGAGAGTTTGGGTTATGTGTGGTAGGGTTGGTTCTTGTGCATGTACAACCGGGGTGCTATCTCCACCAATAGGTAGCACTGTTTTATTTGAAGACCGTGTTTTTATTCCGCTAGATACTGGCATCACCCGTCCAATTCAAATGGCAGATAAACAGGAAACATAGTTGAATGTACAGACATTGTATGAGAGATAGATGCAATAGATAGTGTGGAAAAAAGAGGGCATGAAATAGTTGACATGTATATTGTTTAACTAAGACGGCTAGTATGACATAATTTCACATATATGATGTCTATCTAAACTGGATAGCATAGCGTAATATAATTCAAAGATATGATGAATAACAAAACAGGATCGCATGACATAATTCACCTACATGTTATCTAAGTAATCAGGATCGCATCATTTAATTCACATATGTGATTTATATGCTAAACAGAGGGCATTCGATATGATGTCTGAACTAAGAACATGGTGTTGAATATTGTGTATATGATGTCTAAACTATGCAATGCAAGACACCGTATGCATGATATTAGCAGTATAACCGTGCCAAGTTAGAGCATACACCTCAAGTGGGGAATAGGACTGGTCATCTCTCTCGAATCCATCTCGAGGAGCTATCGAGACCCAACAAGAGATCTGCTTGACGTGTAGCACTATGCGCTCTGAAGGCCTTGTTTTCACTCAGATTTTTCCTTCTCCCACCCAAATGGCTGATTCACAGGAAGAGTAGTTTAATGTACAAACATTGTCGATAAATGGAAATGTAATGAAGAAAAGGATGGGCAAGATATCATTCAAATATATGATGCCTGGTTAAACAGGATGGCATTGCACATTTCACATATATTATGGCTGGCTAAAAGACACGAGACTGCATAATTCCCATATATGATATAGAAACTAAATAGGTGGCATTACATAACATGTCTAAACTAAGCAGATGACATATATGATGTCAAAAGTAGGCATTGCAAGGCAACATATGCATGATATGACTAACATCATTATGCCAAGGTAGAGCAAACATCTTGGGGGGGGGGGGTAAATAGGAGTGGTAAGCGGCATCTGAATCCGCCTCAGAACAGATATCTTCCTCTGGATTACAATCTGGAGAGGGGTGGGAAGGGTTTGCCATTGAACCCACCATGGAGCAATGTCTACATGACATTGTATTGCCGTGCAAAACTCTTCTCTTTTTCTCTACATGTTCAGCATGACTGTGTACAATATCTAACATGCATACGAAAAAATATGGTGGGATTATGTAAGGAGAGCATGCAAAAACTTAGAGTGATGGTAACAACCAGTGGATGGATCCAAAAATAATGATAGTAGGCTGATGATTGCTTTAAATTAATAAAAAGACAGATGATGATTGCTTTACTATTTGTTTCCCACCCAAGATGAACAACATAGGCATACCCTAGGTGGACCAGATATTAGACAGACATACTATACATTGCTGCCTCGATATGTGCCCCACAACTAATTTATAACTCAAGTTTGAACATGAATTTGGACCTGAGTTGGGAGTCCAAGAGCTGAACAGGACGATAAAGTAGCAGGTAAGTTTAAGCAATGCATAACATAAGCAGAAACAAAAGAGTGCGACCTCTCTTGTGGACCCGTGTACTCCTCAGGTTCATCTGCTGAGTCGATGATGGTGATGCCATTGGGGTGCGTGCCGGTGGCAGAGAAGGAGATCTGAGGCGGCGAAAGACGGTCAGGAGTCGTGATGTCTAGTTTGGTGGATGCTTCTGTCGATGGAGCAGCTCAGGTGAGGTGGACGACGTCGGCGAGAGCAGGACAAACCACACAAAGTTCCTTCGACACGCACACATGGAATCAAGTAATTATGTAAGGGCTCATTTGGCTTGCATGATTCTTAAAACGCAGGGATAGGAAAAACACCGGAATAGGATAGGAAAATGCACATGGTAAACAGAGCATTTGTAAACACAAGATTTCTATCAACTTGGGTGTTTGGTTTACAGGAATTGGAAGAGCAGAGGAATGCAAAGAGACATGGCCAAAATAAAGAGAAACCATATGAAAGCGTGTACAATTAGAATGTTATTCTGGCACTAATGCACTTGGTCTTGTTTTCATGCATAGGATTTTGAAAAGTAGGTCCAGGTGGATGTTTTGCTTCATTCCTTTCAACAAAATGCATGAATAATTGAATAGTAGAGTGCCATTGGAAAATTCCCTATTGCTATGTTTTTCCGTTGAACCAAAATAGCCCTAATGGATCGACGTGAATGTATAGTAATAAGTGACGCAACAAGTGTACAACCTCTTGTCAGTAGCCGTGTCGACCTCACCATCAATGGGTTGGTCATTTGAAGCGATTGAGGCAGAGGTGGCTGTCGGAGGTGTGGAGGAAGATCGAGGAATCAGAGACGGCGCCCGTGGCATCGCTGTTGTGATGGATCGTTCTATCGTTGGAGCAGCTCCGGTGAGCCGTAAGACGTCAAGGCTGAAGCAGCACAAGACAGACATCGTCAATCTCAAGTGGGATTCTAATAGCATCTCCAATAGGTGATGAAAAATGGATGTGAAATTAACATCACCAAAAACCACCTGACGACAACAGATGAGGTAAAAACTGTTGACTCTGAACTTAATTATTTAAACTGAAATTAACTGTGGAATCTGAATGCTACTGTCGAAACAGAACGCAATGGTAGCAGAGAGACACATGACATGTAGTTTAGGGAGGGCCTGCAGTTCATCTTCAACCTGCACACCCCTGAGTTGCCTGCCACCACCGGCCGAACCGCTGCCCCCGCGCCCGCCGCCCGAAACAACTTCGCCACCGCCGCCCGGCCAGCCCTCTAGGCCCCCGCCCTCCCCACCTGAACCCTAAGATAGATAGTGGGGTACCTCTCCGTGAGCCCCGTCCCGCAAGTGGTGGTTCTTCCTTAACTCCGCGAGCCCCCCAACCCTGAAAATCGCGGACCCAAAAGTCGATCGATGAAGTGTGGCTTAATCGAGCGAGCAGCAAGAAGACGAAGCGAGGGGAGAGCAGAAGAAGAAGCTGGGCGATCGAGCGAGCGAAGCGAGAGCAGAGAGCAGAAGAAGAAGCGAAGGAAGCGAAGCGAGAGCGAGAGCGAGCAGAGTAGCGCGAGGAAGCGAAAGTGAGAGCCGGCAGCAGCAGCAGCAGCGAAGCGAAGGAAGCGAGAGCCGGAGCAGCAGCAGCAGATCCGGCTGGTATGGACGCTGCCGCCGAAGGGGCCTCGCACTGGGGGAGAGCCGCCATGGAGATGTCGCCCGCGGCGCCGGCTTCAAGGTAGCCGCTCCATGGGGGTGTAGGATGGATCACTGTCGGCGCCATGAGGTCGAGTTAAGGAGAAGGTGCGATGCGATGAGTGTACAACCTCTTTGGTGGCACCGAGTAGGCCTCGGCTTCGTCCGAGGAGTCGGTGAGGATGTTGCGGTTCTGGTGGAGCAGGATAAGGCGGCGCTGTGGGGATGGAGCAGCCGCGATAGACGAGGCGATCGTCGAAGCAGCTCCTTGGAGGTGGAGGACTGGGCGACTGAACCGGCGGGACGATGAGATGGATGACGAATCCTCATCCGGGAAGGTGGACGAGGGACGTCGAGCTGTTGCGGTGGACGACGTCGTCAGGGAAGAGGCTCCGGATGGGCAGCGGTGACGTGGCGGATGGAGGAGGGTGGGGTTTCGCGGCTAGAGCGGAGAGGTTATGGCGGCCTGGGATTTCGAATGGCGAAAAGGGGGCGATGGGAGGGGGTGAAGCATGACTTACGGACGCGCTTGTCCAAAATGTAGGGTGTGTTACAAAAGTACCCCCCACCGATTTGAACTAGCGGCTCTTTCGGCTCAGGGTTAGAAGGGGGATTTTGCGTGTCGGGATTTGGCAGCTGGAGGGAGTTTTCGCGCGCGTTGTAATTTCGGGATAGCAAGGCGCGGGTTGTGAAGGCACCAGTTTTGGGAGCACGATATCTGAATTTTCGGGATATAAAAAACCTAATGTGTAGTAATATTGTACTTGTACGTACCAAACGAATTCGCACTTCCCTCAACCAGAAAGAAAACAAAAAAAATAAAACTATTCACACCACACAAAGAGACAGTCTTGTCCCGTTTTACTATGCAAATGCTATTTAAAGCTACTCCCTCCTTCCATCTATATAGGGCCTAATGCATTTTTCGATGCTAACTTTGACCAAATATTAGAGCAATGATATATGACATGCAACTTACACAAAGCACACCGTTAACTTTGTCTGTGAAAGGTTCTTTCGATGATATAATTTTCACATTGTGCATGTCATGTACTATTAATGTTGTCAATAGTCAAAGGCGGTCTTAAAAATCTCATTACGCCCTATATAGATGGAAGGAGGGAGTATGAATCCATGTTATGTCCGATTATTTTTTTCGCTTTGTTGTATAATGCATGTAACCTACTCATACCAACATTTTAGTGCATTCCAAATGTCTATACTACCGCTGCAATTCGAACTAAATTTGAATTCGTTTCTCTATTTCAATAAGAATCTACAATCATGATTGTTGCCAACTTCAACCATCATTCGTTTATTACCTTAATAACACACCACATATTACTATAGAGATAGATGTGAACTATGTGTACTACGTGAACTCGAATTCTATTTTTTGAATACACTTGATGTTGATTCCAAATAATAGCACATTTGATGTACTAACTATATATTCATAATCGAAACCATGTTCCATACTTACACCGTGTTTATCACACAAAGTATAGTGCCCCGCCCCCTACATTATGACAAGTATTTAGACCTGAGTTGCAAAAGACACACATTAGCCCAAATTATAATCAATGTTGTACATTATGATATCTTCTTCAAGTATCCATATCCACCTTTTTACAATGAATTATGATCTTTGTTCGTCTTTTACACCTTCACGATCCTCTTCTATTTGTAGCTAGATAGCGCTAACTTTCTATCGTGCATGTGCACGCCCGCCCCCCTCACACACCCTTAGCATCCCCTCCATCGCGCACGTTCATTATTTCTCTTTAGGTCGTCCACCAGCGGTGTGTGTAGGCCCCCGGGTCCTTCTTTCTGTCACACACCGGCCGATATACCTCTCTAGCCAAGTGTGCCTACAACAAACACATATATACTTCCCCTCTTCTCTTCTCACCGTCCATGCCCCCATATGTCCAATACGATTCCACGCAGGTGCACACTCCCGCCCCTCTTTTCATTAGTCACATGCTCGCACACTCCTCCCCCCTCGACATGGTAGGCCTCTCGCACCACCTCCTAGCCACACTCTCTCCCCGTGTCTGTCTCCGGACCTTATTTGCTTCTAACACATGCAGGCGTGTATATGAACTGATCTCCCTACATATATCTAGGTCGACTATAATTCGTTTTCACCAAGCACCGATACACATACCTCGCTAGTTATGTCTCTCCTTTTCTCGGACACACGACGGTTGATCTTCCTATGTAGTTACGCATGCTTACCACAACCATATCTTCTCCCCTCATCATCCTTGAATACCTCCCGACCTGTCTCTCACACGCACGTGCATAGACAGACAGACATCCCCCGCCCTCTCTTATTGATATTGCACTCATACCCTCCATTTGTCTAGCAGGCCTCTCCCACCATTTGTGAGACGCCACTCCACCACCAACCCGCCGATGCTCTACCTTTGTCTTTTTCTCAACCTTATTCCTCTGCTACACTGAAAGTGCAACTATCCCTAGGTGGTTTTGGTAATTCATAACAACGTATAGCTCATTGAGCTAATACTATTCCAAGACAAATATTTCAGGAAAGCTCAATGAATGGCATGGCATGGATGATGAAAGTGGATCCCTCAAAATACTCATGACAAAGGATTGGCTCAAGCTCAAAAGCTCAAGACTCTTTGAGGGAGTCCTAGACTAGGGGGTGTCCGTATAGCCGAACTATCATCATCGGCCGGACTCCAAGACTATAAAGATTGAAGATTGAAGACCTCGTCCCGTGTCTGGATGGGACTTTCCTTGGCGTGGAAGGCAAGCTTGGCAATACGAATATGTAGATCTCCTACCATTGTAACCGACTCTATGTAACCCTAGCCCTCTCTGATGTCTATATAAACCGGAGGGTTTCAGTCCGTAGGAAAAACAACCATTACAACAATCATACCGTAGGCTAGCTTCTAGGGTTTAGCCTCCTTGATCTCATGGGAGATCCACTCTTGTACTACCCATATCATCAATATCAATCAAGCAGGAGTAGGGTTTTACCTCCATCGAGAGGGCCCGAAACGGGTAAAACATCGTGTCCCTTGTCTCTGTTACCATCCGCCTAGACGCGATTCGGGACCCCTACCCGAGATCCGCCAGTTTTGACACCGAGATTGGTGCTTTCATTGAGAGTTCCTCTGTGTCGTCACTAATAGGCTTGATGGCTCCTTCGATCATCAATAACGACGCAGTCCAGGGTGAGACTTTTCTCCCCGGACAGATCTTCGTATTCGGCGGCTTTGCACTATGGGCTAATTCGCTTGGCCATCTGGAGCAGATCGAGAGTTACGCCCCTGGCTGTGAGGACAGATTTGGAAGTCTAAACTTCACGGCTGACATCCGCGGAGACTTGATCTTCGACGGATTCGAGCCACAGCCGAGCGCGCCGCACTGTCACGATGGGCATGATTTAGCTTTGCTGCCGGACAGTGCCCTGGAGGCCGCACATGAGTCCACTCCGACCCTTAGTTCGGAGCCGACCACGCAGATCGAGGACGGGTGGCTAGACACCGCCTCGGGGGCTGCAACCTCTATGGTGATGGAGCCAAATACCTACCTTGTCCCTTGTGGAGCTCGTGACTCCGAGGTGCCAGACTCCTTGCCGGACTCCGAACCTCCTGCGCCCCTACCAATCGAATCCGATTGGGCGCCGATCATGGAGTTCACCGTTGCGGACATCTTTCAACACTCACCATTCGGCGACATCCTGAATTCGCTAAGGTATCTCTCGTTATCGGGAGAGCCCTGGCCGAACTGCGGTCGGGACGGTTGGGATACGGACAACAAATAAATTCAAAGCCCACCCACCACCCACTTTATAGCAACTGTCGACGATCTAACCGACATGCTAGACTTCGACTCCGAAGACATCGACGGTATGAACGACGATGCCGGAGACGACAAAGAACCATCGCCTACTGGGCACTGGAAAGCCACCTCAACTCATGACATATACATGGTGGACACACCAAAAGGAAGCGATAACGAGGAACAACGGGACGCGATGTAGGATAATTCCCCTGAAAAACAAGCAAAACGGCGATGCAAGCGCCGCCCGAAGTCCCGCCTCGATAACAATAGCACCCATAATGACCCAGCCGTAGAGCAGGGCAAACCAGTGGACGACGAGCATGCAACCAAGCAACCATCCGAACAGGATGAATCGGACAATCAACCCATCCTCGGCGAAAACAACAGTCCAGATGATCTCACGCCGGACACATCAACGGAGCATAAGAACCTTCACAAAAGGCTCGTCGCCACTGCAAGAAGTTTGAAGAAGCAGAATTGGAAGCTCAAAATAGCGGAAGACGTACTCAGAATGAGGTGGAGCAAAGTACTCAAAACCGCAGGCAAATACGGTAATACTCACCAAGCAAAGAGCTACCCGAAGCGCAAGCTGCTGCCCGAATTCGACGAGGAGGCCGTAGAGCCACCACAATTAAAAAGCAAAGAGGCCGCCTGGCCGGATAGACAACCAGATGACAGGCCAAGAGCGGCAAGCGGCGCCGCACACAAGCCGGCACACGACACACATAAAGATCCTCGCAAAAAGGATGGCCCGGTCAGGTCCATTTACGGGCCAAAAAAGAGGGCCCCAGGAAGCAACACAACATGCTGAGTGTTCGAAGATAATGTCACACCTAAATACAGGGGCGCCGCACACCCACTATGTTTCACCGATGAGGTGCTGGATCATGACTTCCCAGCGGGATTCAAGCCCGTAAACATAGAGGCATACGATGGAACAACAGACCCAGTGCGGATTGAGGATTACATCCTACACATACATATGGCTAGAGGAGACGATCTCCATGCCATAAAATACCTACCCCTCAAGATCAAAGGGCCAGCTCGGCATTGGCTCAAAAGCCTCCCAGAAAATACCATTGGAAGTTGGGAAGAGCTCAAGGACGCGTTTAGAGCAAATTTTCAGGGGACTTATGTCCGCCCTCCGGATGCAGACGATTTAAGTCACATAACTCAACAGCCCAGAGAGTCAGCGCGCAAATTCTAGAACAGGTTCCTCACCAAAAACAACCAAATAGTCGACTGTCCGGACGCCGAAGCCTTAGAAGCTTTTAAACATAACGTCCAAGACGAATGGCTCGCCAGACACCTCGGCCAGGAAAAGCCAAGAACAATGGCCGCGCTAATGAGCCTCATGACCCGCTTTTGCGCGGGGGAAGATAGCTGGCTGGCAAGATGCAGCACCAGCGACCCGAGTACATCCGAGATCAGAGATGGAAATGGAAAATCACGATGCAGAAAAGATCAGCACCGATATAAAGAAAATGGCCCAAAAAACATGGCGGTCAACGCCGGATTCAAAAGCTCTCGGCCGAACAACAAAACACTGCCTCTTAAGGACAACAGTGACGAGCTATCCAACCTAAACAAAATTTTGGATCGGATATGTCAAATCCACAGTACCCCCGGGAAGCCAGCAAACCACACCCACCGAGATTGTTGGGTCTTCAAGCAGTCCGGCCGACTCAACGCCGAACACAAGGGGCTCGACACGCCAAGCGAGGACGATGATGAACCCCACCCGCAGAGCGCCGGAAAACAAAAGACATTCCCACAATAAGTCAAAACAGTAAACTCACTTCATGTGATAATACGGAACAATAGTGCGGCACCCGCTAAAGTACACGTCGCACGGTCCGCCCCAGCGGAATCCCGAGATTGGATGTCAAAACCAATTACTTTCGACCACCTGGATTACTCCAGAAGCATTCGAAACACAGGATGGACTGCTCTGATATTGGATCCTATAATCGACGGACTACAATTTACACAAGTCCTAATGGATGGCGGCAGCGATTTAAACCTGCTATATCTGGACACAATCCGCAAGTTGGGGATAGACCCTACTAAAATTCGCCATAGCCGCACTTCCTTCAAAGGAGTGACGCCAGGCCCTTACGCCAAGTCCACGGGCTCCTTACTACTGGAAGTTGTGTTCGGTTCACCCGACAACTTCCGTCGCGAAAAGCTAATCTTCCATGTCGCCCCATTTAAAAGTAGCCATCAAGCGCTATTGGGATGTGAAGCTTTCGCCCGCTTTAACGCAACACCGCACTACGCGTCCCTTACACTTAAAATGCCCGGTCCACGCGGCATCATCTCCTTACAAGGTCGCTCAAGACCCCGGACATGGCTAGGCGAGTCCGGCACAAATAAACTAGGGGCTTCCTAGCCGCATACCCCTTCACAAGGGGATGTGCGTATGAACAATAAGAGCTAATAAAAGCTCAACTGTATTCATTTATTCATACCCTGTTTTAAATACATTTTTTGCACGATTTCTTTTCAAACTAAGTTCCTCTCTTTTACAGATGAACAGCGTGTACACCCGTACAGGATACAGCACAACGGAGACACAAGCGCAGACGTGTAGCAGGGACCCGTCGCAAGGATTCTATTCAGATTAAGACCCTACATAAACCTTTCTTACTGTCTCTTGTTGATTCACATCCCCCGGTTTTTCACCATAACCGATGAGGAGGCTGGCGTTTTGGCATCCGCCGCGTCAGAAATTTTCGCCCGTACCTGGACACTAGGGGCTTAGGGCATTGTTATGCCCGTTATCATAAAGACCGAATACATTAGGGAGTGTTCAGCGTCTCGAGTTAGGATTTATATGCATCAGCTCCGAATCATGTCTTTGGTCAAATGTTGGGTTTGCCTGGCTCCTGTGTTTTGCTGCCTTATGTTCCGTATCATCGGCTAACGCGGCACCAGGAGAACTCTGCGATTGTGCCCGGATCGGCCGGCGAGCACCTCGAGAGAAAGCCGAAAACCGATCATTATCATGATACAACGAGAGACTGGTCAACCACTCGATCGACTACCGGAATGTCTAGAATTCCTCCGCTTTGACGAAGGACCGTTTCGGTCAGCACATCTGGCGCCCGAACTCGGAGAGCGCGGTGCCCCTAGGGGCTATATCGTAGCCCCACCTTCGAACTCCTATGGCTAAGTGAAAGTGATAAAGCATTATAGTCCGGTTGCCTCCTTTGATATGCTACCACCTCCTTCACAGGACGAAGACGTTGGATTAAGTGTGAAAATGTGCTATTTTGCAAACACCCCCGCACCATGTGCGTGGGGGCTGAAGCCGAAGACTGCCATCTTTCAGGTTATACACAAGTATACATTAACGGCCGCACAGGAGATATTTCAATACTTGAACGCACAAGTATAAAAAGCAGTTATATTATGAATATCATTTTACAAATCATAAAGATCATTTGAACATGACATTTTTTGAGCACCGAAACTCTGTTACACGAGCACCCTGCAGGACTTCCCCAAAATAGTGCTCGGCGGGTAACCGGCTCTCGTCCGAACCCCGGGTTGCAACAGCGGTGGCATCCATCTCCGTCCAGTATGTCTTCACACGGGCGAGGGCCATCCGTGCACCCTCTATGCATGCCGACCGCTTCATCGCTTTGATATGCGGCACCGCCCCAAGGAATTGCTGCAATAAGCCAAAATAACTCTTCGGCTTGGGCCTATCCGGCCACAGATGAGCCACTACATCCGTCATGGCAAATCCGGACAATCTATTCAGCTCAGCCCACTCGGCCAACCGATCGATCAACGGAAGTGAATGCTCCGGACTGTGGAATTGAGACCAAAAAAGCTCTTCGGTCTCGTGATCCTTTTGACTTCGGAAGTGCACAACCGCATCCGCCGCACTCGCCGCCAAATCCAGATAAGGATCCTCTGGACCCCACAGCTGGCCGAGCTGAGCATACTTCTGATTTGTAAACTTCCTGCGCAGCAGAAAGGGCTTACCAGCCGCAATGTCTCTGTCTTGACGCAGCTCCTCCTTTATAGCCCTCATTGCAGAACGGGCATCCTTGGCTTCAGCGGTGGCCTTCTTCAGGTCTTCTTGCTCCGCTCGGCGTTCTTTTTCAAGAAACTCATAGCGGTCGGTAACATCCTTCATCTTCACGGCCATTCCGGCCATCTCCTCCCTGCTTCGGCAGTGAGCAGCCCTTTCGGCTTCTAGCTCTTCGGCTGCCTTCGAGGCAGCCGCATCACTCCTTCTGGCCTGCTCCTTGGCTTGAGCAAGCTCTGCCCGAAGGTCCTCCACAGCAGCGGCACCATCTGCATTAAGCATACATGTTGTAAGGAGTGGGCATCAGCTCCCTTACTAGGTGACCACGGAGAAACAACCTACCTTGTGACTCGTCAAGTCGTTTATTGACCAGCGCGATGTCCGCATCCACAACGTCGAGTTGCCGCTTTAGTTCGGCAACTCCATCGATCGGTAGCCACGGACTATCCGCCACCTGCATAGGAAAGGCGAGAATTAATACCTAAGATTATGATCCTCGGCACGCTGTCGCTTTCGACAACATACCGAGTCTCAGGGGCTACTATCTATACAGGCACACTTCATGTGTAAAACTGTCAAAAGGTATGTCATTTTTACGTACCTCAAACCCCGCCAGCAAACTTCTGACAGCATCATGCAACCCGCCCTGGGCGGATGAAATTGTTTCAATCACCGTACTCATCAATGTATGGTGACCATCTGAGATAGACGCCCTCTCGAGCAGATCCTTCAGCTCCCCCGGTCGTACACCAGTTGGTGCCAAACTCTCCGGCCCTGCCGGACTTGGGGATACCCTCCGCGACGACACCTCAGGGTTGTCCGCCCCGCCTAACGATGCGGCAGATGGAGGCATCTCGCTCTCCATCATCTCCGGATGAAGGTCCATCGAAGACGAGCTCAACTGAGAAGGACGGAGATCCGAACTACAAGGTAAAAACTTCGGTTATCCTCAGAAGAAAAAACAGGGATGTCCCTTATTACAAAACTCCCCTTTTTCTACTTACGGCTCGCTGGAGGGCTGATTCCTTAGGGGATATAGTGCGGCCGGGGCTTCCCCAGGCGCAGGACCCTCTGGTGAAGATCTCTTCCCCCGCTTTGAGGCCTTGGCCTCCGGGTCTTCGGAAGCGGTCCTCTTCTCCCCCTGGAAGGAGGAATTCTCGATCCCCCTTTCTCGAAAGCCTCCTTGGTAAAGGCGGTAGTTTCTCTGTTTTCCCCTTCGCCTTCCTCTGAAGGCGCAACCTCCAGCTTCTTGACCAACACGGGATCCGGCGCGGTCTCCGGGAGGGGGGCCGGACACCATATCAGTTTCGCTTGCGCTATCCACTCCTGTTCAAAGGACGATTGGTTAAAAGGCAAATCCAAGATATGCAAATGAACGGTATGTCCGGACACAGGGCTACTTACTTTAGTATCCGGGCGATTGCAGCTTAGGCCGGCGTCCTCGGTCAATTCCAGACACACCTCTTGTGATCCGAAGAACAATTTGTACATCTCCACGGGTGTCGTACCCATGAAGTGTTGGAGAGCTCGTGTTCCCTCCAGATTGAATTCCCACAGGCGGAGAGGCGGCGTTTGCGAGGCGAAGACGCCTAATCAAGATAACTGCGCCACCACGACCAGATTGATCTCCCTCTCTTGGAGGTCTCGAATCCGGCCCTGCAATAGGGGTATGTCCTTGGACGGCCCCCAGTCAAGCCCTTTGCTGACCCATGACATCAGCCGATGTGGAGGACCCGGCGAAGGCAGGCGGCGGCCTCGCCATCGCCTCAGGAGCGGTAACATAGAACCACTCCTGCTGCCACCAGCCGAGCTCCTCCTGAAAAGAGCCCTCGGGCCATGGAGCATTGGCCCTCTTGCTTATGACCGCCCCGACGCACTCTACTTGATGCCCCTCAATCATCTTCGGCTCCACATTGAAGGTTTTGAGCCATAAACCGAAGTGAGGGGTAGTGAGGAGGAAGGCCTCGCAGACGACAATAAATGATGAGATATGGAGGATGGACTCTGGAGCCAAGTCATGGAATTCCAGCCCATAGTAGAACATGAGCCCTCTCACAAAGGGATCCATCGGGAAGCCTAAACCCCAACGGAGGTGGGACATGAACACGACGCTCTCGCCGGGCTCGGGAGTAGGAATGACTTGCCCTTTGGCAGGCAACCTGTGCGAAAATCTCATAGGTCAGGTACCTGGCTTCTCTCAGCTTTAGCACGTCCTCTTCCATGACGGAGGAGGGCATCCACCGGCCCTGTAGGTCGGAGCCGGACATTGTTGAAGGTCCGAGGCGCTCGAATCTGGAGCTCTAGGTGTTGGAACTCGGGGCGAGGGGCAGATTCGATTGAGGATTGAAGAAAAGAAACGAGCCTTGGTCTCATTATAAAGAGGGAGAATACCAAGAGCCGTCCCCGTAACCGTTTGGAACTCACCTTCGGTGGAGGAGGTGTGGCAACGGGCACGGTTGGGTTACCCATGTTCGTATTGATGGGAATCCCAGAATAAGGGGAACACGATCTCTGCTTCGACAAGACGTGCCAAGGAAACCGCTTCGCTAAACGCGCTGAGGTGGTATAATAAAAACAATTCAAGTAAAGGCTTGGTAGTGGTGTGACATCACGCCACAAAATATGTCAGCAGATTGAACTTGTGTACATATTATTCTCTCTACGGTGGTATGTGGAATTTATTTTGCGAGCGGACACTATCCCGTGTTCGCAATCTTCTATGGATTATTCGGAAGAGGAACCCGCCTTGCAATGCCGAAGACAATATGCTGCCGGACTCGTCGTCATTGAAGCCTGGTTCCGGAGCTCTTGAGGAGTCTGGACTAGGGGTGTCCGGATAGCGAACTATCATCATCGGCCGGACTCCAAGACTATGAAGATACAAGATTGAAGACCTCGCCCCGTGTGCGGATGGGATTTTCCTTGGCGTGGAAGGCAAGCTTGGCAATCTGAATATGTAGATCTCCTACCATTGTAACCGACTACAGTGTAACCCTAGCCCTCTCCGATGTCTATATAAACCGAAGGGTTTCAGTCCGTAGGAAAAACAACCATTACAACAATCATACCGTAGGCTAGCTTCTAGGGTTTAGCCTCCTTGATCTCGTGGGAGATCCACTCTTGTACTACCCATATCATCAATATCAATCAAGCAGGAGTAGGGTTTTACCTCCATCGAGAGGGCCCGAACCTGGGTAAAATCATCATGTCCCTTGTCTCCTGTTATCATCCGCCTAGACGCACAGTTCGGGACCCCCTACCCGAGATCCGCCGGTTTTGACACCGACACTCTTCATGTTATATTTTAGTGATCCAAGATCACATTGAGTCTATAGGAAAAGCCAATACTATCAAGGAGGGATGAGGTGTTGCTTAATGAGCCTCTTGCTTCAAGTGCTTTGTGATATGCTCCAAAACCCTCAGCTACTTTCCCACATCCACAAATGACCTAAACCTAAAGCCAAAATCGGTCACACCGATTCTTTCTATCCGGCGCCACCGAGTTCATATGTCATAGCCACTACCACAAACCCTAGGCAAATCGGTCCTACCGATAGGGATCTCGGTCTCACCGAGATGGGATTGTAATCTCTCTGTTTCCCTCAGAACGCGTTTGGTCTAACCGAAGTGAGCGATCGGTCCCACCAAGATTGCAATGTAAACTCACTGTTTCCTTTTTGTAACATTTCGGTCTCACCAAAAAGAGCAAATCGGTCCCACCAAGTTTACCTGACCAACTCTTTGGAAAGCTTATTACCAAAATCGGTCTCACCGAGTTTGTGTAATCGGTCTTACCGAGATTACGTTATGCCCTAACCCTAACCAAATCGGTCTCACCGAGTTGCATGTCACTACCACCGAAAATCCTAAAGGTCACTAGGTTTACTAAATCGGTCCGACCGAGTCTGTTGAATCGGTCCCACCGAGTTTGGTAAATTGTGTGTAACGGTTAGATTTTGTGTGGAGGCTATATATACCCCTCCACCTCCTCTTCATTCGTGGAGAGAGCCATCAGACTAAACCTACACTTCCAACTTACCATTTCTAAGAGAGAACTACCTACTCATGTGTTGAGGCCAAGATATTCCGTTCCTACCATATGAATCTTGATCTCTAGCCTTCCCCAAGTTGCTTTCCACTCAAATCTTCTTTCCACCAGATCTAAATCCTATTAGAGAGAGAGTTGAGTGCTGGGGAGACTATCATTTGAAGCACAAGAGCAAGGAGTTCATCATCAACGCACCATTTTTACTTCTTGGAGAGTGGTGTCTCCTAGATTGGCTAGGTGTCACTTGGGAGCCTCCGACAAGATTGTGGAGTTGAACCAAGGAGTTTGTAAGGGCAAGGAGATCACCTACTTCGTGAAGATCTACCGCTAGTGAGGCAAGTCCTTCGTGGGCGATGGCCATGGTGGGATAGACAAGGTTGCTTCTTCGTGGACCCTTCGTGGGTGGAGCACTCCGTGGACTCGCGCAACCGTTACCCTTCGTGGGTTGAAGTCTCCATCAACGTGGATGTACGATAGCACCACCTATCGGAACCACGCCAAAAACATCTGTGTCTCCAACTGCGTTTGAATCCTCCAAACCCTTCCCTTTACTTTCTTGCAAGTTGCATGCTTTAATTTCCGCTGCCTATATACTCTTTGCATGCTTGCTTGAATTGTGTGATGATTGCTTGACTTGTCCTAAGATAGCTAAAATCTGCCAAACTCTAAAATTGGGAAAAGGTTAAGTTTTTAATTGGCCGAGTAGTCTAATCACCCCCCTCTAGACATACTTCAAGGTCCTACATACACATATCCATGGATGTCGATCGATCTCCCTCAATACATAGCTAGGTCTCTCTCCTTCCCCAGACATATACTAGTCGACCAGTCTCTACCCCCCCCCAAACACACACACACCGATAGTCGAACGTTGTAGGTGGGTATCCATGCCACAGAGAAGAACTGCACCTCTGCCCTCTCAAATTCCAGTAGGCCAGCCGCCCTGTATCTTTGACGTGGGCAAACACAAATTTTATGGCACTCTTTATCGATCGCAAGAGCCACACACTTCATCCTGTTTTCAATTCTATCGATACCTCACGTCCATGACTCCGCTTTCACACATTGCATATGTTACGTTTTTCGATTGAGATATCATCAACACTTTGCCTCTGTTTACGCACAAACCATGTCTCTCACACCCACCCGTGACGTACCTGCACCTAAAGAAGAAGTGCACGCAGGATGCACGTACTCACGCCTCGTTCTCGCCACACCAGCTGGTACACGGTGGAGTTCGTTTTGCTGAAAAGGCGCCCACGTGATAATTTGACGCGTGTAGCGGTTGTTTACTCGAAGGAGGGTCGGGTACCACGCCCAGAATATAAAACGATTGCCATGGGGAAAATGGAAAAATGGGTTTGTCTCTCGTGAGTCTCGTCACAATCTTATTGGTGAAACTGAATACTTGAAATTCAACAGAACCCCTGTTTTCTTCTTTTTCTTCTTTAACCATAAATCCAAAAAAAAATCTACCTCCTTTCTTTTTCATGTATTTTTTTGATCAGGAAAAATACAAAATTATGTCAGTTATTTTGAAGTTATTCTAATCTCGTACACACACAAAATTGCAATTATTCATCTACTACTGGAATTTGGATTTATTTTATCGATGCAAATTGGATTTGGATAGAAGGGTACATCTCACACAAGGCCGCCATGGCCTCTCTCTCTCAGCGTTGGTCAGTGATCCGGCCGCATCCCGTCCGCCGGCGGAAAGGGAGGATGTGCATCGTATCTCCGTTCGACGGCGTTGAGGCAGCTTGTCCCGATCTGCAGTACGCGCCGTTCTCTCTGACCAAGCTGCGGCGCTGTAGGGCCTTCGCCAGTTGCTCGCTGCCGCAGTATGGGCAGATCCCGGCCGCCGGCGCCCTCCTAGTAACATCCCGACGACCCTCAGGTACAGCTTCCTCCGGCCTTGCTTCACTGCCCATCTTCCCACGTTGCTGCATGTGGATCTTCCTTAGTTGTTTGCTTAAATCGTATATCGGCCAGCGTACTTTCCATCTTGCAATCTCGTCCTCAAACCATTTTTGATAAACCACCATGTGCTATCTTTCCCTTTTTACATGGAACATGCTTCTTTTTTGTCGGCGTATGTGTCTTCAACTCGTGTTATTGGGCAGTAATTGTTTCCTTTCGACCTCCTTTTGCAAACAGGGCTATCCATTTTCACCTTGTTGCTATTGCGACCTTTTGGTGAATTGCACAAATCACTTTTCTGAAGAGTGTTTTGTGCAATTCTTCCAAAATGTCACACGGGCAACGTTTTTACATTTCTGTGGGACTGCGGAAAGGGAGATTGGTTTTGCTATCCTCCTCATCCAACTCCGTGCCTAATCTTCTCCGACAAGAAGTTAGTCCTAAAGAGAGATCATAGAGGTGATTGGCTTCTATTTATGTGTGTTATGTGTCATCATCTAGTTCCACTATTATTGTAATCACACTAACTGGATATCTTTGCAAACAGGGATGATCCGCCCGATTTTAGTGGAGCTGCACAAAATGATCGGATTGTGGTGTCCTTCATACACCTCTTTTTTGGCTACAGAGCTGGGTGAAACTAGCTGCCAAGCAATGAACACTGTGCCAAGGAAATGGAGCCATGCCTACGAACATCATCGATCAATTATATTTTTTTTCTTTATTTGTACACCTTCTCACAACTTTGTCTTCAGTTGTGATGTGAATATTGGCGCTGATCTGTGAACCATTGAGATGCATTAGCCATGGTAGTTTCATTTGTATTTGATGGAATGTTGTAACGAGATAATCTCGAGACAAGACACATGAATGCTAACTTGAAACCTTTTTTTCCTGCGGGAACCAGAGTTGAAACCTTCATAGCATCACAGTACAATTTCATCAAAATTATGCATACATAAAAACAAATCCTGAAGGATTGATAGCAATGCCAGAAACAATTCAACTTCGTTTCACCGACATGTTGGACATCCTTCATCCGGCTCCACCTGCCATGCAGCAATATTGAGTGCACAACACAACTTCGGGAAAGATTCACCCGGTCATTGCACCGATAGTAATGACTAGTGAGCAGTCAAATCACAGAGCCCCACCTTCGCCACAGTAAGTTGCTCGGACAAAGCAACCATCATTTCTCTGTTCCTTGAATCCGCTAGTACTCCCATATTCCAACAGTAAAGTTGCTCGGGCAAATCAACCATCACTATATCCTCTCACGTGTGATGACCACAAGAGCTATCCATTCAGATTGCATGTTAAAAAAATAAAGGTCGATAACTAATGCGGCAAACTTTCAAAAAAAACTAATGCGGCACTTCGGGCCAACGCGGCCAGATCACATTTTGCACGAGAAATTACACACCATATTTCGTTGACATATGGTCCCGTTCCAACATATCAGTGAGACGACGGCGAGTAGTAGGAGTATTTCCGAACCGACGTGTAGGCCGGGGCGCCCCTTCGTGAACCGTGGCAAACTGGCAACCATCCACTGACGCTTCGCCTTTCCCTCTCGATTTGGAACTGCTATCGCATGCTCTTCCTCTCCCTCCTCCATTTTCCTTCAGCCCTTCACGCTTTCTTCTGCCATTGTTCGATCATCTTGTCCATGGAGGGAACAGGACGGAAACGACCCCGTTATTCTTGCCCCGATCTAAAAGATGACGTGTGATACGTCTCCATCGTATCTATAATTTTGATTGTTCCATGCCAATATTATTCACTTTCATATACTTTTTGGCAACTTTTTATATTATTTTTGGGACTAACTTATTGATCCGATTGCCAGTGCGGTTCACTCATTGCATGTTTTTTGTTTCGCAGAAACCCAATATCAAACGGAGTCCAAACGGGAAAAAACGAATGGAGATTTTTTTTGGAATATTTATGATTTTTGGGAAGTAAAATCAACGCGAAACGATATCCGAGGTGGGCACGAGGTAGGGGGGCACGCCCTACCCCCCAGACGCGCCCTTGACCCTCGTGGTCCACCCGTAAGGCGGTTGACGCTCTCCTTCTGGCGCAAGAAATATAATTTTACAAGGAATATCTGAGCGAAAGATTCACACCAATCGGAGTTACGGATCTCCGGATATAAAAGAAACGGTGAAGGGGTAGAATCTGCCAACATAGAGAACGCAGAAACAAAGAGATAGATCCAATCTCGGAGGGGCTCTCGCCCCTCCCAAGCCATGGGAGCCAAAGACCAGAGGGGAAACCCTTCTCCCATCTAGGGAGAAGGTCAAGGAAGAAGAAGAAGAAGGTCCCCCTTGCTTCCGGTGGCGCCGGAACGCCGCCGGGGGCCATCATCATCACCGCGATATCCACCAACACCTCCGCCAGCTTCACCAACATCTCCATCACCTTCCCCCTTCTATCTACAGTGGTCCACTCTCCCGCAACCCGTTGTACCCTCTACTTGAACATGGTGCTTTATGCTTCATATTATTTTCCGATGATGTGTTGTCATCCTATGATGTCTGAGTAGATTTTCGTTGTCCTATCGGTGATTGATGAATTGCTATGATTGGTTTGAATTGCATGTTTTATTATTGGTGCTGTCCTATGGTGCCCTTGGTGTCGCGAAAGCGTGAGGGATTCCCGATGTTGGGTTTGCAATATGTTTATGATTTGCTTATGCTGGGTGGCGTGAGTGACAGAAGCACAGACCCGAGTAAGTAGGTTGTTTGCGTATGGGATAAAAGGGGACTTGATGCTTTAATGCTATGGTTGGGTTTTACCTTAATGAATCTTTAGTAGTTGCGGATGCTTGCTAGAGTTCCAATCATAAGTGCATAGAATTCCATTACTTGAGCACTAAATGCCTAGCTTGATGGCTTTAAAGAAAGCGCTGCCAGGGAGACAACCCGGAAGTTTTAGAGAGTCATTTATTTCTGTTGAGTGCTTTCTTATAGTTTAAAAAACAAAAAAATAAAGAGGGGAACCTAAAAACTTTTCAAAAAGGAAAGTGAAAGTGAGAAAGACAAGCATTGTCGAAGTGGGAGCTAGCCTTGGACTTTGTTCATGCTCACGGAAACTTTGTGAATCTTGATTACAGAAACTTTTCAACAAAAATAATTATCCCCTTGTACAATTCCATTGTATTATAAAAATAATGTGCCAAGGTTTGCCTTTAGGATGTTTACAATGCTTGTTGGTTTGTACGGTGCAGGACAGAAACTTTGGCTGTAGTGCGCGATTTTACGTTTTTAGCTGGAGCGTCAAACAGTTCTGATTCCTTTTGAACTGTCTTGCTATACAACTTGCTTATTTTTCCTAATTTTGGTATAATTTTTGGGGTACCAGAAGTAATGTTATTGTTCAGATTGCGACAGACTGTTCTGTTTTTGACAGATTCTGTTTTTGATGCATAGTTTGCTTGTTTTGATGAATCTATCAATTTATATCAGTGGATTAAGCCATGAAAAAGTTATATTACAGTAGACACAATGCAAAAACAAAATATGAATTGGTTTTCAACAGTACTTAGAGTGGTGATTTGCTTTATTATACTAACGGATCTTACCGAAGTTTTACATTGAAGTTTTGTGTGGATGTAGTGTCTAATCGAGGATGTTTCGATGTGAGAAGAAGGAAGAGAGGCAAGAGCTCAAGCTTGAGGATGCCCGAGGCACCCCAAGTAAATATTCAAGGAGACTCAAGCGTCTAAGCTTGGGGATGCTAGGGAGGCATCCTCTCTTTCTTCAACAAGTATCGGTATGTTTCGGATTCGTTTCGTTCATGCATTATGTGCAAGTCTTGGAGCATCTTTTGCAATTAGGTTTTTATTTTTATTTTATGCACCATGCTGGTATGAGATAGTCCTTGGTTGATTTATAGAATGTTCTTTTCACTTCACTTAAATCTTTTGAGTGTGGCTTTATAGAATGCTTCATGTGCTTCACTTATATCATTTGAAGTTTGGATTGCCTGTTTCTCTTCATATAGACAACCGCCATTTGTAGAATGCTCTTTTTTTTCACTTATATTTGTTAGAGCGTGGGCATATCTTTTGTAGAAAGAATTAAACTCTCTTGCTTCACTTATATCTATTTAGAGAGATGACAGGAATTGGTCATTCACATGGTTAGTCATAAAATCCTACATAAACTTGTAGATTGCTGGATATGATATGTTTGATTCCTTGCAATAGTTTTGCGATATAAATATGGTGATATTAGAGTCATGCTAGTGGGTGGTTATGGATTGTAGAGAAACTTGTGTTGAGGTTTGTGATTCCCGTAGCATGCACGTATGGTGAACCGCTTTGTGATGAAGTTGGAGCAAAATTTTATTTATTGATTGTCTTCCTTATGAGTGGCGGTCGGGGACGAGAGATGGTCTTTTCCTACCAATCTATCCCCCTAGGAGCATGCGCGTAGTACTTTGTTTTCAATGGCTTGTAGATTTTTGCAATAAGTATATGTAACGCCCCGGATCCGATGCGCCAGATGTCTGCCAGTTATTCGCCGTCGTTGCCATGTCATTTGCTTGCGTGTTGCATTTGCCATGTCATCATATGCATTTCATATCGTGTCATCATGTGCATTTCATTTCGCATACATGTTCGTTTCATGCATCCGAGCATTTTCCCCGTTGTCCGTTTCGCAATCCGGCACTCCTATGCCCTCCGGCGTCTCCCTCTTCTCTCTTTTCGTGTGTGGGTGTTAAACATTCTCGGAATGGCCCGAGGTTTGCCAAGCGGCCTTGATATAGCACCGGTAGACCGCCTGTAAAGTTTCGTGCCATTTGGAGGTCGTTTGATACTCCAACGGTTAACCGGGTAACCGTAAAGCCCTCTTTGAGTTGCAGCCCAACACCCCTTCCAAAGTGGCCCAAAACCCACCAAACTCCATTCCATGCTCTCGGTCGTTCGATCATGATCACGTGGCCGAAAACCGCACCTCATTTGGACTCTCCTAGCTCCCTCTACCTATAAAACTAGACCTCCCCCCGAATTTTCGCGCAGATCAAACCCTAGCCTCTTCCCCTATGCGCCGCCAGACATGTCCGACGACGGCCGGACACGCCCAGCCTCCACCTCACTCCATCCAATCAGATCCGACCGCCGCCGCCCGCTCGCACCGCTCCCGCGCCCACTGCTCCTCGCCGCCCGGCCACCGCGCGCCGCCTCAAGCCGCCGCCGCGCTCGGCAGCGCGCCCAGCGCCTCCCTACTCTCGCCGCCCGGCCACGCGCGCCGCCTCCGACCGCCGCCGCCGCGGCGTGCAGCCTCCGGCCCGGTGCCTCGCCGCGGCCACCGCCCGACCAGCCTCGCTGGCGCCGCGCCGCCATGAGCCTCGCCTCCGCCGCCTCGGGCCAAGGCTCCCGCCCGGCCCCTCGCCGCCAAGACCGGATCCGGCCGGATCCGGCAGGAGGAGACCCTCCTCGCCCGTCTCCGGCCGCCACGACGTCCAACTCCGGCGAGCCCGGCCCCCACCTCAAAATCCGCGCCACCGTTGACTTCTCCCGGAGGTTGTTTTTTTTCACTAAGTCCCTAAATTCTATCATAAACATGCCATATTCATCGCATCGCATCTCTGCATCCGTAGCTCTGTTTCGTGCGTATAATATGTCAAATTGTTCACCTCGACGAGTACTTCATTTCATTCCATTGCATCATTTTTATTTGAGCTTATCTTGATGCTCGAAATGCTGTTGGAAGAGTGCATGTTGATGTTAATCTGCTGAAACTGTTATCACTTGCTGTTTTATCATTTTTGCCATGATTGATGTGTGCATCCTATGAGGTTGATCTCTACATGAATGTTGAACTATGCCATGCCATATTTCCAGGGGTGTTAACCATGTATTTTTGTGACTTGTGTAGTGAGTGCATTGAGCTTGTTAAGTAGGGTAGTTGCTGTTGATGTTTTCCTGACAGATTCTGTTATATTTTGATGCCATGTTAACATGCTTCTAGTAATCATTCTATGCATAATCTGGAGATGCTCTATAAACATGTTTTGATATACATGTCATGCTATATCCATTCATGCCCTTGGTTGAAATTATAGCCTGCTGGAACATGTTCATTTCTTGCTCTAAAGTTGCTTGAAAATGTTGCGGTCAGCCTGTTAACATTAAGTTCACTTGTTCCCATGTGTTTTCCTAGTGATCCATGCATCCTATGACATTGCTCTTGCCATGATTAGCTTCATAAACATTCCTTCTTACTGTTGGTTTCCTTGCCATGGCATGTATTGCTCTGTAGTGAGTGGTTCGAGCTCACGAACATGCCTACTTATTGTTATTCCTGCCATGTTTGAATCTGTAATATAACTTGCCATGTTTATATGGGTGCCATCCTATTTTTCGTGCCTTTTTTGCTCATGGTCAGTAAGGGTCTTTTGATATATGCATTTAGTAGTATCATGCCATGCCTTTGTTTGCCATGATATGTTCCTGTAACATGTTGTTTGATAGCTCTCAACATTGCAACCTAATGTTATTTCTGCTAAAGTCTGAAACTGTTATTATTTGCAATATCTCCATGTCTTTTTGAGCATGTTCTAGTGATTTCTGGAGATAGTTCAGTGTTCATGTTTTGTTATGCTTTACGTATACTTCATGCCCATGTCTTTTGTTATTATGTTGGGGTGCTGTAGCATATTGTTTTGATGCTTGTAAGATACATAGTTGCTGTTATGGACAGATTGTTGTTATGACTTGTATAGTGTGTGGGTGTTGCACAGTTGCTCCGTTTTGAGTGTGCTCTATATGAAACTTGCTTGATTTTGCATGTAGCTTCATATTACCATGTTGCATCCTTGTTTTGGTGTGTTTGCTTGATGTTTGGGTGCATTTTGCATCAATGCCATGTTTAACTTGTTTTGCTCATATCTTCTAGCCCGTAGCTCTGAATCTAATGAACTTTATATGTAACTTGACTAGAATTTCGTGTAGATCATCATGGTGCATCTTAACTTGCTGTTTAACAACTTGAACATAAGGTTTATTCAGTTCTGGACCAATTTCGAAATTTGCATACGAGGACTTACCGGAATTGTTATATGTTGTCCCGGCCTCATTTAAACTTGCCTTGATGTGTTGTTCTTGTTTGCATCTTCTCTTGCCATGAATAGCTTCATGTAGCCTTGTCATGCATCATGCTTGTTGTGCATCATGTCTTGTTCATGTGTGGTGTGTTTACTATGTTGTGTGTTTCTTCTTGTTAGTTCCTGTTTGCGTTGCGATCGTGAGGATTCGTTCGACTACTCCGTTCGTCTTCTTCATGGACTCGTTCTTCTTCCTTGCGGGATTTCAGGCAAGATGACCGCTACCCTGGATCTCACTACTATCATTGCTATGCTAGTTGCTTCGCTCTATCGCTATGCTGCGCGACCTATTACATGTTTATCAAGCCATCCCATATTGCCATGAACCTCTAACCTTTGACACCATTCCTATGCAAACCATTGATTGGCTATGTTACCGTTTTGCTCAGCCCCTCTTATAGCGTTGCTAGCTGCAGGTGAAGTTGAAGAATTCTCCATGGTGGACAGGGTTTTGTTGGGATATCACAATATCTCTTATATTATTAATGCATCTATATATTTGGTAAAGGGTGGAAGGCTCGGCCTTATGCCTGGTGTTTTGTTCCACTCTTGCCGCCCTAGTTTCCGTCATACCGGTGTTATGTTCTCGGATTTTGCGTTCCTAACGCGGTCGGGTGATTTATGGGACCCCCGACAGTTCGCTTTGAATAAAACTTGTCCAAGAAGGCCCAACATTGCCTTTTACCATTTGCCTCACCACCACCTACTTTTCCTTGGGAGTAATTAACCCAAGGGTCATCTTTATTATAGCCCCCGGGCGGTGCTTGTCTAAGTGTTGGTCCGAACCGAGCAGCTCATGGGCCACCTCTTGGCAACTCGAGGGCTGGTTTTACTCGTAGCTTGACTTATCCGGTGTTGCCCTGAGAACGAGATATGTGCAGCTCCTATCGGGATTGTCGGCGCATCGGGCGGCTTTGCTGGTTTTGTTTTACCATTGTCAAAATGTCTTGATGTACCGGGATACCGAGTCTGATCGGAGTGTCTCGGGTGAAGGTCTATTCCTTCGATGATCGCGAGAGCTTGTCATGGGCTAAGTTGGGACACCCCTGCAGGGTATAAACTTTCGAGAGCCGTGCCCGCGGTTATGTGGCAGATGGGAATTTGTTAATGTCCGGTTGTAGACAACTTGACACCAGATCCGAATTAAAACGCATCAACCGAGTGTGTAGCCGTGATGATCTCTTCTCGGCGGAGTCCGGGAAGTGAACACGGTTTCTGTGTTATGTTTGACGTAAGTAGGTGTTCAGGATCACCTCTTGATCATTGCTAGCTTCACGACCGTTCCGCTTGATTCTCTTCTCGCTCTTATTTGCGTTGGTTAGCCACCATATCATGCTCAGTCGCTGCTGCAACCTCACCACTTTACCCCTTCCTTTCCCATTAAGCTTTGCTAGTCTTGATACCCATGGTAATGGGATTGCTGAGTCCTCATGACTCACGGATACTTCAAAACCAGTTTGCGGTGCCTATGTTATCGAAAGGTGACGCAACCAAGCTCAAGGAGGAGCTCGATGAAGATCTTGCCCCTTTGTGTTGTTTCGTTCTAGTTGATCAGTAGTGGAGCCCAGTTGGGGTCGATCGGGGACCTTTGTCGCATTTGGGGTTCTTCTTTTATTTTGGTTCCGTAGTCGGACCTTGATTGTATCTGGATGATGTAATGCTTTATTCATGTAATTGTGTGAAGTGGCGATTGTAAGCCAACTATGTATCTCTTTCCCTTATGTATTACTTGGGTTGTGTGAAGATTACCTCACTTGCGACAATGCTTTCAATGCGGTTATGCCTCTAAGTCGTGCTTCGACACGTGGGAGATATAGCCGCATCGAGGGTGTTACAAGTTGGTAATCAGAGCCTTCCCGACCTTAGGAGCCCCTTTGCTTGATCGTTTTAGCGGCCGAGTTGTGTCTAGAAAAATGTTTTGAGTCATTTAGGATTATATATATCGGAGAGTTAGAATTCTTTTTACTCCTCGGTCCCTTAAATCGCTCTGGTGAGGTCTCCGACGAGAGTTTTGACTTTCCTCTCCTCAAATTTCACTAAATTTTTTAAGGATCACGCTGGTATCTTAGAATCGTTCGATGGTTTTATGAAGACAACATTGTCTTGGTGCCTCCCGTCGGCAGGGTTTTTTAGTGGAGGTGTCCCGGGAGTTGAGCTCGAGGTGTTGTCGTCATAATTTTATCGTTGCAGTTCGGAATACACGAGTTTAGTACGCCGACATCGAAAATCTCTTTTATGCGGTTGTTGGTGAGATAACCCGATAACCCAAAGACTAAGGTGAGTACGGAGTATTGCCATGACTTGTATAACGGATGCTTTTGAAGGTTGAGGTACATGATTTCGAAGGTTTCTTGGTTATGTGTTGACGGATGGATACAATTTGGATGTAGGGATTGTTAGTTTGTGTGAGATATATTGCTTCCCTGTATCCCCAACACCGATTGCATAACCGAAAGTTTCGGAGTTTTATAGGTGGGAATTCAAGTAGCTCCTAGAATATCTTTTCGACAGATGCATGATATGGGATTGGGTAAATCTCTATCATATGTATTTGTTCCGGCTTATTCTGCAAGCCAAATCCTTTGTTTTGTTTTACTTGTGGTATTCGAGTTGCTTCGAAGTCAAATGTTGAATCCATACCTTTCCTAAACGGTGTTCTCATATTGCTATGTGAATACTAATCCTTTTTGATCATTGAGGTTGTCATGTTAATCCTTTTCCAACCGGTGCGCTTCTCTTCGAGATGATCCCATCATTCTCCCCATCAGCAAGACCAATTATCATTTCTTCTCAACGGTGTTTGTTCCATCTTCCCCAAATTGCCTTTGTTTTCCCACCCTCCCACCCTTTTTCTTCAAGGACACATATTTCTTAATCAAGAATCCATTTATTCATGTGAAGTCACTTCACTCTTTTCAATCAATGTTCTTATCTAATTTCCCATGAAAATGCTCAACAGTTTCAAGTTCATCATCCTTCATTGTTGTTTCTTCTCCGGTGGATCCTATTCAAGCTTTCGATATTCATCATATTCCTTTCCTCGTTTCTAATGTCTTCTCATACCGGTGCACCTCATTATCATTCTACTTCTTGCTATTTGTTATTCCGGGGTGCTCAAGATATCTCGAAGATTCATGTTTCCACTCTGCATTCGTTCAAGCTCTTTCGAGATTGGTATCTCATTCAAGTCATTTAATTCAACCGGTGCAACATCTCTTTTAAATCTTTTCAACGGTGTTCTTTTGAGTGGGCCCTAACCCACAGGTCTTTTCCCAGGATCTTACCTGACTCTTCTAATTATTTCGGAGCTATCCCAAATTCTTCTCCAAGTTTGACGTAAGAATGAGTTATCATCAGTCAAATGCTTTTCTCCAAGATCTTTCAAATTCTTTTCATAGTTGTCTCAACCTCTTCGCTTTTGATTCTTCCGGTGTGCCTCAATAATTCTTGGTGGTGTTTCTCGTTGTCATTCGCATCATTTGAAGACCGAAGAAGGATTTCTCTTTAATCTTGCTCTATTCTCTTCAAGATTCAAGGTGCTAGCCTGTTGCCATCCTCTCATAATTGTTTTCAATTGTGGGATTCTTTTTCATCCATCCGGAGTATTTCAGGAGTTGATTTCTTTTTCGTTTCACCAGAGGCCATCATGTCATAATTCTTCATTCTCAGCGTGTAGCTATCATTCTCCATATTCTTCCGGTGCATCGCTCAAATACCCTCTAATCAGTTCATGATCTCTTCGTTCTCATGTATCTAAATCCCTTCAAGTATCTTCATTCGTTTTCAAATTCTTCCCGGTGAATTGTGCCTTTGCTACTTTCATTTTCATCTCTTATGGTGGTTCGTTCAAGAGTTCTCTTTCTTTGTTATCATATCAATCCATTCGTTGTTTCCAAATCCTACCGGTGGTTCCACCAATACCTTCTCAAGTTTGCGCTATATCTCTCTTAATCCTTTCTACGAGAATAAGTAGTATGCCAAATCCGTTGCTTCTCATCAATTTAAATTGGTGAACGATACGCATAACATAATTCTTGTTCCTGTTTCATCCAAGTGATTAATTCCTTCTTTCGGAGTTTGTTCATGATGAATAAATTCTCGGTTTCAGTTGTTTCATCTTTTCTTTTCCCGGAGTTCCAAGCTCTCATCATCACGAAGATCCATCTAAATCATGGCAAGGCTTCACCTTGTGTTTTCAATTTCTCTTTCTTTTCATTCCTTTTGTTTACCGGAGTTCTTCATGGAGGTTCTACATGGTGGTTCATCAAGGATTTTTTTCATTCTTCAATTGTTCTTCAAGTTTTCTCTCGAAGTTAAGATCCGTCAAGCCATACTTCAAGATAAACATGGTGCTCAACACATGTTTTGCTTTGGGGAGTTCAAGTATTCTTCATATTGCATTCCAAAGTGCGATTCTTTCTACCTTATCTTTTGAGGTGGTGTTATGTCACTCTTGAAAATTTCCTTCATGTTTCATGATTCATATTGTTGTCAAAAGTGAGGTATTTTAAATCCATCAATCTCTTCATTGGAGTTATCTTGGTATAGATTTCACCTAAAGCCTTCCCTAAGGAATGTTGCTATTTGTGGTGCTTATCAATGATCCGAGTTTTCTCCTATCCTCTCGGCGAAAGAAGTTTTCATCTCTTTTTTTGATCTCAAACAAGCAATTGTTTTTCGTTAGTGGCAGAATTTAACCTCAAGTGTTGAGATGTTTCCATAAGCCCACTACAAGTTTATTCTTTTCGTTGTTGGTTTTCCAACAAATCCGTTCGATTCTTCTTTGCAAGGATGCTTTCCAAGTTCACTTGTGGCAAAAGATGTCATTTTCTTCTCCGTTCTTTTATTCCAATGATCTATCTTCTTTTCATTCTTCCGGAGGCTTGGTGATGTTGCTCTCTTCACTCATCATCTCGAATTGTGAGGATCATGTTCTTTTCTTGCTTATACATTTAACCGGAGTGTTGTGTCATCTCTTCAAGTGCTTTTCATCTTATCAAGTTTTCCTTCTTCTTTTAGTCGGAGTGCTGCCCAAATTATATCAATCTTATTCCTTTTCTATCTAGTTTTAACCGGAGTGGTTTCAATATCTATCTTATCACTAAACATCTTGGTTCTCATCATATTCCTTGTTCCTCTTGGCCAACGAATTGTTTGCAATCTTGGTCATCTCCGTTATTTTGTTTCTTTCAATTTGTTCAACCTCTCAAGGTTCTTTGTTTTCACTCATTGGTCAAAGAAGCAACTTAGTTTTACCTCTTCTCTTCCTCTTCCGTTTTCCCTCCGGTGCCATCCTAGATCTCGGGACGAGATCCTCTCGTAGTGGTGGAGTGTTGTAACGCCCCGGATCCGATGCGCTAGATGTCTGTCAGTTATTCGCCGTCGTTGCCATGTCATTTGCTTGCGTGTTGCATTTGCCATGTCATCATATGCATTTCATATCGTGTCATCATGTGCATTTCATTTTGCATACATGTTCGTTTCATGCATCCGAGCATTTTCCCTGTAGTCCGTTTTGCAATCCGGCACTCCTATGCCCTCCGGCGTCTCCCTCTTCTCTCTTTTCGTGTGTGGGTGTTAAACGTTCTCGGAATGGCCTGAGGTTTGCCAAGCGGCCTTGGTATAGCACCGGTAGACCGCCTGTCAAGTTTCGTGCCATTTGGAGGTCGTTTGATACTCCAACGGTTAACCGGGTAACCGTAAAGCCCTCTTTGAGTTGCAGCCCAACACCCCTTCCAAAGTGGCCCAAAACCCACCAAACTCCATTCCATGCTCTCGGTCGTTCGATCACGATCGCGTGGCCAAAAACCGCACCTCATTTGGACTCTCCTAGCTCCCTCTACTTATAAAACTAGACCTCCCCCCGAATTTTCGCGCAGATCAAACCCTAGCCTCTTCCCCTGCGCGCCCCCGGACATGTCCGCCGACGGCCGGACACGTCCAGCCTCCACCTCACTCCATCCAATCAGGATCCGACCGCCGCCGCCGCCGCGCGCGGCGCGCGCCTCCCTCCGCTCCTCGCCGCCCGACCACGCGCGCCGCCTCCAACCGCCGCCCCGCTTCGGCGCGCGCCCAGCGCCTCACTGCTCTCGCCGCCCGGCCATCACGCGCGCCGCCTCCGACCGCCCGCCGCGCTTGAGCGCAGCCTCCGCCCGGTGCCTCGCCTTGCCGCCCGCCGACCAGCCTCACTGGCGCCGCCGCCGCCCGCCTGAGCCTCGCCTCCGCCGCCTCGGGTGCTGCGGCCGCTCCCGCTGCCCCTCGCCGGCCCGCGCCGGATCCGGCCGGAGGAGACCCTCCTCGCCCGTCTCTGGCCACCACGACGTCCAACTCCGGCGAGCCCGGCCCCCACCTCGAAATCCGCGCCACCGTTGACTTCTCCTGGAGGTTGTTTTTCTTCACTAAGTCCCTAAATTCTATCATAAACATGTCATATTCATTGCATCGCATCTCTGCATCCGTAGCTCCGTTTCGTGCGTATAATATGTCAAATTGTTCGTCTCGACGAGTAAATCATTTCATTCCATTGCATCATTTTCATTTGAGCTCATCTTGACGCCCGAAATGCTGTTGGAAGAGTGCATGTTGATGTTAATCTGCTGAAACTGTTATCACTTGCTGTTTTATCATTTTTGCCATGATTGATGTGTGCATCCTATGAGGTTGAGCTCTACATGAATGTTGAACTATGCCATACCATATTTCCAGGGGTGTTAACCATGTATTTTTGTAACTTGTGTAGTGAGTGCATTGAGCTTGTTAAGTAGGGTAGTTGCTGTTGCTGTTTTCCTGACAGATTCTGTTATATTTTGATGCCATGTTAACATGCTTCTAGTAATCATTCTATGCATAATCTGGAGATGCTCTATAAACATGTTTTGATATACATGTCATGCTATATCCATTCATGCCCTTGGTTGAAATTATAGCCTGCTGGAACATGTTCATTTCGTGCTCTAAAGTTGCTTGAAAATGTTGTTGTCAGCCTGTTAACATTAAATTCACTTGTTCCCATGTGTTTTCCTAGTGATCCATGCATCCTATGACCTTGCTCTTGCCATGCTTAGATTCATAAACATGCCTTCTTACTGTTGGTTGCCTTGCCATGCCATGTATTGCTCTGTAGTGAGTGGTTCGAGCTCACGAACATGCCTACTTATTGTTATTCCTGCCATGTTTGAATCTGTAATATAACTTGCCATGTTTATATGGGTGCCATCCTATTTTTCGTGCCTTTTTTGCTCATGGTCAGTAAGGGTCTTTTGATATATGCATTTAGTAGTATCATGCCATGCCTTTGTTTGCCATGATATGTTCCTGTAACATGTTGTTTGATAGCTCTCAACATTGCAACCTAATGTTATTTCTGCTAAAGTCTGAAACTGTTATTATTTGCAATATCTCCATGTCTTTTTGAGCATGTTCTAGTGATTTCTGGAGATAGTTCAGTGTTCATGTTTTGTTATGCTTTACGATACTTCATGCCCATGTCTTTTGTTATTATGTTGGGGTGCTGTAGCATATTGTTTTGATGCTTGTAAGATACATAGTTCTTTGTTATGGATGATTGTTGTTATGACTTGTATAGTGTGTGGGTGTTGCACAGTTGCTCCGTTTTGAGTGTGCTCTATATGAAACTTGCTTGATTTTGCATGTAGCTTCATATTACCATGTTGCATCCTTGTTTTGGTGTGTTTGCTTGATGTTTGGGTGCATTTTGCATCAATGCCATGTTTAACTTGTTTTGCTCATATCTTCTAGCCCGTAGCTCCGAATCTAATGAACTTTATATGTAACTTGACTAGAATTTCGTGTAGATCATCATGGTGCATCTTAACTTGCTGTTTAACAACTTGAACATAAGGTTTATTCAGTTCTGGACCAATTTCGAAATTTGCATACGAGGACTTACCGGAATTGTTATATGTTGTCCCGGCCTCATTTAAACTTGCCTTGATGTGTTGTTCTTGTTTGCATCTTCTCTTGCCATGAATAGCTTCATGTAGCCTTGTCATGCATCATGCTTGTTGTGCATCATGTCTTGTTCATGTGTGGTGTGTTTACTATGTTGTGTGTTTCTTCTTGTTAGTTCCTGTTTCGTTGCGATCGTGAGGATTCGTTCGACTACTCCCGTTCGTCTTCTTCATGGACTCGTTCTTCTTCCTTGCGGGATTTCAGGCAAGATGACCGCTACCCTGGATCTCACTACTATCATTGCTATGCTAGTTGCTTCGCTCTATCGCTATGTTGCGCGACCTATTACCTGTTTATCAAGCCATCCCATATTGCCATGAACCTCTAACCTTTGACACCATTCCTATGCAAACCATTGATTGGCTATGTTACCGTTTTGCTCAGCCCCTCTTATAGCGTTGCTAGCTGCAGGTGAAGTTGAAGATTTCTCCATGGTGGACAGGGTTTTGTTGGGATATCACAATATCTCTTATATTATTAATGCATCTATATATTTGGTAAAGGGTGGAAGGCTCGGCCTTATGCCTGGTGTTTTGTTCCACTCTTGCCGCCCTAGTTTCCGTCATACCGGTGTTATGTTCCCGGATTTTGCGTTCCTAACGCGGTCGGGTGATTTATGGGACCCCCGACAGTTCGCTTTGAATAAAACTTGTCCAAAGAAGGCCCAACATTGCCTTTTACCATTTGCCTCACCACCACCTACTTTTCCTTGGGAGTAATTAACCCAAGGGTCATCTTTATTATAGCCCCGGGCGGTGCTTGTCTAAGTGTTGGTCCGAACAGAGCAACTTCTGGGGCCACCTCTTGGCAACTCGAGGGCTGGTTTTACTCGTAGCTTGACTTATCCGGTGTTGCCCTGAGAACGAGATATGTGCAGCTCCTATCGGGATTGTCGGCGCATCGGGCGGCTTTGCTGGTCTTGTTTTACCATTGTTGAAATGTCTTGATGTACTGGGATACCGAGTCTGATCGGAGTGTCTCGGGTGAAGGTCTATTCCTTCGATGATCGCGAGAGCTTGTCATGGGCTAAGTTGGGACACCCCTGCAGGGTATAAACTTTCGAGAGCCATGCCCGCGGTTATGTGGCAGATGGGAATTTGTTAATGTCCGGTTGTAGACAACTTGACACCAGATCCGAATTAAAACGCATCAACCGAGTGTGTAGCCGTGATGGTCTCTTCTCGGCGGAGTCCGGGAAGTGAACACAGTTTCTGTGTTATGTTTGACGTAAGTAGGTGTTCAGGATCACCTCTTGATCATTGCTAGCTTCACGACCGTTCTGCTTGATTCTATTCTCGCTCTTATTTGCGTTGGTTAGCCACCATATCATGCTTAGTCGCTGCTGCAACCTCACCACTTTACCCCTTCCTTTCCCATTAAGCTTTGCTAGTCTTGATACCCATGGTAATGGGATTGCTGAGTCCTCGTGACTCACCGGATACTTCAAAACCAGTTTGCGGTGCCTATGTTATCGGCGGTGGCGCAACCAAGCTCAAGGAGGAGCTCGATGAAGATCTTGCCCTTTGTGTTGTTTCGTTCTAGTTGATCGAGAGTGGAGCCCAGTTGGGTTCGATCGGGGACCTTTTGTCGATTTGGGGTTCTTCTTTTATTTTGGTTCCGTAGTCGGACCTTGATTGTATCTGGATGATGTAATGCTTTATTCATGTAATTGTGTGAAGTGGCGATTGTAAGCCAACTATGTATCTCTTTCCCTTATGTATTACTTGGGTTGTGTGAAGATTACCTCACTTGCGACAATGCTTTCAATGCGGTTATGCCTCTAAGTCGTGCTTCGACACGTGGGAGATATAGCCGCATCGAGGGCGTTACAGTATATGAGTTCTTTACGACTAATGTTGAGTCCATGGATTATACGCACTCTCACCCTTCCACCATTGCTAGCCTCTTCGGTACCCTGCATTGCCCTTTCTCACATCGAGAGTTGGTGCAAACTTCGCCGGTGCATCCAAACCCCGTGATATGATACACTCTATCACACATAAGCCTCCTTATATCTTCCTCAAAACAGCCACCATACCTACCTATCATGGCATTTCCATAGTCATTCCGAGATATATTGCCATGCAACTTCCATCATCATCATATACATGACTTGAGCATTCATTGTCATATTGCCTTGCATGATCGTAAGATAGCTAGCATGATGTTTTCATGCTTGTCCGTTTTTTTTATGTCATTGCTATGCTAGATCATTGCACATCCCGGTACACCGCCGGAGGCATTCATAAAGAGTCATATCTTTGTTCTAGATATCGAGTTGTAATATTGAGTTGTAAGTAAATAAAAGTGTGATGATCATCATTATTAGAGCATTGCCCCAGTGAGGAAGGATGATGGAGACTATGATTCCCCCACAAGTCGGGACGAGACTCCGGACTTTATGAAAAGAGAGAAAGTTCTTCTAATTCTATGAATCTTTCTAGAATCCTTTTCTCTTGAATATCAGTTAAGAGAGTTTCGGATTGCCTGCCAAAGAAGTCCACCAAAAAAATAAAATAAAGAAAATAAAAAAATGAGTGAAAAAGAGAGAAGGGGCAATGTTACTATCCTTTTACCACACTTGTGCTTCAGAGTAGCACCATGTTCTTCATAGAGAGAGCCTCATATGCTTTCACTTTCATATACTAGTGGGAATTTTCATTATAGAACTTGGCTTGTATATTCCGATGATGGGCTTCCTCAAATGCCCGAGGTCTTCATGAGCAAGCAAGTTGGATGCACACCCACTTAGTTTCAGTTTGAGCTTTCATACACTTATAGCTCTAGTGCATCCGTTGCATGGCAATCCCTACTCACTCACATTGATATCTATTGATGGGCATCTCCATAGCCCATTGATACGCCTAGTTGATGTGAGACTTTCTCCCTTTTTGTCTTCTCCACATAACCCCCACCATCATATTCTATTCCACCTATAGTGCTATATCCATGGCTTGCGCTCATGTATTGCATGAGGGTTGAAAAAGCTGAAGCGCGTTAAAAAGTATGAACCAATTGCTCGGCTTGTCATCGTGGTTGTGCATGATGGGGGCATTTTGTGTGACGAAAATGAAGCATGGCCAAACTGTATGATTTTGTAGGGATAAGCTTGCTTTTGCCTTGTTGTTTTGAAAAGATATGATTGCTTTATTGGTAGACTCGAAGTATTATTGTTTTTATGTCAAATGATAGACTATTGTTTTGAATCACTCGTGTCTTAATATTCATGCCATGATTAGACATATGATCAAGATTATGATAGGTAGCATTCCACATCAAAAATTATTCTTTTTTATCATTTACCTACTCGAGGACAAGCAGGAATTAAGCTTGGGGATGCTGATATGTCTCCATTGTATCTATAATTTTTGATTGCTCCATGCCAATATTATTCACTTTCATATACTTTTTGGCAACTTTTTATATTATTTTTGGGACTAACTTATTGATCCAGTGCCCAGTGCCAGTTCCTGTCGGTTGCATGTTTTTTGTTTTGCAGAAACCCAATATCAAACAGAGTCCAAACGGGAAAAAAATGGATGGAGTTTTTTTTGGAATATTTATGATTTTTGGAAAGTAAAATCAACGCGAAACGGTATCCGAGGTGGGCATGAGGTAGGGGGCGCGCCCTACCCCCCAGGCGCGCCCCTGACCCTCGTGGTCCACCTGTAAGGCGGTTGACGCTCTCCTTCTGGCGCAAGAAAGATAATTTTAGAAGGAAGATCTGAGCGAAAGATTCACCCCAATCGGAGTTACGGATCTCGGGATATAAAAGAAACGGTGAAGGGGTAGAATCTGCCAATGCAGAGAACGCAGAAACAGAGAGATAGATCCAATCTCGGAGGGGCTCTCACCCCTCCCAAGCCATGGGAGCCAAGGACCAGAGGGGAAACCCTTCTCCCATCTAGGGAGAAGGTCAAGTAAGAAGAATAAGAAGGGGGGCTCTCTCCCCCTTGCTTCCGGAGGCGCCGGAACGCCGCCGGGGGCCATCATCATCACCGCGATCTCCACCAACACCTCCGCCATCTTCACCAACATCTCCATCACCTTCCCCCTTCTATCTACAGCGGTCCACTCTCCCGCAACCCGTTGTACCCTCTACTTGAACATGGTGCTTTATGCTTCATATTATTTTCCGATGATGTGTTGCCATCCTATGATGTCTGAGTAGATTTTCGTTGTCCTATCGGTGATTGATGAATTGCTATGATTGGTTTGAATTGCATGTTTTATTATTGGTGCTGTCCTATGTTGCCCTCCGTGTCGCGCAAGCATGAGGGATTCCCGCTGTAGGGTTTGCAATATGTTTATGATTTGCTTATGGTGGGTGGCGTGAGTGACAGAAGCATAGACCCGAGTAAGTCGGTTGTTTGCGTATGGGATAAAAGGGGACTTGATGCTTTAATGCTATGGTTGGGTTTTACCTTAATGGATCTTTAGTAGTTGCGGATGCTTGCTAGAGTTCCAATCATAAGTGCATAGAATTCCAAGTAAGGGATGATATGTTAGCTTATGCCTCTCCCTCAAATAGAATTGCAATAGTGATTATCGGTCTAGTAACATAGTCAATTGCTTAGGGACAATTCCACAACTCCTACCACCACTTTTCCACACTCGCTATATTTACTTTATTGACTCTTTATCTAAACAGCCCCTAGTTTATATTTACGTGTTCTTTAATTTCTTGCAAGCCTATCCAACAACACCTACAAAGTACTTCTAGTTTCGTACTTGTTCTAGGTAAAGCAAACGTCAAGCGTGCGTAGAGTTGTATCGGTGGTCGATAGAACTTGAGGGAATATTTATTCTACCTTTAGCTCCTCGTTGGGTTCGACACTCTTACTTATCGAAAGCTGTTGTGATCCCCTATACTTGTGGGTTATCAACTTGGTGGAGGAACTCATTGATCGGTGCGACGTCATCGCCTCGGCTAGCATGGCAGGTTCGTTTAAGCCCATTCTTGACTCAACTAATAACATCATTACAAGGAACCCAAGAGTCAAGGAATGGTTTGATCTCCCCTATCTTCTTTGCCGTGACCCTGATGACCGGCGCCATCACGACGGAGGCCTCGCCCTGTGCAAGTTGATGCCGCTTGATAATGATACGTATGATGTTAAGATGCCATCGCTTGAGGGCAAGGCCTGGGCAGTCGCAAATGGAGATTGGGTTGTTTACATTGGGTCCAACTGCGAGTGGGAACTTGTGAATGTGTACACTCGTGACCGGGTTCCACTTCCAGAAATCTTAGCAGACTGCCCAGAGGTTGAGCACACCGGAATTGTACACACGTTCAAATACAATCATGGTGACTGTCTTCTAAGGAAGATAGCAATTTCTCGAGTCCCCACCCGCTCTTGGAAGTACAACAACTATGAAGTTGTTGCTATCTTCGACAAGCTTGTTGCCGTTATTGCTGGTTTGACTCGATGGACATTGCTCAAAAATCAGTTTCTATACATGGATGAGTACTGTGATGCAATTGAATACGAGGGCCTTGTGTTTGCTGCCACCACTCGTGGCACTGTTTTTGCATGGAATCGTTATGATTTAGGTACGTTTGTCTTCCACCGTAATAATAATTGTTTCATCCACATGCATGCGGGTTAGCAAGTTTCCCTTTACTAATTAACCTTATTCTTGTGTTTCGAAGGTCCTGTGAAAATTCCACCACCTATACTTGAAAAATTTTATAACCAAGGGGGAGATGACGATGGTGATGATCACGAGCATGAGGACGAGCAGCGCCCATATACTCGTTGGTGCCTGGCAACTAATTCCGATGGATCACCTCTTCTCGTGTGTATACAGCCCACTGATGATGTTACTGCTAAGGAAGCAGGTGTAGTCTCCCATGGTCGCACTCTCCAGACCTATTCCAACACCCGTTGCATGGTATTCGGGATGGATACTAGTGTGCTAGCGCCAACACCTTCTCCCTGGTACAGAATGGATAGTCTTGGAGAAAACTTGCTCTTCCTTGGACAAAACTATCCGATGATGGTGAAAGGCGATCCAACTGTTGTTGACACAACGTTACTAGCACCATTTATGAGAAGCAACTGTGTCTATACCTCGGACATTTGGGTGGTTCCCCACCCTGGTACTGATATAGTAGGCCGCTTCAGCCTGGATGATCAGTCCTGCGTTGGTCTCGAGATCGACAATAGATGTCCCGTCCGAGAGAATCACTTGTGGTTCAAAGCAAGTGTTTCCAATGCCAAGGAATGGTTGAGTTGAAGTTCATTTCATTGCTTGTTATTTGTTGTGTGGTGAAAACTTTAGTATTTATAATGTATCCTCGTTGTCGATGTGGGTTGATGACCTGTTGTATGTAATAAAATGATATGCCTGTGATAAACTTACTAAATTTATGAATGGCTTTCGAGTTGCTTTTGTGAGTGAGTGGTGCGACGAGGCAAAAAAATATTTTTCGAATACATAATTGTACGTGCATTGCAATAGGTTATCGGATGAGGCCAATCATCAACAATAGTAGTACATTTGTACTAGCTTCACATGCTTCGTGCGTCGTGCGGGTGTTTTTACTGTAGCCATACGTAACCAGCACCTCGAATCCTCGATACTAGTAGTACTATATAGTAAGTAGTAGGAGTAGTAGGGTGGCATGGGCCAGAACAAGCATTCACGTCCAGGAGTACGGCACACGCCACCAGCACGACTTCCATCTGACACCAAATTTCTTGGAGTCCGTGCTAGAGCAATCTCTTCAACCTCATCGTTTCTCTAACTCAGCCATCGTGCGGCGGGCGAGGTGGGGGTTTGCCGATAGTCGGTTTCCTCAACTGTGGTCCCACATGTAAGGTCAACTCCAACGCTCTATCAATATATGGATGTACTCTTCTTCCCAATACAAAAACTTGCATCCATTCTACTCCCTCTGTTCTAGTATTTGTCAAAATATATATGTACCTAGACATGTTTTAGTATATAGGCACATCCATTTTTAGACAAATGGAAGTCAAGTATTTTGGAACGGAGGGAGTACACAATAAATTTTTTAAGTTAGCACAACTAGTCTAATCCGAGAGCACAACCAAAGATTTGGTCGGGTTCTTCCTCCTTTTGCCGACAGGTGGGACATCCAGCATCCAGGTCGTGTCATGAAAGAAAATAGAGTGGTAGTGGATAAGTTGAATCCACGAGATGTGCATCTTGGGTTAAACTGTAAATAGAATCTTACTACTCTTGAGTAACTCCAAAAGCGGCCACCGAAGATCTTTCTTGGATTTGTTTTTCATCACCAGCACGTCGAGGTGAAAGATGTGCAGGTTCAGTGGGTCCTCTTGCATTTTCACTGACATGTGGGGCCGCATGTGAGCAAACAGATGATGGGATCCGCGCGTCCGCTGGCTGGCTGAGAAGAGAAATAGAGGAGTGTTGAGCATGGACTGCAGGAAATTTGTTCTACGTAACCAGCACCTTGATATTCATGTGTGGGTGTTTCTAGAATAAAAAAAGGAGATACATCTACTTATGTTACTCCCACTACGCCTAGCCTAAGGTTAGTAGGTGACCTTGCGCTTGGCTCTTCGCCTCTTCCGGAAGTCGATGGTTCTACAGTAGTGCTTCTGGCAATCTAACACCAAATGAACTGCTGCACGTCCACCACTTGTAAGCAAAAGTTTCTCCTTGTGCTGCGAGCCACCGCGCACGCATTGGCGAGGGAGAAGGCGTAATCAAGCTTCTCGTCGTTCTGCGAGTTGACGGGACACATCAAAGTTATTTACTAGTAGTACGTACTCTCTCCAAAAAAGGGCTGACCATGTCATTGCTACCATCCCGTGCTCTGTCGTTGAGTACGTGCACTATACACGTGTCATTCACGTGCCATCAAGGAGAAAAAGGGGCTGTTTGGTTCCCAGCCACAGTTCGCCAAGCCAAAATTTGGCAGCCACAGTTTGCCAAGCATGTGTTTGGTTTTTGCCACACTTTGGCTTGCCACACTTTATTGCCCCTATGGCCCACTTGTCAAAGAGACAAATTTTTTGCCAACTTTTGCCAAATTTTGGCGTCCAATTTCTTAGCAAAACTTGTGTGGCTTGCCATACTTGTGTATCTAGCCACATTTTGGCTTGGCCACACTAGTCTCCAACTAGACAGACCCAAAATATTGCGTAGGTGCCATCGAAGTGCACGACTCACTTACGGAAAAGGGTTTCCCCCCGCTTTCCCCGCAAGACTCACTTACGCACTGCTTATCTGATTTTCTCCATTTTCTTGCATGACACGTGCACCTTGATGCTAGATGTCTCGCGTGTTGGGAAAAGGATGAACAAAGCTCACGTAAAAGAAAAGAGTTGAAGAGCATAGATTCCCGACGACCGAGGAGGAGCAAGGAACATCGCGGTGGAGCGTCTGCAAGGAACCTTGCGCGTTTTCCCCTGTTTTTTGCCGCCTGCCCACCTATAAACAACTAAAAGAACATGAACTTTTCGCTAACCACTAGAAACGGTACATCAGGATGCTAAGTTGAAGATGTTTTATACTCCCTCCGTTCCCAAATATAAGTCTTTAGATATTTCAATAAGGGACTACATACGAAACAAAATGAGTGAATCTACACTCTAAAATATGTACACAAGCGAACACACTAACTCCATCCGATCCAACTCATGCACATACGCGCACAGCATGGAGCACACAACGCACATACACAAGACGTGCATGCACACACGCTCGGCCGCAGAATGCACGTGAATAACACATGCATGCGCACACACTCGGCTGCATCGAGGCGTGCGCCATCTGCGACGACGTCCGGTTCGTTGTGCTACGGCGAAGCTCGCACGCAACGGGGCATATGCATCTCTTGCAGCACCTCTTTGCCGTCGTTGCTCAACTACTAGTCGGAGACGAAGACGACCGCAGCCTCGGCCTTAGAGCTAGCACCGATAGAAAACACGCACGCTGCACGCACACGAGCACATACGGAGTGCCCACGACGTGGTGGTGGTGCGTCCCCAGTCGCCTCTACTCCTTCTGCGCACGTTGTCTATCAAGGCGGCTGCATGCTAATGATGATGTGGGTGAGATCTTCTAGGACTCAGATGATGACGAGGAAAATTATGAGACACAAGGTGACGTACATCGTCAAGGTCCACGGTCAAGGGGGTGCTAGCAAGTGCTTAGATGTGCTTAGACTAGCCACAGTGGGAGTAACTTCGGTAGTAACATCGAGTCCAACTCAGCAAATTTGCTTATGTGGCAATGAATTAATGAGGAGAGATGTAGTACTAGTAACTTAGCTAGTTACTGTAACATCACATGTCCCAATGCAATATGAGTCTATAACCTAATAAATGAAGCTTTGCATGTTACCACACTTATGTTACTACCCACTATTGAGGTAGTAACATAGCCTAGGGATATGTGTATGTTGCTCTCCATTGTGGCTAGTCTTAGAGCAAGTACAATAGAGCTGAGTCAGTGGGCTATAAGGAATAAACACTAGTATATTTCTGCTTAGTTGGAGGAAAGAGAAGAGGAGAGAGAAGGTAAGCGGGCTCTTCGTGAAGAGCTAGCTCTAGCACGTGCTCCTAGGCAATTTGTAGTACATGTTGACTATAAGATGGGTAGTAGGCTTATAGCCAGCAGCTGGCTATACTATTAGTGCTCTTTAGATGAGGTGCTAAGTGCATTAAATGGCTTAGTAACTCAAGTGTTCAATGCATAGGTGCTTAGTTTATTGGTGCCACATCATATTTTATGCCCACGTGGTAGGCTTAGCAGCTATATATGGTGGAGCACTGGGAGAGACCAAGGCTGGTCATAGTGGGGAGTAACTTGTACTGTAATATATTGCTATGTTACTCTAAACATCTCTATAAACCGGAGAGGAGGGAGTAGTAACATACACTAGTGTCATATGCAGAGTATGGGAGCACATGATATTTCCCCGTCTGGACCGATCCCAAGTTGGCTTCTCACCTTCTTGGCGCAACAAAAACCCCTCCCCCCTCCCACGCGCGCTTCCTGCCCGGCGCCAGCTGAGCCCGCCGCTCCACATTGATGGCAACTCAGGGCGACGCGACCTCTCACTGCTTCTGCCGTTGAAGCGGCACGCCGACCGAGGGCACCGCCCGCTGCACGCCCGGTATTTCAGACTACACAGTGGATAGTAACTTTTAGAGCAAGTACTACTATAATTAGATGACATAAGCAGGCTATAAGGATTTAAATATAGTATTTGTGCTTATTTGAAGGAGAGAGAAGAGAAGCGGATTGTAAACGTGTGGCCAGTTGTACTCCAACATACTCTACTTTGTGAGACAAAAGGTGGGGCATTATTAATGATATTGTATTTATATTAAAGGAAACTAACGGAGGCCTTAATTACTCCGTTTTTTTGAGACAAACCTTGGTGGGCTATTATTGACTTTTTTTGAGCTATTATTGACTTGGACGTGGGGTTTGGGGGCCAAAGGCCTACTATTATACTCCGACCTGACATGCTCTACCCTAGCCTTGTTGTATCATATGGTTACGCAGCGTTCTGATCTTAGCGCCGCCACGCAATTCTTCTCCAGCCCTCCTTCCGGCGTGCACCGCGAGAAGGGACAACGATCCTCGAACCCGCCTTTCGTGATCCACATGCAGAGAGAGGCGTCAGGTTTTGGGGAGCAAACTCTGTGGATCGCTGCCGATGGCGACTTCCTCAATGACAGCCTTCTTCCCCGACCTCGGTAACCTCTTCATCAATGACATGAGTGACAACATCAACCACATCGGTTCTGCTCGGCTGACAAGATGTGATTACGTCCTCTGGTTTAGTCCGCATCATTACTTTGATGTTTGCAATTGTCGTCATGATCTATTTACTACTGATTCGGATTAAATCTCATACTAAATTGCTCATATATTCAACAATCCAATCCAAAAACCTGATCACAGGCAATTTACTCTGAGTTGTTTTGCTGTGCTTTTGAAGCCGCCTACTTTTAAGGGGGTGCAATATAAGAGGTGGCGCACAAGAGCAGTATATTGGTTTCAGATCATGTGCTGCTATGACGCCACTAAGGGTAAGCCTGAGGGCGATCTTAATCCTACACAGCAGGAAGCTTTCCAAAACATGGATACCCTCTTCAAAGCCGCCCTGCTGAGTGTTCTTGAAGATTCCATTGTGGATTTGTATATGTTGCTTGACAACGGCAAAGACATGTGGGCTGCGCTCGAGGCCACGTTTGGGCCCTCGGGCGCTGGCAACGAGTTGTACGTCATGGAGCAATTCTATGACTACAAGATGACCGATGCGCTCTGTTGTTCAGCAGACTCATGAGATCTGATCACTCTCTAAGGAACTTGAGTACTTTAAGTGTGTGTTGCGGACAAATTTGTTGCTGGGACCATCATTGCCAAGCTTCCACCTTCATGGAACGATTTTGCTACTTCTCTGAAAAACAAGAGACATGAGTTTTCTGTTTTGGATCTCATTAGTACTCTTGATTTTGAGGAGAAGGCGAGAGCAAAAGACACACGTGCTCGGGTCACCGAGGGAGCTTCTAGTGCCCACATGGTACACGAGAAGAACTTCCAGCCCAACCATCCCCAAAACAACAAGAACAAATCTCAGGGGAAAGGCAAGTTTGATGCAAAGAACAAGCCGTCACACTCTACCAACTTCAAGAAGAATTCTCATAACGGGAAGGGATACAAACCTCAATTTTGGTAGCACCACACAAAATTTATATGGCTGCATCTACCTGCCGTCAGCTAACCTCATGGTGCTCCAGGTATTCCTACATTCGTAACTAGGTACAATGACCACCGCAAGATGAAATTAGCTTATTCATACGTTGACTTGCTGAATGCAGTGCGGACGATCCTGTCATGTCTGGAGGAGCAAACAAGCAGTGCAGCCGAAGGTGGAAATCAACCAAGGACTTATGAAATTATATGTAATCTTCCTCAGGCAGGTCAGTATCCCTTCGTCCAGATGATCGTGTTTTGTCATGCCGAGCTATTGATATGTGCTACTGTTTTGCAACACTGTTTAAGTATAGCTACTGTTTTCCTATCTTTTCAGATTCGGGACAATGAATAGGATATCAGGGGAACTGCACAATATGGACCCATGTTGAGTCATCTCTATTGCCTCATGTGTTTGCTGCAAATGTGTCAGCATCAATTGCAAGATGAGGCAGCTAGATAGTTGTGGAGTTGTCAACATGCTCAAAGTGCTCGCAACATTGAGAAGAAACAAGCATGCCCAGGAAATTAATGTGTGCGCAGGGAGGCCCTTTGCTCAGAGAAGCATCGACCGATTTTCTTTATTTCCACACCTTCTCATAGTTTTGTATATTGGTTATAGTATGGTGAATCATTGAGATGCATAGACATGCTAAACTTTTGTTCTTCTGAATGTTAGTTTAATGTGAGTGTCTGCATCCAGTACCGCACCCTCTAATTTGGTGGATGCACACAGAGAAAATAAATCTCCATAATTTACTCCATAACCACCCTATTAAATAGGCCTAGTAACAAACCAGGCGCATGCAGTGGCTGGCGGGCACATGCATCCTGCATGCATGGCCAGTCATGTAGCAACGCAAAAGAAGAGAGCAGTTCTTGGGAAAAAGCGAGTAGTTAGTGCAGCGTGCCTTATAAACACAAACAGCTCGCTCTCCCGCTTCCGTCTCCCCACCCAATTCCCCCCGCTCCCCAATCTTCCTCACTCGTCCAGAAAACCCCGCTCATCTTCTTCCTCACTCGTACAAAAAATGCCTGCTCCTCTTCTTCCACTCCTACAGAAATCCCCAGCCCTCCTTCTTCCCCACTCATACTGCCACTAGGCTCGTCTCTGGCTACTCTGCTCAAACCCGTGAGCTCGCCGTGACGCCCACAAGGAAAATGGAGTCGGCTGGCCCCAGCGCCAAGAAGATGAGGCTCCCGCCAGCGGCGCCGCCAGTTGTAGATCCCGCACCCGGTAGCGCGGGGAGAATCAGCGAGCCCCCCCCCCCCACCCGGATCTGAGGAACCGGTAGAATCTCCGGTGGACCGCATCAGCGATCTCCCGGACTTCATCCTTGAGGATATCATCTCGCTTCTCCTCACCAAGGATTGCTGCCGCACACAAGTCCTCTCAACTCGGTGGCGCCCTCTATGGCGCACCACGCCCCTCAATCTGGACTGTCGTCAGATATCTGTCCTTCTTGAATTTGATTTCATCAGAGTCATCATCTCTTCTCACCAGTAGGGCCCCGTTCAATGCCTCTGCATCCCGACAAGCTACCTGCTGTCCATACCCGGCAAGGTGGACGCTTGTCTGACATCCCCTGAATTCGGAAAACTACAGCAGTTTGAGTTCTACCATTACCACGAAAGTTTCATACCACGAAAATACCAAGAATTCGTGCCCACAGCACCGTTGTCCATCTCGCGGTTTTCCTCCTCTCTCCACACCGCCACCTTCGCCCGATGCCATCTACCAGACGATCTGGTACAAATGCTTCGACTCCCACTGCTAAAAAAACTTTCGCTTGTGGTGGTTTATCTATCGGAGGCCTCATCAAGACAAAGCATCATCCATCCAGTTGCCCTGCCTCGAGCGCTTGTTGATTGTTTTGGGAATAGAAATCGGTATCAGTGTCTCCAAATAAAGTCGCCTCACCTTAAAAGCGTTGGAATTTGTTTTAAAGGACAGCAGCTCATCATCGAAGATGCCCCTTCACTTGAAAGGTTGCTCCTTCATAGTTGTTATACACCTTGAAATAAGCGTCGTCTCTGCGCCCAAACCGAGACCTTGGGTGTAATTCTTGACCCGCTTAATAATCACAAGGAGTTGGTGTTTGGCTCCTCACTTTTTCAGTGCGAATATTTTCATCTACATATTTGTCATCATATGCTGCATTTTTCATTTGTGCGCATAAGTTTTATATCATCTTGGAGTACACTTTGGGTACTAATATTATGTTATATGCTCAATGAAGAGTTCGTCCATTGATAGCCTATCAATGCTGCTGGATTCTGTCAAGATCATATATATCAGAATGTATAGTTTTGATCTGGACATAATTATTGGCTTGCTGTGATGCTTTCGATCTCCGAAGAATTTATACATAGAGGTGATGATTTCATGCACATTGAAAGCCCGTGCATATTGTACTAGAATTAACTGTTCAGCTGTCATTCTTTCAACATATTCTTTTTTCAGACCTTAACTGTTTTCAATCTTCATGTCTACTTAGGGAGAACCACATGGAGAAAAACATATAACCAATCGTTGGCGTAATAAGCACAAGGATTTTCTCAATTCTCCCGACATTCGTTTGAGGACAATAACGATGGGACGATATGCATCCAACCAGGCAAACAGAAGCTTTGTCACATTCTTCCTGTTGAACGCGAGGTTACTATTGTCCATGAGGCTTAATTTTTACAGCAAGAGATTTTTCACGGACGAACATGTTGAATAGCAAAAAAAGAAGTTTCAGGTGGACAAATGGGCTTCTAAACGTGTTCGGCTTATATTTACAATAAGTTGTAGACATCCTGAAATAAATTTTTTTGCACAGGATGTTGATTTTATGGATCAGACCGATCCATTTGTTTGTGACTGCAAAAAAGAGTGGTTGGGTTAGATGTTACTGTCATGTTCAATCTTTGTTTTGTCTAAAAATTTGATGAACAATTAATCCTTGGGCTTTTTGTACCATTTGTATGCTTGACTTGCATGTTGTTGCCCTCGTACTCCCCTCGACCTGCCACTACACTGCCGCATTTTCATGGCTGCTGTTCGTTCCCGTCCGAGGCCTTGCCATCGTTCTCCGCCTTGGTTGCTCGCTGTGCTCGCCGCCGTCTGGTGTTGTCAACATGGTCAACAACCAAGAGGAATCAGGAGATGACTGTACGTGGAGAGGCCGACAGTAGGGACCCACCAGGGTTATTGCATTTCGCAAGCAGGTGCCTCGTTATTACAAGCCAAAACAATACTTCCTCCTAATTGTTTAACAACTAGGTTCCACGCCATTGTCAATGTAGTCAATAAACGAGAAAATTACACAACGAGCGGATAACACCAGGGACCCAGCAGCTCGCCCAGTTGTTTTTCAGTTTCAGAGATGGAGCTCAACTGCGCGATGTGCGAGGGCTGTGGCCCATCTGGCCCACGCTTACGCTTTTATTAAGCACATGACGAGCCCAGTTGATATTTTTTTCTTTTTGAAATTGGCTAGCCTAGTTCTTTTTTTGGAGAATACCAAAACCGAGGCCTACTTGCTTTTCTCAGCCCTGCTGGGTTGCAAATCTTTCAAGAGGAGGAGGGATAAGAAATGGGCTTCCCCAAAAAACGGGCTATAAGTTGTAAGAAATGGGCTGTAAATATTTAAACCAAAGCCAACCGGCAATTGCATTAAAATATCATTTTTTCAGGATTTCTCTACTCTCTACTCTTATAAAAAAAAGCCAACTGGCAATTACATTAAAATATCGTCTTTTCACCCACAAGATAAACTACTCATACAAATGCATCTTCATGTTCCGTGCAACGAACGGGCATCTTGCTAGTTAAGATTCTAAATTCCATTATTTTTTTTTTGTGGAGAATTGTTTTTTGAATTTTATTTTGATATAATTTTTTGAAAACTATTTTTAACGTGACTCGAAATTTCGTGATTAAAAGAGTTCGGACCCCACCGAAATATGCAAAATTTCGTTGAATTTTTTAGTAGTGCCCAGAATATATGGTCTGTAATGCTAATAAAAAGAATATGAGCTTCAAATATCCTTAAGAATTAGCAAGCGTGCTGTAAATTATCGAAAATAATGGCTAATGGGTTGTATGCTGTTTCCACAAATTTGGAGGCTGACTTCTGGGCCAACTAGGTTGACGATGACGCTGTCCTAATTTTTTTTGACGCGTACGCAAGGCTTTGTCAACTTAGTCAACACACAACAGTGGCTGTTGGATGTCCATCCAACGGCCGCCGTGCTTCTTCAATCTCGATCTTCCCGCTCGGCCGCCCAAACCAGCCGCCGTGGCTGCTCGCTCCCTCCTCCGTGGGTGGCTGTCTTGGCCGCTTAGGCCATCCCTCAAACCACCCACACATCCTGTTATTTACCGGCGACGTCAGACTCACCCCGCAGCTGACCAGTCAGCGCTCGTTCTCCCCTCAGCGTAGCATCCGCTGCGGTGGCTTCGCCGGCTCCGGGTGGTTCTCTTCCTGGGCCCCGCCCTCGTCCACCGCGTTTGTGCTCTCGGCGCAGCGAGGTCAACATGGTCAACAAACAATATCCATCGGAAGAGGCTGACAGTAGGGGCCCACATAGGAAAATGCCTCCTTATTACGCGCAAAATAATAATTCCTCCACCTAATAGCTGGGACCCACCGGAAGGGTCTCTGCATTTCGTGAAAAAATGTTCCCCCCGCTGTCATCTCGAACCCACCGGAAATGCCTCCTTATTACACACAAAAAAAATGAATACTCCCCCTTCTAGCTGGGACTCACCTTGGTGGGAGGCTGACTTGTGGCCTACTAAGTTTACGGGGACGGAGGGCTTTGTCAACTTAGTCAATATGAACGACTCTAGCTCCAGTGACCGTACGATGTCCATCCAACGACCGTAGTGCTTCTTGAACCTTTGGTCTTCGTGCTCCAGCCGCCCAAAGAAGCGCCGGTCGTGCCGCGTGCTCCTGCCTCCCGTGGCCGGTTGTGATGCCGCGGAGGCCTCACCGCCCCTACTACTCCCACCGCTGGCCAGGCCATCCCTCTACTCACCCACACCCCCTGTTATTCAGCGGCGATGGCAGCCTCACCCTCGTACTCCTCTTCACGTGGGCATCCACTACTGCGTCTTCCCCGGCTCCGCGTCGTCCCCTTCCTAGGCCTCGCCGTCGTCCACCGCCGTGGTGCTCTCGGCGCGGCGTGGTCAATGTGGTCAACGACCGACTTCCATCGGAAGAGTACTGTGCGTGTAGAGGCTGATAGCTGGGTCCACGGCGGCCGCAAGGAAGTGCCTCCTTATTACGCGCAAAATAATTATTCCTCCACCTGACAGCGGGGACCCACCGGACAGGCCACCGTATTTCACAAAAAAAAACATTTCCCCCTGATTGCTGGGACCCACCAGCTACATCTTCGCACGCAAGAAAGTGCGTCCGGGTAAAAGAAACGATTCGCCCCCCTGACTGCTGGGACCCACCAGCTACATCTTCGCACGCAAGGAAGTGCGTCCGGGCAAAAACAAAACACCCGCCCCGATTGCTGGGATCCACGGCTACATCTTCGTGATCAGGGCGTGCCTCACAGTCGGGACCCACCTGGTCGAAGCGTATGTAGCATTGTCATTCTGGTCGCGAACGTGTACGTACATACTGGTTGTAATAGAGGCGTGCACGTACACGTACGTACAACAGCGAGGGTGCAAGAAAGAAAATACGGCCACGTACGTACATACGGGCAGGGTCTCGAACGCCTACTCGCGCATATGTACATGGTTGGGTCGGAACGGAGAAACTGCGTCATCGTCGTGTTCATGGGGAGCCAACCGGCTGGGTCGGAACGGAATGCATAGTCGTGTTCATCGGGAGGGCTTGGACGGAACAGGCTATGGAAACGAGGCCTGGCGTACCGCACAACGGAGGAAACGGCCTTGTGTTCGACCGGCCACGTTCGAAACAGGGTCCTGTTGATCGGGAGGGGCCTGGCGTACAGCAAAACGGAGGAAACGGACCTCCTACGGTCGAAACGGGGGTCCTGTTGATCGGGAGGGGTGTGGCGTACCACAAAACGGACGAAACGGACCTCCTACGGTCGAAACGGGGGTCCTGTTGATCGGGAGGGTGCGCATGCCGCAAAACGGATTAAACGGACTTGTGTTGGAGCGCCACGATCGAAACGGGGAGGGTGTGGCGACCGCAAAACAGGACTCCACGGGATCCGTTCATCTCCACCGTCGACCTCCTCCGGCCTCCACGGTCTCACCGTCGACCTCCTCCAGCCTCCACGGGCTCCTGCTCATCCAGCCTCCACCGCGGCGCTTACTCCACCGCCATCGCTCAACCACCCTCCACGGGCACCCCTCCACCGTCTCATCGCTCATCCAGCCCTGCACACCACGGGGTCCTGTTCAACCACCCCTCCACGGCCACCCCTCCATCGTCTACTATTGATCCAGCCCTCCACACCATGGTTACTGTTCATCCAGAGGCAACGCCACCACTCACTGTTCATCCAAACCCCCTCGCAACGCCATCGCTCATCCAATCGATTGGCTTGATTAGCAGCGAGAGCGGCGAATCGCCCATCGGGTTCGATTAACAGCCATCGATCGATCGCCGGGTTGAGAACGATAGCTCGCAAAGGCAAACGCCGGGTTCGATTAGAGCCCAACGCCTTGCTCGGCTTGATTAGAGCTAACGCCCGCACACATGCGCGTGCACAGACGAGAGAAACGCACATCGCTCCGCCGACCTCCCACCAGAATCGCAACTCCCGAAATTTTCCTCCCCTCGCTTCTACCACGGTTTTTCCGTCATGGACGGCCCAAAGAATGTCATGCAGCTGCGTCTCCGGCCCGCCCAGGACGAAAAGCCCATTTTCTGTCATGATTTTTTGTCATAGAAGTAGGAGCCCACCACATCTATGATGATACCGGGTTTTGTCAGAATTATAGTCATAGAAGTGTCATATGTATGACAGGAAAAAAATTCGTTCGGCCCAAAATGTCACGGATGTGTCTTTTTTTTGTAGTGTTAGATCACCGTATATGGCCTCTACCGATGCCTTAGGTAGGATCGGATAACCTGGCATATGACATTTTGCTGCACCAGGGATAGCTATACGGTCTTGAACCTGAGGCAGCTGGATCATAGAAGCAGCCGATGTCTGCTAGAACTACGTCGGTATTTCCCCAAAGAGGAAGGGATGATGCAGTATAGCGATGGTAGGTATTTCCCTCAGTTATGAGATCAAGGTTATCGAACCAGTAGGAGAACCTCCTCACACCATGTAAACAACACCTGCACACAAATAACAAATACTCGCAATCCGATGTGTTAAAGGGGTTGTCAATCCCTTTCGGGGATGACACCTCAAGTAGGAAAATAACGAGAGGTAAAAAGTGGTAGATAGGATAAATAGATCACGGAAAAAATAAATTGCAGCAATGTATTTTTGTATTTTTGGTTTACTAGATCTGAAAATAAATGCAAGAGAAAATAGATCGCTAAGGCAAATATGATGAAAAGAGACCTGGGGCCGTAGGTTTCACTAGTGGCTTCTCTCGAGAGAAATAGCAAAGGGTGGGAAAACAATTACTATTGGGAAATTGATAGAACTTCAAATAATCATGACGATATCCAAGAAATGATCATTATATAGGCATCATTTCCAAGATTAGTATACCTACTCCTACCTGCATCTACTACTATTCCTCCACACATCGACCACTATCAGCATGCATCTAGTGTATTAAGTTCATGAGAAAACGGAGTAATGCAATAAGAACGATGATATGATGTAGATGAGATCCGTTTATCTATTGCGGCAGATATAGATCTCATCTTGTTATCCTTAGTAGCAACAATACATACGTGTCGGTTCCCCTTCTGTCACTGGGATCAAACACCGTAAGATCAAACCCCACTACAAAGCACCTCTTCCCATTCCAAGATCAATAGATCAAGTTGGCCAAATAAAACCCAAATATCGAAGAAGAATTACGAGGCTATAAGCAATCATGCATATAAGAGATCAAAGAAGACTCAAATAACTTTCTTGGATAATAACATAGATCTGATCATCTCAAAGTTCATCGGATCCCAACAAACACACCGCCAAAAGACTTACATCATATGGATCTCCAAGAGACCATTGTATTGATAATCAAGAGAGAGAGAGAGAGAGAGAGAGAGAGAGAGAGAGAGGAAGCCATATAGCTACTAACTACGGACCCGTAGGTCTACAAATAACTACTCACGCATCATAGGAGAGGCACCAATGGAAGTGGTGAACCCCTCCATGACGGTGTCTAGATTGGATCTGGTGGTTCTGGACTCTGCGGCGGCTGGATCAATATTTCGTCGACTCCCCTAGGGTTTCTGGAATATTGTGGTATTTATAGAGCAAATAGGCGGTTCGGGGGGCACCCGAGGTGGGCACAACCCACCAGGACGCATCTAGGCCTCCTGGCGCGCCCTGGTGGGTGTTGCTCACCTCGAGCAGCCCCTCAGGTACTTCCTTGGCCCATTGGCTTTCTTCTGGCCCAAAATAATTCCTCCAGGAGTTGCATTGCATTTGGACTCTGTTTGATATTGATTTCCTACAATGTAAAAACATGCAGAAAACAACAACTAGCATTGGGCACTATGTCAATAGGTTAGTACCAAAAAATGATATAAAATGACTATAAAATGATTGTAGAACATCCCAGAATGATAATATAACAGCATGGAACAATCAAAAATTATAGATATGTTGGAGACATATCAGCAGCTTTGTTGCCTTTCCTCGATCTCTTCCTATGCTTCTTTGGTACTGGAAGGTTGTCTATAATACATTCATCCTCGGGCAATTCAGGCACCAACTCATGACGCTCAAACTCTGAGTACTCATACTTCTGAGCCATCAATCCTCCATCGTCATAGGCGCCAGTATTGAGATGTTGTAGAGTGTCATCCTCATCCTCATCGATGGCATAGATATCATGCATTGCTTCTTTGATAGTGGCGACGTCATCATCGACTTCTAGAGCCTCCTCCTCACCCCGTCCGCTATCACCTGGCATGAAGGTGACGCTAATTGGGTAGGTGGGGTGTTGATGTTCATACCTTGCTGAAGCTGCGTGGTCGTGGGTGTGCTCCCGGCAGCCTCCAAATGAAGCAGACTCTTTGGCAACAATAGGACCCACCTCTTGCAACCTACAAGCCGCTGCGGGGTCTCGTCATCATCTCCCCCTAGTACCGGAGAAGCCAAATTCTCGTGGCCCGGTTTGACACTGGCCACGGAAACCTTGAAGACGTCAGGGAGGATCAAGCGGCTGTGGAACAATTGTTCCTTCGGCTTCACTATCGTCGCCTTCCCCACGTCCACCTTTTGGCCGTTGATGGTGTACAATATGGTGCACGAGGTTACGTCGGCCTACAAAGACATGTCTGCGACGTGAGACATCCGAAAGGCAATGGTAACTCGAGATTATAAATTTATTGAAGAGGGTCGGTGTGACAGGTACCGTGAGGGCGTCGAGCTCAGCCAAAGACGAAGCATCGCCGAGCACGTTCGAGACGGATGACGGGCTGCTATGAGCAGGTGCGGGAGCCGATGGAGGAGCACGAGTGTGAGCCGGTGCAGGAGCAGGTGCTGGTGCAACGCTAGTCGAGCTGCTCCCCAAGAAGTTGGAAAGGGGAAAGTATGCTACATCCTTATTTGGATTTTGCCCGCTCCAATTGACGACAACTGGAACCAAGACACCATACGAAGCTGCAAACTCCTGTTTTGCACTAGCTATTGCTGCTGCTATTGTCTCAGCTGACATCTTATCAACCACAATTGCAACCTTCTTGTCGATGTTTTCTTCATTCAACCTTCGTTTTCCTTTCTCTCCTCCGTGGTCTCACGGTAGTACTTCTTCCATGTGGCGTCGTCTCCGACGCTGGGCACGCGTCCATATGATGGCCGAGTGTCCACCGGGAGTCCCTTCCATATGTCCAAGGCCCGGTTGAATGGGGTGTCCCACTTGGGTCTCACCAACGCCTCACATGACAAGTCACTTTCGGCCGCAATCATGTGCTGCTCTCTCTGCAAAAGGAACAAGGATCATTTACAAATATGACTAAACATGCAATCGAATGTTCAGAAGCTAAAATTACCATCAGTCTCATAAACTCCATTGTGACCGCGTCCATCTCGAAAACCTTCTTCACTAGGTCCCAATGGTACCATGCCCTGAGGACGTGACGCTCCTGCGGGACGGTGAACTCCGCCAAGGGGTCTGGGATGCCCAGACTTTGGCGTTATGCGTCCTCCTTGGCCCATATGGACCTCTTCCAAGTGTAACCACAGCTTCCGAGGTGGTCGCTGTCGGTTCAATATCCGGCGTATCTCATAGTAGGGGTCCTAAGCTAGGCATCTTGGAGCGATGGTAACATGGACACGGATTTTACCCAGGTTCGGGCCCTCTCGATGGAGGTAAAACCCTACGTCCTGCTCTTGATTGTATTCATATGGGTGTAGTACAGAGTACATATGTCTACCACGAGATTGTAGTAATGAATACCTGATTGTCTATTGAATAGCCTGGCCTCGGTTTATATAAGACACCGGAGGCCTAGGGTTTAGGAGAGCCCTTGTCTTGGGCGCCAAGTCTTGTGGAGTCTTCCTTGTATGTGGCAGGGGTTGTCCGAACTGGCCCATGAGTATACGGCCATGGGGGTTGAGGGAGTCCTGGACTAGGGGGTGTCCGGATAGCCGAACTATCATCTTTGGCCAGACTCCAAGACTATGAAGATACAAGATTGAAGACTCCGTTCCGTGTCCGGATGGGACTTTCCTTGGTGTAGAAGGCAAGCTTGGCGATACGGATATGTAGATCTCCTACCATTGTAACCGACTCTTTGTAACCCATGCCCTCTCCGGTGTCTATATAAACTGGAGGGTTTTAGTCCGTAGGACAACCAAAAAATCATACCATACGCTAGCTTCTAGGGTTTAGCCTCTTTGATCTCCTGGTAGATCTACTCTTGTACTACCCATATCATCAATATTAATCAAGCAGGAGTAGGGTTTTACCTCCACCGAGAGGGCCCGTACCTGGGTAAAAACATCGTGTCCCTTGTCTCCTGTTACCATCCGCCTAGACACACAGTTCGGGACCCCCTACCCGAGATCCGCCGGTTTTGACACCGACATTGGTGCTTTCATTGAGAGTTTCATCTGTGTCGTCACCTTTAGGCCCGATGGCTCCTTCGATCATCAACAATGATGCGGTCCAGGGTGAGACTTTTCTCCTCGGACAGATCTTCGTATTCGGCGGCTTTGCACTGCGGGCCAATTCACTTGGCCATCTGAAGCAGATTGAAAGCTACGCCCCTGGCCATCAGGTCAGATTTGGGAGTTTGAACTACACGGCTGACATCCGCGGAGACTTGATCTTCGACGGATTCGAGCCACAGCCAAGCGCGCCGCACTGTCACGATGGGCATGATCTAGCTCTGCTGCCGGACAGTGCCCTGGAGGCCGCACAAGTGTCCGCTCTAACCCTTAGCTCGGAGCCGACTGCACCGATCGAGGATGGGTGGGTGGACACCGCCTCGGGGGCTGCTACCTCTACGGCGATAGGGCCGGATACCAACCTGGTCCTTTGCGAAGCTCGTGACTCCAAGGTGCCGGACTCCTCTCCGGACTCTGAACCTTCCGCGCCCCTGCTAATCAAATCCGATTGGGCGCCGATCATGGTGTTCACCGCTGCGGACATCTTTCAGCACTCGCCCTTTGGCGACATCCTGAATTCACTACAGTCTCTCTCTTTATCAGGAGAGCCCTGGCCGGATTATGGTCAGGAAGGTTGGGATGCGGACGATGAAGAAATTCAAAGCCCACCCACCACCCACTTTGTAGCCACTGTCGATGACTTAACCGACATGCTAGACTTCGACTCCGAAGACATCGACGGTATGGACGACGATACAGGAGACGACCAAGACCCAGCGCCTATAGGGCACTGGAAGGCCACCTCGTCATACGACATATACATGGTGGACATCCCAAAGGATGGCAATGGCGATGGAACAACGGAGGACGACTCCTCCAAGAAACAACCTAAGCGTCGGCGTCAGCGGTGCCGCTCTAAATCCCGCCACAGCAAAAGTGGAGATTCCGGCACCGGAGACAATAACACCCCGGACAGTGCCGAAGACAACCCCCTCCAGCAGGATTCAGCGCAGGAGGATGGAGAAGCCAGCCCTCGTGAGAGAGCGGCAGATATAGAGGTAGAGGACGATAATTATATGCCTCCCTCTGAAGACGAGGCAAGCCTCGACAACGACGAATTTGTCGCGCCTCAGGATCCCATCGAACAAGAGCATTTCAAACGCAGGCTTATGGCCACGGCAAGCAGCCTCAAGAAAAAGCAGCAACAACTTAGAGCTGACCAAGACTTGCTAGCCGACAGATGGACTGAAGTCCTTGCGGCCGAAGAGTATGAACTCGAACGCCCCTCCAAGAGCTACCCAAAACGCAGGCTGCTACCCCGATTAGTGGAGGAAGCACCTAAACCTACATCACCAGCGCATAATACGGCCGACCGGCCACCTCGTGGCCGCGACAGAGAGGCCTCTCGGCCCTTCACTCAAGCCGCACCCCGGCGCCGCTTAAAAAATACCAAGGCACGGGAAAATGCGCCAGACCTGCAGGATATACTCGAGGACAAGGCAAGGCAAACAAGATCGATCTACGGATCGCGTGGGCGCCCCACGATACGTGATGACAACCGTCACGCCGGGTATAGCAATTCCGGCCGGGCCGAACACAACAGACAAAGCTCATTTGAGCTGCGTCGTGATATAGCCCAATATCAGAGGCGCCAAGACACCCACTATGCTTCACGGGCGAAGTAATGGATCATCAAATCCCGAGGGTTTCAAACCCGTAAACATTGAATCATACGATGGCACAACAGATCCGACGGTGCGGATCGAGGACTATCTCCTCCATATCCACATGGCCCGCGGTGATGATCTACGCCATCAAATACCTCCCACTCAAGCTTAAAGAACCAGTAGCGACATTGGCTTAACAGCTTGCCGCCAGAGTCAATCGGTTGTTGGGAAGACACGGAAGCCGCATTCTCGACAACTTCCGGGGCACTTATGCGCAACCACCGGACGCCGATGACCTAAGCCACATAATTCAGCAGCCGGAGGAATCGGCAAGACAATTCGACACGGTTCTTAACCAAGAAAAATCAAATCGCCGACCGTCCGGATGCATAGGCCCTTGCAGCCTTCAAACATAACATCCATGACGAGTGGCTCGCCCGCACCTAGGACAGAAAAGCCAAATCCATGGCAGCCCTCACATCACTCATGACCCGCTTTTGCTGGAGAGGATAGCTGGCTAGCTCGCAGTAACAACCTGACCAAAAACCCTGGTAGTTCGGATACCAAGGACAGCAGTGGCAGGTCGCGTCGCAACAAGCACAAACGCCGCACTAACAGCGATAATACTGATGATACGGCAGTAAATGCCGGATTCAGAGGCTCTAAACCCGGTCAGCGGAAAAGGCCATTCAAAAGAAATACCCCGGGCCCGTCCAATTTGGACCGAATACTTGATCACTTGTGCCAGATACACGGCACCCCCGAAAAGACAGCCAATCACACCAACAGGGATTGTTGGGTGTTCAAGCAGGCAGGCAAGTTAACTGCCAAAAACAATGACAAGGGGTTGCATAGCGATGACGAGGAGGAGACCCAACCGCCCAACAATAGAGGACAGAAGGGTTTTCCCCCACAAGTGCGGATGGTGAACATGATATACGCAACCCACATACCCAAAAGGGAGCGGAAGTGTGCACTCAGGGACGTATATGCGATGGAGCCAGTCGCCCCAAAGTTCAATCCATGGTCCTCCTACCCGATCACTTTTGATCGAAGGGACCACCCCACTAGCATCCGCCATGGCGGATTCGCCGCATTGGTTCTAGACCCAATCGTCGACGGATTTCACCTCACTAGATTCCTGATGGACGGCGGCAGCAGCCTGAACCTGCTTTATCAGGATATAGTACGCAAGATGGGCATAGACCCCTCAAGGATTAAACCCACAAAGACGACCTTCAAAGGCGTCATACCAGGTGTAGAGGCCAACTGTACAGGCTCAGTTACACTTGAAGTGGTCTTCGGATCCCCGGATAACTTCCGAAGTGAGGAGTTAATCTTCGACATAGTCCCGTTCTGCAGCGGCTATCATGCACTGCTCGAACGAACATCATTTGCAAAGTTCAATGCGGTGCCACACTACGCATACCTCAAGCTCAAGATGCTAGGCCCTTGAGGAGTCATTACGGTCAACGGAAACACCAAACGCTCTCTCCAAACGGAGGAGCATACAGCGGCTCTCACGGCGGAAGTACAAAGTAGCCTCTTAAGGCAATTCTCTAGTCCGGCTGTTAAGCGGCCGGACACCGTCAAGTGCGCCCGGAGTAACCTACAACAAGACCGCTTGGCACATTCCGAGCACGCGTAGCAATGCGGCCTCAACCCCAGCCCTCGCGAAATCGCGAGACCAGTACCACGCGTACATAACTACGCTCTGGAGATACCATGGGCATAGGGGTAGGGGCACGACCACGACATGCCCGGAGAGCGGCTCAACCGCACCAGGGGCTCGCAATTGTGTCATTCTTTTCTTCTCTTATTCACATGACTCCACTTTCCAGAAGCCCTATCCGGTAGTAGAATTGCCGAACTCACGATGCAACAGCCAGGGAAGCAGAAAAGATACGACGAGTGTCCATGTGTTCTCTATTACGAGCAGTATACCTGTTTTACATACCATCCCGCAGCCTACCCCTGGAGGGGGACATGTTAAATAGTCCCATCCCTTGCTTATCGGACTATTTGTATCGTTCTGCTTTCGTTGCGGTATTTTTTGAATAAACAACGCATCAGTTTTTGCCTGTTATTGCATTCCTTTTCTATCTATACATGATCACTTATGACATGTTGCACCCGTACGCTTTGGTACGGCCAAATACACCAGGGGCTTAAGTTCCCCAAAATATGGTGTGATAAGTCCGAACCCTTTCACAAGTGTGGCACCCCGAACTTATAGCATTATATGCATCGGCTCCGAATCATGTCTTGGGTCAATAGTTGGGTTTGCCCGGCTCCCATGTTTTGGTACCTTTCGTTCCATTATATCGGCTAAGGTAGCGCTGGGAGAACCACTGCGATTGTGCCCCAGTTGAGCTGGGTTGAGCACCTTAGTGGAGAAAGCTAAAACTGACCGTCATGATAGGGCGAGAGCCGGTCGCTGTTCGAGAGGTTTTTTCGAGTCCCTAAAGACTTATGCTGCTTAGAGCGAGGAGCCGGCTTTGTCCGGCCCAGGCGTGGATAGCGCCCCGAATTCGGTCTTCCGAACACTAGGGGCTTCGCCGAAATTTAAAATTATAGAATTCTATGGCTAAGTGGGAGTGTTCAAGCATTATAAGTCCGGTTGCCTCATTCGTTGTGTTGAGCGCCTCCCTCGAAGGACCCAAGAATGGGAACAAGAGTGCTCGAGTTTAGCCCGAACATCCCAGCACTCGTGGCATGGGGGTTGAAGCCGAAGACTTGCCATCTCTCAAATCTAATAAACGGCCGCACAGAAGGTAATATTTTAAATTAACAAGTGTTGCTTAGCGCATATGAACAAAGTTTTCAGTGCACAGGATAACAAAATGCGAGTCTACTCAAATATTACATCTTTGGAGCATTCGCCCGCGATAAGGCGGGCACCCTTTAGGACACCCTTATAGTACATCTCGGGCGTGCGATACTCCTTGCCCGGCGGTGGCGCGTTCGTCACAAGCTTCTCAGCGTCCATCTTGCCCCAGTGCACTTTAGCGCGGGCAAGAGCCCGACGTGCACCTTCAATGCAGACGGAATGCTTGACGACTTCAATCAATGGACAGGCGTCCACCAGTCGCCGCACCAGACCGAACTAGCTCCCAGGCATGGCTTCTTTAGGCCACAGCCAAACTATGAGGCCCTTCATGGCCTGTTCGGCCACCTTGTGGAGCTCGACCAGCTGCTTCAGCTGGTCGCTCAGGGGCACCAGATGTCCGGCCTCAGCATATTGAGACCAGAACACCTTTTCCGTCGAGCTCCCTTCCTCGGCTCGGTAGAACACGGCAGCATCGCACACACTACGGGGCAGATCTGCGAATGCTCCTGTAGAACTCTGAATTTGGGTAAGTAACAGATAATTCACTTTTACATGCTTGCTTTGCATGAAGAATGCCTTACCTGCCGCTATCTTTTTTATCTCCTCAATCTCCTGGAGGGCCTTCTGGGCTTCGGCCTTAGCGGCTTTGGCACTCTCAAGAGCCGAGGCGAGCTCGGACTCTCGAATCTTCGAGTCACGCTCCAAACTCTCGTGTTTTTCCACGAGAGCCTGGAGCTCTTGTCGCACCTCCGCCACCCGCGCCTCCTATTTTTCTCGCTCGGTGCGTTCTGCGGCCGCATTGCTTTCGGCCTTGGACACCGCTTCCTTCAGGATCGCCACCTCGTTCCTGGCCCCTGTAATACTCACGTTATTCCTGTCATTTTTTGCAACCAAATCCTTTCTATAAGGTACTACTTTAATAAGGTATCACTTACCTTCCTTATCCTCGAGCTGCTTCTTGGCACGGCCGAGCTCGTTCTCGGACTGCTCGAGGCTTTGCTTCAATGCATCGACCTCCGCAGTCAGTGCGGCAGAGGTCAGCAGCGCAGCCTACATTCCCATATTGACATATTTATGTTAGACTCCTACATATATCTTATTAGATCCTCAGTTCGACTTTTCTTTCCGAACACCGAACTGAGCATCAGGGGCTACTGTCTATGTGGTACTATTTTACATATCTTAATTACATACCTCAAAGCCTGTTAGAAGGCTGGTATAGGCTTCAGTCAGCCCGCTCTTGGCAGACTGAACTTTCTGGATCACCGCACTCATATTAGTGCGGTGCTCCTCGTCGATGGAGGCGCCGTTAAGCACCTCCAGCAAGTTATCTGGTGCCTCTGGTTGGACGGAGGCCACCGGCGTCGCAGTCTTGACCTTCTTACGAAGAACCTGCCCACCGGACTTCAGAACCACTGTAGGTTCCGGTACGGAGTCCGGCACATGGCCGGACTTAGAGCCCTCTGGGGTTTTGCCCTCTTCGCGCCCAGAGTCCGGGAGGTCGCCTTGCGGCGCCTCCAGGACCACCTCCTCCTAGTCGAGCCCCTTTTGGGACTCCACCGCGGCATCATCTGCGTCATGGGGGGAGGAGGCGGTCGGAAGTGAAGTGCTATCCACATCTGACGAATCCAGGGAGCCGCTCGACGAAGCAGGGAGCTCGTCCTTGGGCGGGCTACATAGTTGTATTCGGCGTTAGAAGACACCACGCGAGAAAGGAAAAATCTTGAGTTATTCTGGAATTCAGACACTTACGATCTCGCCAGGGGCTTGGCCCTCGAGGGCCACTCCTATTCGCCGTCGTCGGCGTTGGTAGAACAGTCCGGAGGAAGGGTCCTTCCCTTCTTGGACCCTCCGTGTAACACCCCGGATGTAACTTTCCATATTTGTAACTCCAACTCTTGCCATTTTGGCCATGTGCTATGATATTCCCTCCGTGGTTGGGTTTTGTTTTCGTTTTGCATTTTGTCCATATCATGCATCTCATATCATGTCATCAGGTGCATCTCATTTGCATACGTGTTCGTCTCATGATTCCGAGCGTTTTCCCGTTGTCTGCTTTTGCAATCCGCATTCCTATGTTCCCCGGCGTCCCCTTTTACGTTTTTCCGTGTGCGGGTGTTGAACATTCTCGGAATGGACCGAGCCTTGCCAAGTGGCCCTGGTATAGCACCGGTAGACCACCTGTCAAGTTTCGGGTCATTTGGAGTTCGTTTGGTACTCCAACGGTTAACCGCACTCTCGCAAAGGCCTCTTTTAAGTTGCAGCCCAACATCCCTCCAAAACAGCCCAATAACCCATCTAAGTCACTTCCATGCTCTCGGTCGTTTGATCACGATCGTGTGGGCGAAAACCGCACCCCATTTGGACTCTCCTAGCTCCCCCTATGCCTATATATACACCCCTCCCCCGAAATCCCGGTTGAAACCCTAAAAATCCCAGATCCGCCGCGCCGGACACGTCCGCGTCGCGCCGGACACGTCCGCGCCCGGCCCGCGGCCAGTCCGGCCTCGCCACGTGGCACTCGCCGCCGCCCACCGCCGCTGCTCACAGCCGGCGCCATGACCCCACCACCAGCCGCCGCCGCCCCGCCCAGCGCCCGGCCACGCCCTGCGCGCCGCCGCCGGCGACCGCCTCACCTCGCCGCCGTTCACCGCCGCGCTGCTCGCGCCTCGCGCCGCTTCGGACGCCGGCCGCCCGCCGCCGCCACGCGATCTTGCGCCGCCGCCGCCACATAGCCTCCGAAGCTCATTGCGGGGCGGCGCGCCCATCCGCCAGGCCACCGCACGGTCAGCCGGCGAACCACCGGATCCGTCGCCCCGGCCGCTGCCGGCGACCTCCTCCCCGGCCCCGAGCTTCAACGCCGCCGGCCGACCTCGACTCCGGCCGATCCAGATCTGGACGAGACCCGTCGGTTGACTTCTCCCCCCCCCCAAATCTCTCTAAGTCCTTTTTCTGTAATAATTTTCTTGCATTTTCATAGCATCACATCTTCGCACCCGTAACTCCGTTTCGTGCGTATAATATGTCAGATTGTTCGTCTCGAAGAGTAAATCATGTCATTCCATTGCATAATTTGCATTTGAGCTCAACTTGATGCCCGAAATGCTGTTGGAAGAGGGCTTCAGATTGTTAGTTTCTGTTTCTTAACAGAACTTGCACTTTTATCATTTTTGCCATGATTAATGTGTGCACCTTATGAACTTGAGTCCTACATGTGTGTTAAACTATGCCATGCCATCTTTCCAGGGGTGTATGCCATGTATTTTTGTGAGTTATGTGGTGACTAGATCAAGCATGCAAAGTAGGGATGATGATGTTGTTGATTTCGAGAACTTAGTGTTTTCACTAAGTCTTGTCCTCATTGTTATTTTTATGCCATATGTTCATGTTGTTACAGAGAGATCTATGCCCTTTTTTAGCATGATCAGTAAGGGTGTTTTGAACATATGGATGTGCTCTATCCATTCATGCCTTTGTTGGCATTTATGGAGTATGCTAGCATGTCATTTTCGTGCTCTACTGTTGCTTGAAAATGTTTCCTGGCAGATTGTTTGCATGAGATTCAATTTTCACGAGGTCGTTGTAGTTGATCCGTGTATGCTATGATGTTGTTCTTGCCATGTATAGCTTCTATGCCATGTCTTCTTGATGGGTGTATGCTTAGTTTATCATGAGATTCTCTGTAGTGAGTGCATCGAGCTCACGAACATGCCTACCTGATATCTGTTTTTGCCATGCCCAGTTTTTCTGCTAAGTCTGAAATCTGTAATAAAACTTGCTATGTTTACATGGGTGCCATCATATCCTCTAGTCCTTTTTGGCTTATGGTCAGTAAGGGACTATTGATCAATGCTTTGAGTAGAATCATGTCATGCCTTGTTTTGCTATTATAAGTTCCTGTAGCATGTTGTTTGCTTGCTCTAAACATGCCTTCCTGATGTTAATTCCTGGCATGTTAGTATTTTCACCAAGTCTGTGAACCTGATATTTTTTGCACTTTCACCATGCTTGTTTGAACATGTTATGATGTGATTTAGCCGTAGCTCAGTGTTCCTCTTTTGTTAAGCATCTCCTGTAGATCACAGCCATATGCTTTGTTTTTATGTTGGGGTGCTGTAGCATAGTTTCTTGTTGCATGCTAAGTAGCATCGGGCTGTTAGACGCAGATTTGCGTCATTCTTGTTTTGCTTGTCATTTGCAAACCGTGCATCCGATTCCGGTGGTCTTTATATCGATTTCACCCGAAATTATCTCATCTTTCCAGCGGCATACTTGGTTTTCCAAGATGATGCCTTGTTCATCATTTTCCTTCCGGAGCACACATATGCATTGCATATCACATCTCGCATAACATGTCATGTATTGCATCATATTGCTTGTGCATTGCTCCTTGTTTGATTGTGGTTCCATTGCTTGTGTTCTTGCTTTGGGTAGAGCCGAGAGACGAGTACGTGTACGAGGAACCTGTTGAGAACGCCTACGAGGATCAAGCCTTCGACAACTCTGAGAACCTTGCAGGCAAGATGACCATACCTTCGATATCACTTCTATCTTTGCTTGGTAGATGCTCGCTCTTTTGCTATGCCTATGCTGCGATACCTACCACTTGCTATATCATGCCACCCATATTGCCATGTCAACCTCTAACCATCCATGTCCTAGCAAACCGTTGATTGGCTATGTTACCGCTTTGCTCAGCCCCTCTTATAGCGTTGCTAGTTGCAGGTGAAGATGAAGTTTGTTCCTTGTTGGAACACGGATATTTTTGGGATATCACAATATCTATTGTTTTAATTAATGCATCTATATACTTGGTAAAGGGTGGAAGGCTCGGCCTTATGCCTGGTATTTTGTTCCACTCTTGCCACCCTAGTTTCCGCCATATCGGTGTTATGTTCCTTGATTTTATGCTCCTTACGCCGGGTGATTTATGGGACCCCTTGACAGTTCGCTTTGAATAAAACTCTTCAAAGAAGGCCCAACCTTGGTTTTACCATTTGCCACCTACACCCTTTTTCCCTTGGGTTTTCGCGAGCCCGAGGGTCATCTTTATTTTAGCCCCCCCGGCCGGTGCTCCTCGAGCGTTGGTCCGAATCGAGCCACCATGGGCCACCACGGGAAACTCAAGTCTGGTTTTACTCAGAGTCTGTCTCATCCGGTGTGCCCCGAGAACGAGATATGTGCAGCTCCTATCGGGATTTGTCGGCACAGCGGGAGGTCTTGCTGGTCTAGTTTTACCATTGTCGAAATGTCTTGATGTACCGGGATACCGAGTCTGATCGGAGTGTCTTGGGTGAAGGTTTATTCCTTCGTTGATCGCGAGAGCTTGTTATGGGCTAAGTTGGGACACCCCTGCAGGGTATTATCTTTCAAAAGCCGTGCCTGCGGTTATGAGGCAGATGGGAATTTGTTAATGTCCGGTTGTAGAAAACCCGAAGTTGACCTTAATTAAAATACATCAACCGTGTATGTAACCGTGATGGTCTCTTCTCGGCGGAGTCCGGGAAGTGAACACGGTGTTGGAGTTATGTTTGACGCAGGTGGCTAGGATCACCTCTTGATCACTACTAGCTTCATGACCGTGCTTTGCTTCTCTTCTCGCTCTCTTTTGCGATGTAGCCACCATATATGCTAGTCGCTTGCTGCAGCTCCTCCTTGGTACACCAGCCTTCCCTTAAGCTTAAATAGTCTTGATCTCATGGTGTGAGATTGCTGAGTGCCCGTGGCTCATGATTCTACCAAAAAATGTATGCAGTACCGATGATACCAAATAGCAGATGGCGAACCGAGCTGAAGTGGGAATTTGATGAGGCCCTTGGTCGATACTATGTTTCATTTCCGACGATTAGTAGTGGAGCCAGCTAGCGATCGGGATCTGTGTTGCATTTGGGGTATTCTTCTTTTATTTTGGTTCCGTAGTCGGACCTTGAGTGTAAACTGAATGATGGATGTTTATTTATGTATTGTGTGAAGTGGCGACTGTAAGCCAACTATGTATCTCTTTTCCCTTATTTATTACATGGATTGTGCGAAGATTACCTCACTTGCAACATTGCTTTCAATGCGGTTATGCCTCTAAGTCGTGCTTCGACACGTGGGAGATATAGCCGCGTCGAGGGTGTTACAAGTTGGTAATCAGTGCCATCCCCGACCTTAGGAGCCCCACTGCTTGATCGTTTTTAGCGGCCGAGTTGTGTCTAGAAAAATGTTTTGAGTCATTTAGGATTATATATATCGGAGAGTTAGGAATTCTTTTTACTCCTCAGTCCCTTCGTCGCTCTGGTGAGGTCTCCTGACGTAGAAGTTTTGACTTTCCTCTCCTCAAATTTCACTAAAAAAATTTTAGGATCACGCGGGTATCTTAGAATCGTTCCTATGGTTTTATGATGAGAACATTGTCTTGGTGCCTCCCGTCAGCAGGGGTTTAGTGGAGGTGTCCCGGGGAGTTGAGCTCTGAGGTGTTGTCGTCATAATTTTATCGTTGCAGATTCCGAATACCGAGTTTAGTACGCCGACATTGAAAATCTCTTTTATGCAGTTCGTTGGTGAGATAACCCGCTAACCCAAAGATCGAGGTGAGTACGGGAGTATTGCCATGACTCAGATAACGGATGCTTTTCAAGGTTGAGGTACACGATTTCGAAGGTTTCTTGGTTATGTGTTGAAGGATGGATACAATTGGATGTAAGGATTGTTAGTTTGGGTGAGATATATTGCTTCCCCTGTATCCCCAACACCTGATTGCATAAACGGAAAGTTTCGGGAGTTTATAGGTGGGATTCAAGTAGCTCTAGCATTTCTTCCGCAGATATTTGGTTTGTGATTGGGTAATCCTTACCACTTATTTGTTCCATTCATACCTTGTTTTTATTTTCATTCATCAATCTCTTATCAAGTGGCTTCTCACCTTAATGGACGTGATGTTTACTTTGGAATTCATTCGTTCATCCCTGTTCGAATGTTTATTGTGAAGACTATATGTTGCAATTTCTATCCGTTGATTCAACTTGTCTATCTGTCAATCAAGATGCTAACGGATGTCACCTCTTCAGATGGCTCCGCCCACGCCGTAATCCGAATGCAGTGATGGGAGTCGGGAACCTCCACCTCCACCTCCGCCTCCGGAGGCATGGCAAGCTTTGATGGCAACCACTAACGCCAACGCCGCTTGTTGATTCAGCTGATGCAAGAGCGTAACCAAGGCCAAGGCAACCAAGGGAATCAAGGTCAAGGGCAGTTCTTCCATCAGCCACAGTTTCCTACCCTCAACCAGTTCCTAGCAAATCAGCCAAAGTCTTTCACCATCGTGCCGAGGCCACAGACGCCGACGATTGGCTCGTGGATATCAACAAGCATTTCAATGCAGCAATGTCGACCCGAGGACTACGTCAAGTTCGCGTCTTTTCAGCTCTAGGATCAAGTGCTGATTGGTTCCAGAATACAAGGATTCCAGAGGTGGTCGGTGATTACTTGGACTGATTGCTCGGGACTTTAAAGCTCACCACATTCCTACCAAGGTTGTTGAGAGCAAGCGTGAGGAGTTCCGCAATCTCAAGCAAGGAAACATGTCGAGGTACTGAATACAACATACAGCCAGAAACTTGTTTCGCTTCGCTAAACAAGACGCTCCTCGATGAAAAGAGTATGATCTATCGATTCAGAGGTGGCCTTAGAGAGGATTTGCAGCTAGCTCTTGTTCTTATTGAGCCTACTCAGTTTGATCAATTCTATAATATGGCACTCAAGCAAGAAGGTGCTCGGCTCAAGTGTGAGGCTTCAAAGAAGAGAAACAGGATGCATTCAGTCTTCTTCCTCTCAAGGTGCAGCTAAGCAGCGAAAAGTTCTATCTTCCTCCTCCTCCGTTCCGTCGGCCTTATATCAAGAAGAACTCAAGTGGTTGTGGATCTTCCCACCCACCCAACCCAAGCTACGAGTAACAAGTCTCACCTCAAGCTCCAAGGTCAAATGCTCCTTATCACCGTCCGCCTCAGAGGTGACTGCAACAAGTGCCAGCAGAAGGGTCACTATGCTAACAAATGCCATAACCAAAGGCGCCTTCCTCCTCCTCCTCCCGTGAGGTCTTCAAGCAATGCAGTGGTCAAGCATAATCCCAAGTCCGCAAAGGTGAACATGATGAATGCAGCAAGCGAGAGGAATCTACCGATGTGATAATGGGTAATCTTCCGCTTAATGATATTCCTGCAAAAGTCTTATTTGATACTTGGTGCATCACATTCTTTCATGTCATTTCGCTTTTGCATCAAGCACAATTTTGACACAGAGGAATTACCGAGAGCAATGCAAGTTATTTCTCCGCTAAGCGCTTGAGGTCTACCTTATTGGTTCCAATGTCGGTATCAAGATGGCCGACTATAGATTTCGCTAAACCAATTGTTCTTGGTGACTCGATATTGATCTAATTCTCGGGATGGATGGCTTTCAAAGACAAGGCTCAGCTTGATTGTGCCGCCAGCAAATTCAATTGACACACCCTTCCGAGGATGTTATCATCTATGCCGCCGTGATGAAAGCATTCGGTTGTTTTCTCTCAATGAGAAGGGCGAGTTGGATGCTATCTCTCGATTCCACTGCTTGTGAGTACCAAGATGTCTTTCCGAAGAGCTTCCGGTATGCCTCCTCATCGCCGGTCGAATTCGTTATCGATCTTGAGCCCGCATCGAACCCGCTTTGCAAGCCGCCTTACAAGGTTGGACCCAAGGAGCTGAAAGAATTGAAGAAGCAGCTCGATGAACAAGAGCGTCTGGGTTTGATCAGACCGAGTTCATCTCCATGGGGGTGTGGAGTTCTTTTTGTCCAGAAGAAGGATGGCACGGACCGACTTTGCGTCGATTACCGTCCATTGAACAAGAAGACAATCAAGGACAAGTATCCACTTCCCAACATCAATGAGCTATTCGAGCAACTCAAAGGAGCTAAAGTATTCTCCAAGCTTGACCTCCATATGGGTTATCATCAGATTCGCATTCGTGAACAAGATATTCCCAAGAGAGCATTCAGAACAAACTATGGTTCTTATGAATATACTGTCATGTCTTTCGGCCTTGTCAATGCTCCTCCAACTTTCTCTCACATGATGAACTTTATCTTCAACCCCTACACCAATGATTTCGTCTTGGTGTATCTCGATGATATTTTGGTCTTCTCCAAGAACAAGCAGGATCATGCCAAACATTTGCGATTGGTGCTCGACAAGCTCAGAGAACATCAATTCTATGCGAAGTTTTCCAAATGTGAGTTCTGGCTTGATGAAGTTCTTTATCTTGGTCACATCATCTCCGCCAAGGGCATCGCTGTTAATCCCGAGAAGGTGTCTTCAGTTCTGAATTGGGAACCTCCTCAGAATGTCAAGCAGCTCCGCAGTTTTCTCGGTCTTGCAAGCTATTGCCAAAGATTCGTTGAGAATTTCTCTAAGATTGCAAAGCCTCTTTCCAACCTCCTCCAGAAGCATGTCAAGTATGTCTGGACGCCTGATTGTAACGTCGCTTTCAACACCCTCAAAGAGAAGCTAGTTACAGCTCCTGTATTAACTCCTCCTGATGAATCCAAGCCATTCGAAGTTTTCTGTGATGCTTCCTTGCAAGGTCTCGGTGCTGTGTTAATGCAAGAGAAGAAAGTTGTGGCCTATACCTCTCGTCAGTTGAAGCCCAACGAAAAGAACTACCCCACTCACGATCTCGAGTTGGCGGCAGTTGTCCATGCATTGATAACATGGAGACATCTCTTGTTGGGAAGGAAAGTGGACATTTTCACCGATCACAAGAGTCTCAAGTATATCTTCACTCAACCAAACCTCAACCTCGGGCAAACTCGATGGGTCGAAATGATTCAAGAGTACAATCCAAGTATTGAATATACTCCTGGCAAGGTGAATGTGATTGCAGATGCTCTGAGCAGAAAGGCTTATTGCAACAGCTTAATTCTCAAGCCCTTCCAACCGGATCTTTGTGAAGCTTTCCGCAAGCTGAATCTTCAAGTTGTTCCTCAAGGATTTCTTGCCAACCTCATAGTCTCTCCTACTTTGGAAGATCAAATTCGTGAGGCACAACTCCTGGATACCATGGTGAAGAAGGTGAAACGTGGTATTGACAAGGGCATTTCAAATACAAGTGCTATCGCTTGATGACAAAGATACTCTTTTCTTCGAGGATCGATTGTGGTTCCTAAAGGCGATCCGAGAAAAGTCATCATGAATGAGGCACACAATTCTCTTCTATCCATTCATCCCGAAGTACGAAGATGTACCATGACCTCAAGCAGTCAGATTGGTGGACTCGAATGAAGCGAGAAATTGCTCAATTCGTGAATGAATGTGATGTCTGCAGAAGGGTGAAAGCGAACACCAAAGACTAGCTGGTCTCCTCCAACCTCTTGCTATTCCGAATGGAAGTTTGATCATATCGAGATGGACTTCGTGACTGGTTTTCCTAAGTCCAAGCGTGGAAATGATGTTATCTTCGTTGTCATTGACAAGCTTACTAAAGTGGCTCATTTTCTTCTGTCAAAGAATCTATCACAGCAGCTCACCGCAGAGCTATACACCTCCGAATTGTCTCCTTGCACGGTATTCCGCAATTGATCTCTTGAGACCGTGGAAGCATCTTCACTTCTAAATTCGGGATTCTTTTCGAAGGCCATGGGCACCAACATTCGCTTTCAAAGACAGCTTTCCATCCTCAAACAAGTGGCCAAGTCGAGCGAGTGAATCAAATCCTTGAAGATATGCTCAGGGCCTGTGTCATTTCCTTTGGCATGAAGTGGGAAGAGTGTCTTCCATATGCCGAGTTCTCCTACAACAACAGCTTCCAAGCGAGTTCGGGCAAGGCCCCATTCGAAATTCTCTATGGCAGAAAGTGCCGTACTCCTCTCAATTGGTCCGAGACAGGTGAACGCCAACTTCTTGGCAACGACTTGATCACAGAAGCCAAAGAAATATGCAAAGTCATTCGTGAGAATCTTAAAGTCGCGCAATCGCGCCAGAAGGGCTATTATGATGACAAGCACCGTGATGTGGCTTTTGAAATCGGAGACCATGTCTACCTCCGCGTCTCTCCAATGAAAGGCACTCGTCGCTTCGGTATCAAAGGAAAGCTTGCCCCTAGATACGTGGGTCCTTTCAAGATCATTGGCAAAAGAGGCGATCTCGCCTATCAACTTGAGCTTCCATCCAACTTTGCAAACATGCACGATGTGTTTCACGTGTCACAGCTTCGCAAGTGCTTCAACATTCCTGAGTGCACTATCAACTTTGAAGAAATTGACCTCCAAGAAGATCTCTCTTATCATGAGCACCCCGTTGCTATTCTTGAAGAAACCGAGCGCAAGACTCACAACAAGTCAATCAAATTCCTAAAAGTGAAGTGGTCACACCATTCCGACCGAGAAGCCACCTGGGAGCGCGAGGATCACCTCCGTTCCGAATATCCGGAGTTCTTTCAGTCCTAGATCTCGGGACGAGATCCTCTTGTAGTGGTGGAGTGTTGTAACACCCCGGATGTAACTGTCCATATTTGTAACTCCAACTCTTGCCATTTTGGCCATGTGCTATGATATTCCCTCCGTGGTTGGTTTTTTTTTTCGTTTTGCATTTTGTCCATATCATGCATCTCATATCATGTCATCAAGTGCATCTCATTTGCATACGTGTTCGTCTCATGATTCCGAGCATTTTCCCCGTTGTCCGTTTTGCAATCCGGCATTCCTATGTTCCCCGACGCCCCTTTACGCTTTTTCCGCAGGGTGTTGAACATTCTCGGAATGGACCGAGCCTTGCCAAGTGGCCCTGGTATAGCACCGGTAGACCACCTGTCAAGTTTCGGGTCATTTGGAGTTCGTTTGGTACTCCAACGGTTAACCGCACTCTCGCAAAGGCCTCTTTTAAGTTGCAGCCCAACATCCCTCCAAAACAGCCCAATAACCCATCTAAGTCACTTCCATGCTCTCGGTCGTTCGATCACTATCGTGTGGCCGAAAACCGCACCCCATTTGGACTCCCCTAGCTCCCCCTATGCCTATATATACACCCCTCCCCCGAAATCCCGGTTGAAACCCTAAAAATCCCAGATCCGCCGCGGACACACGTCGCGTCATGGCCGGACACATCGCGCGCCTGCCAGCGCCAGTCCGCCTCGCCACGTGGCACTCGCCGCCGCCTCCGGCCAGCGCCCGCATACTTGGCTGCTCGCCGCGCCGCCGGCGATCGCCTCCACTCGCCGCCGTTCACCGCCATCGCAGCTCGCGCCTCCTCGCCGGACGCCGCCGCCGCCGCCACGCAGCCCGCCCGCGCCAGCCGCCCCGAAGCTCCGCCACTGGTGGCCGCCGCCACGCCGCCCGCGCCACCGCCGGTGCCGGCAACCACCGGATCCGGTCGCCCCGGCCGCCGCCGGCGACCTCCTCCCCGGCCCCGAGCTTCAACGCCGCCGGCCGACCTCGCCTCCGGCCGATCCAGATCTGGACGAGACCCGTCGGTTGACTTCTCCCCCAAATCTCTAAGTCCTTTTTCTTTAATAATTTTCTTGCATTTTCGTAGCATCATATCTTCGCACCCGTAACTCCGTTTCGTGCGTATAATATGTCAGATTGTTCGTCTCGAAGAGTACATCATGTCATTCCATTGCATCATTTGCATTTGAGCTCATCTTGATGCCCGAAATGCTGTTGGAAGAGGGCTTCAGATTGTTAGTTTCTGTTTCTTAACAGAACTTGCACTTTTATCATTTTTGCCATGATTAATGTGTGCACCTTATGAACTTGAGTCCTACATGTGTGTTAAACTATGCCATGCCATCTTTCCAGGGGTGTATGCCATGTATTTTTTTGAGTTATGTGGTGACTAGAACAAGCATGCAAAGTAGGGATGATGATGTTGCTGATTTCAGGAACTTAGTGTTTTCACTAAGTCTTGTCCTGCTGTTATTTTTATGCCATATGTTCATGTTGTTACAGAGAGATCTATGCCCTTTTTGAGCATGATCACTAAGGGTGTTTTGAACATATGGATGTGTTCTATCCATCCATGCCTTTGTTGGCATTTATGGATGTGCTCTAGCATGTCATTTTCGTGCTCTACTGTTGCTTGAAAATGTTTCCTGGCAGATTGTTTGCATGAGATTCAATTTTCACGAGGTCGTTGTAGTTGATCCGTGTATGCTATGATGTTGTTCTTGCCATGTATAGCTTCTATGCCATGTTTTCTTGATGGGTGTATGCTTAGTTTATCATGAGATTCTCTGTAGTGAGTGCATCGAGCTCACGAACATGCCTACCGATATCTGTTTTGCCATGCCCGCTTTTTTCGCTAAGTCTGAAATCTGTAATAAAACTTGCTATGTTTACATGGGTGCCATCATATCCTCTAGTCCTTTTTGGCTTATGGTCAGAAGGGACTATTGATCAATGCTTTGAGTAGAATCATGTCATGCCTTGTTTTGCTATTATAAGTTCCTGTAGCATGTTGTTTGCTTGCTCTAAACATGCCTTCCTGATGTTAATTCCTGGCATGTTAGTATTTTCACCAAGTCTGTGAACCTGATATTTTTTGCACTTTCACCATGCTTGTTTGAACATGTTATGATGTGATTTAGCCGTAGCTCAGTGTTCCTCTTTTGTTAACATCTCCTGTAGCACTTCCATATGCTTTGTTTTTATGTTGGGGTGCTGTAGCATAGTTTGTTGTTGCATGCTAAGTAGCATCGGGCTGTTAAACGCAGATTTGCGTCATTCTTGTTTTGCTTGTCATTTGCAAACCGTGCATCTGATTCCGGTGATCTTTATATCGATTTCACCCGAAATCATCTCATCTTTCCAGCGGCATACTTGGTTTGCCAAGATGATGCCTTGTTCATCATTTTCCTTCCGGAGCACACATATGCATTGCATATCACATCTCGCATAGCATGTCATGTATTGCATCATATTGCTTGTGCATTGCTCCTTGTTTGATTGTGGTTCTGTTGCTTGTGTTCTTGCTTTGGGTAGAGCCGGGAGACGAGTACGTGTACGAGGAACCTGTTGAGAACGCCTACGAGGATCAAGCCTTCGACAACTCTGAGAACCTTGCAGGCAAGATGACCATACCTTCAATATCACTTCTATCTTTGCTTGCTAGATGCTCGCTCTTTTGCTATGCCTATGCTGCGATACCTACCACTTGCTATATCATGCCACCCATATTGCCATGTCAACCTCTAACCATCCATGTCCTAGCAAACCGTTGATTGGCTATGTTACCGCTTTGCTCAGCCCCTCTTATAGAGTTGCTAGTTGCAGGTGAAGATGAAGTTTGTTCCTTGTTGGAACACGGATATTTTTGGGATATCACAATATCTATTGTTTTAATTAATGCATCTAGCCTCCCACTGGGAGGCCTTCCTTTCTTCTCTCCTTCACCGGGGAGAAGCCTCCTTTTTCTCCTCCTTGTCTTCACGGGAGGAGTCCGCCTCGGAGTCATCGAACGATGAGTCCGATAACACTTGATGCTGGGAACTCTTTCGGGTTCCCATGGCCTTCTTCTTGGCCTTCTTCTCCAGCACCACGTAAGGCACCGGAGCCAGCAGCCCCGTTAATCGGGCGTCCGCTGGATCTTCTGGCAAGGGAGCCGGACAGTTAACCTGCCCAGACTTCTTCTGCCAAGCCTGTCAAAGGTAGGGGAGTTTAGATCATGCATAGAGTCAAACTATGGAAAATAAGCATCCTGTAAAGGGTGAAGCAGCTTACCTCGCCGACTTGACGCTGCGAGCTGAATCCGCGATCTTTGGTAGCGGATGCGGGAGCCTCGGCACCCTTGAACAGCACCTTCCAGGCATCTTCGTACGTAATGTCGTAGAGCCTGCTCAAGGTTTGGTGTTGTGCCGGATCAAACTCCCACAAGTTGAAGGCCCATTGTTGGCACGGGAGGATCCGGCGGACGAGCATGACCTGGACCACGTTGACGAGCTTGGTCTTCTTGTTCACAAGGTCTTGGATGCAGGTTTGGAGTCCGGTCAGCTCTTCCAAATCACCGCATGTCAGGCCCTTCTCTCTCTAGGAGGTGAGCCGGGTGGGGATGCCAGATCTGAATTCGGGGGCCGCTGCCCATTTAGGGTCACGCGGCTCGGTGATGCAGAACCACCCCGATTGCCACCCTTTGATTGTTTCCATGAAGGAGCCCTCGAGCCATATGACATTGGGCATCTTGCCCACCATGGCGCCTCCGCACTCCGCCTGCTAGCCGCCCACTACCTTCGGCTTGACATTGAAGGTCTTCATCCATAAGCCGAAGTGGGGCTTGATGCGGAGGAAGGCCTCGCACACAACGATAAACGCTGAGATGTTGAGGATGAAATTCGGGGCCAGATCATGGAAATCCAGGACGTAGTAGAACATGAGTCCCCGGAAAAATGGGTGGAGTGGGAAGCCCAGTCCGCGGAGGAAATGGGGAAGGAACACCACCCTCTCATGGGGCCTGGGGGTGGGGACGAGCTGCCCCTCATCCGAAGCCGTGCGCAATATCACAGCAGTGTATCCGCTTTCTCAACTTTTTGATGCGTCCCTCCATGACAGAGGAGGCCATCCACTTGCCTCCCTCTCCGGACATAAATGGGGAAGGTTGAGGCAAGATGTGCGGACTTGGGCGCTGGAGCTCGACTGCGTAGAAATGGATAAGCAAAGGAGGAAGAAGGCGTAGGTAAAAAGGTGGATCCTATCCCCTTAGATGGGCGGACGAAATTATGCGTCCCCACCAGCCTGGTAAAACTCGCTTATCTCCCAAGCGCCGTAATCAATGGTGCGGTTGGGTTACCCATGTCCATATTGATGAGAATCCCGGAATAAGGGGACACGATCTCTACTTTGACAAGACGTGCCAATGAAACCGCTTCGCTAAATGCGATGAGGTGGAACAGTAAAAACCATTCGAATAAAGGCTTGGCCGTGGTGTGACGTCACGCCACGAAATACGTCAGCAGGTTGAACTTGTGTAAATATTATTCTCTCTAAGGTGGTATGTGGAACTTATTTCACAGATCCGGACACTATCCTTGTGTTCAAAATCCTCTATGAAGTATTCGGAGGAGGAACCCGCCTTGCAATGCCGAAGACAATATGCGCGTCGGACTCGTCGTCATTGAAGCCTCGGTTCGAGGGCTACCGAGGAGTCTCGACTAGGGGTGTCCGGATAGCCGAACTATCATCTTTAGCCGGACTCCAAGACTATGAAGATACAACATTGAAGACTACGTCCCGTGTCCGGATGGGACTTTCCTTGGCGTAGAAGGCAAGCTTGGCGATACGGATATGTAGATCTCCTACCATTGTAACCGACTCTATGTAACCCTAGCCCTCTCTGGTGTCTATATAAACTGGAGGGTTTTAGTCCGTAGGACAACCAACAAATCATACCATAGGCTAGCTTCTAGGGTTTAGCCTCTTTGATCTCGTGGTAGATCTACTCTTGTACTACCCATATCATCAATATTAATCAAGCAGGAGTAGGGTTTTACCTCGATCGAGAGGGCCCGAACCTGGGTAAAAACATCGTGTCCCTTGTCACCTATTACCATCCGCCTAGACGCACAGTTCGGGACCCCCTACCTGAGATCCGCCGGTTTTGACACCGACAGGGGTCCTCAGCCCAATCCAACTGATCTGGAGATGACATGGTGAGTACCCCCTAGTCCAGGACACCATCAGTAGCCCCCTGAACCGGTCTTCAAGTTGGGGACGCTCCTCGATTCTTCCGAACTGTTCTTCACCTTCGGTCGTTGGTCTTGAAAATTGGTTCAACAAATCTTCTCGTCTTTGATCTTGAGGATCGCCGAGGTGACTCTGAAGAGTTTACACGTGGGGTCTCTGAGGAGCCCCTTTAAGTTTCCAGCCTTTATCAATGCCTTGTTATTTTTATGCCATACCTCGGGTTTGAAGTTGTTCCCGAGCGGCAACGTCCTCTTGCGTCCGAGCTCCAACGCCGGACTGCATTCGAGATACCTTTAGCAGTCGAGCACCAACGCCGGACCGCTTCCGAGCTCCAACGCCGGAATGTATCCGAGCTCCAATGTCGGACCATGTCCAAGCTCCAACGCCGGACTATGTCCAAACTCCAACGCCGGACTATATTCGAGGTGTCATAGACCACCTTGGTTCTAAAAGGTTGAGGAGTTTAGCCGAGCTTAATGTCAGAAATGCCCTCTACGGAGCCAGCCACTGGTGTCCGAGCTTTATGCCGGACTGCTTCCGGGGTGTCTATTGTAGTTGAGCACCAAAGCCGGACTGTATCCGAGGTGGTGCACCACCTCGGCCATGAGCTGTAATTTATGATTTAATTCCGAATTATGCAATGTAATCTCTGCCGAGATGTATAGCCAGTAGCCCTCACGGTGCATGTTGGCCTAATATCCGGGATGCACCTGAAGGAAAAAAATCAAACCGCTAACCAGGTCGATCCATAAAATCAGCCTGAGGATCGATTCCCAGCTTGGTAGCATACTTAGGAATAGAAACGCGGTGTGCAAAGTCCTCCAGACTCAGGTTGGGTGCGGCCGACCAACCTGAGGATAATAATCTCCTCGAGAACTATATTGCGCTTTTAAATTCTCTGCATTGGATTTCCAATGCAGTAGCCCCCGAGACACTGGTCGGGTGGTAACACCAGATCAGGGGATCGATGTGCCCCTTTAATATTTGTAAATAATGAGCACGAAGCCCAGTAGCCCCGAGCCTTAATGTGGGCACGAGTAGCCGAATTAAGGGTCGATATCCAAAGTAAAATCAAAGATTATGTGTAATGATTCTATGTATCCAAGTACTTTACATCATTATTTTGACTCCATTGCGACCGTTTATCAGTTGAAAGTGACCCATCATCGGCTTCTACCCCTTGGTAGATACTATGCAGGGTGTTTCCGCTCTAACAAAACAACCCTTAGTCGACGTCTCGGTGCCCGAAGGCGGTTGTGTCAGCAGAAACGAGGCAATTAGATATGCGGGCTTTATAACTTTCGCTTAGTCATAGGAGCTTTAAACCGGGGAAGCTAGCTATGAGCCCCCGGCTAGTGTTCGGCAACATCTGAGGTCAAGCCGTAAACACTTCGCCAATGTTATGAACGGTCCGTCGTTTAACATAGTCATCGGATCGCTGACCGGTTTATGCCTATTGTGACAGTCAATTTTCGGCTTTCTCCACTGAGGTGCTTAACCATGCGAGCTGGAAGCACAATCGCAGTAGTTCTCGCTTTGCACACCTAGCCGAACAAAGTGGAACATAGGAGGCAAGCACAGGAGCCGGGCAACCCAACTATTGACCGAAGACACAATTCGAAACAGATGCATATATAGCAATATCCAAGAACATTTTTGCCGAATTCCTAAAGGTGTCCGGCATTGCACTGCAAGACTAATGCTGGAAATGCACAAATAGTTTAAAAGTGCCATAGGCTTGGAAAACCAAAAAACCGTCAGTAAAAACTAGACGTCCGAACTAGATCAAGTGTTCAGTGCCAATCGGAAAATTGGTCTTAGAAAAAAAATTGTGCTTCTGTCGTGATTTAACATGACACATACTATCTCAAGACTTCAAGCGGGTCAGCCTACGGCTTCAACCTCCTATCCTGAAGGTGGAGTGCTTCTCGTTAGTCCAGTTTAGCAAACTTTAACGGCTTTGAGAGAGAAATTAGGCTCCCGGGCTATTGACCACACACTCCCGTCGAAAAAAGGAGTGATAGAAAGAAGACTTTGCAACGACTAAGAAGAAGAACACTTATTATAAAACAGCTCTCATAAATTTAAGAGCCCCCGAGTGACTTGGGTAAAAGAATTTTATGTATAATGATTGTATGTACCGAAGTACTTATATCATATCTTTGTTCACCCGAGCTTTATACATGTCTTAACCGACCGTCGGCTTCTCCCTCTTCGGTCAAGGACCGAACAGTGTTATGTACTCCCTCTATCAAGAATATCAACGGTGTTTCCGATAACTGTGCAATCAAGGCCATAAGGTCAGAATGCATAAAGCGCGCCAGGAACTTATGATATATTACCGACGAAGTGTAAGAAGCATCTTCGAAGAAAATAGTACCCCCACCGATACCTTTCTTTGGTTGCTCACTATGAGACTTGTGCAATAGATTATTTGTACTCATGAGTTCCGTTGTGTGCCGACCATTATTGAAACAGTAAGAGCGCTAGCTTTCGGCTTCACCCAGTCTGAGGTCCGGCTCGGGTGACCCGATCATGACAATCGCAGAGGTGCTCCCTTTACTCCCTAGCCGAACAATCGGAAACGTAGGGGTAAACACAGGAGCAAGGCAACCCAGCTTGCAAATCACTTAGGTCAATATGGTGCATATTGTGGCGTAATACACGAACAAGGAACGAAGCCGTACAAGTATAATCATATGCAAGAGGAAAAGCTCCAGCAAGGGAGCCCCCAAATAAATGGGGTATTTGAATTTGTATGTCATAAACAAAGTTTGGACAAGGAGGTTTTTCACAAAGAGCTTTTTGCTAAAAAAAGTATAATGCTTGGTCGGACCGAACAAAATTTAAAATTTTAAAAGTTTGAGCATGAAAGCGACTTAGCTAGTTAATGTGTTCGGCATTGATGACGTGGTCCGAGCTTGGTGCGGGAGGAGGTCTCAGCCCCCAAGCCCGATGTGGCCGAGCGAAGAGCTCGACACTCCGAAGAGGTGAAGCCCCCAGTTTAGCCGAGGTGATGGAGCAGGTCACCGGGTGACACTGGAATCTCCGGCCGAGTAGGTTGATGAAGCGACAATGCGGGGTTGCCAACACAGGGCAGCGCTCCAAGGCGACAACACAATTCGGTCGATGGAGCTGGGCGACGAGGACACCATGCCGAGGGGATAGTGCAGCCCAATCTAAGTCAATTGTCTGCACAAGTAAAATAGTGCAAACCAAAAAAAATGAAAAAAAGGGTGCATAGTTAATTTATGCGAAAAAAGTTTGGTAAATATGGCCTGAGCGTTGAGGATAGCTTGATGACACGTTGGCGTCATGGCACGGCGATGTCGACGAAGGTCGGCCTGCCGAGGTGACAGGGAGAGGCTGGCCGGACTGATGCAAGGTACAAACATCGGTGGAATTTCTCTGCCAAAATGATGCAGCACAAAAGAACAGAAAATATTCTTTGTATAATAATTTATGTGCTAAACTAATAGCTAAGAAAAATAAAACCTGGACGGCGATGGTCGTGGAGGACCGAACCGAATAAAGAAACATCGGTCGAACTTTGATTGTTGCCCGAAGTAGTGCTAGCTGGACTTTCAATAAAGGGTTACTAGGAACTGCCAGCACCCAACGAAGAGCTGATGTTTCTGTTCGGAGGAGCGAGGCGTAGAAGTCCGAGGTGAAACACCAGGGATGGTACTGCCTGACCGATCAGTCCTCAGAAAGGTTATGACCAATTAGTACTTTTGACTGGAGTCCTCAACGTGGACTTCCTGCTGGAATTGTGGGAGTACTAGTAGTCTCCACGTAACTTCAGCTCTCCAAGGCACTTTTAGTGCTCCATGTGCTACCCAGATTGAAGGTAGTAGCCTTGGAATAATTTAATATTGCTACAAACAAGCATTCATTTATTAGTAAGATTCGCTCATGCATCAGGTAAAAACTGACCGGAGGCAGCGTTGCTATTTGAATAAAAAAAGGAAAAGCGGAGGATCATCCTTCCATGCTTGCCGCCCGAACAAGACAATTCGTGCTTTGTGGAATGTTCGATATGAGGGATTGCACATGGTTCGAGGACAGCTCATCGTGCACTAGTTTGGATGCAGCATCCGCATAGTCCTCGGTCATGCGGGCGTTCTGAGGATCGGCCGCGGCGGGCTTGATCCGATCTCAGATCGAAAGCAGCATCGGAGAGACCTGCGTAATAAAATAGCGATCCGAGAACAATAATTCCTGAAGGAACTAATTTGTGCAGAACAGATTTAACTGAAAAAATATCACCTGATTGCTCCATCGATCCGCAATGATCACCCAGCAGGCTCTCAATGAAAGCACCAATGTCAGTTCAATATCCGGCGTATCTCGTAGTAGGGGTACTAAGCTAGGCGTCTTGGAGCGATGGTAACATGGACACGGATTTTACCCAGGTTCGGGCCCTCTTGATGGAGGTAAAACCCTACGTCCTGCTCTTGATTGTATTCATATGGGTGTAGTACAGAGTACATATGTCTACCACGAGATTGTAGTAATGAATATCAGATTGTCTATTGACTAGCCTGGCCTCGGTTTATATAAGACATCGGAGGCCTAGGGTTTAGGAGAGTCCTTGTCTTGGGCGCCAAGTCTTGTGGAGTCTTCCTTGTATGCGGCAGGGGTTGTTCGAACTGGCCCATGAGTATATGGCCTTGGGGGTCCTCGACCCAATCCAACTGATCGGGAGACGACGTGGTGAGTACCCCCTAGTCCAGGACACCGTCAGTCGCACCCCATGTTCCTCTCTTGAAGCCCCATCATGTACTTCGACTTTTCTATGGCAACTTCGGCAACACAAGCCGCCTTGAATATTTCAAATCGCGCTTTCATAATTGTTGGATTATCCTTTACAATCTCGGAGTAGGGTTCCTTTTTTTCGATGATCCTTGCTTTCACCCTTACTTTCTAGGCGGCCAACACATCGCTAAACTTGGTCATGGCTCATTTGTTTATCTTCTTCATTGCCGGCTCTTTATCTGGATCAGTATATTTCTTTTCATCCCGGCCCGGGAACAAGAATACCTGGTGCAGCTTTCGTTAGGAGGGAGTGCTTCATATTTTCTATCTTCCTTAGTTTCTCATCGTTGATGGTGGCGGTTGTCCGTACGATGTAGCCTATTTGATTGCCATAGCATGCTCACCCTTCCACAGGCTATTTGGCTCAAAATTGCCGTCGTCTGATGTATTCTAGAACTACATCGGTATTTCCCCAAAGAGGAAGGGATGATGCAGTATAGCGTCGGTAGGTATTTCCCTCAGTGATGAGACAAGGTTATCGAACCAGTAGGAGAACCTCCTCACACCACCTAAACAACACTTGCACACAAATAACAAATACTCGCAACCCGACGTGTTCAAGGGGTTGTCAATCCCTTTCGGGTACGGCGCCTCAAGTAGGCAAATAACATGAGGTAAAAAGTGGTATATAGGATAAATAGATCGCGGAACAAGTAAATTGCAGCAAGGTATTTTTGTATTTTTGGTTTAATAGATCTAAAAATAAATGCAATAGAAAATAGATCGCGAAGGCAAATATGATGAAAAGAGACCCGAGGGTCGTAGGTTTCACTAGTGGCTTCTCTCGAGAAAAATAGCAAACAGTGGGAAAACAATTGCTATTGGGCAATTGATAGAACTTCAAATAATCATTACAATATCCAGGCAATGATCATTATATAGGCATCACGTCCAAGATTAGTAGACCGACTCCTGCCTGCATCTACTACTATTACTCCTCACATCGACCGCTATCCACCATGCATCTAGTGTATTAAGTTCATGAGAAAACGGAGTAATGCAATAAGAACGATGACATGATGTACACGAGACCCGTTTATCTATTGCGGCAGATATAGATCTCATCTTGTTATCCTTAGTAGCAAAGATACATACGTGTCGGTTCCCCTTCTGTCATTGGGATCAAGCACCGTAAGATCGAACCCACTATAAAGCACCTCTTCCCATTGCAAGATAAATAGATCAAGTTGGCCAAAAAAACCAAATATCAGAGAAGAAATACGAGGCTATAAGAAATCATGCATATAAGAGATCAAAGAAGACTCAAATTACTTTCTAGGATAAAAACATAGATCTGATCATAAACTCAGGGTCTGTTTGGTTCAGGTCATCAACTCGAATATAATGGGTCTGTCCCGTTCCCAGGGATGATTCTCGCGTTTGTTTGGGTCGAAGAACCGAAACCAAGTCTATGACGCCCCTGATTCAATCGTACACTAATCATGCACGCAAATGTGTACGATCAAGATCAGGGACTCACGGAAAGATATCACAACACAACTCTAATAGTAAAATAAGTCATACAAGCATCATAATACAAGCCAGGGGCCTCGAGGGCTCGAATACAAGTGCTCGATCATAGACAAGTTAGCAGAAGCAATAATATCTAAGTACAGACATAAGCTAAACAAGTTGCCATAAGATGGCTAGCACAAACTGGGATACAGATCGAAAGAGGCGCATGCCTCCTACCTGGGATCCTCCTAACTACTCCTGGTCATCGTCAGTGGCCTGCACGTAGTAGTAGGCACCTCCAGTGTAGTAGGAGTTGTCATCGACAGTGGCGTCTGTCTCCTGGGCTCCAACATCTGGTTGTGACAACCAGGTAGAAAGGAAAGGGGGGAAGGGGGGAGAAAAGCAACCGTGAGTACTCATCCAAAGTACTCGCAAGCAAGGATCTACACTACATATGCATGGGTACATGTGTAAAGAGGCAATATCGGTGGACTGAACTACAGAATGCCAGAATAAGAGGGGGATAGCTAATCCTGTCGAAGACTACGCTTTTGGCCACCTCCATCTTGCAGCATGTAGAAGAGAGTAGATTGAAGTCCTCCAAGTAGCATCGCATAGCATAATCCTACCCGGCGATCCTCCCCTCGCCGCCCTGTGGAAAAGCGATCACCGGGTTGTCTGTGGAACTGTTCTGGGTGTGTTTTATTAAGTATCCAGTTCTAGTTGTCATAAGGTCAAGGTACAACTCTGGGTCGTCCTTTTACCGAGGGACACGGCTATTCGAATAGATCAATTTCCCTGCAGGGGTGCACCACATAACCCAACACGCTCGATCCCATTTGGACGCACACACTTTCCTGGGTCATGCCTGGCCTCGGAAGATCAACACGTCACAGCCCCACCTAGGCACAACAGAGAGGTCAGCACGCCGGTCTAAATCCTATGCGTGCAGGGGTCTTGGCCCATCGCCCATTGCACACCTGCACGTTGCGAACGTGGCCGGAAGCAGAACTAGCCCCCTTAATACAAGAGCAAGCTTATGTTCCAATCCGGCGCGTGCCACTCAGTCGCTGACGTCACGAAGGCTTTGGCTGATACCACGACGTCGAGTGCCCATACTGTTCCCACGTAGTTGGTTAGTGCGTATAGGCCAGTGGCCAGACTCAGATCAAATACCAAGAACTCGTTAAGCGTGTTATTTTAAAATAACCGTGAACGCCGACCAGGGCCAGGCCCACCTCTCTCCTAGGTGGTCTCAACCTGCCCTGTCGCTCCGCCACAAAGTAATAGTCGGGGGCCGTCGGGAACCCAGGCCCACCTCTACAGGGATGGAGCCACATGTCCTTCCAGCCTCCACATCGGAATCACTTGCGGGTACTCAACGAGCCAACCCTACTTTAGTCACCATATGTATAATATGTATATATGTATAGTATATACCCGTGATCACCTCCCAAGTGATCACGTCCCAATAGTATAGCAAGGCAGACTGACAAGAATGTAGGGCCAATGATGATAAACTAGCATCCTATACTAAGCATTTAGGATTGCGGGTAAGGTATCAACGATCAGTAGCAACAATCGACGGGCTATGCAATGTAATAGGAGTAACCGAACAAGAATATGCTACACTACTCTAATGCAAGCAGAGAGAGAGAAGAATAAACGATATCGGTGATCAAGGGGGGCTTGTTGTAACGCCTCGATGCGGCTATATCTCCCACGTGAGAAGCACGACTTAGAGGCATAACCGCATTGAAAGCAATGTCGCAAGTGAGGTAATCTTCACACAACCCATGTAATACATAAGGGAAAGAGTTACATAGTTGGCTTACAATCGCCACTTCACACAAATACATGAATAAAGCATTACATCATCCAGATTGTAAGGTCCGACTACGGAACCAAAATAAAAGAAGAACCCCAAATGCGACAAAGGTCCTCGATCGACCCCAACTGGGCTCCACTACTGAACAACTAGAACGAAACAACACAAAAGGGCAAGATCTTCATCGAGCTCCTCCTTGAGCTTGGTTGCGTCAACTGCTCGGTAACATAGGCACCTGCAAACTGGTTTTGGAAGTATCTCGTGAGCCACGAGGACTCAGCAATCCCATTACCATGGGTATCAAGACTAGCAAAGCTTAATGGGAAAGGAAGGGGTAAAATGGTGAGGTTGCAGCAGCGACTAAGCAAGTATGGTGGCTAACATACGCAAATGAGAGCGAGAAGAGAAACAAAGGAACGGTCGTGAAGCTAGCAATGATCAAGAGGTGATCCTGAACACCTACTTACGCCAAACATAACCCGAAACCGTGTTCACTTCCGGACTCACGAGAAGAGACCATCACGGCTACACACTCGGTTGATGCGTTTTAATTCGGATCAAGTGTCAAGTTGTCTACAACCGACATTAACAAATTCCCATCTGCCACATAACCGCGGGCACGGCTCTCGAAAGTTTATACCTGCAGGGTGTCCCAACTTAGCCCATGACAAGCTCTCGCGATCATCGAAGAATAGACCTTCACCCAGAAGACCCGATCAGTCTCGGAATCCGGTACATCAAGACATTTCGACAATGGTAAAACAAGACCAGCAAAGCCGCCCGATGCGCCGACAATCCCGATAGGAGCTGCACATATCTCGTTCTCAGGGCAACACCGGATGAGACAGGCTACGAGTAAAACCAGCCCTCGAGTTGCCACGAGGTGGCCCCATGACGGCTCGGTTCGACCAACACTTAGACAAGCACCGCCCGGGGCTAAAATAAAGATGACCCTTGGGTTGGCCGACCCAAGGGAAGGGATAGGTGGTGGTGAGGCAAATGGTAAAACCAAGGTTGGGCCTTGCTGGACAAGTTTTATTCAAAGCGAACTGTCAGGGGGGTCCCATAAATCACCCGACCGCGTAAGGGACGCAAAATCCGGGAACATAACACCGGTATGACGGAAACTAGGCGGCAAGAGTGGAACAAAACACACTGCATAAGGCCGAGCCTTCCACCCTTTACCAAGTATATAGATGCATTAATAATATAAGAGATATTGTGATATCCCAACAAAACCACATCCACCATGGAGAAATCTTCAACTTCACCGCAGCTAGCAACGCTATAAGAGGGCTGAGCAAAAGCGGGAACATAGCCAAACAACGGTTTGCTAGGAATGGTGTCAAAGGTTAGAGGTTCATGGCAATTTGGGATGGCTGGACAAACAGTAATAGGTAGCACAAGCATAGCGAAAGAACGGGCAACTAGCATAGCAATGATAGTAGTGAGATCCAAGGTAGCGGTCATCTTGCTGAATTCCCGCAAGGAAGAAGAACGAGTCCATGAAGAAGACAAACGGACGCAATCGAACGAATCCTCACAACTCCGAACGAAACGAAGCTAACGAGAGAAGCAAACCGAAAGAAGCAAACAACATAGTAAACAACCATCGATAATCATGGCATGATGCACAACCAAGTATGATGCATGTCCGGTTTAAATATGCATGGCAAGGCAAAGTGCACAAACAACCCTACAAATTAAGTGGAGCTCAATATGCAACGAGTTGCATATTGACAAAACACCACGTCAATTATTTAGTTCTCTCTCGGTTATGCTACTCATCAGTATTAAATGATGTTAAACATGGCAAGGGGTGATGCATAATTAAACTAACTATTTAGGCAAGTTTAAATTAGGCCGGGAACACAAACAACAATTCCGGAAAATCCTCATGAGCAATATTCAAGTTTGGTACTGTTCTGCCCTAAACACAATTTTAATGTTGTTTAACAGGAAAATAAGGTGTACCATGTTAATCTAGGCATTTTTCCACCCCATTTACATATAAAGAACATTTAATTCCGAGCTACGGTTATTTAGTATGAAATAAAACATTTTAACATGGCATTTTAGCAAATTTAATCAAACATCATTTTAAACATTTTAAACATGGATGAAAGTGGCATATTGTGAAACTAGATGAAATTCTAAGCACTTTACATATTTAAATCATTTTAATCCGATGCATGGTTAAATAGTTATTAGCAGTTTAAAATAGGGGCATTTCTGTAAAACTGGCATCTCTGGAAAATAGCAAAATTCGCAGCGCAGAAAAAAAAACACATGGGCTGGCGTAGGCTGGGCTGCTCACCACGGGCTGAGGCCAGGTTGGAAGGAGAGGAGGCAGGCCGGGTTGGGCGCCTGGGCCGGGCGCTACTGGTCGAGGAGGTCGGGCCGTGGCCCACGTGGGATTGACGGCCCGAAGCGGAGACCGGCCGGATCGGGCTCCTCCCGATCCGCGGGCGACGGGCGCTGATCTCCGGCCGAGGCGCTGCTGCCGAAGCGGCGGAGCAACGGGCGGCGGCGGGATCGGGCGCGGGCGCGGCCGACGGCGGGGAGGCGCCGGGACGCGGGGAGGCGTAGGCGACGGCGGCGGGTCTCGTGGAGGGGCTGGCGACGGGATCTCTGGCGGCGGCTTGCGGGCGGCGGCGGCGGCGCACGGCGGCGGGGTCGGCGCGCTGGGCAGATCCAGGGGGGGGCGGACGGGCGGTGGGAGCGTGGTTCGCGGCGCAAAGGGCGGGATGGCGGAGCACTGGCGGGCGGCGGGCGGGCGGCCGCGACCGGCGGCGGCGGAGCAGATCCGGGCCCTGCTGGCTTGCGGCCTCGCGGCCGGCGGAGGAGGGCGGCGGCAGCAGACAGGTGGCGAAGCGCTGAGTGGCTTGGCGGCGGTGCGATTCGTCCGCGCTGGCGGACATATCAGCCGCGCGAGGGAGATTTAGGGTTTCGGGGGGAAATGATCCGAAATTTGGAAGGGGAGGGCCTATTTATAGGTAGAGGGAGCTAGGAGAGTCCAAATGAGGTGCGGTTTTCGGCCACGCGATCGTGATCGAATGACCAAGAGCATGGAGGGGAGTTAGATGGGTTTTGGGCCACTTTGAAGGGATGTTGGGCTGCAACAAAAGAGGCTTTACTTACCATCTTGCTAACCGTTGAGTACCAAACGACCTCCAAATGGCACGAAACTTGACAGGCGGTCTACCGGTGCTATACCAAGGCCGCTTGGAAAACCTCGGTCCATTCTGAGAAAGTTTAACACCGGCACACAACAGGAGAGAAGAAGGGGACGCCGGAGGACATAGGAGTGCCGGATTGCAACACGGACAGCGGGGAAAAAGGCTCGGAACGGACAACGAACAAAAGTGACGGGATCCGAACGGATGCAAGTTTTGAAAAACATGCAAATGAAATGCGGATGATGACATGATATGAAATGCATATGATGACATGATAAAATGCAACACGCAAGAAAATGACAAGGCAACAACAACGAAAACTGGCGGACACCTGGCGCATCGGATCCGGGGCGTTACAACACTCCACCACTACGAGAGGATCTCGTCCCGAGATCTAGGATGGCACCAGAGGGAAAATGGAAGAGGAAGGGAGGAGGTAAAACTAAGTTGCTTCTTCGACAAAAGAGTGAAACCAAAGAACCTTGAGAGGTTGAGCAATTTAAAAGAAAGAGTACGACAGAGATGAACGAGATTGCAAACAATCCGTTAGAAAAGAGGAACAAGGAGTATTACGAGAATTTGAAGGTTGCAAAGACATGAATCAAGAGTTTGATGGATAAGATAGAATTCGAAACCACTCCGGTTAAAACAAGATGAGTGAGGAAAAATTCGGGCAGCACTCCGGTAGAAAAGAGAAGAAAACTTGATGAGATGAAAAGATATTGAAGAGATGATACAACACTCCGGTTAAATGGATAATCAAGAAAAGAACACGATGCTCACAAAACGAGGTGATGGGTGAAGAGCACAACATCACAATGCCTCCGTAACGAAAGAATAGAAGTTAGATCGTTGGGATAAAGGGACAGAGAAGAAAATGACAACTTCTGCCACAAATGAGCTTGGAAAGCACCCTTGCAAAGAAGAATTGAACGGAGTTGTTGGAAAATCAACAACGAAAACCACAAGCTTGTTGTGGGCTTATGGCAAACATCTCAAAATGATGAGGTGACAACCGGCCAGTAATGGAAACAATTGATTGGTTGAGATCACCAAAGAGATGAAAAACTTCTTCACCGAGAGGATAGGAGAAAACTTGGATCATTGATAAACACCATAATAGCAACATTCCTTAGAGAAGGCTTTAGGTGAAATCTTTACCAAGATAACTCCAACGAAGAGATTGATGGATGAAAAGATCTCTTGAACAAAGAGAAAATGATGGATTTAACTATGTCACTCTTGAGAACTTGTGAATCATGAAACGCGAAGGGAAATTGTCAAGAATGATATAACACCATGTCAAAAGATAAGGTAGAAAGAATTGCACTTTGGAATGCAAGATGAAGAATACTTGAGCTCCTCAAAACAAAACATGTGTTGAGCACCATGTTTATTTTTGAGTATTGCTTGGCGGGTCATAACTTCAAGAGAAATCTTGAAGAACAAATCGAGAATGAAAGGAATCCTTGATGAACCACCATTTAGAGCCTCCATGAAGAACTCCGGTAAACAAAAGGAATGAAAAGAAAGAGAAATTGAAAACACAAGGTGAATCCTTGCAATGATTTATATGGATCTTCGTGATAATTAGAGCTTGGAACTCCGGAAAAGAAAAGATGAAGCATCTCGAACCAAGAATGTGATATGATGAACAACTCCGAAAGAAGAAATTAATCACTTGATGAACAGTAATAAGAATTACGTTATGCCTATCCTTCACCAATTTAAATTGATGACAAGCAACGGATTTGGCATACCACTTATTCTCGTAGAAAGGATTAAGAGAGATATGGCGCAAGCTTGAGAAAAGTCTTCAACGATCCACGGTAGGATTTGAACAACAAATGAATTGATATGATGAGCAAGGAAGAGAGATCTTGAAAGAACCACCGTTAGAATTGAAAATGATCAAGTAGGGTGCATCACGGTAAGAATTAGCAAATGAACGAAGGTGCTTGAGACAAAATAGATACATGAGAACAAAGAGATCAAGAACTGACTAGAGGATATTTGAACGATGCACCGTAAGATTTGGAGAATGAAAGCTCAAATCTGAGAATGAAGAATTATGACATGATGGCCTTCGGAGGAAAGAAATGGAAACAACTCATGAAATGCTCCGGATGGGTTTAAAGAATTCTCACAATCGAAAACAATTATGAGAGGATGGCATCAAGCCAGAACCATGAATCTTGAAGAGAATAGAGCAAGATTAAAGAGAAACTCTTCTTCGGTCTTCAAATGATGAGAATGACAACGAGAAACACCACCAAGAATTATTGAGGCACACCGGAAGAATCAAAAGCGAAGAGGTTGAGCCAACTATGAAAAGAATTTGGAAGAGATCTTGGACAAGGCAAGTGACTGATGAAATTCATTCTTACGTCAAACTTGGAGAAGAATTTAGGTTAGCTCTGGGAAAATAGAAGAGTCAGGTAAGATCCTGGGAAAGACCTGTGGGTTAGGGCCCACTCAAAAGAAAACACCGTTGAACAATTGATTGAAAGAGGGGATTGCACCGGTTGAATTAAATGACTTGAATGGGATAATAATCTCCAAATGGCTTGAACGGATGCAGAGTGGAAACACGAATCTTCGAGATATCTTGAGCACTCCGGAATAACAAATAGCGAGAAGTAGAATGATAATGAGGTTCACCGGTATGAGAAGACATTGAAATGAGGAAAAAGGAATATGATCAACACTGAAAGCTTGAATTAAATCCACCGGAGAAGCAAAAGAACGAAGGATGATGGACTTGAAGCTCGTGAGCATCTTCACGAGGGATCACCGGATCAGAACATTGATTGAAAAAAAATGAAGTGACTTCACAAAAGTAAAAGGATACTTGGTAAAGAAATCTTAGTCCTTGAGGAAAAAGGGTGGGTGGGCGGGGAAAACAAAGGCAACTTGGAGACGGATGAAACAGACACCGTTGAGAAGAAATGATAATTGGTCTTGCTGATGTTGAAGTGATCGGATCCACTTGAAGAGAAACAATGCCGGTTGAAAAGGATTGACATGACAATCTCGATTGTCGAGAAGGATTGGTATTCACATCGGAGTATGAGAACACCATTTCGGAAAGGTATGGAATCAACACTTGGCATTGAAGCAACTCGAATACCACAACTCAAAACAAAAACAAAGGACTGGCTTGCGAATAAGCGGAACAAACATATGATAGAGATTTCGTCAGAAGTTTTCGTGGTGGGGCCTACACGGCTCAATCAGACAGCACCATCATGTACAAGGCAAGGCACATGACATCTGAAGTGTCCCAGTCGGCATAGCCAAGGACTCTTTAAGACACAACGAGACCATTGTGAAACCAACCGTGAATAGGCGGACCACTAGACATCGAACCCCAATTTCATATCATACATCCGTCGGAAAGATATCCTAAGAGCTACTTGAATTCCCACCTAAGAAACTCCCGAAACTTTACGGTTATGCAATCTGGTGTTGGGGATACTGGGAGCAATATATCTCACCCAAACTAACAATCCCTACATCCAATTGTATCCATCCGTCAACACATAACCAAGAAACCTTCGAAATCGTCTACCTCAACCTTCAAAAGCATCCGTTATCTGAAGTCATGGCAATACTCCGTACTCACCTCAAGATTGGGTTAGCGGGGTTATCTCACCAACAACTGCATAAAAGAGATTTTCGATGTCGGCGTATTAAACTCGGTATTCAGAATCGCAACGATAAATTATGACGACAACACCTCGGAGCTCAACTCCGGGACACCGCCACAACCCCTAAATGTCGAGGCAACCAAGACAATGTTGTCATCATAAAACCATCGAACGATTCTAAGATACCCGCGTGATCCTAAAAAAAAATTTAGTGAAATTTGAGAAGAGAAGAGTCAAAACTCACGTCAGATACCTCACCGTAAGGTCGAAGGGATGGGGAGTAAAAAGAATTCCTAACTCTCCGATATATATAATCCTAAATGACTCAAAACATTTTTCTAGACACAACTCGCCACTAAAAGCGATCAAGCGTTGGGGCTCCTAAGGTCGGGATGGCTCGATTACCAACTTGTAGCGCCCTCGATGCGGCTATATCTCCCACGTGTCGAAGCACGACTTAGAGGCATAACCGCATTGAAAGCAATGTCGCAAGTGAGGTAATCTTCACACAACCCATGTAATACATAAGGGAAAGAGTTACATAGTTGGCTTACAATCGCCACTTCACACAAATACATGAATAAAGCATTACATCATCCAGATTGTAAGGTCCGACTACGGAACCAAAATAAAAGAAGAACCCCAAATCGATAAAGGTCCTCGATCGACCCCAAGCGGGCTCCACTCTTGAACAACTAGAACGAAACAACACAAAAGGGCAAGATCTTCATCGAGCTCCTCCTTGAGCTTGGTTGCGCTAACCTTTCGGTAACATAGGCACCGCAAACTGGTTTTGAAGTATCCGTGAGCCACGAGGACTCGGCAATCCCATTACCATGGGTATCAAGACTAGCAAAGCTTAATGGGAAAGGAAGGGTAAATGGTGAGGTTGCAGCAGCGACTAAGCAAGTATGGTGGCTAACATACGCAAATGAGAGCGAGAAGAGAAACAAAGGAACGGTCGTGAAGCTAGCAATGATCAAGAGGTGATCTGAACACCTACTTACGCCAAACATAACCCGAAACCGTGTTCACTTCCGGACTCACGAGAAGAGACCATCACGGCTACACACTCGGTTGATGCGTTTTAATTCGGATCAAGTGTCAAGTTGTCTACAACGGACATTAACAAATTCCCATCTGCCACATAACCGCGGGCACGGCTCTCGAAAGTTTATACCTGCAGGGTGTCCCAACTTAGCCCATGACAAGCTCTCGCGATCATCGAAGGAATAGACCTTCACCCAGGAAGACCCGATCAGTCTCGGAATCCGGTACATCAAGACATTTCGACAATGGTAAAACAAGACCAGCAAAGCCGCCCGATGCGCCGACAATCCCGATAGGAGCTGCACATATCTCGCTCTCGAGGCAACACCGGATGAGACAGCTACTGAGTAAAACCAGCCCTCGAGTTGCCACGAGGTGGCCCATGATGGCTCGGTTCGGACCAACACTTAGACAAGCATCGCCGGGGGCTAAAATAAAGATGACCCTTGGGTTGGCCGACCCAAGGGAAGGGATAGGTGGTGGTGAGGCAAATGGTAAAACCAAGGTTGGGCCTTCTTTGGACAAGTTTTATTCAAAGCGAACTGTCGGGGGTCCCATAAATCACCCGACCGCGTAAGGGACGCAAAATCCGGGAACATAACACCGGTATGACGGAAACTAGGGCGGCAAGAGTGGAACAAAACACGGGCATAAGGCCGAGCCTTCCACCCTTTACCAAGTATATAGATGCATTAATAATATAAGAGATATTGTGATATCCCAACAAAACCCCGCCCACCATGGAGAAATCTTCAACTTCACCGCAGCTAGCAACGCTATAAGAGGGCTGAGCAAAAGCGGGAACATAGCCAAACAACGGTTTGCTAGGAATGGTGTCAAAGGTTAGAGGTTCATGGCAATTTGGGATGGCTGGACAAACAGTAATAGGTAGCACAAAGATAGCGAAAGAACGGGCAACTAGCATAGCAATGATAGTAGTGAGATCCAGGGTAGCGGTCATCTTGCACGAATTCCGCAAGGAAGAAGAACGAGTCCATGAAGAAGACAAACGGACTTGATCGAACGAATCCTCACAACTCCGAACGAAACCGAAGGGAGGCGGCGGGACACGGGAGGCGCAGGGCGACCGGCGGCGGGTCAGTGGAGGGGCTGGCGACGGGATCTCTGGCGGCGTGCTTGCGGCGGCGGCAAGGCGGGCGGGCGGCGGGTCGGCGCCGCTGAGGCAGATCGAGGTGGAGCGGGCGGACGGGCGGCTGGGGGCGTGGCTCGCGGCGCAGCAAGCGGGGATGGCGGGCACGCGGCGGCGGCGGCGGGCGCGACCCCGGCGGCGGCGGAGCAGATCCGCCCCATGGGCTGGCGCTTGGCCCCATGGCAGTGGAGGAGGGCGGCGGCGGCGGACAGGTGGCGAAGCGCTGAGTGGCTCGGGCGGCGGTGCGATTCGTCCGCTGGAGGGACATAAATCACGGCGTGAGGGGAGATTTAGGGTTTCGGGGGGAAATGATCCGAAATTTGGAAGGGGAGGGCCTATTTATAGGTAGAGGGAGCTAGGAGAGTCCAAATGAGGTGCGGTTTTCGGCCACGCGATCGTGATCGAATGACCAAGAGTATGGAGGGGAGTTAGATGGGTTTTGGGCCACTTTGGAAGGGATGTTGGGCTGCAACAAAAGAGGCTTTACGGTTACCCGGTTAACCGTTGGAGTACCAAACGACCTCCAAATGGCACGAAACTTGACAGGCGGTCTACCGGTGCTATACCAAGGCCGCTTGGCAAACCTCGGTCCATTCTGAGAAAGTTTAACACCCGCACACAACAGGAGAGAAGAAGGGGACACCGGAGGACATAGGAGTGCCGGATTGCAACACGGACAGCGGGGAAAAAGGCTCGGAACGGACAACGAAGAGAAGTGACGGGATCCGAACGGATGCAAGTTTTGAAAAACATGCAGATGAAATGCGGATGATGACATGATATGAAATGCATATGATGACATGATAAAATGCAACACGCAAGAAAATGACAAGGCAACAACAACGAAAAACTGGCGGACACCTGGCGCATCGGATCCGGGGCGTTACACTTGCCTGGTTGCTCTGGCAAGTAGGGGTCGTCAACAACGTAGTCGATCGGGGCACCAGCAGCGGCGTCAGTCTCATAGTCTACCAGAGAGTAGAGGGGGAACAAATAGTAAATACAATGCAAACATAAGCATGACGATGCACGACATGAAAATGAGCGGTGTTAGGTGTGCCCTAACGCGGTAGTAGGTGATACTGGCGAAAGGGGGAAACGTCGGGGAAGTATCCCCGGTGTTTCCCGTTTTTGGACAGGTGAACTCGAGGGGGAAAGTTGCAGGTTCACTATGCTAGGGACGCATGGCAGACAAACGGGTTGCATATCTGGATTCGTCTCGTCGTTCTGAGCAACTTTCATGTACAAAGTTTTTCCATCCGAGCTATGGTCTACTTTATATTAATTTTAAAAGATTTAATCATTTTTAGAATTTATTTAATTATTTAATTCTAACATTATCCAGAATAGTGTATGCTGACGTCATCATGATGTCAGCATGACGTCAAGCGATCAATGCAGGCGTGATCGGGTCAAGCTGACATGTGGGTCCCAGCTGTCATTGAGTGTTAATTAACCTAACAGATTAATTAACTAAACTAAGTGATTAGGTTAATCTAAACAGGATTAATTAAGTTAATTACTTAATTAATTAATTAATTAATTAATATTTTATTTATTATATATATTTTTAATTCTTTTTTATATAAAATCGTCTCGGGGGCTAGGCCCCACATGTCATAGGGCTAGCGGGCCTTAACGGGCACGGTGCTAATGGGGCCAAAAGTGCGAGAGCTCGAGGGGCACTTGAGCACGACGACGACGCCGGCCGGCGCTGGGCTGCCAAAGCCAGGGAGGCGGCAGAGGGGAGGATGGCCGCGGCGGCGGAGGTGGCTGCGGCAGGGAGCAGCAGGGCGGTACAGCACCGATGGCGGGATACACGGCACGGCAGGTGGCCTCCGGCGAGCAGTGACGAGGGGCGAGGTCCAGCAGCAGCAGAAGCAGCGAGGAACAGGGGAACGGCGAGGCAAGGCAGGGCGACGGCCCGGGCATAGGGCGTCGCCGTCCGGGGCAGGACGAGGCCGGCACGGGCGTGTCTACGACGGACAGCGCGAGTGCGCGCGAGATGGAGAGAAAGGGAGGGTCGGGGTTGAGGGCGCGGCGACGCGGGCGCGAGGGAGACGGAGGAGGAGAGGGGCGCGTGCTCACAACGGGGAGTAGGGACGGGGCAGTGGGGGTCGGGGTGGTCGACGGGGATGACGCGGCGGAGCGGGAGGCAGGCCAGTAGGGAAGTCCGGCGAGGCGGCGTGGGCTCCGGGGGCGGCAAACGATGACGAGGCGGCAGCGTACGGCGGCGTCGGCAGCCTCCTCCTCTCGATCCCGATCCAATCGGGAGAGAGGGGGAAGATATTTCGGGGGAGAGGAGTGGGGGTGTCGGTGGGGGAGAGGGGGGGTGGGGGAGGTTTATGGGGGTGCGGGGTGGGCCGACTGGTGGGTCATGGCCAGTTGGGCGATGGGTCTCTTGGTATGAGCCCCGGGGTTTCTTTTCCTTTTTTTGTTTCTTTTTCTCTTTTGTATTTTCTTTCTTTTATTTATTTTCTCTTCTGTTTTAATTCAATTTAAAATATTTATGCATTTTATAAAGTTGTGTCCTATACACCATAATTATCTATGTAATATTTAGTACAAATCCAATATTTTTTAATGTCTAAAAACTTTTATTGTTTTCCTTTAATTAAATTTTGAATTTGTTTCGGTTTCGAATTATTTAGAGTTTATCAACAGTAACCGAGGTGACGTGGCATCATTAGCAGGGAATCACTGTAGCTTAATTGTCCGGGCATCACAAAGTCATTCCCTGGAATGGCATATTCGCCCCAAATGCAGAACCCGCTGGTACCTCCAAATCGGAGGAACCAAACGGAACGCCTTGCGTCTTCCCTTCTCCCCTGACTCTGCCCTCTCTCCCTCGACCAAACCATGCCCCAGCCTCAACCCTTCGCTCATGTCTCACCGCTGGCACACTCATGTCCCTCGTGTCTCCCCGTCGAAAGGACGACCTGGTCGCTGCGGCCGGATCCTGGGTTCTGACCGGGAAGAGGTGGAGCAGCAGCGGGCGTCCGATCTCGACAGTGAGCAGCATGGTGGCGGCCGCTCCGACAAGCGGAGCAGCGGCGGCGGCGGCCGATCTCGGAGGCAGAGCAGCCCCGCGACTCCCACTACCTCCTGCTCCACGCGGCCTCCCGACACGGCCTCCACATGGGCACGATCGTCCATCAGCTCTGCTCTGCTTTCCCTGCCGCCGCCGTCCCTAGGCTACGTGCTACAGATGGGCAATCAGCAGCAAGCAGTCACAGCAATCAGCGGTAGTAAGGACCATTTTACTTGCTAGCTTCTCGTAATCACAACAAGCTCTAATGGGAAGAGAATTATGTTCCGCCCCTTGCTAGCTTCCTTTTCCTAATCACGGCAAGCTCAATTTTGAGTAAATGACTTGTATTTTGATGGATCTTTTGACCTTATATGGGTTGATACCTTGTATTTGACATGAATATAGATGGATGCCTTATATTTTCGTAGACTTTTAACATGTAGATGAGTGAATAAATAGTATTTTCCTTGGCAATTATTTATTATGTGTCAAAAATATGAAGACTAGTGACAATTGTGCATATATATGTGAGAAAAAACATCATTATTTTTATGCAAAAGGTGAGATGAACCAAAATGCATTCCATTCCATATCTCCAACCAAGCACTAAAATGGAACCGTTCCATTTCACCTATTTGTCCAAACCAAACATAGGAACGGAACCAACCCATTCTAGTGGAATGGAACCATGACATTACATTCTACTTCATTCCCCAACCAGACACACCCTCAAAGTTCACCGGATCGCAACAAACACATCGCCAAAAGACTTACATCATATGGATATCCAAGAGACCATTGTATTGATAATCAAGAGAGAGAGAGGAAGTCATCTAGCTACTAACTACGGACCCGTAGTTCTACAAAGAACTACTCACGCATCATAGGAGAGGCACCAATGGAAGTGGTGAACCCCTCCATGACGGTGTCTAGATTGGATCTAGTGGTTCTGGACACTGCGGCGACTGGATCAATATCTCGTCGACTCCCCTAGGGTTTCTGGAATATTGTGGTATTTATAGAGCAACGAGGCGGTTCGGGGGCACCCGAGGTGGGCACAACCCACCAGGGCGCGCCTGGGCCTCCTGGCGCGCCATGGTGGGTGCTGCTCACCTCGAGCAGCCCCTCGGGTGCTTCCTTGGCCCATTGGCTTTCTTCTAGCCCAAAAGAAATTCCTTCAGGAGTTGCGTTGCATTTGGACTCCGTTTGATACTGATTTCCAGTGATGTAAAAAACATGCAGAAAACAACAACTGACACTGGGCACTATGTCAATAGGTTAGTACCAAAAAATGATATAAAATGACTATCATGTTTGTGTTGGAAACTTTCATTTGGAATATCATGTTACCAACCAGATCTGAATCTCAGGCAGATATGATGGTTGGAACCTTTCCAAGATCTATGATGTAGGTCCCGACAAGGGTGATGTTCTGGCCGACACACCTAGCCGGAAGATCTATCATTGTAGTATCTTGATTGAGCAAATCGACCATCTTCTCCATGAGGTTTTCGTGTGACTTATTTAGAAGTTGTTCCTTATGGATCCTTTGTTCTCCCGAAGCCAGACCTTTACTTGATGTTCCAGATACCGACTGGTATTGCGTTAAGCTGGTACATCAAGCAGAACATTAGAAGCGGAGTGCTAAATCTCTCTCGGTCGATCATCCAGATTTTGTCCCCTTGGCCCCGCCAAGGTGAAATCTGAGAAGCTGTTATCTTCCTTCGCATCTACATCTCCCACCGGTATTCATCATGGTAGTATGTAGTTGTATTAACATTCTTTTCATAGATGTTGGTAGAACTATGATGATTATGGAATTGCTCAAGTTCTTGAGAGCACGCGCAATCAAAATCATTCCTTGTGTTGTTTTCAACAAGGTAATCCACATCATCCATTCTAATTCGGGTATGCCATTCTACCGAACCCCTCCAAACGATCGCTCGAGAATTGCCTTAGGTTGGTATAAAGAGTTTCAGTGATCTCTGAATCAAAGGTAATTCTTTTTGCCACTTAAGGGGATATTTCTACAAGTCACCTTCCCTAAGGTGCCTCGTTATGGTATCATGGCAACTCAACTCCTCGCTACGTTGACAATCGTTTACCACCTTCTTAAGTGTGGAATTGTTGTCTACCTAGTGAACCCTCGTCATCTGTTCCACTCCATCCCTCTAGATGTATCCTTCGTGCCTCAGCTCGGGAGATGCTGCTATGCCTCATCCCATGAGTTGATCGTGAGTTGCTCGATCTTCGAGAAGATCGATTCATGTATAGTTTCTTTCTGTTGTCGTCGTGTTGGATGAAGTTTTCGAAAGGAAAGACGTCAAGATCAATTTGAAGCAATGAATCAACATCTTCGAGAAGAGTAACTGGATCATGAAGATTGTGTTAGTTTGTGTCCCCTTTGTCCTCTTACCTCATGTCTTGAATCTCGGGACGAGATTTTTGTTTAGTGGGGGTGAGTTGTCACATCCCTAGCCTTACCTTGCACTAGGCTAGCACTTGTCTATTGCATCATGTTTAAATTCTTTTGAAACTTGAAATAGGGATTGCCTAAACCCTAGCATCAAAGGAATTCACTAGGTTCAACTAAAATATTTTCAGTGAATCCAAATGGCTTTCAAAAATGTTCATCATTTCTGGAAAATGCTAGAATCATAACCAGAGGTGTTGCACATTTTTTCAATGACATATTTGGGCTCTGAATTAAATCATATAGTATTTGCATTTGGGCATTTAAATGCTATTAAATATTTTAAATGTCCAAATAATCATAAACTAAAATGTCTACTATTGGAAATATTCCAAACAGTGGGCATGAGAAGTTTCATGATTTTTGCGTTAGTTTTAGTATTTTTAATAAAGCTCTAAAGTTGCAGAAGAATAAAAAAATTGAAACAAAATAAAGGAGAGAGAGAGAGAGAGAAACCCACCTACGCCTCACCTGTGCTGGCCCAGCCCACCTAGCCAGTCCACTTGGCGACCCAGCCCACCAGGGGCACCGCTGTCTTCAACCTCTGCCTACTGGCAGAGGCGTGTCGACACGCCCGTGCCCGAGCCTCCACCTCCTGCTTCGTGCTGGCGGCCTCTCCTTCGGGCCTATCCGCGCCTGGAGACGCCCAGCACCCCCTCGCCCATTCCCCCCGCCTCCCTGGCTCTCTTCCCCGCCCGTGTGCCGAGCGCCACCGCCACCACCGTCGCCCTACACCGCGGCCACAGCCACCCACTCGCCCCCTCGACGTGTCCAGAAGCTTCGCTGCAACGCCCGACGTCTCCACGATGACGCGCTCGAGCCCGTACACGCTGCATCACCGGCATCGGCTTCATCTTCTTCCTCGGGCTTCGACGAACGCCATCGCTGCTCCGCCATCTGCAGGCCTTCCCCAAGCCCCTAGAGCCTCCCGTCCGAAGCGCTGTGAGATCCTGCGTCTAACCCCCCTCTTCCCGAGCTCGATTATGCCCCGTAGTCGTCGCCCCATTGCCGATCGAATCGCGCTGCCGCCTGGCCTCATCGCCGACGTGGCTCCGGTGACCAATTGGTCCCGTGTGTGTGCCCGTTGCGCTCGTAGCAACGCCTAGTGCCTCTCTAGCCTGCTACCTTTCTCGAACGCAAGTCGTAGCGCCAAACCCGCAACCACCCGAGCTCCGACCGCCGCTAAAACTCGTCGCCGGTCACTTTCCGGCCACCCCAGCACCTCCCGCTGCTACCAAATGACACGCCTCGATGCACTGCCTCCATAGAGCCCATTCACGCGAGCTCTCCTCTCCGGAGATGGCCAGGCGAGTAGCGCCGCCGCGTTCTGCTTAGCACCGGCGGCTAAACGCCGGTCAGGTGACGTGGCAGGTTAGGTTAGTCACTAATGACGCGGTTAGTTTAGCGGTGTGCCACTGACGGATGAGCCCCACGCTCTAATTAACCCCGGGATTTGTTCCCTGTTTAACTTAGATTAATACACTGAGCCCACATGTCAGGTTGACTTTGCTGACGTGGCTGATGACCTGACACCACCTACCTGTGACTCAGACTACATTGTTTGACTGACGAGTGGACCCCACCAGTCATGTTTGGCTCTGGTCAACCCTGTTGACTTGCTGACGTCACACAGGCGTCATGCTGACGTAGTAAAGTATTTTTGGAATTAAAATAAATCAGGAAATGATTTATAAATTTCAGAAAATACCCCAAACTTCTAAAAAAATCATAGAAATTCAACCGTAACTCCAAATGAAATAAATTATATATGAAAAATGATCAGAAAAATCCAATCTATCCATCTTGTAAGTGCATCTAGTGCCCCTTAGTGATTTTGGTGTATTGAAGACTTATAGGTTAAGTGACTGATGCGTTTGTGAGTGTACACAGGTCTATAAGTCTATGAGGAGTTTGATATTTAGAGAGAAAGTCGACCCCTAAAAATGAAGTTCTTCGACTGAAGACTTTGATATTATGAAGACTTTCTGAAGACTTTGAAAGTGAAGAAATTGGTGTGACCTTGAAGACTTGGTATTCATTCGAGGAATATGGAGCGTGAAGACTTTTGTTTTCGTAGTTTCATTTTCTCTTTCTTGAGTCATAGGAAACACCGTCCTTGTTAAAGGGGTCGAGGAAATACTAAGGAAAAATTTCCATGTGATGCTCAACTCAAAATCCTACACCTACCAATCCCTTGAGTGAAGCCATTGGAAATCTCATACGATTCATCAATTTCTTTGATGAGACGCAGCTTCTTCAGTCACCGAGGACTTTGCTCTAGCGAGGAGTTAGGAATTCGCCAGATCGAATTACCTACACAAATGAGGAACATGATAGCCCTAAGGAATTTGAGAGTCAAATTTCCGACCGTTCCTGTGCTGCGTGCCGGCTGTCCAAAATATCTTATCCACCTAACGGTCATATCATTGAAGGGCATTTATGTCTTATCATGTCGGGCTGCTCCCTAGGCTATAAGTAGCCGCCCCCTACAACCACTAGTTGGTTGGCTGCTCCGAGAGAACTTGACACTTGTCATCTGAGAGCAACCCATCCTCCGAGGACTTTGAGCGAAAATCATCAAGTGAGGAAAATCCCAAAACCAAACCCCCACAAACCCAAAGTGATTGAGCATCACTAAAGAAATTGATCCTGCGTGGATCCGAAGCTTGTTACCTTTGAAGACTGTGCTTCTTCTAGACGGTTAGGCGTCAAGGTCTAGAGCATCCAAGAGGAATTGTGGATCGCCGAGTGACCAAGTCTGTGAAGGTTTGGAAGTCACCTGAAGACTTACGACGAGTGATTGGATGAGGCCTATGTGGTCTTAGTTGAAGGAGAATACGGTGAGGACTGGGTGTCCTGAGTTGCGGCTTAGAGCGGGTGTCCGGATGTGTGTCCTCGAGTTTAAATACTCGGCCGCTCCAACCAGACGTATAACCGAGACAGCAGTTGGAACTGGTTTACCAAATCATTGTCTTCACCAACTAACTGGTTCTATTTCCTCAACTCTTTCATTTCCTCATTCTTGTGTTGTATGTTGTTCATATTCGTTCTTGAAGACTTTGATCAAGACTTTCACAAATTCCTCGTTCAATTTCTTGATCATGTCATCTTCATCTTGTTATCCTGTGTTTACGCTTTACGTACTCTGTGCTAGTCTTCATTTCATCATGATGACTATGTTTGTATCTGTTATGTTTACTTCGAGTACTTATTCCGCTGCAAGTAGTTCTTCGCTAAGGAATTTCCTCACCGACAAATTCCTCGATGAAGAATTCATAAAATCGCCTATTCACCCTCCCTCTAGTCGATATAACGACTTTCAATTGGTATCGAGCAAGGTACTCCCTTGTTACGTGTGGTTTTGGTTTAACCGCCGGAGTTTTAGTTATGTCGACCGCAGTATGAAGAAAGTGACATGCCCTATCTTTGACGGTCATGACTATCCCAAGTGGAAGGCCATGATGAGGAGCGCCTCATGGCAAAGAACAGCAAGTCGTGGACCGTCATCGAGATTGGTCTTCTTGATCTATGCAAGATGGCGAATCTGATGATATTCGCAAGTACACTCGACTTGACATCATAGCGAAGGATATCATCTGCTCCTGCCTATCCAGAGATCAATTCGGGCGAATTATGCATCTTGGCAATTCAAAGCTCATCTGGGACCGAATCTCTGATGTCTATGAAGGTCATCAAACTTGTCATGATCCCTGGTTTGAGGACTTCAAGGAATCTCTCAAAACGATGACTTTCAAGCCAGAATCATCGTCTTCTGCATCTTGTCTCATGGCAAACGGTGCTGAGGTAACCGAATGCTCCTCATCCGAATCTGATAATGATGAATCTGACAATGATGAATCTGATGATGATATTGAATCCTGATATACCAAACTTATTTGCGTTGCCACTAAACAACAAACGGCTTTAGAACAAACTCAAGATATGCTAGAAAAAAGTGATAATATGTTGTGCAAAGAAATGGATCAGTCAAAAGCATTGGGTGAATGTCTTCAGAGAATTAACTCCAAGTTTGACGCCCTTCAAGATCAACATAATACCCTCTTGACTGATCACGAGAAGCTTTCTCTTGAATCTCTTCAAAGAAAGGAAGATCTTGAAAAGCTAAGAGTGTGTTATGAAGATCTTCAGAAGGAGCGCGATTCATTACTTGCTCAACAAATCAATAGCGTCTCGGGAAGAATTTGTTCCTCCTTGCTTAAAGTGCATTGAGCGTGAATCGCTAATTCTTCACCAATGTTCAAATGCTTCAACTGTTACAAATTCTTCATCGCCTCTGCTATCACTAATTCCTCATCCGAGGACATTGCTAGTATTATCGACAATGCAGGGTTGAAGGAATTGTACCGACAGCATGTACAAAAGCCTCAAAGGGCATCGACACTTTGTGATGTGCTCAAAAGCAGATCCTCAATGAAACCCTAGGAAAGAGGGTATTGCCTTTGAGAGGAAACTCAATGCTTGATGGAACATATTGGAAGCCCGCGAAAAGACCCCAAGACCTCATGGGTTCTTTGCAAAGGGACCTCCAGTTGATCCATCTAACTTATCCGGCTTTACATGTGAATCTCCTCATTCTTCCGATGAGTCATTTGACTCAACTATAAACTGTTCAAAAATTAGAATGGTGAAGTATTTGCTAGATATGTTGGCACTAAGCTGCAGAGCGGTTCCCCTATGAAGAAAATCTGGGTTCCCAAAAGTTGTGTTGAAAGTCTTGGTGAATGTCCTCATGACACCACCGTGAAGAACAGAACCCCAGATCAAATTCTTCATATGGACCAAATTCTTCACATGGATCAAATTCCTCAACTGAATCAAAGTCCTCATATGATTATCATCGTGCTAACAACTCTGTCTCGCAGGGTAGAGCTAAGGGCTACGAATATGTGCATTATTCTTCAAACCATTATGTTCATAAGACCTCGAAGAATTACTCTGCTTATTCATATGCTTACCCTAACCCTTCTTATGTGAAGCTAAATGGTTTGGCATCTTTGCCACCTTTCTCATATGGTGCTCGCAGAATGATGAACTCTTTGCCACCCCTCCAGATGTGGGTGGTGAAGAAAAAGAACTAATCTCTTCTGCAGGGTCAGGTCTCCAGACGTGCTCTAACGTCTGAAGAATTTGCTGGGGACCTGACAAAAATGCCTGAAGGGACACAGGTGAATCATGATGAAATGAACTTTCATTTCACACGTCCTCATACTGCTATATCATTTATTGCTTGATGAAATTCATCGATGAACTTGATATCATATTCTTCACCGATGAAGCATATGAGATTGTAAGCTACACTAATTCATCTGCAGGATGATCAACCCAAAACCACCGAATGGGTCCTCGATAGTGGATGTACAAATCACATGATTGGTGACAAGAATCTATTGATGGATGCTCCTTATCACCGTCACCATGAAGCATATCATCTTCTTGACAAAGGCAAAAGTCGTATTGGGTCTTGGTAAGGTTGCTATCTCTAAGGATAAGCACATGGACAAAGTCATGCTTGTTGAGTCCTTAGGATACAATCTCATGTCGATCTCAATGCTTTGTGATCTTGATATGGTTGTTGTCTTTGGCAAATATCATTGTGTTGTGATTATGGAAGTCGACAATTCCAAAGGCTTGAAGGCTTTAGGAGAGGAGATCTGTATATTGTTGATTTCTCTCTGGGACCACAACCAGCCGTATGTCTACTGCAAAAGCTTGAGTAACGCTGGCTATGGCATCGACGACTTGGTCACGCAGCATGAGGAATTTGAACACGCTTGCAAAGAAGAAGCATGTCATTGGCATTGAGAATGTCAAATTCCTCAAGGATCACTTATGCGAACTGTGAAGCTGGAAAAATGACCAAGGCCAAGCATCCGGCAAAGACTATCATGACCACTACCGTCCATTCAATTGCTTCACATGGACCTCTTGGATCTAATCATTATTCAGCGGTCACTAATGATGCATCTCTATATGGTTTTGTCATTGTTGATGATTATTCTCGATATACATGGGTACACATTGTTACTTACAAACATGAAGTGCAGGAAGTCTTCAAACAATTTTCCTCGAGGGCTTCAACCAACTTTGGTGTGAAGATCAAGCATATCGAAGTGACAATGGAACTGAGTTCAAGAATTCCGGTCTTGATGCATATCTTGATGAACTTGGTATTACTCATGAGTTATCTGCTCCCTATACTCCTCAGCAGAATGGCGTTGTGGAGCGCAAGAACAGAACTCTTGTCGAGATGGCTCGCACTATGCTTGATGAATACAAAACGCATCAGCGTTTTTGGATTGATGCAATTGATACTTCTTGCCACATCATCAACAGAGTATATCTTCACAAATTCTTCAAGAAGACTGCCTATGAACTCCTCACTGGCAAGAAACCCAATGTGAGTTATTTCAAAGTCTTTGGTGCTAAATGTTGGATTAGAGATCCTCACCACAACTCTAAATTTGCACCGAAAGCACATGAAGGTTTTATGCTTGGTTACGGAAAGGACTCGCACACCTCTGAGTCTTCAACATTGTTCTTCACAAGATTGTTGACACTATAGATGTGCGGTTCGATGAAACTAATGGCTCGTAAAGAGAGCACCTACCTACGTGTTAGATGAACCAGCACTGAATATGCTATCAAGCTCAAGGCAAGCGAGGATGTCATTCCGATGAAGAATCTCTTTGAAGAATTCATTCTGTTCATGAAGAACGTCGAGTGATGCACGAAGAACAAGATGAGGAAAATGGTGTGAAGAAAATGCTGATAAAAATCCTCGGCGACAACCAACTCATCCACGCGTTGCAAAAGAAGTGCAAGTGGAGAAGATCATCGATGACATTAGCGCACCGAGGTCCTCTCACACGCTCAAAAGCATCACATTTATCTAACTTTTGTGGGCACTATGCTTTTGTCTCTATCACAGAGCCCACTAAGGTAGATGAAGCATTTACGGGCGGAGTGGATTCAGGCTATGCAAGAAGAACTACATCGATTCGAAATGAACAATGTCCAGGAATTGGTCAATCGCCTGATCCTCGCAAGCATAATATCATTGGCACAAAGTGGATCTACCGCAACAAGCAAGATGAAAATGGCCTTGTGGTGAGGAATAAGGCACGACTAGTAGCTCAAGGCTACACACAAAGTTGAAGGAATTGATTTGATGAAACTTTTGCACTGTTGCTAGACTTGAGGCTATTCAGATATTACTTGCTTACGCTAACCATCATGATATCATCTTATATCAAATGGATTTGAAAAGTGCATTCCTCAATGGTAAGCTTGAGGAAGAAGTATATGTTGCTCAACCCCTGGTTTTGAAGATCCAAAGAATCTGGCAAAGTCTTGAGACTCAATAAGGCTCTCTATGGCCTCAAGCAAGCCCCTCGGGCGTGGTATGATACATTGAAGGAATTCTTCGTGAAGAATGGCTTCACACCAGTTCACTCGACCCTACTCTTTTTACTAAATCATATGATGGTGAACTGTTTGTGTGCCAAATATATGTTGATGATATTATCTTTGGCTGTACTAACCACGATATAGTGATGAATTTGCCTATATGATGAGTGAAGAATATCAAATGTCTATGATGGGAGAATTGAAATTCTTCTTAGGTCTTCAAATTAAATCGCCAGCGCAATGGCATATTCATATCTCAGAGAAATACCTCAAAGATGTCTTGAGGAAATTCGGCATGCAAGATTGCAAAGGCGTCAAAATTCCTATGCCCACAAATGGCCATCTATGCATCGATGAAAATGGTATTGACTTGATCACAAGGTATACCGCTCCATGATTGGTTCCTTATTGTACTTATGTGCATCTAGGCGGATATAATGCTTAGTATTTGCATGTGTGCCCGATTTCAAGCTGCAGAAGGAATCACACCATAAGGTGTGAAGCATATTCTTGATATCTAGCTCACACACCAACACTAGGATTATGGTACCCCAAGGGCTTTGTTTTTGATCTCATTGGATATTTCGACTCGACTATTTGGTGATCGTGTGGACCGCAAGTCAACATCGGCACTTGTCATTTCCTCGGACGATCTTTGGTCCGTTGGTCCTCGAAGAAAGCAGAATCTGCGTATCACTTTCTCTCTCTGAAGCTGAATACATTGCTGCTGGCTCATGTTGTGCTTAAGCGCTTTGGATGAAGCAAACCCTCAAGGACTATGGCGTCAGCGTGAAGAATGTGCCTCTCCTCTGCGACAATGAGAGTGCCATCAAGATTGCTCACAACCCAGTTCAGCACTCGAAGACTAAGCACATCCAGATTCGTCATCATTATCTTCGTGATCATGTGTTGAAGGGCGACATCTCCATCGAGCATGTGAAGGCGAAGAACAGCTAGCTGATATCTTCACCAAGCCCTTGGATGAGAAGAGATTTAGCAAGTTGCGGTGTGAGCTAAATATCTTAGAATCTTGAATGTTCTTTGAAAAGACACACATCCTAACCCTTATGCGTAATTGATGACTTAGATGTGCAACACATGAAGAAAGCGTTTTCTTCAATCAATGAAGAATAACACTCTAAGTGTGAAGAAATTAATGAAGAATTTGATTCTCGAACCCTCGACAATTTATGCTGTGTCTGAAATCATCATTCTTATCTGGTGGGTCACGCCACCACAAAAGTTGAAAATCTTCAATTTGAGTTTTCCTCATTTTGAAATTCTTGATCTTTCAAATTCTTCAACTTTGCAAAATTTTCCTTTGTTTCCGTCGTTTGTCTTCATTGGCTATATACATATATATATATATGAGTTTATGTCCTCTCTGACATTCACTTATTGCTATTTCTTCAAGTTGTGATTTACGCTAAGTGAATGTGATCGGACCCTTCCCCCTCTATGCTACACTCAACCCAATCTATTGACAAATTCTTCATGTGCGTTCTGATTGAAACTCGTTCAAAGTCTTCACTGTGTCCTTGTCAGCTGAAGAAATTGCGAACGAAATTTTAAAACAAATCTTATCCAGATTTTCGGTTTTACCGCTCAAATTGTTCCGCATCCCACAATGCATTAGTTTATTCACCCACGATCTTACACGATCTCATCTGCACAGTACGTGGGTGACACATGTCGCGTGAAGAAGAAAGGGCAGGGGCATGTTCGTCCCAAAATCTTCGGGCGAACAGTGTTTACCGTGGCTATAAATACCCCTCTCCCCTTCCTTACTTCATTTACTCCGCTCGGTCGCTGTCTCTCGCTCGAGCTCTCCTCAAACCCTAGCGCCGCCGCTACTCCATCGCCGCCGGTGAGGAAGAGCATCACTGCCTCGACCTCGTCGCCGTCGTACTCGCAGCCGCCGGCTGGAAATCTTCACTCTGCCGCCGCCGTAGTCGTCTCCCTCTGCCAAGTTAGGGCGTGGGAGATCTAACTTGACGAAGTTCATCGCTGTTCATCTCTGTTCGTCGTGTTCTTCAGTTCGGGTAATTAAAAGTCACTTTTATTACTCGCTTTGATTCTCAAACTTTTCTGAAAATCTTCAAAGGTGTTTTATTCTTCAAATCTTCACATATGAACACCTCACACACTATATGCTCTTGATCCATCTCTCTAAGCACTCATTTCTTCAAGATTCCTCAATTGTGCGGATTTTCGATCTGTACAACTCTGGAACCTAAGACAAGAACGCTTAGTGAAATTCCTCAAGGCTCAAATGGTCAAATTACTCAAAACTTGTCTTTACAAAAAATCTTCTGAGAACGCATATGACCTCTCCAAATTCCTCGCACCTACACTCTGTTCACAGGTACTCATGTCCGATGCTGAATCACTAGGTTCTCATCAAATTAACTCATTTGCAGCGTTCCTCGAAGAAAAACTGCATACTTCTTCAGAGTGTTTAATTGTTCAAATTCCTCATCTGAAGAAAATGGTTGAAGGAAAGAGACGGCAGAAAGGCGGAAAGAAACCGGAGGTCATGACTGCTTTCGAGATCCCTGATGAAATATAAAGGATTATTGCACACCTGATGAAGCCAAGTTTGGCAAAGAAAACAAGAATCAGCGCAAAGTGCGCATTCAGAGGATTGCACGAAGATGGGCACGAGAATGGAGGGAATATCGATATGTTACTCCAAAGTACATGAAGAAATTCGCCTTAAATCCTCCATGCCCAAGAGCTCCATTGGCACCTGGCCAAGTCGCTGATCCCACTAGCATCAAAAGTGGTGAAGACTTTCCTGAAGAATGGGTTAGGCGCCAAGCAAAATTGGCAAGACAAGCCAAGGAGGCAGTGAGGAAATTCAATGAGGATTCTGCTGCTGCTGCCACTGAGACCTCGGTCAAGCCGAGGAAATCAATGCCGAAGAAGCCTGCTCGCAAGCCAAGTTCCTCAGCCGCGCCCTCACGGCAAATTCCTTAGACTACTGCTGCTCCACCAAAGTCCTCAGCAGCTCCCTCCAAGTCCTCAACTCCTGTGCATCTGGCTACATGTCAAAGGACTCAGGGTTTCTCAATTGCTTCTGGTGTCTCAGCAAGTTCCTCAGCTGAACCAATGTCCTCATCAGGCCCCACTCTGCTGAAGACAAAAGCAATAGCAGGACGCGGTCCTCGGCCAAGTCCAAGAAAGAAACAGGTTGCTTTCCAAGTGCCCTCTGATGACAAGGCTTCTGATGAAGAACTTGCAGAAATCATCAGAGACAGACAAGCAAAGGCCGCTAGAGCCAAAGGAACACATGTGCCTCTGCTTTTGGATCCGAAGAAGATCCTCGACTATATTGACTTATGGCACAAGGATCCAAACACTCTAATGCCTGATCTGCCTCTGACTCCTGGTCAAAGTCATATGCTGACCCATTTCATAGCTCAAGAGAAATGGAAGTTTGAAAAGGCTCGTGAGATAAATAGAGCACAAGCTAGAAAGGAGAAGCTTCTGAAGAAGAACGTTGTCAGACTATTACCTGAAGAACTTCTCAAGGCTCAATCTGAGATCCAAGCCCTCAGCAAAGATTTCGATGCATACAATGCTGATTGGCAAGGAGCCAAAGTGAGATTAAATCAATCGACGAAGAAAATGACAAGCTATTGCAGCTCCATCGCAACAAGAAAATCCTCAGCTGCAGACTCTGCTCAGCTTCTTTGAAGAACATGCCAAGATCGCTGATGACTTTCAACTGCCGATGAGAATACAAGTTCGTGGCTGTTGACTCCATTCCAGCCATCGAAGAAATTCCTGGGGCATCCACTAGTGGTGCGCTGAAGAAGTTGAAGAAATCAGGCAATCGCACGAGCCATGCGCTGAAGAAAATGAACCACAGTCCTCGGCTCCTCCTGCGCCAACACCAACTCCAATTCTTCCTTCTGCCTATGAACTGAAGAAGACCAAGGCTGCAGAGCAAGCTGCAGTGAAGAAAAGGAAGGCATCAGCTGCGTCAAATTCTGCGGCCGTGAAGAAAATGAAGCCAATGACCAGCTCGCTTGAAAATCCCATTGATGTCGTTCCCATTTCCTCCATGTCATCAAAGGAAATTGTTCCTTATGGAGAAGACTACAAGATCCCAAGCGGATCGATGAAGAAAATCATTCATTGCTACCTCGAGCAGTTTGATGAAGAAATTGAAGTGGAAGCATTCCCAACGCCTTGATCGTTCCTCACATATGCCTCGGTTCACGGTGAAGAGGCTGGTGTTGAGAAATTGAAAAGAAGATGAAGATGTGGGTATTGGATGCACTACACGGTGATGAATGATGACTTTTGGGAAAGTCGGCATCCCAATACTCCTCTCTTCACTCCTATTCAACAAATTCCTCGGTCCCGGCTACAACTGTTCAAATGGGCTCTGAAGAAACTCATCCCACATAAATGCATTCATGAAGAAATTCCAGCCGCTAGTGCTTGAAGAACCTGCTGCTGCTGATCCCCAAACTGCACAAGAAAAGGAACCAGAAATTCCTCAGCCTGAAGCACCTGAGATCGTGATTCCTGAGGTTGTGCTGCAAATCACTGACACTCCTCTGCCCAAACCGAAGAATCCGTTCTCTAGAAAGCAAAAATTCAAGGCTGAAGACTTCTTTTCTGAGCATGTGTTCTTCACTGATTACAATCCATATGACTCTGCTCGTATAAGGAAAAGACGTTTCTGGACTGCTACTCAAGCCAACTTCTATTCCTCAGTGCTCTTTGAAAAGGACAAAATCTTCGATCATGAGCACATTCCTCATGTGGATATGGAATCTCTGCCGTGCTTCGAGACAGTCCTCCGAGTTATTCACGATGCAGGACTACTGAATTTCTGCACTGATATCTGTGATTGGAATGAAGAACTCATTCTTAAGTTCTATGCCACTTTGCATATCACGGAGATCTTTGAAGATGTCAATTCATGGGTGCTGGATTGGATGACGAGAAAAACTCACTATAAGGCACCAAAGAACTGAATTGCTTCGTGTCCTTCCTCTTGATCCTCCCCATGCCGATTGCACGTTGCATCTACAATGACCATGGCGACAGATCATTATATGCAAGTGCTCATGAAGCCTTTGAAGCGAGGCAGGCCCTCGAACCAAATTCCTCGTCAAGGAATTGCTGTATGTGCCTCGGATTGTCTATCGAATCTGGCGAAGACAATGAGTCCTATCAAAGGCCACGACTCAAATGATAAAGATGTCGTTGGCATCATGAAGAACATGCTTTTCAACATCATTCATGGCGTTCCTGTCAACTTCCATGATTTCTTCATGAGGACTCTGGCTAATGTTGCTATGTCACCTTTTGAGCTGAAGCCCTATCGCCTTGGATTATGAGATTCATAAGGGCAAGATCTTCTTTGAATTACAAGGTGACACTCGAACCATGGTAGCTACTTGCCGCCCATTGAAGTCCTCAAGCGACCGGTTTCATCATCGATGATAAGGGTAAGGCAGCTCTTTGTGATCAATGAAGGCACTCGTCCATTGGATGGTCAATTTCGTCTAGCTACATCTTACTCCACCAATGACGATTCTGCAACACATGACACTGCCACAAATACATCAGCCAAGCAAAAGCCTCAATCAACAGCACCCAGGGTGATGACTGACCGTGAGTTACTCCTCAGTCTTCATCAAAAGGTTGATCGCAATCACAAATGGGTGAAACGTCAATTTGCTGCAATTCTTCACAACATGACCTCAACCCATAATGCAGTGAAGAAAAATCAGTATTACCTTCATGAAACCCTCAACCGCTTTGGGCTGTTCTCATTCATGTATATTCAGCGGAAGAACTGGAGACTATGGGTCTCCGGGAAGCATTGTTGGTGCGCACCACCTCCGAAGAAATTCAAGAGAGTCAAAGTTCCTGATCTGGTGGCCAGTTCTTATTCTTCATCTCGTGAAACTAATGAACATGAAGATTTGGACGACACTACGGCAGGCCCTACTTCAACAAACAACCCCGACAACGCTGGCGCTCCTCCATCGACTTGAAATTCTTCAGGGGCGTTAGTCCTCAGTTTCGATCCTTTTGGTCATTTGATGACAAAGGGGGAGAAATCTGAGTTAGTCTTCAAGTGGGTTCATATTATGGGCGTTTTGTTAAGTTACAACTCTCGTTCTTCCGAAACTTTTATTGGATCAAGTTGTAATCTTAAATCCGATGGTGCGCTGATACTTTTGAACAGTGCATTGTGCTCTGACTTTGATGCACTGTGCTCCGATACTTTTGATGTGTTATTCTGCATGCTTATTCCTTGTTACTATTATTGCACGCATGCTGAATCTCATCAGGCACCATATTTCATCATGCATTTAAAATTCTTCATATTATATATCAAATGCGTGTATGAATTACAAGATATAGGGGGAGATCTCCATGATTCAATTCTTCAAATGTGCATTGCCTCAAAAGCAAATTCCTCACTATGCACATATTCAGGGGGAGTTCTTCTATATCTTACAATCAAATTCCTCAATATCAGTATTTACACTTCATATGTTTATCCCCGTTGAAAACTTAACCTATGTTGTCATCAATCACCAAAGGGGAGATTGTAAGTGCATCTAGTGCCCTTAGTGATTTTGGTGTATTGAAGACTTATAGGTTAAGTGGTGATCGTTGTGAGTGTACACAGGTCTATAAGTCTATGAGGAGTTTGATATTTACAGAGAAAGTCGACCCCTAAAAATGAAGTTCTTCGACTGAAGACTTTGATATTCTGAAGACTTTCTGAAGACTTTGAAAGTGAAGAAATTGGTGTGACCTTGAAGACTTGGTATTCATTCAAGGAATATGGAGCGTGAAGACTTTTGTTTTCGTAGTTTCATTTTCTCTTTCTTGAGTCATAGGAAACACCGTACTGTTAAAGGGGGTCGAGGAAATACTAAGGAAAAATTTCCATGTGATGCTCAACTCAAAATCCTACACCTACCAATCCCTTGAGTGAAGCCATTGGAAATCTCATACTGATTCGATCGATTTCTTGATGTGAGACGCAGTTCTTACAGTCCTTGAGGACTTTGCTCTAAGCGAGGAGTTAGGAATTTGCAGTCTGAATTACCTACAGTGAGAACATGATAGCCTTGAGGAATTTGAGAGTCAAATTTCCGACCGTTCTTTTGTCTTGGCTACGGCTGTCCAAAATATCTTATCCACCTAACGGTCATATCATTGAAGGGCATTTATGTCTTATCATGTCGGACTGCTCCCTAGGCTATAAATAGCCACCCCTACAACCACTAGTTGGTTGGCTGCTCGAGAGAACTTGACACTTGTCATCCGAGAGCAACCCATCCTCACGAGGACTTTGGCGAAAATCATCAAGTGAGGAAAATCCCAAAACCAAACCCCCACAAACCCAAAGTGATTGAGCATCATGAAGAAATTGATCTGCGTGGATCCGACGCTTGTTACCTTTGAAGACTGTGCTTCTTCCAGACGGTTAGGCGTCAAGGTCTAGAGCATCAAGAGGAATTGTGGATCGCCGAGTGACCAAGTCTGTGAAGGTTTGGAAGTCACTGAAGACTTCTGACGAGTGATTGGATGAGGCCTATGTGGTCTTAGTTGAAGGAGAATACGGTGAGGACTGGGTGTCTGAGTTGCGGCTTAGAGGCGGGTGTCCGGACTGCGTGTCCTCGAGTTTAAATACTCGGCCGCTCCAACCAGACGTATAACCGAGACAGCAGTTGGAACTGGTTTACCAAATCATTGTCTTCACCAACTAACTGGTTCTATTTCCTCAACTCTTTCATTTCCTCATTCTTGTGTTGTATGTTGTTCATATCGTGCTTGAAGACTTTGGATGAAGACTTTCACAAATTCCTCGATTCGATTTCTTCAGTCTGTCCGTCTTCATCTTGTTATCCTGTGTTTACGCTTTCTGTACTCTGTGCTAGTCTTCATTTCATCATGATGACTATGTTTGTATCCTGTTATGTTTACTTCCGAGTACTTATTCCGCTGCAAGTAGTTCTTCGCTAAGGAATTTCCTCACCAGCAAATTCCTCAGTGAAGAATTCATAAAAATCGCCTATTCACCCCCCCCCTCTAGTCGATATAACGCACTTTCACATCTGTACCATTTTCATGCATGTTAGAAAAACTTATAGCGGTTGTTTATCAAAAATCATATAAATGGCATTTCAATATCCACATATGGAGTTTGAATTTGAATCTTGGATTCAAACCAACTTCATTTAATCTGGTTGCTAGTTGCATTAGCTCAAACCAACAGCATATTTCCATGTCATCGTCATGCATCATATTGTTGCATTGCATTGATTGTGCTTCTTCTCTGTTGCCGGTATTTATCCCCTCTCGATAGACATGATACCGGCGATGAGATCGATGACACCAATGAAGAACTATACTATCTTCAGAAGTGCCAGGCAAGCAAAACCCCCTTGTTCATTCCGATACAATCCCACTCTCTCTCTCCTGCTCTCTTTTACTGCATTAGGACAAAAACGTTTCAAGTGTTATGTGCTCATGTAGCTGAACCCTTTATCCTCTGCATGACTGTCATTGCCACGATAAATAGATGAAACCCACTAGCATGAGTAGGAGTTGTTTGAGCCCTGATGTGCCTACTCATTCATGCTTGTTTGTCATGCCTGCTATTGCTTAGAGTTGTGTCAGGTCTGATTCATCGGGGATGAATTGGAGATGTGTGTACATGTCCTACTGTTGAGAGCTAAGTGTGTGAACACGATTTGGTAAAGGTAGCGGTGAGAGGTCATGTAGGAGTACATGGTGGGTTGTCTCATTGAAACCGTCCTCAGGAACTGAGTTCTGTGTTTGTGATCCATGAACAGCTACTACCACACATTGGAATGCTTAAGTGCCCCTCTCGACTTATTAATCAACTCGATCTCTGTCCGGGAGTTGCAACTAGTTTCGGTGTTTGTAGGTAGGGTTAGTAGTCTACCAAGTGGCACCCGTGCAGGTGGGCTTGGGACAGACTAGGCACTGATGTACGGTGTACCAAGTGGCACCGGATGGTGGGCTTGGGAACCCTGCTCACATCATTTGGGGCCGTGGCGACACCCGGCGGATCTCCTTGCGGATGGAACCCGAATAGGCGATAAACCTGGGACGAGAGACTTGTGTGGTTAGTCGGTCGTGGCCGACTCCTCGCCAAGCTTCCGCTTGAAGGTTGCCGAGATACACGACGTGTACATGGTGGTAATGGCAAGAGCGTGTGTGAAGAAGTACACCCCTGCAGGGTTAACATTATCTATTGAATAGCCGTGTCATGTAAAGGACTTCGGGTTGCCTATACGGTTCATAGACAAGTGAAAGTGGATACTCTAAAATGCGCAAGATAGCGTGAGTGCTATGGATGGCGTTCTCGTGAGGGAGGCGGGGCGGATCCATAGTGGTGTATTGATATGGTGAATATGTGGACTCGTGTGCGCCACCTCAAAAGAATTACTTGCAGTCGTAGTTTAGGATAGCCACCGAGTCAAAGCTGGCTTGCTGCAGTTAAACTCCACCACCCCCTTTGTTGATAATGATGCATATGTAGTTAGTTCTGATGTAAGTCTTGTTGGGTACATTTGTACTCATGTTTGCCTATTTTATGTTTTTGCAGAGAGACTACAGTCTCACTAGTAGTACCGTGTGGACTTCGACGTTTAGCTTGTTACCTCAGCTACGATCTTGTGCCCTCAGCAGGATCTGGTAGATAGTCAGGCTTCTCAGCCTTTTTCATTTGTAGATGTCTGTACTCAGACATGTTAAGCTTCCGCTTGTGCTTTGACCTGTATGCTCTGAATACTGGGTCGAGAGACCCATGTTTGTAATATCTCGCTCCTCGGAGCCTATTGAATAAAATACTTGAGTTGTAGAGTCATGTTGTGATGCCATGTTGTATTTGCACATATCGAGCATATTGTGTGTATGTTGTTGAAATGCTTGGTATGTGTGGGATCTAACTATCTAGTTGTTTATCCTTAGTAGCCTCTCTTACCGGGAAATGTCTCCTAGTGCTTCCACTGAGCCATGGTAGCTTGCTACTACCGAACACTTAGGCTAGCCGGCATGTGTCCTTCTTCGTTCTCGTATACGTCCTTCAGGAAATGTCACGCGATGAATCTTGGAGTCTGTTAGCCCTTCACAGCCGGTTCACGAGTCTGCTAGCCAGTGCTACAGACTGGATTCACTCGTTGATGACCGACACGTTCGATCTTTGGGTCATGGATGTACATCCTGTAAGTTTGTGCCACTTTGGGTTTACGACTAGCCATGTCAGCCCGGGCTCCTTATCATATGGATGCTAGCGACACTATCATATACGTGTGCCAAAAGGAGCAAACGGTCCCGGGCAAAGGTAAGGCGACACCCGTGGGAATACCGTGCGTGAGGCCGCAAAGTGATATGAGGTGTTACATGCTATATTGATGTGGCATTGAGTCGGGGTCCTGACAGCTTTGGTATCAGAGCTTGGCTGCCTGTAGGATTACCAAGCCAAACTGGTCGAAGTTGAGTCTAGAAATGCTTTAGTTATATGTAGGGGAATTGATTGTGGGATGGAACGTAAGGCTCTTTTTACTCCTTATATCTTATGCCTTCTTATCCGAGTCATCCTATCTTTCCTACGGGGTTAAGGAACTAGGCTTTCTCTTCTTTCTATCAGGATGATGTGTTACTAATCCGTAGACCTATAGGATTGTTGGTTTCAAGCCTCAGTTCAGTTGCTACTATTTCCGTGTATTCATAGCTGGCCTCAGATTCTTGATATTGTGCTTCTAAGTGGTTATGCCACCATTTTTGTAGCATGTCCAAATTCCTTTGAGCATTTACAGCCATTATGTTGTCCGAGTCATCCCAGGTTTCTAAATAGTCTGATGCATTTGCAAATCCCTTCTTACCGTTCCGATGTTCCTTTGGCCAGATTAACCACACCAACTAGTGTGTTGAGGTACTTCATTGCCTCGGTATATATGTTGGAGCTAGTATTATGACCCTAGGTGTCTTAGAGTACCACCTAGTAAGCTAGCCATGATTTGTGTTCCCAGTGTGATGATTCTGGCCTTTATTCTCGAAAGCATCCCGTGATGCCACTTAGTATAGGTATTCTACTCCTGGGTTTTGAACCCGAGATTCACTCCACCTACTCCATGTTGATAGAGTTTGCTAGTCCCTTCAGGATATTAGTAACCTTGTGATAGCCTCGAGGTTCGTGGTATAACGTTCTTCCAATTACCATGAACTACTTATGGCAGCAATTCCTCGTTGAACCAAAAGATCACAACCAGAGTGCTCTTGATGAGTTCTTCTCTCTATATTGTGACTCTGCTAGTTCAACCTTTCTGCATGGGTGATTCAGAAGAAATATGTTGAACTCATTCGACATGCTAGTCCATGCATCCATAACTCGGAAAATCATATGTTCTTTTGAGTTGTCCCTCTTTAGTTGTCCTCTGACCTTCGTCTATCAATTGATAGTCGGGAGTAGTGGTGCAATCGTGTTATCGATGCCTATTACTCTTGAGGTCCGTCAGGCCATTCTATTTTGGAATGACTAGGAGAAACAAACTCCAGTACCTCATCCATATCCAGGATTGGGTCAAAGTAGTTGTACCTCGCAGATCAAAATCCCAACCCAGCTTTTGATCCTATTCTACCTTGGAGTATTTCCATCTTTATATCAAGAATGTCATGGGAATTGCACACCAGCCTACGAACTCTTGATGCAGTGATACTTCTTGCCCTCATTATTCTTCTCGGTCCCCATGTTGTTGCAACCGGAATACTAACAAGTGAATCGTGGTGTGTGAAATCAATACTCCTAGCAACTCTGTTGCTTGGTAGTTAAAGGACAAAAATTTCATTCTTAGCGTGTTGATTATTGAATCCTCATTCTAAGGTTGATCGTGCTACCTAGTCCTTATTTTTGGTGCACTCTTGATCAATGAGTTAGGATTGTCCAATCCATTGCTTATTTGACCATATCGTCTTGCCCTGAAAAGCAAGATTGTTCTCGAGCTTAGTGACATATCGGTGGTTCGTGATTTTCCGTATATATTCTCGAAAGTATTACCAGGTTGTCACCTGACCGCTATGTTGAGCTCGTGATCAAGTTGGTTTCTTGTCAACCACCCCTTCTCCAAGAATCCGTGTTGGATACCCCTGAGCTAGTTGGTTAAGCTAAACAACAACTTGGAGAGTTGGAAGATAAAAGCTTGTCCGACTCAGTTCATTCCAAAGGGATATTCTTGTATGTGTATTGAAGAAATATGGTATTTTCATCGATTGATCATCGTGATCATTTAATGGACCTATCATCTTATCAAAACTTTGATTTGAGTGTGGGCTATTCTCAAATCAAATCAGAACCAACGATGTTCGTAATGTTGTCTTACTCATTGTTGATTCCTCAAGCATACACCATTACATCTTTTGGTCTGACCAATGCTATCATCGTGTTCACATGATGGTGCAAGTCCAGTTATATGGAAATTCTGATGAGTTGTTGTTGAGCCCACCATCAGCAGCATTTTGTATCCTCCATGATTCGTGTTGAACATCCAGCTAGTGTTGGAAACTTGTGTAAGCATTTTCTTCATGCCCCGTTCATGAAGTACATGTTTGGAGAAAGAAGTGAATTTCTCCAAGTTCACGTGCATTAGGTGTAAGTTGCCGCCATGAATTTGAGAAAGGTTTGTTTTGTTTCCCCTGGAATCATCCCAAATTAGTCACACATGTGCAAAGTATACTATGGTTTGGTAGATTAATTACCTCCACTCCATATGTATTCCGTAGCACACCAAGCCACTGATTGATTTGTTCAAGGAGAAGAAGCTCCTTCTTAAGAGTATACCTTATGCAAGGACTTTGATATCCTCGATGATGATTCCCCACCGGAAATCGGTAGTGTTTTATTGTAAGACTACCATGTGATCATGTTTGTCTGAGACAGCTGTTCACATGTGTGTAGCAGAACCAGCTCATGTTTTGGAGCTTGCTATCGTAGTTCATCTCCCGAGAATCTCGCAACGTCATCTCGTCGGTTTGTGTTGCAAACTTTCATTTTTCTTTATAGACTCGATGAGTCTGGAATATCATGTTACCAACCAGATTTGAATCTCAGGCAGATATGATGGTTGGAACCTTTCCAAGATCTATGATGTAGGTCCCGACAAGGGTGATGTTCTGGCCGACACACCTAGCCGGAAGATCTATCATTGTAGTATCTTGATTGAGCAAATCGACCATCTTCTCCATGAGGTTTTCGCGTGACTTATTTAGAAGTTGTTCCTTATGGATCCTCTGTTCTCCCGGTTGGACCTTTACTTGATGTTCGGATACCGGTGGTATTGGGTTAAGCTGGTACATCAAGCAGAACATTAGAAGCGGAGTGCTAAATGTCTCTCGGTCGATCATCCAGATTTTGTCCCCTTGGCCCCCCCAAGGTGAAATCTAAGAAGCTGTTATCTTCCTTCGCATCTACATCTCCCACCGGTATTCATCATGGTAGTCTGTAGTTGTATTAACATTCTTTTCATAGATGTTGGTAGAACTATGATGATTATGGAATTGCTCAAGTTCTTGAGAGCACGCGCAAGCAAAATCATTCCTTGTGTTGTTTTCAACAAGGTAATCCACATCATCCATTCTAATTCTGGTATGCCATTCTACCGAACCCCTCCAAACGATCGCTCGAGAATTGCCTTAGGCTGGTATAAAGAGTTTCAATGATCTCTGAATCAAAGGTAATTATTTTTGCCACTTAAGGGGATATTTCTACAAGTCACCTTCCCTAAGGTGCCTCATTATGGTATCATGGCAACTCAACTCCTCGCTACGTTGACAATCGTTTACCACCTTCTTAAGTGTGGAATTGTCGTCTACCTAGTGAACCCTCGTCATCTGTTCCACTCCATCCCTCTAGATGTATCCTTCGTGTCTCAGCTCAGGAGATGCTGCTATGCCTCATCCCATGAGTTGATCGTGAGTTGCTTGATCTTCGAGAAGATCGATTCCTGTATAGTTTCTTTCTGTTGTCGTCGTGTTGGATGAAGTTTTCGAAAGGAAAGACGTCAAGATCAATTTGAAGCAATGAATCAACATCTTCGAGAAGAGTAATTGGATCATGAAGATTGTGTTAGTTTGTGTCCCCTTTGTCCTCCTACCTCACGTCTTGAATCTCGGGACGAGATTTTTGTTTAGTGGGGCTGAGTTGTCACATCCCTAGCCTTACCTTGCACTAGGCTAACACTTGTCTATTGCATCATGTTTAAATTCTTTTGAAACTTGAAATAGGGATTGCCTAAACCCTAGCATCAAAGGAATTCACTAGGTTCAACTAAAATATTTTCAGTGAATCCAAATGGCTTTCAAAAATGTTCATCATTTCTGGAAAATGCTAGAATCATAACCAGAGGTGTTGCACATTTTTTCCATGACATATTTGGGCTCTGAATAAATCATATAGTATTTGCATTTGGGCATTTAAATGCTATTAAATATTTTAAATGTCCAAATAATCATAAACTAAAATGTCTACTGTTGGAAATATTCCAAACAGTGGGCATGAGAAGTTTCATGATTTTTGCGTTAGTTTTAGTATTTTTAATAAAGCTCTAAAGTTGCAGAAGAATAGAAAAAAAACTGAAACAAAATAAAGGAGAGAGAGAGAGAAACCCACCTGCGCCTCACCTGTGCTGGCCCAGCCCACCTGGCCAGTCCACTTGGCGGCCCAGCCCACCAGGGGCACCGCTGTCTTCAACCTCTGCCTACTGGCAGAGGCGTGTCAACGCGCCCGTGCCCGAGCCTCCACCTCCTGCTTCGTGCTGGCGGCCTCTCCTTCGGGCTTATCCGCGCCTAGAGACGCCCAGCACCCCCTCGCCCATTCCCCCCGCCTCCTTGGCTCTCTTCCCCGCCCGCGTGCCGAGCGCCACCGCCACCACCGTCGCCCTACACCGCGGCCACAGCCACCCACTCGCCCCCTCAACGCGTCCAGAAGCTTCACTGCAACGCCCGACGTCTCCACGCTGACGCGCTCAAGCCCGTACACGCTGCATCGCCGGCATCGGCTTCATCTTCTTCCTCGGGCTCCGACGAACGCCATCGCCGCTCCGCCGTCTGCAGGCCCTCCCCAAGCCCCTAGAGCCTCCCGTCCGAAGCGTTGTGAGATCCTGCATCTAACCCCCCTCTTCCCGAGCTCAATTATGCCCCGTAGTCGTCGCCCCATTGCCGACCGAATCGCGCTGCCGCCTGGCCTCATCGCCGACGTGGCTCCAGTGACCAATTGGTCCCATGCTTGTACCCGTTGCGCTCGTAGCAACGCCTGGTGCCTAGCCTGCTACCTTTCTTGAACGCAAGCCGTAGCGCCAAACCCGCAACCACCCGAGCTCCGACCGCCGCTAAAACTCGTCGCCGGTCACTTTCCGGCCACCCCAGCACCTCCCGCTGCTACCAAACGACACGCCTCGATGCACTGCCTCCGTAGAGCCCATTCACGCGAGCTCTCCTCGCTGGAGATGGCCAGGCGAGTAGCGCCGCCTCGTTCTGCTTAGCACCGGCGGCTAAACGTCGGTCAGGTGACGTGGCAGGTTAGGTTAGTCACTAATGATGCGGTTAGTTTAGCGGTGTGCCACTGACGGATGAGCCCCACGCTCTAATTAACCACGGGATTTGTTCCCTGTTTAACTTAGATTAATACACTGAGCCCACATGTCAGGTTGACTTTGCTGACGTGGCTGCTGACCTGACCCCATCTGCCTGTGACTCAGACAACACTGTTTGACTGACTAGTGGACCCCACCAGTCAGGTTTGGCTTTGGTCAACCCTGTTGACTTGCTGACATCACACAGGCATCATGCTGACGTAGTAAAGTATTTTTGGAATTAAAATAAATCAGGAAATGATTTATAAATTTCAGAAAATACCCCAAACTTCTAAAAAAAATCATAGAAATTCAACCGTAACTCCAAATGAAATAAATTATATATGAAAAATGATCAAAAAAATCCAATCTATCCATCTGTACCATTTTCATGCATGTTAGAAAAACTTATAGTGGCTGTTTAGCAAAAATCATATAAATGGCATTTCAATATCCACATATGGAGTTTGAATTTGAATCTTGGATTCAAACCAACTTCATTTAATTTGGTTGCTAGTTGCATTAGCTCAAACCAACAGCATATTTCCATGTCATCGTCATGCATCATATTGTTGCATTGCATTGATTGTGCTTCTTCTCTGCTGCCGGTATTTATCCCCTCTCGATAGACATGATACCGACGATGAGATCGATGACACAAATGAAGAACTATACAATCTTCAGAAGTTCCAGGCAAGCAAAAACCCCTTGTTCATTCCGATACAATCCCACTCTCTCGCTCCTGCTCTCTTTTATTGCATTAGGACAACAATGTTTCAACTGTTTTGTGCTGCGGTAGCTGAACCCCTTTATCCTCTGCATGACATGTCATTGCCACAGTAAATAGATGAAACCCACTAGCATGAGTAGGAGCCCTGATGTGCCCACTCATTCATGCTTGTTTGTCATGCCTGCTATTGCTTAGAGTTGTGTTAGGTCTGATTCATCGGGGATGAATTGGAGATGTGTGAACATGTCCTACTATTGAGATCTAAGTGTGTGAACACGATTTGGTAAAGGTAGCGGTGAGAGGCCATGTAGGAGTACATGGTGGGTTGTCTCATTGAAACCGTCCTCAGGAACTGAGTTCTGTGTTTGTAATCCATGAACAGCTACTACCACACATTGGAATGCTTAAGTGCCCCTCTCGACTTATTAATCAACTCGATCTCTGTCCAGGAGTTGCAACTAGTTTCTGGTGTTTGTAGGTAGGGTTAGTAGTCTACCAAGTGGCACCCGGTACAGGTGGGCTTGGGACAGACTAGGCAAAGTGGCACCCGGATGGTGGGCTTGGGAACCCTGCTCACATCATTTGGGGCCGTGAGCGACACCCCGGCGGGATCTCCTTGCGGATGGAATCCGAATAGGCGATAAACCTGGACGAGAGACTTGTGTGGTTAGTCAGGTCGTGGCCGACTCCCTCGCCAGGCTTCCGCTTGAAGGTTGCCGAGATACACGACGTGTACATGGTGGTAAGTGGCGAGAGCGTGTGTGAAGAAGTTGTAACGCCCCGGTTGTAGCTTTCCATATTCGTAACTCCAACTCCTGCCTTTTCCGGAGATGCGATATTTTACTTTCTCCGTGGTTGGGTTTTTGTCTTTCGTTTTGCATTTTTGTTCATGTCTTGCATTTCATCATCGCATCATTCGCATTGCATCGGCACTCCGTTGCCGTCATATTTTAAAACATGCATCCGCTCGTAGTTGCCGCGCCCCCCTTGCTTTTCTGGATCATTCCGAGACCAACCAGGTTGTTGGGTCCCTCTTGTCTGACCGTTTGACCCTCTCTACATTTTACTCAGACCCCTCGCGTGCGTGTCCGAAACTCCCCTGAACCCGACCCGGGTAGTCATTACCGTTGGGTCCGGATCATCCCCTAACGTCTACAAAACGTCTCCGTTTTCTTATTTGGACTCCCTAGCCTATTTTTCCTAGACCATCCGATTAAGATCGGAGGGACCAAATACCCCTATCCAAAATTCACTTGTGTTATATAAAGACCAACCCTAAATTTTAGGGATCTTGTCCCATCCACCCTCTCCCGAGCGCCGCCACTCTTCTTGTCCCTTCCTCATCGGGATCCTCCCCGATCCAAAAATCCAGCCATCCACCTGCGCCTCCCTCCTTCCTCGTTTTCCCTAGCCGGCCAACCCCCACCGAGTTCCAGATCCTCCAGCCGCCACCTCTTCGGTTCCCGAGGCCCAGCCTCCTCTCGCTCTCGTCTTGTGCACTGCCTTGAGGAGCTCGGCGAGAGCCCGATCCCGCAGCAGCAGCGCTGCCTTGCTCCTTCTCCCCTGCATCCCTCCCGTGCGCCTCCATCTCGTGCAGCCCCGCCGGTGACGAGAAGCAAGACTGCAGGAGCTCCTTTGCTCTCGCCGGCCGATCCTCGAGGTCTCCTTCCTCCCGTCCTCGAGCTTGTCGGAGGCCCCGATGCCACCGGAGCTCCCTTCGTCGTCGGGCACCAACAGCAGGTCGCCGCCCCGCGCGTCCCTTCTCCCCTTTATCTCGTTCTCCTCCTCTAACCATCTCTCTCTGCTCCTCATGAACCAGCGCCGGTCGCCGCCATCCCGTTCGTCTTCTAGTGAGGCGATGCACCGAGCTCCGCCGCAAGTTCCCGGCAACCAGCCGTTCGTCTCTGCTCAAGGAGTTCCAGCAACCGTGACCCAGCTTCGCCCGTGCGCTACCCCAAGTCCACCACCGCTGCTGTTTCGCGTCAGATCCGGCCGGGGACCGCCGGATCTCGCCGCCTCCTTCATGAACCTGTCCATCTCCGACCTCCTCCGTTCCCTGCATCGCCTGAAGCCGTCGCGGCCTCTGCATCCTCTGCATCGAGGAGACGAGCCCGCTCGCCCTGGAGCGTTGACCGGTCGCCAGCGCCTGGGCCGCAACCGCGCCAAGGCCCAGCCGCGCAGATCCGTCGCCCTGCCTTCCCTATCCACCGAACGGGCCAAGGCCCAAGGGTGAGCAGCCCCCAGTCCCTCTTGTGCATTGTTGGCCCAGCGGATTCGGCCCGTAGCGTTTTTTTTCAGAACTGCGATTTTAGCTTTATCCAGTGATTTACAGATTTGCAGAAAAACCCCTCCATGTTCATGCATTAATAATTCACAAACCGTGCATCGGATTAAAATGATTTAAACTTGTAAAATGCTTAGAAAATTGTGTAGATTAATAATATGCCATTTTCATCTATGTTTAAAATGTTTAAAGTGCTGTTTGTTTAAATTTGCTCAATTGCCATGTTAAAATGATTTAATTCATAACTAAATAACCGTAGCTCGGATTTAATTAAATTATATATGTAAATGGGGTAGAATTTTGCCTAGTTTAACATGGTCCACTTTATTTTCCTGTTTAACAACTTTAAAATATGTTTTAGGGCAGAACAGTACCAAATTCATAATTTGCATATGAGGATTTTCCGGAATTGTTGTTTGTTGTTCCGGCCTCATTTAAACTTGCCTAAATAGTTAGTTTACTTATGTTTCACCCCTTGCCATGTTTAACAACATTTAATATTGTTGACTAGCTTATAACAAGATTAAACTAAATATGTCAATGTGGTGTTTTGTCAATATGCAACTCGTTGCATATTGAGCTCCATTTAACTTGTAGTATTGTTTGTTGCACTTTGCCATGCCATGCCTCATTAAACCGGACATGCATCATACTTGATTGTGCATCATGCCATGCTTATGATTGTGTGTTTACCATGTTATTTGTTTCTTTCCGGTGTTGCTTCCTAGTTCCGGTAATGTTGCGATTGTGAGGATTCGTTCGACTACGTCCGTTTGTCTTCTTCATGGACTCGTTCTTCTTCCTAGCGGGATTTCAGGCAAGATGACCGCTACCCTGGATCTCACTACTATCATTGCTATGCTAGTTGCTTCGTTCTATCGCTATGCTGCGCTACCTATTACTTGTTTATCAAGCCATCCCATATTGCCATGAACCCCTAACCTTTGACACCTTTCCTAGGCAAACCGTTGTTTGGCTATGTTACCGCTTTGCTCAGCCCCTCTTATAGCGTTGCTAGTTGCAGGTGAAGTTGAAGATTTCTCCATGGTGAACAGGATTTTGTTGGGATATCACAATATCTTTTATATTATTAATGCATCTATATACTTGGTAAAGGGTGGAAGGCTCGGCCTTATGCCTGGTGTTTTGTTCCACTCTTGCCGCCCTAGTTTCCGTCATACCGGTGTTATGTTCCCAGATTTTGCGTTCCTAACGCGGTCGGGTGATTTATGGGACCCCCGACGGTTTGCTTTGAATAAAACTTGTCCAAAGCAAGGCCCAACCTTGGTTTTACCATTTGCCTCACCACCACCTATCCCTTTCCTTGGGTCGGCCTACCCGAGGGTCATCTTTATTTTAGCCCCGGGCTAGTGCTTGTCTAAGTGTTGGTCGAACCGAGCACTTCTTGGGCCACCTCGGGAAACTTCGAAGTCTGGTTTTACTCAGAGCTTTGTCTCATCCGGTGTTGCCACGAGAGCGAGATATGTGCAGCTCCTATCGGGATTGTCGGTAGCATCGGGCGGTCTTGCTGGTCTTGTTTTACCATTGTCGAAATGTCTTGTAAACCGGATTCCGAGGCGATCGGGTCTTCCTAGGAGAAGGTCTATTCCTTCGTTGATCACGAGAGCTTGTCATGGGCTAAGTTGGGACACCCTGCAGGGTTTAAACTTTCGAGAGCCGTGCCTGCGGTTATGTGGCAGATGGGAATTTGTTAATGTCGGTTGTAGATAACTTGACACAGATCCGAATTAAAATGCATCAACCGCGTGTGTAGCGTGATGGTCTCTTCTCGGCGGAGTCCGGAAGTGAACACGATTTCGGGTTATGTTTGGCGTAAGTAGGTGTTCAGGATCACCTCTTGATCATTGCTAGCTTCACGACCGTTCCTTTGTTTCTCTTCTCGCTCTCATTTGCGTATGTTAGTCACCATATATGCTTAGTCGCTCTGCAACCTCACCACTTTACCCCTTCCTTACCCATTAAGCTTTGCTAGTCTTGATACCCATGGTAATGGGATTCTTTGAGTCCTCGTGGCTCACGGATACTTCAAAACCAGTTTGCGGTGCCTATGTTGCGAAAGCGGCGACACAACTAAGCTCAAGGAGGAGCTCGATGAAGATCGTGCCCTTTGTGTTGTTTTGTTTTAGTTGATCAGTAGTGGAGCCCAGTTGGGGTCGATCGGGGACCTTTGTCGCATTTGGGGTTCTTCTTTTATTTTGGTTCCGTAGTCGGACCTTGATTGTATCTGGATGATGTAATGCTTTACTCATGTATTGTGTGAAGTGGCGATTATAAGCCAACTATGTATCTCTTTCCCTTATGTATTACATGGGTTGTGCCAAGATTACCTCACTTGCGACATTGCTTTCAATGCGGTTATGCCTCTAAGTCGTGCTTCGACACTTGGGAGATATAGCCGCATCAAGGGCGTGACAAGTTGGTAATCAGAGCCATCCCGACCTTAGGAGCCCCACTGCTTGATCGTTTTTAGCGGCCGAGTTGTGTCTAGAAAAATGTTTTGAGTCATTTAGGATTATATATATCGAAGAGTTAGGAATTATTTTTACTCCTCAGTCCCTTCGTCCCTCTGGTGAGGTCTCCTGACGTAGAGTTTTTACTCTTCTCTTCTCAAATTTCACTAAAAAACATTTAGGATCACGCGGGTATCTTGGAATCGTTCCAATGGTTTTATGATGAGAACATTGTCTTGGTGCCTCCTGTCAGGGGTTTAGTGGAAGTGTCCCATGGAGTTGAGCTACGAGGTGTTGTCGTCATAATTTTATCGTTGCAGTTCGGAATACCGAGTTTAATGCGCCGACATCGAAAATCTCTTTTATGCAGTTGTTGGTGAGATAACCCGATAACCCGATCTTGAGGTGAGTACGGGAGTATTGCCATGACTTCGTATAATGATGCTTTTGAAGGTTGAGGTAGGCGATTTCGAAGGTTTCTTGGTTATGTGTTGAAGGATGGATACAGCTGGATGTAGGATTTGCTAGTTTTGGGTGAGATATTATGCTTCCCCTGTATCCCCAACACCTGATTGCATAACCGGAGAAAGTTTCGGGAGTTTATAGGTGGGAATTCAGGTAGCTCCTAGAATATCTTTCCGACAGATGCATGATATGGGATTGGGTAAATCTCTATCATATGCTTGTTCCGGCTTATTCTGCAAGCCAATCCTTTGTTTTGTTTTATTTGTGGTATTCGAGTTGCTTCAAAGTCAAATGTTGAATCCATACCTTGCCTAAACGGTGTTCTCATATTGCTATGTGAATACTAATCCTTTTTTATCATTGAGGTTGTCATGTTAATTTTTTCCTACCGGCGTGCTTCTCTTCGAGATGATCCCATCATTCTCCCCATCCGCAAGATCAATTCTAAGTTTTCTCAACGGTGTTTGTTTCGTTCATCCCAAGTTGTCTTTGTTTTTCCCCACCCTCCCACCCCTTTTTCTTCAAGGACTCAGATTTTTTTTAATCAAGTATCCATTTATTCATGTGAAGTTACTCCACTCTTTTCCCGTCAATGTTCTTATCCGGTGATTCTCAGAAAGATGCTAATGGAGCTTTGAGTCCATCATCCTCCGTTCTCTTTGCTTCTCCGGTGGATCCAATTCAAGCTTTCAGTGTTGATCATATTCCTTTCCTCGTGTCAAATGCTTTCTCATGCCAGTGCACCTCTCAATCATTCACTTCTCGCTATTCATTTGTTCCAGAGTGTTGAAGATATCTCAGAAGATTTGTGTTTCCATTCTTAATCCGTTCAAGCCATTTGGAGATTGTTTTCTCATTCAAGCCATTTAATTCAACCGGTGCAATCTCTCTTTAAAATCATTTTCAACGGTGTTTTCTTTTGAATGGGCCCTAACCCACGTGTCTTTTCGAGGATCTTACGACTCTTGAATTATCGGGGCGATTCTCAAATTCATTTCCAAGTTTGACGTAAGAATGAATTTTCATCAGTCACATACCTTCTCCAAGGTCGTTTTCAAATTCTTTTCAGCTTTGGCTCAACCTTTTCTCTTTTAATCCTTCCGGAGTTTCTCAACAATTCATGGTGGTGTTTCTCGTCGTCATTCTCGGATTTTGAAGACCGAAGAAGTGTTTCCTCTAAATCTTGGTCCATTCTCTTGAAGATTCATGGTTCTAGCTTCTTGCTATCCTCATAATTGTTTTGATTGTGAGAATTCTTTTCTTACCATCCGGAGCATTTCATGAGTTGTTTCCATTTCTTTCCTCCAAAGGCCATCGTGTCATAATTCTTCATTCTCAGCGTGTAGCTATCGTTCTCCAAATCTTACCACTGCATCATTCAAGTATTCTCTAATCAGCTCGTGATCTCTTCGTTCTCATGTATCTAAATCTCCTCAAGTATCTTCATTCGTTTTCCAATTCTTCCCGGTGAATTGTGCCTTTGCTACGTTCATTTAAAATTCTTACGGTGGTTCGTTCAAGATTTCACCTCTTTTGTTATCATTTAATTCATTCGTTCTTTCCAATCCTACCGGTGGTTCGTTGAAGACCTTCCCAAGCTTGCGCCGTATCTATCTTAATCCTTTCTACGAGAATAAGTAGTATGACAAATCCATTGCTTGCCTTCAATTTAATTTGATGAAGGATAAGCATACAATAAATCTTATTCGTATTTCCACGAGGTGATTCAATTCTTTTCTTCCAGAGATTATTCATGATGAATAAATTCTTGATTACAAGTGATTCATCTTTGTTTCCGGAGTTAGTCATCATATCACATTCTCGGTTCGAGAGGCTTCATCTTTCTTTTTCCGGAGTTCCAAGTTTTCTGCATTATCCCATCGCGAAGCTTCATCTTATCACTTCAAAGCTTCACCTGCTGTTTTCAACTTCTCTTTTCTTTCTTTCATCCTTTTCTTACCGGAGTTCTTCATGGAGGCTCTACATGGTGCTTCGTCAAGGTTTCCGTTCATTCTTCAATTGTTCTTCAAGATTTCTCTCGAAGTTAAGATCCGCCAAGCTATACTCTAAAATAAACATGGTGCTCAACGCATGTTTTGTTTTGAGTAGCTCAAGTATTCTCTGTCTTGCATTCCAAAGTGCAATTCCTTCTATCTTATCTTTTGAGATGGTGTTATATCATTCTTGGCAATTTCCATTCATGTTTCATGATTCATATGTTGTCAAGAATGAGGTATTTTAAATCCATCAATCTCTTCGTTGGAGTTATCTTGGTAAAGATTTCACCTAAAGCCTTCCCTAAGGAATGTTGCTATTTGTGGTGCATATCAATGATCCGAGTTTTCTCCTATCCTCTCAGTGAAGAAGTTTTTTTCACCTCTTCGGTGCTCTCAATCAAAGCAATTGTTTCCGTTAGTGGCCGGTTGTCACCTCATAGTTTTGAGATGTTTTCCATAAGCCCACTACAAGCTTATTCATTTTGTTGTTGGTTTTTCCCAACAACCCCATTGTGATCTTCTTGGAAGGGTGCTTTCCAAGCTCATTTGTGGCAGAAGTTGGCATTTTCTTCTCCATTTTGTTATTCCAATGATCTATCTTCTATTCTTTCGTTACGGAGGCATTGTGATGTTGTGCTCTTCACCCATCACCTCGTTTTTTTAGGACCGTGTTCTTTTCATGCTTATCCATTTAACCGGAGTGTTGTGTTCTCATTCAAGTTCTTTCATCTTATCAAGTTTTGCCTCTCTTCTCAACCGGAGTGCTGTCTGTAATCTTTTCTTACCCCTTGTGCCATTCTTTCAATAGTTCCGGAGGTAGGGTGTTGTTGATTTCATCAAGTATCCTCTCATCTTCTCAAGCTCATGTTCAATTCCTTCCATTTACAGTCGGAGTGCTGCCCAAATTATTTCAATCTTCTTCCTCTCCCATCTTGTTTTAACCGGAGTGGTTTCGAATTCTATCTTTTCCATTAAACTCTTGATTCATGTCTTTGTAACCGTCAAGTTCTCGTAATATTCCTTGCTCCTCTTTTCTAACGGATTGTTTGCAATCTCGTTCATCTCCTTTATATTCTTTCCTTCAATTTGCTCAACCTCTCAAGGTTCGTGGTTTCACTCGTGCGTCAAAGAAGCAACTTTAGTTTACCTCTTCTCTTCCTCTTCCTTTTCCCTCCGGTGCCATCCTAGATCTCGGGACGAGATCCTCTCGTAGTGGTGGAGTGTTGTAACACCCCGGTTGTAGCTTTCCATATTCGTAACTCCAACTCCTGCCTTTTTCGGAGATGTGATATTTTATTTTCTCCGTGGTTGGGTTTTTGTCTTTCGTTTTGCATTTTTGTTCATGTCTTGCATTTCATCATCGCATCATTCGCATTGCATCGGCACTCCGTTGCCGTCATATTTTAAAACTTGCATCCGCTCGTAGTTGCCGCGCCCCCCTTGCTTTTGTGGACCATTCCGAGACCAACCAGGTTGTTGGGTCCCTCTTGTCTGACCGTTTGACCCTCTCTACATTTTACTCAGACCCCTCGCGTGCGTGTCTGAAACTCCCCTGAACCCGACCCGGGCAGTCATTACCGTTGGGTCCGGATCATCCCCTAACGTCTACAAAACGTCTCCGTTTTCTTATTTGGACTCCCTAGCCTATTTTTCCTAGACCATCCGATTAAGATCGGAGGGACCAAATACCCCTATCCAAAATTCACTTGTGTTATATAAAGACCAACCCTAAATTTTAGGGATCTTGTCCCATCCACCCTCTCCCGAGCGTCGCCACTCTTCTTGTCCCTTCCTCATCGGGATCCTCCCCGATCCAAAAATCCAGCCATCCACCTGCGCCTCCCTCCTTCCTCGTTTTCCCTAGCCGGCCAACCCCCACCGAGTTCCAGATCCTCCAGCCGCCACCTCTTCGGTTCCCGAGGCCCAGCCTCCTCTCGCTCTCGAAAGCACGCTACTGCCGAGGAGCTCGGCAGGGAGCCCGATCCCGCAACAGCAGCGCTGCCTTGTTCCTTCTCCCCTGCATCCCCTCCCGTGCGCCTCCATCTCGCGCAGCCCCGCCGGTGACGAGCAGCAGCACCTGCAGGAGCTCCGCCTCCTCTCGCCAGCGCCCATCTGAAAGTGCAACTAATCCCCAGGTGGTTTTGGTAATTAATAACAACATATATATCATTGAACTAATCATTTCTTGAGAATATTTCAGAAAGTTCATTGATATGGGTATGGCAATGATTGATGATGTGGACCCCTCAAAATGCTAAGGAAAACATTGGCAAAAGCTCAAGACTCCATTTTTGGTTTAGTGATCCAAGATCACATTGAGTCCATAGGAAAGCCAATACTATTAAAAGGGGTGAGGTTATGATGATGATCTGGTTGCTCTAAAGTGCTTAGTGATTTATCTCTCAAACAATCAGCAATCTTTCATTCCAACATAAACTCATAAGTAATCTCGGTCCCACCGATTCCAAACTCACCACACCGAGATGAACCACCTCACCATATAGCCAAAACCCTAGAATCTCGGATTTTTCGATTCCAAACTCGGTCATTCGAAATTGGTGTTGCCAAGCTTCAGAACCTACGTACTCAAATCGGTGTCACCGAGATGAGAAAGTCGGTCCCACCGAGATTGGCAAACCCTAGACTTTGGAAGAATCGGTCTAACCGAGATTGTATTTTGGTCCCACTGAAAATCCCAACGTTCACAAGATTTGAACTTTCGGTCCGACCGAGTTGTCAACTTCGGTCTGACCGAGATCACTCAAATGTGTGTAACGGTTGGATTTTGTGTGGAGGCTATAAATACCCTCCACCTCCTCTTCATTCGTGGAGAGAGCCATCGAAAGAACTACCACTCCTATCTTACATTTCGAGAAGAAAACTACCTACCCTTGTGTTGAGATCAAGTTGCTCCACTCCCACCATATGACACTTGATTTCTAGTCTTTCCAAGTTGCTTTCCACTCAATCCTTCCTCCACCACAGCCAAATCGGTGAGGAGAGTTGAGTGTTGGGGAGATTATCATTTGAAGCACAAGAGCAAGGAGTTCATCATCACCAACCCCATCTATTACCTTTTGGAGGTGGTGCCTCCTAGATTGGTTAGGTGTCGCTTGGGAGCCTCCGTCATGATGTGGAGTTGAACCAAGGAGTTTGTAAGGGCAAGGAGATCGCCTACTGCCGTGAAGATCTACCCGAGTAAGGCTAGTCCTCCGTGGGCGTAAGCCATGATGGCATAGACAAGGTTGCTTCTTCGTGGACCCTTCGTGGGTGGAGCCCTCCGTGGACTCATGCAGCCGTTACCCTCCGTGGGTTGAAGTCTCCATCAGCGTGGATTGACGATAGCACCACCTATCGGAACCACGAGAAAAAATCTCCGTGTCTCCATTGCGTTTGCTCTTCTCCACCTCTCATTTACTATCGTGCAATTTACTTTCCGCTGCCATAACTCTAGAATTGCATGTGTAGGGTGATACTTGACTTGGTTATCATTGTGAACTTGCTAAGAAACTACTCCAATCAAAAGGCAAAATTTTTAAGTTGTCAAGTAGTCTAATCACCCCCCCTCTAGACATACTTCCGATCCTACAAGTGGTATCAGAGCCTTGGTCTCCATTGGATTGGTTTCCATTGCATTGGACTCCATAAGCTTGGTTTCACAACCTAGGAGAGTATGGCGTCTAGTGAGGTAATTTCCGAGAGGTCCTTACTTTGATGGTTCAAACTTTGCTAGTTGGAAGCATAAAATGAAAATGCATATTCTTGGACATAACCCGCCGCATGGGGCATTATTTGTGTTGGCTTGCAAGGTGAGTTCTTGAAGAAGGAAAAGTTCGGATCGCGAAGCTCTGCAGATGAGTTGCGGATGTTCTGAACAATGCTCAAGCTTGTGACATTCTCTTCAATGCTTTGTGTCGAGGAGTTCAACAAGATCAGCCGTCTTGAGAATGCAAAAGAGATTTGGGATACTTTGGTGAAATGCACGAAGGTACCGAGTCCGTGAAGGAATCAAAGCTAGATGTTCTTCAAGGTCGACTTGACAAGTTCAAGATGAAGGAAGGTGAAGGAGTCGCTGAAATGTACTCTAGGCTTGCTCTCATCACCAATGAGATGGCAGGCTTAGGAAGCGAAGAAATGACCGACCGATTCATCATCAAGAAGATTCTCGAGCTTTGGATGGAAAGTATGACACAAGTGTGCACTTTGATTCAAATGATGCCAAACTACAAAGATCTCAAGCCTACGAAGTCATTGGAAGGATTGTTGCTCATGAGATGACACTTAAAGATAAGGAAGAGCTTCACAACAAGTCAAGTGGTGCTTACAAAGCTGCAGTTGAAGCTCCCACATCCTCAAGTGACAAGCTAGTTTCCAATGAAGAGATAAGCCTAATGGTGAAGAACTTCAACAAATTCTACAAGAGTAGAAGCAAGGAAAGAAGCTCAAAGTCTAGATCATATGATGAAAGGAGATCTTCTAGTCGTGATCGAAGCTGCTACAATTGTGGAAGACCGGACACTACTCAAATGAGTGTTCGACTCCCCACAAGAGAAGAGAAGAATCTCCAAGAAGAAGAAGCTCAAGAGAAGAGTCGCCTCGAAAAGAAAGAAGGAGTAGAGATGATCGTTATGAGCGAAGATCCTCTCGGAGAAGCAAGGATTCGGAAAGGAAAGACAAGTCATCAAGGAGCTACACAAGAAGAAAACATCAAGCTCATGTTGGTGAATGGGTTTCCGCTCGACTCGACAATCACTCGAAAGAAGCTATCACTCCAACTCCGAATCTGATCAAGATGAAGGTGTTGCCGGTCTTGCTCTAGTGTCCTCCAACTTCAACTCCTATGACATATTTGATTCACCAAATAAGGGAATTGGAAGATGCTTCATGGCAAAAGGCCCCAAGGTATCACATCCTGAGTTTATTGACTTTGATAGTGATGAGGATGACTTGCTTGGTGAAGATGAGCTTTTACATGATAAATCTAGTGAGCTTAGTAATGATGAACATGCTAGTAGTCTTTACAGTCGAGATGAGTCGAATGACAATGCTATGAAGGAGATTGAGCGTCTAACTAAAGAACTAAACACTCTTAAGTTAGCTCATGAAACAACTCAAGAAGATCATAGAGAGCTCCTAAGATCTCATGAGAAGCTACGCTTCGAGAAGCTCAATCTAGAGCAAGAACATGAGTTTCTAAAAGCTATCAATGACGATCTTCGAAAGAAGAGTTCTTCATATCTTGCCAAACGACTTCTCTTGTCAAATTTCTTGCCACCTATCAAAACTAAGCATGACAAGCATAAGAAAAATTCTTCATCTAGTAGTAACAATAATCATGTTAAATCAAATGTTGTTACTTCTAGTAATTCTCTTGATTCCACTAACAATGTTTCAAGCCAAGTTTCACTTGAGCAAGAAAATAGTCTATTGAAAGGGATTATAGAGAAAGGTGTCTACAAGAGTCTTGCGGAAGCAAGAGCTTTGAGAAATTGTTCGCAAACAAGGAAGACACGGAAGAATCAAGGAATTGGTTTTGAGCGAAAGTTCAACGCCGAGGGTGTTGAATGGGAAGAAGGTCAATATCCCACTCCAAAGTTTGTCTCTCAAGAAGAGAAGTATGATCCTACTTCTTCAAGCGAGGAACAAGCTCAAGATGATCTTCCACCACAAGACCACAAGCTAAAAGGCAAGGACAAGCTTCAAGAGGAGATTGATGCATTCATTGAAGCACCCAAGGCCATGGTCAAGTGGGTTCCCAAGGCAACTTCAAGTTCTACTTCAACAAGCTCAACTGCTACCCCAAGGATTCCCATCAAGATGATGTGGATCCCAAGAAGAAGAACTAGAAGGTTCTTGAGGGTGACTCGCCAATATACTTCACTCATATTCATTTTGGCGAGGACTTGTGCAATCAACTTCCACATCTTGCACTAGTTCATGGAGTCACAAACCCTCATGTTGGTAAGTCAAGGGACAAGGTAATCATTGCTTTCATGGACATCATCTATTGTGAACTTCAATCTATGTCCATGGATATTCTTGTTTGTTCCTTGTGGGACTAACCCATGTAGGTATTGAAAGTGCCCGAATCCAAAGGATTGCTCCCAACTCTTGATGATCTTCATCAACATTGAGCATCCACATCTTCAACATCTACATGAAGTCTTCAACGACAACCCAAGGTTAGTTTGACCCTTTAAAAGGGGTTCTCACATCAAGGGGGAGCTTTACTCTAAAGAAATGAGCTAAAGCATCTTCTAATGATGTGAACACATTAATGCTTTATGGAAAAGTGGTAACCCCACTTGTGCTTAAACGATGAGTATGACCTATGATCAAATGTTCTCATTTGACTCCTAAGTCAATATACTCATATATAGATGACCTAGTCATCGCCAAATTGTGTGCTAGCTGTTAGTGTTTTGTTTGTGCATGTTTGACACATATTTCATTTGCTATCGTATTGTGTGAGCATGTTGGATGCATGATTTTATCCATTCGAGGACATCCATTTGTTGCTTTGGTCTTTTTGGATATTTTCTTTTTGACCAAATGGATGGACAAGAATGCCTAAGTTCCTCCCCTAGCTATCTATGCTCTCTTGTCTCAAACTCTATTCATGCTTATATCACAAACTTTGAACAAGACTTTTTCGGACAGACCGAGTGAGGAGCACTCGGAGCCACCGATCCGTCAAAAGCCTAACTTCCAAAACCTTCTAAGTACTTTCGGTCAAACCAATATACTCAAATCGGACAGACCGAAATCACTTGGATTGATCTAGGTTTTCACCTCGGTGAAACCGAGTTTCAAATATCGGCGTGACCGAAAAGTGTAACTGCACGCAGTTAACCATCTCGGTCCCACCGAGATTTCAAACTCGGTCCCACCGACAGCCGAAGGGTATATATACTCGAGGACAGAGCGCGTTGATTACTTCTTCAAACGCTTCGCCCTCAAACCCTTAGCTGCCGTCGCCTTGGTCTCCGGATCGTCTCCGCCGTCGCTTTGTGCGCCCTCGCCATGGTCTCCATCGCCGTCAGCGGTCCTTCGATCGCACCGTTGCCGCCAGAGTGAAGCTCCACCACTTTGGGTGAGTTTCATCCTCTCGTGTTCAATCGCTGATTCTATGCACGATAGGCGTTGCCATGTTTCTTGCCAAGATTGAGATCCTCCTATCCAATTGTTTAGGTCATAGAACAAATTTGAGTGAAAATTTTAGGGTTAGGTTTCCGCCGAACACATCTCGGTGTGACCGATTCTGCATTTTCGGATGACCGATTTGGCCTCTGGCCATTACCTTCGCACTTTCGGTGAAACCGAGTTGTACAAATCGGTAAGACCGAAATGAATATTTAGTGAAACCCTAGCTGTCTCGGCTAGATCGAAACCCATTTCGGTCCAACGAAAGTGGTGTGCGTAGTGCATTTAGGCGTTTGGTTTCACGAATTGATAGACTTCGGTCGACCGACATGTATTCTGTGAAAACCTAAAACTAAAGTTTGAACTCATTTTTTGCAAAATCCTCTGCGGTTTGTGATAACTCTTCTCTTACGCCTATACCTATTCTATTCACGGGTTGTCGGTCATATGCGAAGGAAGTGACAATCGAACAGTGCGAGATGCCGTTGAGATTCGAAGCTACAAGTCCAGAGGCAAGCAGTTTTTCAGATGATGGAGAGAAGCACTCCAAGTGGATCTGCTGCACTGCCACGGGGCGAGAAGAAAGAGAAACTCGATGAGGAAGATTCAGACTTCATTGCTGATGAGGAAATAACTTCAAAGCCTAAAAGGCAAGTGGTTGCCAAGAGCTATCAAGGGCAACATTCAAAGAAAGGCACAAGCAAGGTGACTAAATCCTCTGTTGCACAGAAGCTCAACATGGAAGAAACCTCCAGCAAGATCAAGAAGACTTCCAAGAGGAAGAGGAAAGTTCATGAAGAGACTGCTGATGATGATGATTCTGATGAGGAAGCACCTCAGCCTCCTCAGAAGCAGAAGTTGATGGGTGATGCCATCAGGGCAGGAGCACCTCCAAAAGCTAAGCCTTCAGCTCCAGCAAAGGCAGCCCAAGCCAAACCAGCTGCCAAGCCCAAGAAGACTGTGAGGAACATACCTGCTTCAGAAAAGAAAAAGGACAACGTGCCACCTGCAGAATCAGATGATGAGGCTCATGTTTTGCTCAAGCTCCGACAGAAACTGCCAGTTCATAATGAAGCTCATCCTCGAGCTGAAAACATGAAGGAGAGAAAGGATAAAGGTCTCAGGCTATGGAGGCAAACAGATCCATATGCCACCAGGAGGAGAACAGCGATTGACTCTAGATTCCACACTAGAGAGCAACAAGACTTTTATGAGGCAGTGCTCATGGACAAGAAGCCAATTGTTCTTGACACGGATCGTTATTTGGGAATACATCGGCGGTGAAGAGCATGAGACTTTTTCCCACATGTGCATGAAAGCTTCACTTGCTTGTGGGATTGCAGAGTTCGTTGGTCGAAATTGTTGCTGGAGCGATGAGATGATCATGCGATTCTATGCCACCGCACACTTCTATCCGGATGGCAGGATAGTATGGATGATGTAGAAGGCGAGAGATTCCATTCTGATTGAAGAATGGAGAGCGTTCTGAATGCACCTGTTTCAAGGGAAGATGATATTGATGTGTATGGCATTCGAAGAAGAATCACGAGTCAATGAAGAACATGTATAATGAGGTAGATGAGAAGGATGTAGAGATATGGAAGCTTGGTTGATCTACTACCTTGAGGCAGGTCTCCCAACCACCAACACCATTACGAGGCATACTTTGATGCCTAAGTCAGGGACCACCGCATGATAAGAGGGTACTCTATCAACATGCTGCACATTCTAGATCGAAGACACCTTTTAAGGTGATGGACACGATAGTTGAGACTATCAAGAGGACAAAGGTGACGAGTAAGAGGTCGTGTGGGTTTGCTCGCATATTCAGATGCTCATCAATGCCAAGTTTGGCACGGACACCTACCTGTTGGATAGACCCCACTTGCCACCGCAGCTGAACATGAGGACAACGAGGTTGTGATGGTGAAAATGCTCCCACATCGTAGAAGGACATGCTAAGTCTGAAGCTGCTAAACAAGCTAAAGCAGAGAAGGAAGCAGCAAGCAAAGCCCAAGAGCGTTGCGAACAACTTCTTGAAGCCACTCAGAGAATTGAGCTACGCTGGCCAGCATAGTGCAATCTCGGGAGAGCCTTGAGAGGATCGTTGAGGATAAGTTCCATGCTCGGGCGTCAAGTCGATGAAGTGCAGGTCACCGTCAACAAGCTTGATGCGGACATTGAGGAAGCTAAGAGGGAGAAGCGAGAACTCATGAAGGAGATGGAAGGTGACATGGTCCAGATGACTATGAGCAGCCTGCTGCAGTGCCACAAAGCCCAGATCATTTGCTATTCGAAAGGTCGATCCAGGCTACTACATCAGCACCTCCTACAGCTCCGTCGGTTCGGCACCGGCCAAATATCCACTCCTCCAGCTCCACAGACTTCAGCGAAGCCTTCGCAGATGCAGCTATCTCCACTCCATCGACGCAGCAGAGCCGCCAGCAGAGTCCCGAGTGGCGATTAGCTCTATACCTTCGAACTTTTGGTAACTTGTTGCCAAAGGGGAGAAATTGTATAGATCATAGGGCTTCGAGAGAGAGAGTGCTCGTTTTTGCTCTTTCGTTTGCGGTTTTCCTTGAGATACTTTTGAGTTCTTTGAGATACTTCGTGTGTTTGATACTACGTTTGCTCTATCTTGATGAGTGCTTGATCATAATGTGCTTAATGTGTGCTTGATGTCTATCATATTCTATCTATATCTTGTATGATCATTTACTCATGTCTTGGTGATTGGGTGCATGCTATTCATTCTTATCATTTTGTGCGCTCCACCAAGATGTATGTGACATGGAAGAGTAACCCATGATCCTAATCGATTGTGCATTTGCATTCAAACGCAAATCTTAAATAATGCACAAATTTAGGGGGAGCTCTTGCTTATCACATACTTCTCAAAGCGACGATGTTATTCATTGATTATATCATTTGTCGAAGCTTTGATCTATATGTTGTCATCAATTACCAAAAGGGGAGATTGAAAGTGCAACTAATCCCGGTGGTTTTGGTAATTAATAACAACATATATATCATTGAACTAATCATTTCTTGAGAATATTTCAGAAAGTTCGTTGATATGGGTATGGCAATGACTGATGATGTGGACCCTCAAAATGCTAAGGAAAACATTGGCAAAAGCTCAAGACTCCATTTTTGGTTTAGTGATCCAAGATCACATTGAGTCCATAGGAAAGCCAATACTATTAAAAGGGGTGAGGTTATGATGATGATCTGGTTGCTCTAAAGTGCTTAGTGATTTATCTCTCAAACAATCAGCAATCTTTCATTCCAACATAAACTCATAAGTAATCTCGGTCCCACCGATTCCAAACTCACCACACCGAGATGAACCACCTCACCATATAGCCAAAACCCTAGAATCTCGGATTTTCCGATTCCAAACTCGGTCATTCGAAATTGGTGTTGCCAAGCTTCAGAACATACGTACTCAAATCGGTGTCACCGAGATGAGAAAGTCGGTCCCACCGAGATTGGCAAACCCTAGACTTTGGAAGAATCGGTCTAACCGAGATTGTATTTTCGGTCCCACGAAAATCCCAACGTTCACAAGATTTGAACTTTCGGTCCGACCGAGTTGTCAACTCGGTCCGACCGAGATCACTCAAATGTGTGTAGCGGTTGGATTTTGTGTGGAGGCTATAAATACCCTCCACCTCCTCTTCATTCGTGGAGAGAGCCATCGAAAGAACTACCACTCCTATCTTACATTTACGAGAAGAAAACTACCTACCCTTGTGTTGAGATCAAGTTGCTCCACTCCCACCATATGACACTTGATTTCTAGTCTTTCCAAGTTGCTTTCCACTCAATCCCTTCCTCCACCACAGCCAAATCAGTGAGGAGAGTTGAGTGTTGGGGAGATTATCATTTGAAGCACAAGAGCAAGGAGTTCATCATCACCAACCCCATCTATTACCTTTTGGAGGTGGTGCCTCCTAGATTGGTTAGGTGTCGCTTGGGAGCCTCCGTCATGATGTGGAGTTGAACCAAGGAGTTTGTAAGGGCAAGGAGATCGCCTACTTCGTGAAGATCTACCCCGAGTAAGGCTAGTCCTCCGTGGGCGTAAGCCATGATGGCATAGACAAGGTTGCTTCTTCGTGGACCCTTAGTGGGTGGAGCCCTCCGTGGACTCAAGCAGCCGTTACCCTCCGTGGGTTGAAGTCTCCATCAACGTGGATTGACGATAGCACCACCTATCGGAACCACGAGAAAAAATCTCCGTGTCTCCATTGCGTTTGCTCTTCTCCACCTCTCATTTACTATACGTGCAATTTACTTTCCGCTGCCATAACTCTAGAATTGCATGTGTAGGGTGATACTTGACTTGGTTATCATTGTGAACTTGCTAAGAAACTACTCCAATCAAAAGGCAAAATTTTTAAGTTGTCAAGTAGTCTAATCACCCCCCCTCTAGACATACTTCCGATCCTACACCATCCCTGGAGGTCTCCTTCCTCCCGTCCTCGAGCTTGCCGGAGGCCCCGATGCCACCGGAGCTCCCTTCGTCATCGGGCACCAACAGCAGGTCGCCGCCCCGCGCGTCCCTTCTCCCCTTTATCTCGTTCTCCTCCTCTAACCATCTCTCTCTGCTCCTCATGAACCAGCGCCGGTCGCCGCCATCCCGTTCGTCTTCTAGTGAGGCGATGCACCGAGCTCCGCCGCAAGTTCCCAGCAACCAGCCGTTCGTCTCTGCTCGAGGAGTTCCAGCAACCGCGACCCAGCTTCACCCGTGCGCTACCCCGAGTCCACCACCGCTGCCATTTCGCGTCAGATCCGACCGGGGACCGCCGGATCTCGCCGCCTCCTCCATGAACCTGTCCATCTCCGACCTCCTCCGTTCCCTGCATCGCCTGAAGCCGTCGCGGCCTCTGCATCCTCTGCATCAAGGAGACGAGCCCTTTCGCCTCGGGCGTTGACGGTCGCCGGCGCCTGGGCCGCAACCGCGCCAAGGCCCAGCCGCGCAGATCCGTCGCCCTGCCTTCCCTATCCACCGAACGGGCCAAGGCCCAAGGGTGAGCAGCCCCCAGTCCCTCATGTGCACTGTTGGCCCAGCGGATTCGGCCCGTAATGTTTTTTTTCAGAACTGCGATTTTAGCTTTATCAAGTGATTTACAGATTTGCAGAAAAACCCCTCCATGTTCATGCATTAATAATTCACAAACCGTGCATCGGATTAAAATGATTTAAACTTGTAAAATGCTTAGAAAATTGTGTAGATTAATAATATGCCATTTTCATCTATGTTTAAAATGTTTAAAGTGTTGTTTGTTTAAATTTGCTCAATTGCCATGTTAAAATGATTTAATTCATAACTAAATAACCGTAGGTCGGATTTAATTAAATTATATATGTAAATGGGGTAGAATTTTGCCTAGTTTAACATGGTCCACATTATTTTCCTGTTTAACAACTTTAAAATATGTTTTAGGGCAGAACAGTACCAAATTCATAATTTGCATATGAGGATTTTCCAGAATTGTTGTTTGTTGTTCCGGCCTCATTTAAACTTGCCTAAATAGTTAGTTTACTTATGTTTCACCCCTTGCCATGTTTAACAACATTTAATATTGTTGACTAGCTTATAACGAGATTAAACTAAATATGTCAATGTGGTGTTTTGTCAATATGCAACTCGTTGCATATTGAGCTCCATTTAACTTGTAGTATTGTTTGTTGCACTTTGCCATGCCATGCCTCATTAAACCGGACATGCATCATACTTGATTGTGCATCATGCCATGCTTATGATTGTGTGTTTACCATGTTGTTTGTTTCTTTCCGGTGTTGCTTCCTAGTTCCGGTAATGTTGCGATTGTGAGGATTCGTTCGACTACGTCCGTTTGTCTTCTTCATGGACTCGTTCTTCTTCCTAGCGGGATTTCAGGCAAGATGACCGCTACCTACGGATCTCACTACTATCATTGCTATGCTAGTTGCTTCGTTCTATCGCTATGCTGCGCTACCTATTACTTGTTTATCAAGCCATCCCATATTGCCATGAACCCCTAACCTTTGACACCTTTCCTAGGCAAACCGTTGTTTGGCTATGTTACCGCTTTGCTCAGCCCCTCTTATAGCATTGCTAGTTGCAGGTGAAGTTGAAGATTTCTCCATGGTGGACAGGATTTTGTTGGGATATCACAATATGTTTTATATTATTAATGCATCTATATACTTGGTAAAGGGTGGAAGGCTCGGCCTTATGCCTGGTGTTTTGTTCCACTCTTGCCGCCCTAGTTTCCGTCATACGGTGTTATGTTCCCGGATTTTGCGTTCCTAATGCGGTCGGGTGATTTATGGGACCCCCGACGGTTCGCTTTGAATAAAACTTGTCCAAAGAAGGCCCAACCTTGGTTTTACCATTTGCCTCACCACCACCTATCCCTTTCCTTGGGTCGGCCAACCCGAGGGTCATCTTTATTTTAGCCCCCCCGGGCGGTGCTTGTCTAAGTGTTGGTCCGAACCGAGCCGCTTCTTGGGCCACCTCGGGAAACTCAAGTCTGGTTTTACTCGAGCTGTCTCATCCGGTGTTGCCGAGAGCGAGATATGTGCAGCTCCTATCGGGATTGTCGGCGATCGGGCGGTCTTGCTGGTCTTGTTTTACCATTGTTGAAATGTCTTGTAAACCGGATTCCGAGGGCGATCGGGTCTTCCGGAGAAGGTCTATTCCTTCGTTGATCGCGAGAGCTTGTCATGGGCTAAGTTGGGACACCCTGCAGGGTTTAAACTTTCGAGAGCCGTGCCATGGTTATGTGGCGATGGGAATTTGTTAATGTCCGGTTGTAGATAACTTGACACCAGATCCGAATTAAAATGCATCAACCGCGTGTGTAGCCGTGATGGTCTCTTCTCATGGAGTCCGGAAGTGAACACGATTTCGGGTTATGTTTGGCGTAAGTAGGTGTTCAGGATCACCTCTTGATCATTGCTAGCTTCACGACCGTTCCTTTGTTTCTCTTCTCGCTCTCATTTGCGTATGTTAGTCACCATATATGCTTAGTCGCTGCTGCAACCTCACCACTTTACCCCTTCCTTACCCATTAAGCTTTGCTAGTCTTGATACCCATGGTAATGGGATTGCTGAGTCCTCGTGGCTCACCAGATACTTCCAAAACCAGTTTGCAGGTGCCTATGTTGCCGAGCAAGCGACACAACCAAGCTCAAGGAGGAGCTCTATGAAGATCTTGCCCTTTGTGTTGTTTTGTTTTAGTTGATCAGTAGTGGAGCCCAGTTGGGGTCGATCGGGGACCTTTGTCGCATTCGGGGTTCTTCTTTTATTTTGGTTCCGTAGTCGGACCTTGATTGTATCTGGATGATGTAATGCTTTACTCATGTATTGTGTGAAGTGGCGATTATAAGCCAACTATGTATCTCTTTCCCTTATGTATTACATGGGTTGTGCCAAGATTACCTCACTTGCGACATTGCTTTCAATGCGGTTATGCCTCTAAGTCGTGCTTCGACACGTGGGAGATATAGCCGCATCGAGGGCGTGACAGAAGTACACCGCTGCAGGGTTAACATTATCTATTCGAATAGCCGTGTCCGCGGTAAAGGACTTCTGGGTTGCCTATCTTTCCTACGGGGTTAAGGAACTAGGCTTTCTCTTCTTTCTATCAGGATGACGTGTTACTAATCCGTAGACCTATAGGATTGTTGGTTTCAAGCCTCAGTTCAGTTGCTGCTATTTCCGTGTATTCATAGCTGGTCTCAGATTCTTGATATTGTGCTTCTAAGTGGTTATGCCACCATTTTTGTAGCATGTCCAAATTCCTTTGAGCATTTACAGCCATTATGTTGTCCGAGTCATCGGGTTTCTAAATAGTCGATGCATTTGCAAATCCTTCTTACTGTTCGATGTTCCTTTGGCGGATTAACCACACCAACTAGTGTCTTTGAGGTACTTCATTGCCTCGGTATATATGTTGGAGCTAGTATTATGACCCTAGGTGTCTTAGAGTACCACCTAGTAAGCTAGCCATGATTTGTGTTCCCAGTGTGATGATTCTGGCCTTTATTCTCGAAAGCATCCCGTGATGCCACTTAGTAGTAGGTATTCTACTCCTGGGTTTTGAACCCGAGATTCACTCCACCTACTCCATGTTGATAGAGTTTGCTAGTCCCTTCAGGATATTAGTAACCTTGTGATAGCCTCGAGGTTCGTGGTATAACGTTCTTCCAAATACCATGAACTACTTATGGCAGCAGTTCCTCATTGAACCAAAAGATCACAACCAGAGTGCTCTTGATGAGTTCTTCTCTCTATATTGTGACTCTGCCAGTTCAACCTTTCTGCATGGGTTATTCAGAAGAAATATGATGTACTCATTCGACATGCTAGTCCATGCATCCACAACTCAGAAAATCATATGTTCTTTTGAGTTGTCCCTCTTTAGTTGTCCCCTGACCTTCGTCTATCAATTGATAGTCGGGAGTAGTGGTGCAATCATGTTATTGATGCCTATTACTCTTGAGGTCCGTCAGGCCATTCTATTTTGGAATGACTTGGAGAAACAAACTCCAGTACCTCATCCATATCCAGGATTGGGTCAAAGTAGTTGTACCTCGCAGATCAAAATCCCAACCCAGCTTTTGATCCTATTCTACCTTGGAGTATTTCCATCTTTATATCAAGAATGTCATGGTAATTGCACACCAGCCTACGAACTCTTGATGCAGTGATACTTCTCGCCCTCATTATTCATTTCTCGGTCCCCGTGTTGTTGCAACCGGAATACCAACAAGTGAATCGTCGTGTGTGAAATCAATACTCCTAGCAACTCTGTTGCTTGGTAGTTAAAGGACAAAAATTTCATTCTTAGCCTGTTGATTATTGAATCCTCATTCTAAGGTTGATCGTGCTACCTAGTCCTTATTTTTGGTGCACTCTTGATCAATGAGTTAGGATTGTCCAATCCATTGCTTATTTGACCATATCGTCTTTCCCTGAAAAGCAAGATTGTTCTCGAGCTTAGTGACATATCGGTGGTTCGTGATTTTCCGTATATATTCTCGGAAGTATTACCAGGTTGTCACCTGACCGCTATGTTGAGCTCGTGATCAAGTTGGTTTCTTGTAAACCACCCCTTCTCCAAGAATGCGTGTTGGATACCCTTGAGCTAGTTCGCTAAGCTAAACAACAACTTGGAGAGTTGGAAGATAAAAGCTTGTCCGACTCAGTTCATTCCAAAGGGATATTCTTGTATGTGTGTTGAAGAAATATGGTATTTTCATCGATTGATCATCGTGATCAGCTAATGGACCTATCATCTTATCAAAACTTTGATTTGAGTGTCGGTGTCGGTGTCAAAACCGACGGATCTCGGGTAGGGGGTCCCGAACTGTGCGTCTAGGTGGATGGTAACAGGAGACGAGGGACACGATGTTTTACCCAGGTTCGGGCCCTCTCGATGGAGGTAAAACCCTCGTCCTACTTGATTAATATTGATGATATGGGTAGTACAAGAGTGGATCTACCACGAGATCAAGGAGGCTAAACCCTAAAGCTAGCCTATGGTATGATTGTTGTAATGTATGTTGTGTCCTACGGACTAAAGCCCTCCGGTTTATATAGACACCGGAGGAGGCTAGGGTTACACAGAGTTGGTTACAATGGTAGGAGATCTACATATCCGTATTGCCAAGATTGCCTTCCACGCCAAGGAAAGTCCCATCCGGACACGGGACGGAGTCTTCAATCTTGTATCTTCGTAGTCTTGGAGTCCGCGGATGATGATAGTCGGCTGTCCGGACACCCCTAGTCCAGACTCCTCAAGAGCCCCCTGAACCAGGCTTCAATGGCGATAAGTCCGGCGCATAATGTTCGGCATTGCAAGGCGGGTTCCTCCCTTGAATAATCCAGTGAAGATCATGAACACTAGGATAGTGTCCGGCTCTGCAAAATAAATTCCACATTCCACCGTAGAGAGAATAAAATGCACACAAGTCCAATCTGCTGACGTATTAAGCGGCATGGCATCACACCGCTATGAGGCTTTTACTTGAATCATTTTTTATTATACCACCTCAGACGTTTAGCGGCGGTTTCACGCACGTCTTGTCAAAGCGAGATCGTGTTCCCCTTATTCGGGATTCTCATCAATACGGACGTGGGTAACCCAACGCGCCATTGATGGTGGCGCTTGGGAGATAAGCGAGTTTTACCGGGCGGTGGGGACGCATAGTTTTAAATCGCCTATATATAAGGGATAAGGATTTACCTTCTCACCTACGCCTTCTTCCTCCTTTGCTTATCCATCTCCGCGCACTCAAGCTCTAACGCCCAAGCTCGCGCATCTCGCCTCGACCTTCTCCGAATATGTCCGGAGCGGGAGGCAAATGGTTGGCCTCCACCGATAAGGAGGAGCACATCACCAAGCTGCGCAGCGCCGGATACCTCTCCCGCGATATCGCGCATTGGCTGCCCGACGAGGGGCAGCTCATCCCTACCCCTGGGCCCCATGAGAGGGTCGTCTTCCTTCCCCACTTCCTCCGCGGACTGGGCTTTCCACTCCACCCATTCGTCCGGGGGCTCATGTTTTACTACGGCTGGATTTCCACGATCCGCGCCGAACTTCATCCTCAACATCTCGGCGTTTATCGCAGGTGCGAGGCCTTCCTCTGCATCCGCCCCACTTCGCTCTGTGGCTCAAGACCTTCAACATCAAGTGAAGGTTGTGAAGGGCATAAGCGGAATCTTGAGGCGCCATGTTGGGTAAGTTGCCCAACGTCCTTTGGCTCGAAGGGGCCTTCGTGGACTCCGTCAAGGGTGGCAATCGGGGTGGTTCTACATCACCGAGCCGCACGATCCCACATTGGCGGCGGCCCCGAAGTTTAGATCTGGCATCCCCACGCAGCTCACCTCCGGAAAGAGAAGGGCTTCTTTGTGGGGCAATCCGGAAGGAGTCGACGGACTCGAGCACGCATCCGAAGCTGGTGAGCAATAAGCTCAGCTCGTCGGCGTGGTCCAAGTCATGCTCATCCGCGGATTCTCCCATGCCAAACGGGCATTCAATCTGTGGGAGTTCAATCCGAACAGCACCAAGCGCTAAGCGGGCTCTTCGACACGACATCTGAAGGCGCTGAGGGTGCTGTTTAAGGGCGTAAAGCCCCGCATCCATGACGGAAGATCGCGGATTTTGCTCACAAACATCCGGTGACGAGGTAAGTGATTTGACCCGTTCACGGGACACTTGTGGTAATCAAATTGATTCTAAGAGGTTTCTCTTTTCCTTTGACAGAATGGATGGAGAAGGCCGAGCAGCTCATCAGCCCGGCTCCCATGCGGAAGACCCGGTGAGCGCCCGTCTAGCAGGGCTGCTGGTTCCGACACCGCACGTGGTGCCGGAGAAGAAGGCCAAGAAGGTGGCCGCGGGGACTCGAAAGAGTTCCCGCAATCAGGCGTCTGACGACGAGGCGGACTCCTCCCCCGAAGACGAGGAGGAGGAAGAGGACTCTCTCCCGGAGAAGGGAGAGAAGAAGAGGAAGGCTTCCCCAATAGGGGAGGCCGAAGGGTCCAATAGGGGGAGAACTACCCCCGGACAGTTTCGCCAACACCACCGTTGGCGAGGAGGAGTGGCCTTTAAGGGCCAGGCGTCCGGCAAGATCGTAAGTATCCGGATCCTTGATATGCAATTTCTTTCGTGTCGCGTAGTGTCCTTCTCTTGCCGCATTCGCTCGTAGTCCGCCGATGATGATCTCCCGCTTCATCGGCGGGTCATTGGCCCCGTCGGATGTGGATTCACTTCCGACCGCCTCTACCTCGCGCCGACGAGGACGCCGAGGTGGGATCGAGAGGACCCATCAGAGGAGGCTCGGGCGGCGCCGCCAGCAACCTCCGGACTTGGCGCGGACTCTACATCGGAACCGTAGTGGTTCCGAGTCCGGCAGCGGCCCTTCGAAAGAAGGGCAAGACCGTGACACGGTGACCTCCGCCCAACCGGGCGCGGATAACTTGTTGAGGCGCTTAAAGGCGCTTCCATCGAGGAAGAACACCGCACTATCATGAGTGCGGTGATTGAAGGTTCACTTGCCAAGAGCGGGCTGACTGAAACTCGCAGCAGCCTTCTAACGAGCTTTGAGGTAAGAAGTTAAAATTATGTAATGTAATACCGCATAGACGGTAGTTTCGATGCTCGGTTCGGTGTTGGAAAGAAAAGCGGATGAGGATCTAACAAGATATCGCAGGTTGCTTAAAATATATCAATATGGGTTTGCGAGGCTCTTGCTGCTTGACCTCTGCTTGACCGATGCTGCGGAGGTCGATGTGTTGAAGCAGGATCTTGGCGGTCCGAGCAAGAGCTCGGCCATGCCAAGAAGCAGCTCGAGGACAAAGAAGGTGAGTAACACCACTTTGAATAGTTACCTTCTGTAAAAGGATTTTGGTTGCAATAAAATTAACAAGGATAATATGGGTATTGCGGGGGCCACGAACAAGGTGGCAGCCTGAAGGAGGCTGTGTCCGCGCCGAACACAGGCTTGACATGAACGGGCAAAGCGAGAAAAGCAGGAGGCACGGGTGGCGGAAGTACGGCAAGAGCTCCAGGCTCTCATGGAGAAGCATGAGAGTTTGGAGCGTGACTCCAAGATTCGAGAGTCCGAGATTGCCTCGGTTCTCGAAAGTGCCCAGTCTGCCAAGGCCGAGGCCCGTAAGGCCCTTCAGGAGGTTGATGATGTAAAGAAGATAGCGGCGGGTAAGGCATTTTTTATGCAAAGCAAGCATGTTAATGTAAACTACCTGACACTTACCCGCATTCGAGCTCTCTAGGGCGTTTGCGGATCTGCGCAGAGTCGTCCGATCTTGCCGCATTCTATCGTGGCGAGGAGGGAGCTCGACGGAGAAGGTCTTCGGTCTCAATCGTTGAGGCGGACATCCGGTGCCCCCAAGCGACCGGTGAAGCGGTGGTCGAACTCCTAAGGTAGCCGAGGAGGCCATGAAGGGCCTTATAGTCCGGGTATGGCTGGACAGGCCATGCACAGGAGCTACTTTGGCCTCGTCAGGCGGCTGGTGGATCGTGCCTCGGGTGGAGGTCATCAAGCGCTCCGCCTGTATTGAAGGTGCTCGCCGGGCCCTTGCCCGCACAAAGGTGCATTGGGGCAGGTTGGATGCGGAGAAGCTTCTCACGGACCCACAGCCACCGGGCAAGGAGTATCGCACGCCCGAAATGTATTATAAAACTGTCCTGAAGGGAGCCCGCGATATTGCGGATGAGTGCCCCAAAAATATAATCTTTGAGTAAACTCGCTATGTATTATCCTGTGCGCTGAAACTTTGTTCATGTGCGCATTAAGCAACGCTTGTTTAATTTAAAATATTACCTTCTGTGCAGCCGTTTATAAAATCTGAGAGATGGCAAGTCGTTGGCTTCAGCCCCCGAGCCACGAGTGCTGGGGTGTTTGGGATAAACTTGAGCACTCTTGTTCCCATTTTTGGGTCCATCTAGGGAGGCGCTCAACACAACGAACAAGGCAATCGGACTTATAATGCTTGAACACTCTCACTTAGCCATAGAATTCTATAATTTTAAATTTAGTGAAGCCCTGGTATTCGGAAGACCGAATCCGGGCGCTATCCACGCTTTCGTCGGACATTGTCCGAACTTTGCTCGAGCGGCGTGAGTCTTTAGGACCGGAAAGACCTCTCGAACAGCGATCGATCTCTCGCCTTATCATGCCGGTCAGTTTAGCTTTCCCGAGGCGCTCACCCGGCTCAACCGGGCGCAATCGCGATGGTTCTCCCAAAGGCCACCTTAGCCGGCTGTGAGCGGGCGTAAGGCACCAAAGCGTGGGGCGGGCAAACCCAACTATTGACCCAAGACATGATTCGAGCCGATTCATATAATGCTATAAGTTCGGGGTGCCGCACTTATGAAAGTGTTCGGACTTATCACACCATAATGTGGGGAACATAAGCCCCTGGTGTATTAGGCCGTACCAAAATGTACGGATGCAAGATGTCATGTAATGGACATATATATATATAAAGTAATGCAATTGCCGTCGAAAAGTGTTGCATTATTTATTAAAGAAAGTCTGCTATGAGTGCGGATGATACAAATAGTCTTGATAAGCAAGGGATTTGGACTAATTAAACATGTCCCCCTCGGGGTGAGCTGCGGACTTGGTGTATATAATCGAATTTAATGCTCAGAATCGAGACCACCACGAGTGTTCATCGCAGCCTTCTTTCTTCCCCGATTGTTGCATCATGAGTTGGCGGGTTCACGCCGGACAGGGCCTCTGGTTAACGGAGTCCTGTGTACACAAAGAAGGAGAATAAGAATAAAAAAGAGGGGGGCACACTTGCGAGCCCCTGGTGTGGTAGAGCCGCACTCTGGGTCCATTGTGATCGTGCCCCTTCCCCTGCGCCCATGGTATCTCCAAGGCGTAATGATGTACGCGGAGGGTTGTTCTTGCAATCATGCGAGGGCGGGGGTTGGGGCCGCATTGCTACGCGTGCTCTGATCGCGCCAGGTGGTCTTGGTTGGTATTGCTTCGGGCGCGTTTTGCTGTATCCGGCCGTTTAACGGCCGGACTCGAGAATTGCCTTAAAAGGCTACTCTGTACTTCTGCCGCGAGAGCCGCTGTATGTTCCTCCGTTTGGTGGGAGCGTTCCGTATTCCCGTTGACCGTGATGACTCCGCGAGGGCCTGGCATCTTGAGCTTTAGGTATGCATAATGCGGCACCGCGTTGAACTTTGCAAACGCGGTTCATCAAAGCAGAGCGTGATAGCCGCTGCAAAATGGGACTATGTCAAAGATTAACTCTTCGCTCCGGAAATTATCCGGGGATCCGAAGACCACTTCCAATGTGACTGAGCCCGTACAATTGGCTTCCACACCTGGTATGACACCTTTAAAGGTTGTCTTTGTAGGTTTAATCCTTGAGGGGTCTATGCCCATCTTGTGCACTGTATCCTGATAAAGCAGGTTCAGGCTACTACCGCCGTCCATCAGGACTCTCGTGAGGTGAAATCCATCGACGATTGGGTCTAGAACCAATGCGGCGAATCCGCCATGGCGTATGCTAGTCGGATGGTCTCTTCAATCGAAAGTGATCGGACAAGAGGACCATGGATTGAACTTCTGGGCGACTGGCTCCATCGCATAGACGTCCCTTAGTGCGCACTTCCTCTCCCTCTTGGGTATATGGGTTGCATAAATCATGTTCACCATCCGCACTTGTGGGGGGAAACCCTTCTGTCCTCTATTGTTCGGCGGTTGGGTCTCTTCCTCGTCGTCGTTGTTTAGCCCCTTGTCATTGTTTTCGGCAATTAACTTACCTGCCTGCTTGAACACCCAGCAATCTCTATTGGTGTGATTAGCTGGCTTTTGAAGTGCCATGTATCGGCATAAGCGGTCGAGTATTCGGTCCAAATTGGACGGACCAAGTGGTTCTTTTGAATGGCTTCTTCCGTTGACGGGTTTAGAGCCTCGGAATCCGCGTTGATCGCCGTATCCTCCTTATAAATCGCCGTTAACGCGGTGTTTGTTTTGTTTCGACGTGACTGCCGTTGTTGTCCTTAGTATCCGGACCGCCAGAATTTTTACGGAGATTGTTGCTGCGAGCTAGCCAGCTATCCTCTCCCGCCAAGAAGCGGGTCATTAATGATGTGAGGGCTGCCATTGATTTCGCTTTTCTGTCCCTGTGCGGGCTAGCCATTCGTCGCGGATGTTATGTTTGAAGGCTGCAAGGGCCTCTGCATCCGGACGGTCGGCGATTTGGTTTTTCTTTGTCAAGAACCGTGTCCGAATTGTCCGCCGATTCGTCGCTGCTGAATGATGTGGCTTAGGTCATCGGCGTCGGTGGTCGCACATACGTGCCTCAGAAGTTGTCGAGGAATGCGGCTTCGTGTCTTCCCAACACCCAATTGACTCTGCGGGCAAGCTGTTGAGCCAATGCCGAGCTGGTCCTTTAAGCTTGAGTGGGAGATACTTGATGGCATGGAGATCGTCGCCGCGGGCCATATGGATGTGGAGAAGATAATCTTCGATCCAAATCGCGGGGTCTGTTGTGCCATCGTAGGATTCAATGTTTACGGGTTTAAACTCTTCAGGGATTTGATGATCCATTACTTCGTCAGTGAAGCATAGCGGGTGTGCGGCGCCTCTGTATTGAGCAATATCACGACGTAGCTCGAGAGAGCGTTGTCTGCTGTGTTCGGCCCGGCCGGGTTTATTGTATCTGGCGCGACGGTATTCGTCATGGGTCGTGGGGCGCCCACGTGATCCGTAGATGGATCTGGATTGCCTTGCTTTGTCCTCCAATATATCTCGCAAGTCCGGCGCGTTCCCTCTTGGCTTCGTAATTTTGGACCGATGCCGGGGTACGGTCTTGGTTGGGGGCCTGGATGCCTCTCTGTCACGACCACGGGGTGGTCGGTCAGCCGTATCGTGCGCTGGTGATGGAGGTATGTATGCTTCCTCCTCTAATCGGGGGAGCAGCTTGCGTCTTGGGTAGCTTTTGGAGGGGCGTTCGAGTTTATACTCTTCGGCCGCGAAGACCTCGGTCCATCGATCGGCCAGCAGGTCCTGATCAGCTTGAAGCTGCTGCTGCTTTTTCTTTAGGCTGTTTGCCGTGGCGATAAGCCTGCGCTTGAAACGCTCTTGTTCGACGGGATCCTCGGGCACGATGAATTCGTCATCGTTGAGGCTTGCTTCGTCTTCGGAGGGAGGCATATAGTTATAATCCTCAACCTCTTAATGCGCCGCCTCTCGTGAGGGCTTGCTTTCACATCCTCTGCGCCGAGTCTTCTTTGGAGGGGTTATCTTCGGCACTTTCTGGGGTATTATTATCTCCTGTGCCGGAATCTCCATTCTTGCTATGGCGGGATTTAGAGCGGCACCGTTGACGCCGGCGCTTGGGCTATTTCTTTAAAGAATCTGCCTCCGTTGTTTCTTCGCCGTCCCCGTCTTTTGGGGTGTCCACCATGTATATGTCGTATGATGAGGTGGTCTTCTAGTGCCCTGTAGGCGCTGGTTCCTGTTCGTCTCCGGCATCGTCGTCAATAGCGTCGATGTCTTCGGAGTCATAGTCTAGCATGTCGGTTAGATCATCGAAAGTGGCTACAAAGTGGGAGGTGGGTGTGCTCTGAATTTCTTCGTCGTCCGTATCCCAACCATCCTGGCCATAGTCCGGCCAGGACTCTCCCGATAACGAGAGATGCTTTAGCGAATTTAGGATGTCGCCAAAGGGCGAGTCTTGGAAGATGTCCGCGGCGGTGAATTCCATAACCGGCGTCCAATCCGATTCGATTGGTAGGGGTGTGGGAGGTCTGCAGTCCGGCAAGGAGTCCGGCACCTCGGAATCACGGGTTTCGCGAGGGACAAGATTAGCGTTCGGCTCCATCGCCGTGGAAGTTGAAGCCCCCGAGGTGGTGTCCATCCACCGATCCTCGATCTAGGCGATCGGCTTCGGACTAAAGGCCGAGGCGGATTCGTGTGCGGCCACCAAGGCACTGTTCGGCGGCAGAGCTAGATCATGCCCCTCGTAATAGTGCGGCACGCTTGGCTGTGGCTCGAGCCCGTCGAAGATCAAGTCTCCGCGGACGTCGGCCGTGAAGTTTAGACTTCCGAATCTGACCTGACGGCCAGGGGCGTAGCTTTCGATCTGCTCCAGATGGCCAAGAGAATTAGCCCGCATCGGCGGCCGCCGAATCTGAAGATCTGTCCGGGAGAAAAGTCTCACCCGACAGCGTTGTTGGTTGAAGATGCCATCGAGCCTATCGGTGACGACACATAGGAACTCTCAATGAAAGCACCAATGTCGGTGTCAAACCGGCGGATCTCGGTAGGGGTCCCGAAGCGTGCGTCTAGGTGGATGGTAACAGGAGGCGTGGGACACGATGTTTTACCCAGGTTGGGCCCTCTCGATGGAGGTAAAACCCCACGTCCTGCTTGATTAATATTGATGATATGGGTAGTACAAGAGTGGATCTACCACAAGATCAAGGAGGCTAAACCCTAAAGCTAGCCTATGATATGATTGTTGTAATGTATGTTGTGTCCTACGGACTAAAGCCCTCCGGTTTATATAGACACCGGAGGAGGCTAGGTTATTACAGTCGGTTGCAATGGTAGGAGATCTACATATCCGTATTGCCAAGCTTGCCTTCCACGCCAAGGAAAGTCCCATCCGGACACGGGACGGAGTCTTCAATCTTGTATCTTCGTAGTCTTGGAGTCTGGCGGACGATGATAGTCCGGCTGTCCGGACACCCCCTAGTCCAGGACTCCCTCAGTGGGCTATTCTCAAATCAAATCAGAACCAACGATGTTCGTAATGTTGTCTTACTCATTGTTGATTCCTCGAGCATACACCATTACATCTTTTGGTCTGACCAATGCTATCACCGTGTTCACATGATGGTGGAAGTCCAGTTATATGGAAATTCTGATGAGTTGTTGTTGAGCCCACCATCAGCAGCATTTTGTATCCTCCATGATTCGTGTTGAACATCCAGCTAGTGTTGGAAACTTGTGTAAGCATTTTCTTCATGCCCCGTTCATGAAGTATATGTTTGGAGAAAGAAGTGACTTTCTCCAAGTTCACGTGCATTAGGTGTAAGTTGCCCCATGAATTTGAGAAAGGTTTGTTTTGTTTCCCCTGGAATCATCCCAAATTAGTCACACATGTGCAAAGTATACTATGGTTTGGTAGATTAATTACCTCCACTCCATATGTATTCCGTAGCACACCAAGCCACTAATTGATTTGTTCAAGGAGAAGAAGATCCTTCTTAAGAGTATACCTTATGCAAGGACTTTGATATCCTCGATGATGATTCCCCACCGGAAATCGGTAGTGTTTTATTGTAAGACTACCATGTGATCATGTTTGTCTGAGACAACTGTTCACATGTGTGTAGCAGAACCGGCTCATGTTTTGGAGCTTGCTATCGTAGTTCATCTCCCGAGAATCTCGCAACGTCATCTCGTCGGTTGGTGTTGCAAACTTTCATTTTTCTTTCTAGACTCGATGAGTCTGGAATATCATGTTACCAACCAGATCTGAATCTCAGGCAGATATGATGGTTGGAACCTTTCCAAGATCTATGATGTAGGTCCCGACAAGGGTGATGTTCTGGCCGACACACCTAGCCGGAAGATCTATCATTGTAGTATCTTGATTGAGCAAATCGACCATCTTCTCCATGAGGTTTTCGCGTGACTTATTTAGAAGTTGTTCCTTATGGATCCTTTGTTCTCCGGTTGGACCTTTACTTGATGTTCCAGACATCTTGTTGGTATTGGGTTAAGCTGGTACATCAAGCAGAACATTAGAAGCGGAGTGCTAAATGTCTCTCGGTCGATCATCCAGATTTTGTCCCCTTGGCCCCGCCAAGGTGAAATCTGAGAAGCTGTTATCTTCCTTCGCATCTACATCTCCCACCGGTATTCATCATGGTAGTATGTAGTTGTATTAACATTCTTTTCATAGATGTTGGTAGAACTATGATGATTATGGAATTGCTCAAGTTCTTGAGAGCACGCACAAGCAAAATCATTCCTTGTGTTGTTTCCAACAAGGTAATCCACATCATCCATTCTAATTCGGGTATGCCATTCTACCGAACCCCTCCAAACGATCGCTCGAGAATTGCCTTAGGCTGGTATAAAGAGTTTCAATGATCTCTGAATCAAAGGTAATTCTTTTTGCCACTTAAGGGGATATTTCTACAAGTCACCTTCCCTAAGGTGCCTCGTTATGGTATCATGGCAACTCAACTCCTCGCTACGTTGACAATCATTTACCACCTTCTTAAGTGTTGAATTGTTGTCTACCTAGTGAACCCTCGTCATCTGTTCCACTCCATCCCTCTAGATGTATCCTTCGTGTCTCAGCTCGGGAGATGCTGCTATGCCTCATCCCATGAGTTGATCGTGAGTTGCTTGATCTTCGAGAAGATCGATTCCTGTATAGTTTCTTTCTGTTGTCGTCGTGTTGGATGAAGTTTTCGAAAGGAAAGACGTCAAGATCATTTTGAAGCAATGAATCAACATCTCGAGAAGAGTAATTGGATCATGAAGATTGTGTTAGTTTGTGTCCCCTTTGTCCTCTTACCTCATGTCTTGAATCTCGGGACGAGATTTTTGTTTAGTGGGGGTGAGTTGTCACATCCCTAGCCTTACCTTGCACTAGGCTAGCACTTGTCTATTGCATCATGTTTAAATTCTTTTAAAACTTGAAATAGGGATTGCCTAAACCCTAGCATCAAAGGAATTCACTAGGTTCAACTAAAATATTTTCAGTGAATCCAAATGGCTTTCAAAACTGTTCATCATTTCTGGAAAATGCTAGAATCATAACCAGAGGTGTTGCACATTTTTTCCATGACATATTTGGGCTCTGAATTAAATCATATAGTATTTGCATTTGGGCATTTAAATGCTATTAAATATTTTAAATGTCCAAATAATCATAAAATAAAATGTCTACTGTTGGAAATATTCCAAACAGTGGGCATGAGAAGTTTCATGATTTTTGCGTTAGTTTTAGTATTTTTAATAAAGCTCTAAAGTTGCAGAAGAATAGAAAAAAACTGAAACAAAATAAAAAAGAGAGAGAGAGAGAGAAACCCACCTGCGCCTCACCTGTGCTGGCCCAGCCACCTGGCCAGTCCACTTGGCGGCCCAGCCCACCAGGGGCACCGCTGTCTTCAACCTCTGCCTACTAGCAGAGGCGTGTCGACGCGCCCGTGCCCGAGCCTCCACCTCCTGCTGCGTGATGGCGGCCTCTCCTTCGGGCCTATCCGCGCCTGGAGACGCCCAGCACCCCCTTGCCCATTCCCCCCGCCTCCCTGGCTCTCTTCCCCGCCCGCGTGCCGAGCGCCACCGCCACCACCGTCGCCCTACACCGCGGCCACAGCCACCCACTCGCCCCTCGCGCGCCCAGAAGCTTATTTGAACGCCGACGTCTCCACGCTGACGCGCTCGAGCCCGTACACGCTGCATCGCCGGCATCGGCTTCATCTTCTTCCTCGGGCTCCGACGAACGCCATCGCCGCTCCGCCATCTGCAGGCCTTCCCCAAGCCCCTAGAGCCTCCCGTCCGAAGCGTTGTGAGATCCTGCGTCTAACCCCCCTCTTCCCGAGCTCGATTATGCCCCGTAGCCGTCGCCCCATTGCCGACCGAATCGCGCTGCCGCCTGGCCTCGTCGCCGACGTGGCTCCGGTGACCAATTGGTCCCGTGCGTGTGCCTGTTGCGCTCGTAGCAACGCCTAGTGCCTCTCTAGCCTGCTACCTTTCGAGAACGCAAGCCGTAGCGACAAACCCGCAACCACCCAAGCTCCGACCGCCGCTAAAACTCGTCGTCGGCCACTTTCCGGCCACCCCAGCACCTCCCGCTGCTACCAAACGATCCGCCTCGATGCGCTGCCTCCGTAGAGCCCATCCACACGAGATCTCCTCGCCGGAGATGGCCAGGCGAGTAGCGCCGCCGCGTTCTTCTTAGCACCGGCAGCTAAACGCCGGTCAGGTGACGTGGCAGGTTAGGTTAGTCACTAATGACGCGGTTAGTTTAGCGGTGTGCCACTGACGGATGGGCCCCACGCTCTAATTAACCCCGGGATTTGTTCCCTGTTTAACTTAGATTAATACACTGAGCCCACATGTCAGGTTGACTTTGCCGGCGTGGTGGCGACCGACCCACTGCGTGTGACTCACACAACACTGTTTGACTGACTAGTGGACCCCACCAGTCAGGTTTGGCTCTGGTCAACCCTGTTGACTTGCTGACGTCACACAGGCGTCATGCTGACATAGTAAAGTATTTCTGGAATTAAAATAAATCAGGAAATGATTTATAAATTTCAGAAAATACCCCAAACTTCTAAAAAATCATAGAAATTCAACCGTAACTCCAAATGAAATAAATTATATATGAAAAATGATCAGAAAAATCCAAACTATCCATCTCTACCATTTTAATGCATGTTAGAACAACTTATAGCGGCTGTTTAGCAAAAATCATATAAATGGCATATAAATATCCACATATGGAGTTTGAATTTGAATCTTGGATTCAAACCAACTTCATTTAATCTGGTTGCTAGTTGCATTAGCTCAAACCAACAGCATATTTCCATGTCATCATCATGCATCATATTTTTGCATTGCATTGATTGTGCTTCTTCTCTGTTGCCGTATGTATCTCCTCTCGATAGACATGATACCGACGATGAGATCGATGACACCAATGAAGAACTATACTATCTTCAGAAGTGCCAGGCAAGCAAAACCCCCTTGTTCATTCCGATACAATCCCACTCTCTCGCTCCTGCTCTCTTTTGCTGCATTAGGACAACAACGTTTCAACTGTTATGTGCTACTGTAGCTGAACCCCTTTATCCTCTGCATGACCTGTCATTGCCACAGTAAATAGATGAAACCCACTAGCATGAGTAGGAGTTGTTTGAGCCCTGATGTGCCTACTCATTCATGCTTGTTTGTCATGCCTGCTATTGCTTAGAGTTGTGTCAGGTCTGATTCATCGGGATGAATTGGAGGTGTGTGAACATGTCCTACTATTGAGAGCTAAGTGTGTGAACACGATTTGGTAAAGGTAGCGGTGAGAGGCCATGTAGGAGTACATGGTGGGTTGTCTCATTGAAACCGTCCTCAGGAACTGAGTTCTGTGTTTGTGATCCATGAACAGCTACTACCACACATTGGAATGCTTAAGTGCCCCTCTCAACTTATTAATCAACTCGATCTCTGTCCAGGAGTTGCAACTAGTTTCTGGTGTTTGTAGGTAGGGTTAGTAGTCTACCAAGTGGCACCGATGCATGTGGGCTTGGGACAGACTAGGCACTGATGTACGGTGTACCAAGTGGCACCCGTATGGTGGGCTTGGGAACCATGCTCACATCATTTGGGGCCGTGGCGACACCCGCCGGATCTCCTTGCGGATGGAACCCGAATAGGCGATAAACACGGACGAGAGACTTGTGTGGTTAGTCGGTCGTGGCCGACTCCTCGCCAAAGCTTCCGCTTGAAGGTTGCCGAGATACACGACATGTACATGGTGGTAAGTGGCGAGGCGTGTGTGAAGAAGTACACCCTGCGCAGGTTAACATTATCTATTGAATAGCCGTGTCCGGTAAAGGACTTCGGGTTGCCTATACGGTTCATAGACAAGTGAAAGTGGATACTCTAAAATGCGCAAGATAAGCGTGAGTGCTATAGATGGCGTTCTCGTAGGGAGACGGGAGCGGATCCATTGTGGTGTATTGATATGGTGAATATGTGGACTCGTGTGCGCCACCTCAAAAGAATTACTTGTAGTCGTAGTTTAGGATAGCCACCGAAGTCAAAGCTGGCTTCTTGCAGGTTAAACTCCACCACCCCGTTTGTTGATAATGATGCATATGTAGTTAGTTACGATGTAAGTCTTCTTTGGGTACATTTGTACTCACGTTTGCCTATTTTATGTTTTTGCAGAGAGACTTCAGTCTCACTAATAGTACCGTGTGGACTTCGACGTTTAGCTTGTTACCTCAGCTACGATCTTGTGCCCTCGGCAGGATCTGGTAGATAGTCAGGCTTCTCAGCCTTTTTCATTTGTAGATGTTTGTACTCAGACATGTTAAGCTTCCGCTTGTGCTTTGACTTGTATGCTCTGAATGCTCGGTCGAGAGACCCATGTTTGTAATATCTCGCTCCTTGGAGCCTATTGAATGAAATACTTGTGTTGTAGAGTCATGTTGTGATGCCATGTTGTATTTGCACATATCGAGCATATTGTGTGTATGTTATTGAAATGCTTGGTATGTGTGGGATCTGACTATCTAGTTGTTTATCCTTAGTAGCCTCTCTTACCGGGAAATGTCTCCTAGTGCTTCCACTGAGCCATGGTAGCTTGCTACTACTCCGGAACACTTAGGCTGGCCGGCATGTGTCCTTCTTCGTTCCTGTGTCTGTCCCTTCGGGGAAATGTCACGCGATGAATATCGAGTCTGTTAGCCCGCTTCTGACCGGTTCACCGGAGTCTGCTAGCCCCAGTGCTACACCTGGATTCACTCGGCGATGACCGACACGTTCGATGCTGGGTCATGGATTCATGTCCCTGTAAGTTTGTGCCACTTTGGGTTTACGACTAGCCATGTCAGCCCGGGCTCCTTATCATATGGATGCTAGCGACACTATCATATACGTGTGCCAAAAGGCGCAAACGGTCCCGGGCAAAGGTAAGGCGACACCCGTGGGAATACCGTGCGTGAGGCCGCAAAGTGATATGAGGTGTTACATGCTAGATCGATGTGGCATTGAGTCGAGGTCCTGACAGACAGTCTCGGCGCCGGTCTCGATGTCGGTCTCGGATGTGACAGGTGGGCCCTGCAACAAATGTTGCCCGGCGAGAAGGTTCAAATAATCGTCTATCGCGACGTAGACGTTGCAATCACCGGAACCCTGTCCTTCATCGTTGCTGGCCATGTTTCCTATAATTAAATTTAGCCAATTAATTCTAGACCTAATAAATTGAATAATGACATAAAAAGGCCATATGTTTTGCAAGAACGTTGATTCCTTCCCGGAGCGGCAAATCCCGGGCACTCGATATATCCTAGTTTGTAGCACAAGTCATGCCAAAATTCACGGAAAAATTCGGCATGACCTTTGCTAAAAAGTGGACAAATCGAGCACCTAAAATTTGCCGGAACAGAAATGAATCAACATTCCGGCAAAACATAGGCCACTCGGCTTCATTCCCTGGAAACAACAAAAGACCACTTGGGCACAATCGAACCACTTCAATGTTGCATATAACATGAGCAAACACTATTGAGGATTTTGCATATAACATGACCACTTCAGTGAAAAGATATAATCAACAATAATGGAATATGCAAATGAACATCAATGACATATATCATATAAGATCAATATTGTTTTTCGTTTACATGGCAACAATTACTTTAACCAAGTTTTTGAAAAGAAAAACAATTCTGTTTTCTGTTTATAGCTAAATGCCATAGCTACTGTTTTTATTTATAGCTAAATACTTTTGTTTTTGTCTAAAGCTAAAAGTCTAGGAAGGGATCATCTTTAAAATAAAACTTGCCTAAATTATTTTTCTTGAAAAATAGTTGTCTTTTCAAAACCCCAAATCCTTTGCAAAATGACCTCACTAAACACTTCTCTGCCTAGGACATAACCCAAATTCTATTCTAGCTATTAATCTCTCTCTCACACACACACATTATTTTCTTTTCATCCAAATTGTTTTAGAGCAAATATTCCAACAATACTTGACCTTATTAGAAATTGCAAAGGAACTCCATTTTCTCTAACCCTTCTGACCTCACCAAAATTTCAACAGCAAGACCTTAGTACCTACACCCAATTTATTCAAAAATATTCAGATCCATAGTCTGAATAATTCAAATTTGATTTGAATGAAATTTGGACCAGATTCAGGTCCATAGTCCAAATAATTTTTTATAGCTAAATGCTACTGTTTTTTGTTTATAGCATCTATTAATTTAAAGCTAAATGCTACTATAATTTATATACCCTCTGTTAATTTAAAGCTAAATGGAATTACTGTTTGGCATTTTCATCAAAATTTGCCCTAGCTAATTTCCTAAAAAATTGCTAATCTCTTTTCCTAAATGCTAAAAAAATGCCTCCTGCCCTAAACAAATCTAGGTGTTCATATGAACCCTAGGTGCTCATATGAACATCATCACAGCAGAGAGAGAGAGAGAGAGAGAGAGAGAGAGAGAGTGAGTGAGAGGAGGGCAGGGGAGAGGAGAGGGAGAGCTTTACGGTCGACGACGAGGGCGGGCTCGGGCGGCGGCGGTCTTGGGCGGGCTCGGGCGGCGGCTGTGAGGTCGAGGGCGGCGGCGGTGAGGTCGAGGACGGCCTCGGGCCGCGGCGGTGAGGTCGAGGGAGGCCTCGGGCGGCGGCGATGAGGTCGAGGGCGTGATCGATCGACGACAGCGACAGAGTAGTTGGGGGAGAGGGGGAGATCGAGGGGGAAAGGACTTAGCAAAATTGGGAGCCCATGCGGGGTTAAGTCAAAATAGCAGTTGTGCTGGCTGGCAAAAAGCGCTATAGCTAAGTTAGCTATAGCGCTTTCTACGAAAACGCGCTACTCCTATACGAAGTAGTTATTTATTTTCCTTTTTCTTTTCTTTTTATCTAAGAAACGTAGCTATAGCGCGGGCTTATAAAACGCGCTACTGCTAGAGTAACTATAGCGCTTTGTGGCGACAAGTGCTACTGCTGTGCCTTTCTCCTTTATTTTTCTTTTCTTTTGTTTATCTTTATATTTTCTTTTTTTTTCATTTCTCCTTTTTATACTTCTTTCATTTTCATTTACTTTTCTATTTCTTTTCCATTTTATTTTATCTTTTTAGCAGTAGCACTCCACGAAGGAAACGCGCTGCTACAAGGCCCTTAGTGGTAGCGTGCTTTTTGTAGCATCGCTGCTACTATTCCAAGCCTACGGACAACAGTTTGGGAATTATAGTAGTAACACTTTTGTATGTAGACGCGCTACTGCTACAACCATATTTGTAGGGACCTTTTTTGACATACGCTACTACTCAGTAGCAGCAGCGCCCTGTTCTAGGCAGCACTACTGCTATACCTTTGTGTATAAGGTTTTCCGTAGTAGTAGGGGAGGCGGCTTTTCAACCGGAGGCCGATCCGCTCTATGAGTTCCTTTCCGCCCTCCACCGCGAGGAGGTCTGAGTCGACCCCATCGTCCTCTAGCAGAGGTACCATGAAGAAGATGTTCCGGAAGATTTTGCTGTAATAATTAGCCATTGAAGTTATTTTATATTTTCTTGGATCTTAGATCCAAACCAACGTACCTGTAATACTTCCTCCGTTTCAAAATATAAGTCTTTCTAGAAATTCCAACAAGTGATTATATATGAAGCGAAATGAGTGAATCTACACTCTAAAATACTACATACATTCGTATGTTGTAGTCCATTTTGAATGTCTAAAAAGACTTATATTTAGAAACGGAGGGAGTAGCTATGTGTATTATTAAATTATTACATGTGTTTCTGTTTAAAGAAAAAAACAACAGCGTCGTCATTCTTTTCTTTTTGAAGACAGTACCGACGCAGACACGCCTGTTACTATAAGATTCCTCCTCCATGTTGCACGATAACATGTGCCAGAAAGGAAGTGCTACTACTTGAAGCTGAATAGTTCTGTCAGCATTACGGCGACCGGCACAGCATCTATGCACGCATCTTCGTCTCGTCTCATCGATGTAAAAGATCACGGCCGCACAAAGATTCGTGCTTATCTGCTTCACGCAGATACGACCTCTCTGGATAAGATTCGCCGTTGGATCGGCCACTCTGCGTCCCGTATGCCGTCCTTCGGCGTCCGCGTCTCGGCCTCCATGCTAAACAAAGTTCCACCAGAAAGCCAAGCCGGATTCGCGGCGCGAGCGTGCATATCCGGAGCCTACCTGCAGCCGCCGCTCAATATCCGAACTCGACGTGGCGGTGGCGGTGGCGGTGGCACCCCGGACCAAAACACCCGCAGGCCCATCGAAGCGATCCGCGCAAGGAGAAATACACTTTGGTTCCTGGTTGTATATGCATCCTATGTAGGATTTTTTTATAATATTTTAATAAAAAGTCAAAATAGGTAAGAACTATTTTGACAAAACACTTGACTTACTTTTGCATTAGTATATAAATCTCGCCGAAAAAAAAACCAAAGTTGACCTCACAGCAAAAAAGACAAAATTTATTTGCTATTATATGTCACTATTCACACTATTTTAGCAAAAAAATTATCTTTTTTGAAAAGAAGTCAAAGGGATATTTTTTTGTGGATTTCATTTTTCACGAGTACAATAGAAGGTCAAGTTTATTTCAAAAATATTTTCAGGAATTTTTGACTTTTTGTTGAATTACTAATGTTTTTTCCCATATAGGGTGCATATGTCCCCATAGACCAAAAATCCCCCTCCTCCGCGCAAGCGTATCTTATCCCCGGTGGAATTTGTGCTGCGACACGCATTTGTTCCGACTTCGGTACCTCTGCAAATGGGGCGCATACAACGAAACCAGTGCGTTTCAGACGGATCCCGGAAGCACACTCCGAAGACAGTCACATTTCTTGCCGTGCTCCGGTTTCCTTTCTTTACGCTTTTAAAATGCAAAAACGGGGCATCGGTGGTTAGTTCAGCTGCGCCATGTAAGTGGTAGCTAAATTTATATGATTTGCAATTGTCGCAGTGCAAGAAACACTAAAAAACGATCCTTCACACGAGAACCGGTGGCCGTCATATGTTTTTTTTTTTTTTTTTGCGGAGTCACTGATTTATTTGATCACCTTGCCACTGTCCAGTCGGCAGGCATATGACCGTAAAATGGTGCGAAGATATTTCTCCGTCTTGCAACTTGCCAAACGGTGAAATATTCTTTACGCACTTGAGCGAAGCATCAGCAAATAGAGGACATGATTTTCTTTTTCAGAATAATAGCGGACATGAATTCAGGATCCTATGGCAGCACAAGTATCTGATTTTTTTTTGGTAAAATGCATGAAGATCTGGTTGAATTTCAAGTAAAAATTTTGGTCCGTTCACCAAAATGTAAATACTGTGACTAAAATATTTTCGAACCCAAAAGCTTTTTTGAATGCTAAATAAAATAACTGAAATTTTAATGAATTCTGACGAAACCTCACCGCAAGTGAAAAACCATGATTCTTTGGTGCTACCAATAATCAACACTCTGAATCAGATTTTGGTACAAACAACAGGACAAGCCACAGCTTCAGAAATTCAACACAGTCAATCAAAGGGATCCGAAAGCAGGTTGGTATATCATTCTTCCCCTGAACCTAACACCCCAAGGCCCACAAAGCAAAAAATTATTTTCCCGCGCCGTTTTAAAATTCCTCGCCTTGACGCCTTAACTTCCAACACCTCCAACTCAAAAATCGAATGTAGAACAGGGGGAGCGATGTTACGACATCCAGTGTGGGGAGCCCTCTGCTTGCTCGCCGTCTCGCTGGTCCTGTGCACAGACAAGCTCCGCACGGACGCCGGACCGTCCGCCTACGCGCTTCTGGTCGACGACGAGGAGGAGGACGACGGTGGCGACGGCTCGTCGTCCTTCTCCTTCTCCTCCCCGCAGGCGACGCCGGACGAACTGGCATTCGGGTTCTACGACGGGACATGCCCCAACGCCGAGGCCGTCATCGCGTCCACCGTGCGGGAGCTCTTCGCGGCCGACCCCAACGTCGCCGCCGCGCTCGTGCGCCTGTTCTTTCACGACTGCTTCGTCCACGTACGTACGAACTCAACTCCGTGTCCCGCAGATCAAGATATCTCTTCTGCCTGCACGCGCGCGCTCACGTACGCACACGCCAAGACGCTGTGCTCTGTTTTCTTTTTGTCCCCGGACGCGCGCATGCAGGGCTGCGACGCCTCGGTGCTCCTGGACCGGATCGGCGGCGGCAAGTCGGAGAGAGACGCCGCCCCGAACCGCTCGCTGCGAGGCTTCGGCGCCATCGACAAAATTAAGGCGAGGTTGGAGAAGCAGTGCCCGGGGACCGTCTCCTGCGCCGACATCTTGGCGCTTGCCGCGCGGGACAGCCTCGTACTGGTGGGCGGGCCGACCTACCCAGTGCTCACCGGCCGCCGAGACAGCGCCGGGAGCTTCTACGACGACGTGAACATCCCAGCCCCGAACGCCACGTACGCCATGACGCTCAGCGCGTTCGCCCGCCGCGGCTTCACCGAGCGCGAGACCGTCGCGCTCTTAGGTCCGTCCGTTTGTCTGTCCATTGGAGCTCCCTGCAAATTTATGTGTTAATTGATTGATTCTTCTCGGCTCGACCCGCTTGTAGGAGCACATAGCATCGGGAAGGTGCAGTGCAGATTCTTCAGGGACAGGATCTACAACTACGCCGGGACCGGCGAGCCGGACGACTCCCTGGACGCGGACATGGTCGGCGAGATGCGAGCCGTGTGCAGCGGAGACGGCGCGGCGCCGATGGAGATGGGGTACTACCGGCAGGGCCGGGAAGTGGGGTTCGGCGCGCACTACTACGCGAAGCTTCTCGCGGGCCGGGGCATCCTGCGCTCGGACCAGCAGCTCACGGCGGGGAGCACCGTGCGGTGGGTGCGCGCGTACGCGTCCGGGCATCGCGGCGAGGAGGCTTTCCGCGAGGACTTCGCGCACGCCATGGTTAAGCTGTCCGCGCTTGCGCCGCTCAAAGGGTCGGCCGGGCAGGTCCGGATCAGCTGCTCCAAGTCCGTTGAGTAGGAGCCGTGAGGGCTTTTTGTCAGCGATAGGGATTCTAACTCGGTTTCAGATTGGATCACATACGAATTGTAGCAAGGTTTAGGGTGGTTCATAGGATTCTCGCCGGTGAGCTCGTCTCCTAGCTAGGTCTCACGGTCTCACTCTCACCTACTCCTTCGCCACACACGTCTGTCAGGGCAACACGCTTTCGTTTTTTCTAAAGATAGCTCAAGTATGACCTCCTACACGCCGCGCGTTGCATCAACTAATTAACGAGCCCCTCCTTCGGGAGCCTCGCAAATCAGCGCCACTTGCGCGCTGTCAACCATTCGCCACATGTCGCGCTCTGGACGCTCCCTTCGAATTTTATTTTTTTAATTTTTTTCGCACGCGTTTTGCTTTTTAAACGGTTTTTTCCGGGTTTTTCGATGTTTTGGTTTTTCACCGGTCTTCCCTAGCTTTTCAACAAAAAAAATCCGGAAAAAAAATTTTGCGCAAAAAAATACGTTTTTCTTTTCTTTTCTTTCGCGAGAGTCACGGTTTTGCTTCCGCGAAATGCACGGTTTTGCTTCACGAGAGTCACGCCCGTGTTTCTCGGAAACGAAAAAAAACGTGTTTCCTATTTTTTTTTCCTTTCGTGAGAGTCACGGTTTTGCTTCCGCGAGAGGCACGGTTGTGCCTCTCGGAAATGAAAAAAAATATTTTCTGTTTATTTTTCTTTCGCAAGAGTCACAGTTTTGCTTCCGCGAGAGGCACGGTTGTACTTTCGTGAGTCACAGCCATGCCTCTCGGAAACGGAAAAAACACATTTTTTGTCTTTTTTTTTCTTTCGTGAGAGTCGCGGTTTTGCTTCCGCGAGAGGCACGGTTGTACTTTCGTGAGAGTCACAGCCATGCCTCTCGGAAACGGAAAAAACACATTTTTTGTCTTTTTTTTCTTTCGCGAAAGTCACGATTTTGCTTCCGCGAGAGGCATGGTTGTGCTTTCGCGAGTCACGGCCGTGCCTCTTCGGAAACGAAAAAAACGCGTTTTCTGTTTTTTTTTCTTTCGCGAGAGTCGCTGTTTTGCTTCCGCGAGAGGCACGGTTATGCTTTCGCGAGAGTCACGGCCATGCCTCCTCGGAAACGGAAAAAAACGCATTTTCTCTTTTTTTTTCCTTTCGCGAGAGTCACGGTTTTGCTTCCACGAGAGGCCGGTTGTGATTTCGTCAGAAGCACGGGCGTGGCTCTTTCGGAAAGGAAAAAACCCGTGTTCCTGATTCGTTTTTTTTTCTTGTTTTTTCGTCCGGTCTCTTTCACGAAAAAAAGTTCGTCAAAAGTTTTGAAGATCTCGACGCGAGAAATCTAACGGCGAAAACGGTTCGAGATTTGGACATGATTTAAGAGATAAAACATTTTAAATAAACGAATTTACGAAAGAAGGAAAAACACCCAGATTGCGAGTGACGCACACGCAACGCGCCACTTGTCGCCTTAACTACTGATTTCGCCAATACCAGCAGTTCGTACAGAGCAGCCCGGCTGGCAGTAGGCTAATTGAAGTGTGTACTAGCACTCAGATTACATATAGCCCGATTATTGTAGTGTTGGGTTGTCTCAAAACAAAAAGATTACTTTTCCCCTGAAAAACAAGATTACTGTAGTGTGGGTGGAGCAGAAGCCTGAACATTTTTCTAGCAAAAAGTGAATATTTTATTACACTTAATTTTTTTAAAAATATTGAATACCTGGACATTTTATGAAATTCTTGGACATTCTTTTAAAATAGGATTTTACTTATTATGTGAACATTTTCGAAATTCTAAATAATTTCACAACATGAATATTTTTGAAAACCCCAAACAATTTTTGAATCGGTGAACATTTTTTTAAAACGAACAATTTTTGAAATTCAAAAAATAACACGAACATTTTTCAAATTTATGATTTTTTTAAAGTGCGGTCATTATAATGTAATCACAATTTTTTTTAGAATGTGAACAGATGAAAATAGAAAAGAAGTAGAAAAGATGAAAAAGAAAAAGTGAAAAATAACAATAAAATGAAATGGGAAGCAAGAAAAGAAAAAAAACATAAAGAATGGTCCAGGGCTCGCACTGTGTAGACGCCAGAAGTTGGCTGGCCCATCTCTCATCGCTTGCATCAGTGCGTTTGTGTGAATCGTAGACAATTCGCTGCAGTGAGCGGCGAATAGGAAATTCCTTCAAGTATACGTTATTAAGCCTACTAGGCATGCTCAATACAAGTAAGGCCTATTGGGCCCATTCTAGACATGCAAACTAAACAGGTATCGACAAAAGATTTGATTCTAAAGAAAAAAAGACAAAAGATTTTTGCTTGCACAAAGCCATCCTTGATATGGCTCCATTGAATAAGTGGTAAACTTGAAAGTTGCGTGTCACATTAAGTCGAACAACCTTTTACTTATGGTCATTCATGTGACCTCCAAAACCAAAATAAATATTCATGCTTTTGTCTCGAACGAAATGGCGATTGTATTAGATGCAGAGATCACCGACGGGGAGATTAGTATAGAGTTATTACAAAAAGGATCCACAAAGATTTTGGCTTTTGGGGCACGATGGTCATGCGGCGTTACTTTATCATAAGCATTGGGAGGAGTTAGGGAAGGATGTATGTGGTGTAAGGGACTTTTTAAAAGGATGAGCTAGCTGGCAGATCTAAACAACAAATCCTAGTTTTTATTCCAAAAATCCTAGGGGCAAAACAATTTTGATTAATCGGCATTTATAAAGCCCTCTACAAAATAGCATTGAAGGTGTTGGCAAACAGGCTGAAGAAGGTTCACCCCATTCTTATCTCAAAAGAGTAGAGTGACTTTGTTCCAGGTCACCTAATTACCCATAGTCTCTTTATTGCCTACGAGTGTTTATACCCTATCCAGTGTCGGAACTAGAAAAAAGAAATGGCGTGCTCTCAAACTAGATACGATGAAGGCGTAAAATAGAGTCCAATGAGGCCACCTACATAGTGTATGTAGCCGTATGAGGTTTTCAGAAAGGTGGATTAAAATGGTTATGTGATGTGTCACTTCATAAGGTATCAATGTCAAATTGAATGGGTTTACCTTCAGAGCCGTTTGTGCCTTCTAGAGATGGAGAGGGACATAGACACACGGGAATTATTAAGAGAGCATGAGTAGCACCAAAAGGTGTTCGCCAAAATCATCGACAAGGAGGTTGTAAATGAGGATGGGAAGTTCCACTACCAGCCAGAGCCATATGAAGAACGACTTCACCAAGTCAAAGATATATTGCGGTCATCGATTGCCAGCGACTAGCAAAGTCGGTAGAGACACTGCTTCAAAATAGTTGTGAAACTATTCATTATGTGTCAAGACATGCATGTTTGTTTGTTACGTTGCACTTCTTATACTATATGTTTGCTTACTCATAATTATTGCATCGACGTGATAATATGATATATGCATGTCGAGGATTGTTTGAATCATGAGACAACATTCTATAGATGTAATGCAATGTGATGGCCAAGTGCAAAATACGGCAACCACATCATTAAAATGCTGCCACGGCAAGCAAAAAACATTGTCGCGATGAAAATTCTTCTATAGGCCTAGATCACTACGAGTGGCGGGTGCCAAAAGCGCCAGCCACTGCTGCTATGCGCAGCAATGGCGGATAGAGAGGAGTGCAACAATGGCTAGCTACAATAGTTGTGGCGGGCACTACAATTCACCCGCAACTGATGTCGTGTTAGCAGTGGCGGGAGGTCATTGGCGAGCTCCCCTGAGAGTCTTGCCCGCCACTACTGGACTTTTTCCACAGCATGTTGGTGCCATGTCATGACACCATGACAAGTTTCATGATTTTCAGCCGTGCTTTAGATTTACATGAATTAAAAATCCAAGTTTCTCAATCTTTCTGGCTGAGCCACGACGCCTAGATGTTTGAACTTCATTCCCATTTCTTGCATGGGACCTAGAAATTCACCCAAGGAGACACATGTGATTTTTCAACCAACTTTGGTGCACTAGAGCATGTGCTTGTAGTTCAAATTTGAATTATGAACATTAAATGACCAGAAATTCAATTAATGTATAAGAAGGGTCCAAACGAACCCGGAATAATTCCAAAATTTAGCACGATACTCATATAGTTCTATGTTGCATTTGTAAAAAATCAAGGGGCGAGGCAGCATATATCGTTTCGCACACAAAGGTGACACGCCCCCCTCGGGAACCACTAATCTTCTCGAGAGAAAGCTCTGGTTTGCAAGAAGCTTATACCCAAAAACTAAAGGAAATATGCCCTAGAGGCACTAATAAAGTTATAATTTATTTCCTTAATTCATGATAAATGTTTATTATTCATGCTAGAAATGTATTAACTGGAAACTTAGTACATGTGTGAATACATCGACAAAATATATAGTCCCTAGTATGCCTCTACTTGACTAGCTCGTTTATCAAAGATGGTTATGTTTCCTAACCATAGACATGTGTTGTCATTTGATGAATAGGATCACATCATTAGGAGAATGATGTGATGGACATGGCCCATCCGTTAGCTTAGCATTATGATCGTGTTAGTTTCATTGCTACTGCTTTCTTCATGACTTATACAAGTTCCTCAGACTATGAGATTATGCAACTCCCTAATGCCGTAGAAATACTTTGTGTGCTACCAAACGTCACAACGTGATTGGTTGATTATAAAGGTGCTCTACAGGTGTATCCAAATGTGTTTGTTGGGTTGGCATAGATCGAGATTAGGATTTGTCACTCCGTGTTTCGGAGAGGTATCTGTGGGCCCTCTCGGTAATACTCATCACTATAAGCCTTGCAAGCATTGTGACTAATAAGTTAGTTACGGGATGAATTATTATGGAACGAGTAAAGAGACTTGCCGGTAACGAGATTGAACTAGGTATTGAGATACCGATGATCGAATCTCGGGCAAGTAACATAATGATGACAAAGGGAACAACGTATGTTGTTATGCGGTTTGACCGATAAAGATCTTCGTAGAATATGTAGGAACCAATATGAGCATCCAGGTTCCGCTATTGGTTATTGACCAGAGACGTGTCTCAGTCATGTCTACATAGTTCTCCAACCCGTAGGGTCCGCACTCTTAATGTTCGATGATGATTGTATTATGAGTTTATGTGATATGTTGTACCGAAGATTGTTCAGAGTCCCGGATGTGATCACGGACATGATGAGGAGTCTCAAAATGGTCGAGACATAAAGATTGATATATTGGACGACTATATTCGGACACCGGAAGTGTTTCAGAGAAGTTTTGGATAAAACCAGAGTGTCGGAGGGTTACCGGAACCCCCAGGGAACTGATGGGCCTCGATGGGCCCTAGTGGAGAGAGAGGGTCGGCCAGGGTACGCTGCACGCCCCCTCCCCCTGAGTCCGAATAGGACAAGGAAAGGGGGAGCGCCCCCTTTGCCTTCCCTCTCTCCCTCTCCTTCCTTCCCCCTCCCTTCCCCAAGTTGGAAACCTACTAGGAATAGGATTCCTAGTAGGAATCCTACTTGGGGCGCGCCCTACAAGGGCCGGCCGGCCTCCCCCCTTGCTCCGTTATATACGGGGGCAGGGGGCACCCTAGAACACACAAGTTGACAATTGTTTAGCCGTGTGCGGTGCCCCCCTCCACAGTAAACCCCTCGGTCATATCGTCATAGTGCTTAGGCGAAGCCCTGCGCCGGTAACTTCATCATCACTGTCACCATGCCGTTGTGCTGACGAAACTCTCCATCGGCCTCAACTGGATCAAGAGTACGAGGGACGTCTCCAAGCTGAACGTAGAGGTGCCGTACGTTCGATGCTTGGATCGGTTGGATCGCAAAGACGTTCAACTACATCAACTGCGTTAACTAAACGCTTCCGCTTTCGGTCTACGAGGGTACATGGACACACTCTCCCCTCTCGTTGCTATGCATCACATAGATAGATCTTGCGTGATCGTAGGATTTTTTTTTTTTGAAATTACCATGTTCCCCAACAGTGGCATCCGAGCCAGGTCTATGCATAGATGTTATATGCACGAGTAGAACACAAAGAGTTGTGGGTGATAATAGTCACACTGCTTACCAGCATGTCATACTTTGATTCGGCGGTATTGTTGGATGAAGCGGCTCAGACAGACATTACGCGTACGCTTACACGAGACTGGTTCTACCGACATGCTTTGCACATAGGTGGCTGGTGAGTTTCTGTTTCTCCAACTTTAGTTGAATCGAGTGTGGCTACGTCCGGTAATTGTTGAAGGTTAAAACAACACACTTGATCGTTGTGGTTTTCATGCGTAGGTAAGAACGGTTCTTGCTAGAAGCCCGTAGTAGCCACGTAAAACTTGCAACAACAAAGTAGAGGACGTCTAACTTGTTTTTGTAGGGCTTGCTGTGATGTGATATGGTCAAGCATGATGTGATATAAATTGTTGTATGAGATGATCATGTTTTGTAACAAAGTTATCGGCAACTGGCAAGAGCCATATGGTTGTTGCTTTATTGTATGCAATGCAATCGCCATGTAATTGTTTTACTTTATCACTAAGAGGTAGCGATAGTCGTAGTAACAATAGGTGGCGAGACAACAATGATGCTACGATGGAGATCAATGTGTCGCGTTGGTGACGTTGGAGATCATGACGATGCTTCGGTGATGGAGATCATGAGCACAAGATGATGATGGCCATATCATGTCACATATTTTGATTGCATGTGATGTTTATCCTTGATGCGTCTTATTTTGCTTAGAACGTCCGTAGCATTATAAGATGATCCCTTACTAAATTTCAAGGTACAAGTGTTCTCCCTGAGTATGCACCGTTGCTATAGTTCATCGTGCCGAGACACCACGTGATGATCGGGTGTGATAAGCTCTACGATCACATACAACGGGTGCAAGCTAGTTTTGCACACGCAAAATACTCGGGTTAAACTTGACGAGCCTAGCATACGCAGATATGTCCTCGAAACACTGAGACCGAAAGGTCGAGCGTGAATCATATAGTAGATATGATCAACATAGTGATGTTCACCACTGAAAACTACTCCATCTCACGTGATGATCAGACATGGTTTAGTTGATTTGGATCACGTGATCACTTAGATGATTAGAGGGATGTCTATCTAAGTGGGAGTTCTTAAGTAATATGATTAATTGAACTTTAATTTATCATGAACTATTAGCTGATAGTATTTTGCATGTCTATGTCGTTGTAGATCAATGGCCCATGCTACCGTTCCTTTGAATTTTAATGCGTTCCTAGAGAAAACTAAGTTGAAAGATGATGGCAGCAACTACACGGACTGGGTCCGTAACTTGAGGATTATCCTCATTGTCTGCATGAAGAATTACGTCTGGAAGCACCGCTAGGTACCAGGCCTACTGCAGATGCTACTGATGACGTTAAGAACGTCTGGCAGAGCAAAGATGATGACTACTCGATAGTTCAGTGTGCCATGCTTTACGGCTTAGAATCGGGACTTCAAAGACGTTTTGAACGTCATGGAGCATATGAGATGTTCCAAGAGTTGAAGTTAATATTTCAAGCAAATGCCTGAGTTGAGAGATATGAAGTCTCCAACAAGTTCTACAGCTGCAAAATTGACGAGAATAGTTCTGTCAGTGAACACATACTCAAAATGTCTGGGTATCATAATCACTTGACTCAGCTGGGAGTTGATCTTCCAGTTGATTGTGTCATTGACAAAGTTCTTCAATCATTGCCACCAAGCTATAAAGCCTTCATGATGAACTATAATATGCAAGGGATGAACAAGACTATTCCCGAGCTCTTCGCGATGCTAAAGGCCGCGGAGGTAGAAATCAAAAGGAGCATCAAGTATTGATGGTCAACAAGACCACTAGTTTCAAGAAAAGGGGAAAGGGAAGAAGGGGAACTTCAAGAAGAACGGCAAAAAGGTTGTTGCTCAAGAGAAGAAACCCAAGTCTGGACCTAAGCATGAAAGTGAGTGCTTCTAGCGCAAAGGGACTGGTCACTCGAAACAGAACTGCCCCAAGTATTTGGCGGATAAGAAGGATGGCAAAGTGAAAGGTATATTTGATATACATGTTATTGATGTGTACTTAACTAATGCTCGCAGATGGCGCTCGGGTATTTGATCTCGGTTCATTGTTGATATTTGCAACTCGAAATAGGGGCTACGGATTAAGTGAAGATTGGCTAAGGATGAGGTGACGATGCGCATGGGAAATGGTTCCAAAGTCGATGCAATCGAGGTCAGCACGATACCTCTACATCTACCATAGGGATTAGTTTTAGACCTGAATAATTGTTATTTGGTGCCAGCGTTGAGCATGAACATTATATCTGGATTTTGTTTGATGCGAGATGGTTATTCATTTAAATCAGAGAATAATGGTTGTTCTATTTATATGAGTAATATCTTTTATGGTCATGCACCCCTGCTGAGTGGTCTATTTTTATTGAATCTCGATAGTAGTGATACACATATTCGTAGTATTGAAGCCAAAAGATTGAAGTTTAATAATGATAGTGCAACTTATTTGTGGCACTGCCATTTGGGTCATATCGGTGTAAAACGCATGAAGAAACTCCATGCTGATGGACTTTTGGAATCACTTGATTATGAATCACTTGGTGCTTGCGAACCGTGCCTTATGGGCAAGATGACTAAAACTCCGTTCTCCGGAACAATGGAACGAGCTACTGACTTGTTGGAAATTATACATACCGATGTATGCGGTCCAATGAGTATTGATGCTCGTGGTGGGTATCGTTATTTTCTCACCTTCACAGATGATTTGAGCAGATATGGATATATCTACTTAATGAAGCATAAGTCTGAAACATTTGAAAAGTTCAAATAATTTCAGAGTGAAGTGGAAAATCATCGTAACAAGAAAATAAAGTTTCTACGATCTGATCGTGGAGGAGAATATTTGAGTTAAGAGTTTGGTCTTCATTTGAAACAACATGGGATAGTTTCACAAGTAACGCCACCTGGAACACCACAGCAAAATGGTGTGTCCGAACGTCGTAACCATACATTATTAGATATGGTGCGATCTATGATGTCTCTTAATGATTTACGCCTATCGTTTTGGGGTTATGCTTTAGAGACGGCTGCATTCACTTTAAATAGGGAACCATCCAAATCCGTTGAGACGACACCTTATGAACTGTGGTTTGGCAAGAAACCAAATTTGTCGTTTCTTTAAAGTTTGGGGCTGTGATGCTTATGTGAAAAAGCTTCAACCTGATAAGCTCGAACCCAAATTGGAGAAGTGTGTCTTCATAGGATACCCAAAGGAAATTGTTGGGTATACCTTCTATCACAGATCCGAAGGCAAAATCTTTGTTGCTAAGAATGGATCCTTTCTAGAGAAGGAGTTTTTCTCGAAAGAAGTGAGTGGGAGGAAAGTAGAACTTGATGAGGTAACTGTACCTTCTCCCTTATTGGAAAGTAGTTCATCACAGAAATCAGTTCTAGTGATTCCTACACCAATTAGTGAGGAAGACTAATGATGATGATCATGAAGCTTCAGAACAAGTTACTACCGAACCTCGTAGGTCTTGCAGAGTAAGATTCACACCAGAGTGGTACGGTAATCCTGTTCTGGAAGTCATGTTACTAGACCATGATGAACCTACAAACTATGAGGAAGCGATGATGAGCCCAGATTCCGCGAAATGGCTTGAGGCCATGAAATCTGAGATGGGATCCATGTATGAGAACAAAGTGTGGACTTTGGTGGACTTGCCCGATGATCGGCAAGCCATAGAAAATAAATGAATCTTTAAGAAGAAGACCGACGTAGACGGTAATGTTACTGTTTACAAAGCTCACTTGTTGCGAAAGGTTTTCGACAAGTTTAAGGAGTTGACTATGATGAGACTTTCTCACCCGTAGCGATGCTTAAGTCTGTCCGAATCATGTTAGCAATTGCTTCATTTTATGATTATGAAATTTGGCAAATGGATGTCAAAACTGCATTGCTGAATGGATTTCTGGAAGAAGAGTTGTATATGATGCAACCGGAAGGTTTTGTCGATCCAAAGGGTGCTAGCAAAGTGTGCAAGCTCCAGCGATCCATTTATGGACTGGTGCAAGCCTCTAGGAGTTGGAGTAAACGCTTTGATAGTGTGATCAAAGCATATGGTTTTATACAGACTTTTGGAGAAGCCTGTATTTACAAGAAAGTGAGTGGGAGCTCTGTAGCATTTCTGATCTTATATGTAGATGACATATTGTTGATTGCAAATGATATAGAACTTATGGATAGCATAAAGGGTTACCTGAATAAGATTTTTTCTATGAAAGACCTCGGAGAAGCTGCTTGCATATTGGGCATCAAGATCTATAGAGATATAGCAAGACGCTTAATTGGACTTTCATAAAGCAGATACCTTGATAAAGTTTTGAAGAAGTTCAAAATGGATCAGTCAAAGAAAGGGTTCTTGCCTGTGTTACAAGGTGTGAGGTTGAGTCAGACTCAAAGCCCGACCACCGCAGAAGATAGAGAGAAAATGAAAGTCATTCCCTATGCTTCAGCCATAGGGTCTATCATGCATGCAATGCTGTGTACCAGACCTGATGTATGTCTTGCTATAAGCATAGCAGGGAGGTACCAAAGTAATCCTGGAGTGGAGCACTGGACAGCGGTCAAGAACATCCTGAAATACCTGAAAAGGACTAAGGATATGTTTGTAGGGGAACGTAGCAGAAATTCAAAATTTTCTACGCATCACCAAGATCAATCTATGGAGTAATCAGCAACGAGGGGAAGGAGAGTGCATCTACATACCCTTGTAGATCGCTAAGCGGAAGCGTTCAAGTGAACGCGGATGATGGAGTCGTACTCGTGGCGATTCAAATCGCGGAAGATCCGATCTAGCACCGAACGGACGGCGCCTCCACGTTCAACACACGTACAGCCCGGGGACGTCTCCTCCTTCTTGATCCAGCAAGGGGAGAGGAGAAGTTGAGGGAGAACTCTGACAGCACGACGGCGTGGTGGAGGTGGAGCTCGTGGTTCTCCAGCAGGGCTTCGCCAAGCACTACGGAGGAGGAGGAGGTGTTGGAGGAGGGAGAGGGCTGCGCCAAGGGAAGGGTGTGCGGCTGCCCTCTCTCTCTCCCTCACTATATATAGGGGTAAGGGGGTGGAGGAGGCGTGATGTCTACTACACAACCTTCTTCTTGTAGACGTTGTTGGGCCTGCAAGTGCACAGGTTTGTAGGACAGTAGCAAATTTCCCTCAAGTGGATGACCTAAGGTTTATCAAGCCGTAGGAGGCGTAGGATGAAGATGGTCTCTCTCAAGCAACCCTGCAACCAAATAACAAAAAGTCTCTTATGTCCCCAACACACCCAATACAATGGCAAATTGTATAGGTGCACTAGTTCGGCGAAGAGATGGTGATACAACTGCAAAATAGATAATAGATATAGGTTTTTGTAATCTGAAATAATAAAAACAGCAAGGTAACAAGCGGTAAAAGTGAGCGTAAACGGTATTGCAATGATAGGAAACAAGGCCTTGGGTTCATACTTTCACTAGTGCAAGTTCTCTCAACAATAATAACATAGATAGAACATATGACAAGCCCTCAACATGCAACAAAGAGTCACTCCAAAGCCACTAATAGCAGAGAACAAACGTAGAGATTATGGTCGGGTACGAAACCACCACAAAGCTATTCTTTCGGATTGATCTATAAAAGAGTTCGTACTAGAATAACACCTTAAGATACAAATAAACCAAAACCCTAATGTCACCTAGATACTCCATTGTCACCTCAAGTATCCGTGGGCATGATTATACGATATGCATCACACAATCTCAGATTCATCCAACCAACATAAAAGTACTTCAAAGAGTGCCCCAAAGCTACTACCGGAGAGTCAAGAACGTGTGCCAACCCCTATGCATAGGTTCCCAAGTGTCACGAAACCCACAAGTTGATCACCAAAACATACATCAAGTGGATCAATAGAATAACCCATTGTCACCACGGTTATCCCACGCAAGACATACATCAAGTGTTCATAAAAGACTCAATCCAATAAGATAACTTCAAAAGGGGAAACTCAATTCATCACAAGAGAGTAGAGGGGGAGAAACATCATAAGATCCAACTACAATAGCAAAGCTCGGGATACATCAAGATCGTGCCATAGATGGAACATGAGATAGAACACGAGAGAGAGAGATCAAACACATAGCTATTGGTACATACCCTCAACCCCGAGGGTAAACTACTCCCTCCTCGTCATGGATAGCGCCGGGATGATGAAGATGGCCTCCGGTGATGGGATCCCCCTCTGGCAGGGTGCCGAAACGGGGTCCCGATTGGTTTTTGGTGGCTACAGAGGCTTGCGGTGGCGGAACTCCCGATCTATCTTCTATTTTGGAAGTTTTAGGGTACGTAGGTATATATGGGTGAAAGGGGTACGTCAGTGGACCTCCAGGGGGCTCACCAGGTAGGGGGGCACGCCCAGGGGGGGCACGCCCAGGGGGGAGGGGCGCGCCCCCCACCCTCGTGGGCAGCCCGGGGATCCCCTGGCGTGCACTCCAAGCCCATCTAGTTGGTTTCCTTCCAAAATAACTTCTCCAGTTGATTTCGTTCCGTTTTGACTCCGTCTGATATTCCTTTTCCTCAAAACACTGAAATAGGCATAAAACAACAAATCTGGGCTGGGCCTCCAGTCAATAGGTTAGTCCCAAAAATAATATAAAAGTGGATAATAAAGCCCAATATTGCCTAAAACAGTAGATAAAGTAGCATGGAGCAATCAAAAATTATAGATACGTTGGAGACGTATCAAGCATCCCCAAGCTTAATTCCTGCCCGTCCTCGAGTAGGTAAATGATAAAAAAGAATTTTTGATGCGGAGTGATACTTTGGCATAATTTCAATGTAAATCTTCTTAATTGTGATATGAATATTCAGATCCGAAAGATTCAAGACAAAAGTTCATATTGACATAAAAAATAATAATACTTCAAGCATATTAATCAAATCAATCATGTCTTCTCAAAATAACATGGCCAAAGAAAGTTCATCCCTACAAAATCATATAGTTAGGCTATGCTTCATTTTCGTCACACAAAGATGTTCCCAACTTCTATACCCCCGATGACAAGCCAAGCAATTGTTTCATACTCAAATAATCTCAAACTTTTTCAACCTTCACGCAATACATGAGCGCGAGCCATGGATATAGCACTATGGGTGGAATAGAATATGATGATGGGGATTGTGTGGAGAAGACAAAAAAGGAGAAAGTCTCACATTGACGAGGCTAATCAACGGGCTATGGAGATGCCCATCAATTGATGTCAACATGAGGAGTAGGGATTGCCATGCAACGGATGCACTAGAGCTATGAATGCTCAACAAAAGAAAACTAGTGGGTGTGCATCCAACTTGCTTGCTCATGAAGACCTAGGGCATTTGAGGAAGCCCATCGTAGGAATATACAAGCCAATTTCTATAATGAAAAATTCCCACTAGTATAAAAAGACAACTTATGAGACTCACTACATGAAGAACAAGGTGCTACTTTGAAGCACAATATATGAGACTCACTACATGAAGAACAAGGTGCTATTTTGAAGCACAAGTGTGGTAAAAGGATAGTAACATTGTCCCTTCTCTCTTTTTCTCTCATTTTTTATTCTTTATTTTTTTATTTGGGCCTTTTCTCTTCTTCTTTTTATGGCCTCCTTTTTTTTATTTGGGCTTCTTTGGCCTCTTTTATTTTTTTTCGTCCGGAGTCTCATCCCGACTTGTGGTGAATCATAGTCTCCATCATCCTTTCCTCACTTGGGACAATGCTCTAATAATGATGATCATCACACTTTTATTTTCTTACAACTCAACAATTACAACTCGATACTTAGAACAAAGATATGACTCTATATGAATGCCTCCGGCGGTGTACCGGGATGATGCAATGAATCAAGAGTGACATGTATGAAAAATAATGCATGGTGGCTTTGCCACAAATACGGTGTCAACTTCATGATCATGCAATGGCAATATGACAAAAGTAATGTATGTCATGATGATGAGGATGGAAGTTGCATGGCAATATATCTCGGAATGGCTATGGAAATGCCATGATAGGTAGGTATGGTGTCTGTTTTGAGGAAGATATAAGGAGGTTTATGTGTGAAAGAGCGTATCATATCACGGGGTTTGGATGCACCGACGAAGTTTGCACCAACTCTCAAGGTGAGAAAGGGCAATGCACGGTACCAAAGAGGCTAGCAAAGGCGGAAAGGTGAGAGTGCGTATAATCCATGGACTCAACATTAGTCAAAAGAACTCATATACTTATTGCAAAAATTTAGAAGTCATCAAAAATCAAGTACTACGCGCATGCTCCTAGGGGGAAGATTGGTAGGAAAAGACCATCGCTCGTCCCTGACCGCCAGTCATAAGGATGCACAAGCCAGGTACACTTCATGTTTCAAATTTGTTACACAACTTTACCCATACGTGCATGCTACGGGACTTGCAAACGTCAACACAAGTATTTCTCAAATTCACAACTACTCAACTAGCACGACTTTGATATTATTACCTCCATATCTCAAAACAATTATTAAGCATTAAATTTACCTTAGTATTCAATTCACTCAAAAGAAAGTTTCACATATCTTGAACACTAAGTATATTAACATTAAGCAAATTACCATGCTATTAATGACTCTCAAAATAATCTAAGTGAAGCATGAGAGATCAATAGTTTCTTTAAAACAAATCTACCACCTTGCTCTAAAAGATATAAGTGAAGCACTAGAGCAAAAACTATCAAGCTCAAAAGATATAAGTGAAGCACATAGAGTATTCTAACAAATTCCAATTCATTTAAGGCTCTCTATCATTAAAGAATTTCAGATCTTGATACGTATTCAAACAGCAAGCAAAGCTAAAGGAAACTGCAATGCAAGGATAGCACAACTCATGTGAAGAAGCAAAAACTTAGGCTCAACCAATACTAACCGATAGTTGTTAAAGAAGAAAGGTGGGATGCCTACCGGGGCATCCCCAAGCTTAGATGCTTGAGACTTCTTGAAATATTATCTTGGGGTGCCTTGGGCATCCCCAAGCTTGAACTTTTGTGTCTCCTTAATTCATCTCATATCATGGTTTCTCTTTTTATCAAAAGCTTCATTCACAACAAACTCAACAAGAACTCGTGAGATAGGTTAGTATAAACCAATGCAAAACCTTATCATTTTCTACTGTAACAAATCACTTAAATTATTATTCAGCATTTAATACTAAATGCCTCTTTATATTTAATACTCCTATCATCAAATAGAATCGTTAAACAAGCAAACATACGCAAACAATGCAACCATAACAGCAATCTGCCAAAACAGTACAGTCTGTAAAGAATGCAAGAGTATCAATACTTCCCTGACTCCAAAAATTATGAAATAAAATTCCCACTGTAATAAATTTATCAGATCTCAATATGCAAAAAGATTCAACGTTATACCATGCTCTGACTTTTCTAGGGAATTTTTGCAACAGTGGTAAACTTTCTGTTTTCAAACAGCAACATGCAAACTAGCAAAATAAGCATGGCGAAGGCTATCCTTGACTTTTTTATTGAAACTAAAGAGGCAAAACAAAATTATAACTAACAGCAAGCAAAAACTAACAAAAGAAATTGATGCTCCAAGCAAAACACATATCATGTGGCGAATAAAAATATAGCTCCAAGTAAAGTTACCGATGAACGAAGACCAAAGAGGGGATGCCTTCCGGGGCATCCCCAAGCTTAGTTGCTTGGTTGTCCTTGAATATTACCTTGGAGTGCCTTGGGCATCCCCAAGCTTAGGCTCTTGCCACTCCTTATTCCATAGTCCATCGAATCGTTACCCAAAACTTGAAAACTTCGACCACACAAAACTCAAAACAAAACTCGTAAGCTCCGTTAGTATAAGAAAATAAAACCACCACTTAGGTACTGTAATGAACTCATTCTAAATTCATATTGGTGTAATATCTACTGTAATCCAACTTATCTATGGTTCATACCCTCCGATACTACTCGTAGATTCATCAAAATAAGCAAACAACACATAGAAAACAGAATCTGTCAAAAACAGAACAGACTGTAGTAATCTATATAAAACGTATACTTATGGAACCCCAAAAATTATTAAATACATTTCTGGGCCTGATCAATTTGTCTATTAATCATCTGCAAAAAGAATCAACCTAAAATCACTCTCCAGTAAAAAATGGCAGGTAATCTCGTGAGCGCTAAAGTTTCTGTTTTTCACAGCAAGATCACATAAACTTCACCCGAGTCTTCCCAAAGGTTCTACTTGGCACTTTATTGAAAAAAAAGCTATAAAACATGGTTACTACAGTATCATAATCATGTGGACACACAAAAACAGTAAGGATAAATATTGGGTTGTCTCCCAACAAGCGCTTTTCTTTAATGCCTTTTTAGCTAGGCATGATGATGACAATGATGCTCACATAAAAGATAAGAATTGAAACATAACGTGAGCATCATGAAGCATATGGATAGCACATTTAAGTCTAACCCACTTCCTATGCATAGGGATTTTGTAAACAAACAACTTATGAGAACAATAATCAACTAGCATAGGAAGGTAACACAAGCATAGATTTAAGAATTTAAGCACATAGAGAGGAAACTTGATATTATCGCAATTCCTACAAGCATATGTTCCTCCCTCATAATAATTTTCAGTACCATCATGAATGAATTCAACAATATAACCAGCACCTAAAGCATTCTTTTCATGATCTACTTGCATAGAAAATTCACTACTCTCCACATAAGCAAAATTCTTCTCATGAATAATAGTGGGAGTGTCATAAGAGACTTGAACACTAAAAATTGTTTCCACATTAAAAGGGTAATGTTCAGAAAAAGGGTAATCATAATCATGAAAAGATTTGTAAATATAATCATCACTACTTTTTATAGCATAAGTTTCATCACAATAATCATCATAGGTAGGAGGCATGCTATCATCATAACAACTTTGCATATCAAAACTTGGGATGCTAAAAATATCATCTTCATTAAACATAGCATCCCCAAGCTTGGGACAAACATTAATTCCAGAAAATATATTCTCAAATATTTCATCACAATCAAACATAGCTTCCCCAAGCTTGGGCCCTTTCATATCATAAGCATAATCACTCTCATCATTAAAAATATTGATAGCACCAATAGTATAGCAATTATCATCATCACAATGAGTAGTAGGAGCAACATCATTTGGGAGGGATACCTTTTTACCTTTGTTGCTCCTTCTTTTCTTTTTCTTATTCACATTATGTGTAGGTTCAACCTTCCTCTTTGAGCTCCTCATTGATGAGATTGGTTGAATAGAAAGCTCCTCCTCGTTACCTGATTCATCATAAGAAATAATAGGAGGATATTGGGAAGTCTCTTCCCTTTCATTAGTATTCTCTTCATCTTCTATTTGTTTTCTTTTCTTTATGTAATTGGCAATATAAGGATTTTCAATGCAATTCACCGCACAATACATATAAATTTTCTCTAGATCAAAATGAAGAACTTTATCAAGGGCAAAGTTTGGAATATCCTTAGTTATATGTTTAATTTCTTCATAACCCAAGAGAAAACTAAGTTCATTATGATGTGCAAGGGAAATCAAGTCATCACAATTTTTGGACACGATACGATCATGAAACAATTTGCATTGGGTCCTAAAATGATCATGTTCATTGCAAAGTTCACAAGTATGGCTAAGAAAAAATAATTTTTTAGCACATTCATCTAGCTCTTCTTGCAACAATTTGGTTTCTAAGTACTTATGCCTCTTGCAATAAATATCCTCTCTATTTGGTGTGTTCATGCAAACATGCACTCCACAAAAGTTGGCATGCTCATAAGAGATATTTTCATCATAACTAGTGCAATCATCATTAGCATCATGGATATTCAAAGAATTCGTACTAACAACATTGCAATCATACTCATCATTCAAAGATTTAGTGCCAAACAATTTAGAGATTTATTCTTCCAACACTTGAGCACAATTTTCCTTTTCATCATACTCATGAAAGATATTAAAAAGGTGAAGCGTATGAGACAAACTCAACTCCATTTTTTTGTAGTTTTCTTTTATAAACTAGACTAGTGCTAAAACAAGAAACAAAAAGATTCAATTGCAAGATATAAAGATATACCTTCACTTACCTAGCCTCCCCGGCAACGGCGCCAGAAAAGAGCTTGATGTCTACTACACAACCTTCTTCTTGTAGACGTTGTTGGGCCTGCAAGTGCACAGGTTTGTAGGACAATAGCAAATTTCCCTCAAGTGGATGACCTAAGGTTTATCAATCCGTAGGAGGCGTAGGATGAAGATGGTCTCTCTCAAGCAACCCTGCAACCAAATAACAAAAAGTCTCTTGTGCCCCCAACACACCCAATACAATGGCAAATTATATAGGTGAACTAGTTCGGCGAAGAGATGGTGATACAAGTGCAAAATAGATAGTAGATATAGGTTTTTGTAATCTGAAATAATAAAAACAGCAAGGTAACAAGAGGTAAAAGTGAGCTTAAACGGTATTGCAATGATAGGAAACAAGGCCTAAGGTTCATACTTTCACTAGTGCAAGTTCTCTCAACAATAATAACATAGATAGAACATACGACAAGCCCTCAATATGCAACAAAGAGTCACTCCAAAGCCACTAATAGCAGAGAACAAACGTAGAGATTATGGTCGGGGTATGAAACCACCACAAAGCTATTCTTTCGGATCGATCTATAAAAGAGTTCGTACTAGAATAACACCTTAAGATACAAATCAACCAAAACCCTAATGTCACCTAGATATTCCATTGTCACCTCAAGTATCCGTGGGCATGATTACACGATATGCATCACACAATCTCAGATTCATCCAACCAACATAAAAGCACTTCAAAGAGTGCCCCAAAGCTACTACTGAAGAGTCAAGAACGTGTGCCAACCCCTATGCATAGGTTCCCAAGTGTCACGAAACCCGCAAGTTGATCACCAAAACATACATCAAGTGGATCAATAGAATAACCCATTGTCACCACGGTTATCCCACGCAAGACATACATCAAGTGTTCATAAAAGACTCAATCCAATAAGATAACTTCAAAAGGGAAATCTCAATTCATCACAAGAGAGTAGAGGGGGGGAAACATCATAAGATCCAACTACAATAGCAAAGCTCGGGATACATCAACATCGTGATCAAACACATAGCTACTAGTACATACCCTCAGCCCCGAGGGTGAACTACACCCTCCTCGTCATTGATAGCGTCGGGATGATGAAGATGGCCTCCGGTGATGGGATCCCCCTCCGGCAGGGTGCCGGAACGGGGTCCCGATTGGTTTTTGGTGGCTACAGAGGCTTGCAGCGGCGGAACTCCCGATCTATCTTCATTGCGGAAGTTTTAGGCACGAGGTATATATGGGTGAAAGGGTGCGTCGGTGGACCTCCGGGGGCTCACGAGGTAGGGCGCGCCCCACCCTCGTGGGCAGCCCGGGATCCTCGACGTGCACTCCAAGCCCATCTGGTTGGTTTCCTTCCAAAATAACTTCTCTAGTTGATTTCGTTCCGTTTGACTCCGTCTAATATTCCTTTTCCTCGAAACACTAAAATAGGCATAAAACAACAAAACTGGCTGGGCCTCCGGTCAATAGGTTAGTCCCAAAATAATATAAAAGTGGATAATAAAGCCCAATATTGCCTAAAACAGTAGATAAAGTAGCATGGAGCAATCAAAAATTATAGATACGTTGGAGACGTATCAAGGCGCCCTAGGGTTCCCTAGGGGAGGGGCGGCGGCCACAGGGGAAACCCTAGATGGGTTTGGGCGCCCCCACCCCCTAGGAAACTTGCCCCCAAGCCGGGAGGGGATGCCCTAGGGAGGCGCCCCACCTCTCCTGGTTACGTGAGAGGGGCTGGGAGGCGCACCACCCCTTAGTGGGCTGGTTTGCCCCTTCCCTTTGGCCCATGAGGCCCTCCAACACTTGCCGGGCTCCCAAACACCTTTCGGTCATGCCGCCATAGCTCAGTACCCCGGAACACTTAGGACTCCAATACCCTTCGTCCAATATATCGATCTTCACCGCTGAGACCATTCGGAACTCCTCGTGATGTGCAGGATCACATCCGGACTCAACAACCTTGGTAACCACATACTATTTCCCATAAAAACTCTAGCGTCACCGAACCTTAAGTGTGTAGACCCTACGGGTTCGGGAATCATGCAGACATGACCGAGACAACCCTCTGGCTAGTAACCAACAACGGGATCTGGATACCCATGTCGGCTCCCACATGTTCCATGATGATCTCATCGGATGAACCACGATGTCGAGGATTCAATCAATCCCGTATTCAATTCCGTTTGCCTAGCGGTATAGTACTTGCCCGAGATTCGATCGTCGGTATCCCGATACCTTGTTCAATCTCGTTACCGGCAAATCTCTTTACTCGTTCCGTAACACATCATCCCGTGATCAACCCCTTGGTCACATTGTGCACATTATGATGATGTCCTACCGAGTGGGCCCAGAGATACCTCTCCGTCACACGGAGTGACAAATCCCAGTCTCGATTCGTGCCAACCCAACAGACACTTTTGGAGATACCCGTAGTGTACCTTTATAGCCACCTAGTTAAGTTGTGACGTTTGGTACACCCAAAGCATTCCTACGGCATCCGGGAGTTGCACAATCTCATGGTCTAAGTGAAGGAAATATGCCCTAGAGGCAATAATAAAGTTATTATTTATTTCCTTATTTCATGATAAATGTTTATCATTCATGCTAGAATTGTATTAACCGGAAACATGATACATGTGTGAATGCATAGACAAACAAAGATGTCACTAGTATGCCTCTACTAGACTAGCTTGTTAATCAAAGATGGTTATGTTTCCTGACCATGAACAAGGAGTTGTTATTTGATTAACAAGGTCACATCATTAGTAGAATGATCTGATTGACATGACCCAATCCATTAGCTTAGCACACGATCGTTTAGTATGTTGCTACTGCTTTTATCCATGACATATACATGTTCTGTAACTATGAGATTATGCAACTCCGTTTACGGAGGAACACTTTGGTACTACCAAACGTCACAACGTAATCGGGTGATTATAAAGGAGTACTACAGGTGTCTCCAAAGGCGGATGTTGGGTTGGCGATTTCGAGATTAGGTTTTGTCACTCCGATTGTCGGAGAGGTATCTCTGGGCCCTCTCGGTAATACACATCACTTAAGCCTTGCAAGCATTGCAACTAATGAGTTAGTTGTGAGATGATGTATTACGGAACGAGTAAAGAGACTTGCTGTAACGAGATTGAACTAGGTATTGGATACCGACGATCGAATCTCGGGAAGTAACATACCGATGACAAAGGGAACAACGTATGTTGTTATGCGGTCCGACCGATAAAGATCTTCAGTAGAATATGTAGGAACCAATATGGGCATCCAGGTCCCGCTATTGGTTATTGACCGGAGACGTGTCTCGGTCATGTCTACATTGTTCTCGAACCGTAGGGTCCGCACGCTTAAGGTTTCGATGGCGATGCTTATATTATGAGTTTATGTATTTTGATGTACCAAGAAGTTCGAGTCCCGGATGTGATCACGGACATGACGAGGAGTCTCGAAATGGTCGAGACATAAAGATTGATATATTGGAAGCCTATATTTGAGTTCGAATGGTTCCGGTGAAATCGATTTCTGGGAAAACCGGGGTTCTGGAACCTCCCGGAGGCTATTGGGCCTTAGTGGGCCTCGAGGGAGAAGAGGAGGGCCGGCCGGGGGTGGCCACGCCCCCTCCCCTTAGTCCGAATAGGACAAGGAGGGGGCGGCGCCCCTTCCTTCTTCTCCTCCCCCAATCCTACTCCAACTAGGAGGGGGAGTCCTACTCCGGTGGGAGTAGGACTCCTCCGCAGCGCCTCCCTTGGGCGGCCGCACCTCCCCCTCCCTCCTTTATATCTGGGGCAGGGGGCACCCTAGAAGACACAAGTTTGATCTACGGATCGTTCCTTAGCCGTGTGCGGTGCCCCTCCACCATATTCCACCTCGGTCATATCGTCATAAAGCTTAGGCGAAGCCTCGCGCCGATAGAACATCAAGATCGTCACCATGCCGTCGCGGTCGTGGAACTCTCCCTCGACACTCGGTTGGATCGAGTACGAGGGACGTCATCGAGCTGTACGTGTGTCAAGAACTCGGGGCGCCGGAGTAACGGCGCCGGATCGGTCGGATCGCGAGGAGAACGCACGACTACTTCCTCTACGCTCGCTTCGCCGGGTCTCACGAGGGTGCGTAGACAACACTCTCCCTCTCGTTGCTATACATCACCATGATCTTGCGTGTGCGTAGGAAATTTTTGAAATTACTACGTTCCCCAACAGTGGCATCCGAGCCTAGGTTTTTTCTATGGTTTGATGTTTTGCACGAGTAGAACACAAGTGAGTTGTGGGCGATACAAGTCATACTACCTACCAGCATGTCATACTTTGGTTCAGCGGTATTGTGAGATGAAGCGGCCCGGACCGACATTACGCGTACGCTTACGCGAGACTGGTTTCACCGCTACGAGCACTCGTTGCTTAAAGGTGACTGGCGGGTGTCTGTCTCTCTCACTTTAGTTGAACTGAGTGTGGCTACGCCCGGTCCTTGAGAAGGTTAAAACGGAGTCTATTTGACGAAGTATCGTTGTGGTTTTGATGCGTAGGTGAGACTGGTTCTTGCTTAAGCCCGTAGCAGCCACGTAAAATTTGCAACAACAAAGTAGAGGACGTCTAACTTGTTTTTGCAGGGCATGTTGTGATGTGATATGGTCAAGACATGATGCTATATTTTATTGTATGAGATGATCATGTTTTGTAACCGGTTATCGGCAATGGCGGAGCCATATGGTTGTCGCTTTATTGTATGCAATGCAATCGCCCAGTAATGCTTTACTTTATCACTAAGCGGTAGCGATAGTCGTAGAAGCATAAGTTTGGCGAGACGACAACGATGCTATGATGGAGATCAAGGTGTCGCGCCGGTGACGATGGTGATCATGATGGTGCTGCAGAGATGGAGATCACGAAGCACAAGATGATGATGACCATATCATATCACTTATATTGATTTGCATGTGATGTTTATCTTTTATGCATCTTATCTTGCTTTGATTGACGGTAGCATTATAAGATGATCTCTCACTAAATTATCAAGAAGTGTTCTCCCGAGTATGCACCGTTGCCAAAGTTCGTCGTGCCTGCACACCACGTGATGATCGGGTGTGATAAGCTCTCGTCCATCTACAACGGGTGCAAGCCAGTTTTGCACACGCAGAATACTCGGGTTATACTTGACGAGCCTAGCATATGCAGATATGGCCTCGGAACACGGAGACCGAAAGGTCGAGCGTGAATCATATAGTAGATATGATCAACATAAGATGTTCACCATTGAAAACTACTCCATTTCACGTGATGATCGGTTATGGTTTAGTTGATTTGGATCACGTGATCACTTAGATGACTAGAGATGTCTGTCTAAGTGGGAGTTCTTAAGTAATATGATTAATTGAACTTAAATTTATCATGAACTTAGTACCGATAGTATCTTGCTTGTTTATGTTTGATTGTAGATAGATGGCTCGTCTTTGTTGTTACGTTGAATTTTAATGCGTTCCTTGAGAAAGCAAAGTTGAAAGATGATGGTAGCAATTACACGGATCGGGTCCGTAACTCGAGGATTATCCTCATTGCTGCCTGTAAGAGTTACGTCTGGATGCACCGCTGGGTGCGAACTTCTTCTTTGGAGCAACACGGATGTTATGAGCGTCTGGCGAGCAAAGCCGATGACTACTCCATAGTTCGGTGTGCCATGCTTTACGGCTTAGAACCGGGACTTCAACGATGTTTTGAACGTCATGGAGCATATGAGATGTTCCAGAGTTGAAGTTAATATTCCAATGTAATGCCCGGATTGAGAGATATGAAGTCTCCAATAAGTTCTATAGCTGCAAGATGGAGGAGAATAGTTACATTAGTGAGCACATACTCGAATGTCCGGGTACTACAATCACTTGACACAATTGGGAGTTAATCTTCCGGATGATTGTGTCATTGATGAATTCTTCAATCACCGCCACCAAGCTACAAAGGCTTCGTGATGAACTATAATATGCAAGGGTTAGTAAAGACTATACCGAGCTCTTCGCAATGCTAAAGGCTGGAGGTAGAAATCAAAAGGAGCATCAAGTGTTGATGGTCAATAAGACCACTAGTTTCAAGAAGAAAGGCAAAGGGAAGAAGAAGGAACTTCAAGAAGAACAGCAAGCAAGTTGTTGCTCAGAGAAGAAACCCAAGTCGGACCTAAGCCTGGCCGAGTGCTTCTCGCAAGCGGTAGTCTTTGGAAGCGGAACTGCCCCAAGTATTTGGCGGATAAGAAGGATGGCAAGGTGAACAAAGGTATATGTGATATACATGTTATTGATGTGTACCTTACTAGAGCTCGCAGAGCACTGGTATTTGATCTCGGTTCATTGCTAATATTTGCAACTCAAGCAGGACTACGGATTGCTTAACACGGCAAAGGACGAGGTGACGATGCGCGTGGGAAATGGTTCCAAAGTCGATGTGATCGCGGTCGGCACGCTACCTCTACATCTACCTTCGGATTAGTTTTAGACCTAAATAATTGTTATTTGGTGCTGCGTTGAGCATGAACATTATATCTGGATCTTGTTTGATGCGAGACGGTTATTCATTTAAATCGAGAATAATGGTTGTTCTATTTATATGAGTAATATCTTTTATGGTCATGCACCCTTAAAGAGTGGTCTATTTTGATGAATCTTGATAGTAGTGATACACATATTCATAATGTTGAAACCAAAAGATGCAGAGTTGATAATGATAGTGCAACTTATTTGTGGCAATCGCCGTTTAGGTCATATCGGTGTAAAGCGCATGAAGAAACTCCATCTTGATGGACTTTTGGAGTCACTTGATTATGAATCACTTGGCACTTGCGAACCGTGCCTCATGGGCAAGATGACTAGAACCCGTTCTCGGTACTATGGAGAGAGCAACAGATTTGTTGGAAATCATACATCTGAGATGTATGTGGTCCGATGAATGTTGAGGCTCGTGGCGGATATCGTTATTTTCTCACCTTCACAGATGACTTAAGCAGATATGGGTATATCTACTTAATGAAACATAAGTCTGAAACATTTGAAAAGTTCAAAGAATTTCAGAGTGAAGTTGAAAATCATCGTAACAAGAAAATTAAGTTTCGCGATCGATCGTGGAGGTGAATATTTGAGTTACGAGTTTGGTCTACATTTGAAACAATGCGGAATAGTTTAGCAACTCACGCCACCGGAACACCACAGCGTAATGGTGTGTCCGAACGTCGAATCGTACTTTACTAGATATGGTGTGATCTATGATGTCTCTTACTGATTTACCGCTATCGTTTTGGGGTTATGCTCTAGAGGCGGCCGCATTCACCTGAATAGAACACCGTCGAAATCCGTTGAGACGACACCTTATGAACTGTGGTTTAGCAAGAAACCAAAGTTGTCGTTTCTTAAAGTTTGGGGATGCGATGCTTATGTGAAAAAGCTTCAACCTGATAAGCTCGAACCCAAATCGGAGAAATGTGTCTTCATAGGATACCCAAAGAGACAGTTGGGTATACCTTCTATCACAGATCCGAAGGCAAGACATTTGTTGCTAAGAATGGATCCTTTCTAGAGAAGGAGTTTCTCTCGAAAGAAGTGAGTGGGAGGAAAGTAGAACTTGATGAGGTAATTGTACCTTCTCCCTTACTTGAAAGTAGTTTGTCGCAGAAACCGGTTTCTGAGACACCTACACCAAGTAGTGAGGAAGTTGATGATGTTGATCATGAAACTTGAGATCAAGTTACTCTGAACCTCGTAGATCAACCAGAGTAAGATCCGCACTGAGTGGTACGGTAATCCTGTTCGGAAATCATGCTACTAGATCATGATGAACCTACGAACTATGAAGAAGCGATGGTGAGCCCAGATTCGCAAAATGGCTTGAGGCCATGAAATCGAGATGGGATCCATGTATGAAAACAAAGTATGGACTTTGGTTGACTTGCCCGAGGGTCGGCAAGCAATAGAAAACAAGTGGATCTTCAAGAAGAAGACCGACGACGACGGTAATGTTATCGTCTACAAAGCTCGACTTGTCGCAAAGGGTTTTCGACAAGTTCAAGGGATTGACTACGATGAGACCTTCTCACCCGTAGCGATGCTTAAGTCTGTCCGAATCATGTTAGCGCTTGCGCATTTTATGATTATGAAATTTGGCAAATGGATGTAAAGACCGCATTCTGAATGGATTTACGGAAGAAGAGTTGTATATGATGCAACCGAAGGTTTTATCAATCCAAAGGAGCTAACAAAGTGTGCAAGCTCCAGCGATCCATTTATGGACTGGTGCAAGCATCTCGGAGTTGGAATAAACGCTTTGATAGTGTGATCAAAGCATTTGGGTTCATCTGAGACTTTTGGAGAAGCTTTGTATTTACAAGAAAGTGAGTGGGAGCTCAGTAGCATTTTCGATATTATATGTAGATGACATATTGCTGATCGGAAATGATATAGAATTTTGGATAGCATAAAGGGATACTTGAATAAGAGTTTTTCAATGAAAGACCTCGGTGAAGCTGCTTACATATTGGGCATTAAGATCTATAGAGATAGATCAAGACGCTTAATTGGACTTTCACAAAGCACATACCTTGACAAAATTTTGAAGAAGTTCAAAATGGATCAAGCAAAGAAAGGGTTCTTGCACGTGTTACAAGGTGTGAAGTTGAGTAAGACTCAATGCCCGACCACTGCAGAAGATAGAGAGAAAATGAAAGATGTTCCTATGCTTCAGCCATAGGCTCTATCATGTATGCAATGTTGTGTACCAGACTGATGTGTGCCTTGCTATAAGCCTAGCAGGAGGTACCAAAGTAATCCAGAGTGGATCATGGACAGCGGTCAAGAACATCTGAAATACGAAAAGGACTAAGGATATGTTTCTCGATATGGAGGTGACAAAGAGCTCATAAATGGCAGTTACGTTGATGCAAGCTTTGACAACGATCCGGACGATTCTAAATCGCAGACCGGATACGATTTACACTAAACGGAGGGCTGTCGGTTGGTGCAGTTCTAAACAAAGCGTCAGCGGGATCTACATGTGAAGCGGAGTACATAGCAGCTTCGGAAGCAGCTAATGAAGGAGTCGGATGAAGGAGTTCATATCCGATCTAGGTGTCATACCTAGTGCATCGGGTCCAATGAAAATCTTTCGTGACAATATTGGAGCAATTGCCTTAGCAAAGGAATCCAGATTTCACAAGAGGACCAAGCACATCAAGAGACGCTTCAATTCCATCCGGACTTAGTCCGTGGGAGACATAGAGATTTGCAAGATACATACGGATCTGAATGTTGCAGACCGTTGACTAAGCCTCTTCCACGAGCAAAACATGATCAGCACCAAGACTCCATGGGTGCTAGAATCATTACTATGTAATCTAGATTATTGACTCTAGTGCAAGTGGGAGGCTCAAGGAAATATGCCCTAGAGGCAATAATAAAGTTATTATTTATTTCCTTATTTCATGATAAATGTTTATCATTCATGCTAGAATTGTATTAACCGGAAACATGATACATGTGTGAATGCATAGACAAACAAAGATGTCACTAGTATGCCTCTACTAGACTAGCTTGTTAATCAAAGATGGTTATGTTTCCGACCATGAACAAGGAGTTGTTATTTGATTAACAAGGTCACATCATTAGTAGAATGATCGATTGACATGACCCAATCCATTAGCTTAGCACACGATCGTTTAGTATGTTGCTACCGCTTTTATCCATGACATATACATGTTCCTGTAACTATGAGATTATGCAACTCCGTTTACGGAGGAACACTTTGGTACTACCAAACGTCACAACGTAATCGGGTGATTATAAAGGAGTACTACAGGTGTCTCCAAAGGCGATGTTGGGTTGGCGTTTTTGAGATTAGGTTTTGTCACTCCGATTGTCGGAGAGGTATCTCTGGGCCCTCTCGGTAATACACATCACTTAAGCCTTGCAAGCATTGCAACTAATGAGTTAGTTGTGAGATGATGTATTTAAACGAGTAAAGAGACTTGCCGTAACGAGATTGAACTAGGTATTGGATACCGACGATCGAATCTCGGGCAAGTAACATACCGATGACAAAGGAACAACGTATGTTGTTATGCGGTCTCGACCGATAAAGATCTTCGTAGAATATGTAGGAACCAATATGGGCATCCAGGTCCCGCTATTGGTTATTGACCGAGACGTGTCTCGGTCATGTCTACATTGTTCTCGAACCGTAGGGTCCGCACGCTTAAGGTTTCGATGATGTTATATTATGAGTTTATGTATTTTGATGTACCGAAGAAGTTCGAGTCCGGATGTGATCACGGACATGACGAGGAGTCTCAAATGGTCGAGACATAAAGATTGATATATTGGAAGCCTATATTTGAGTTCGAATGGTTAGGGTGAAATCGGGATTTACCGGAAACCGGGGTTACGGAACCTCCGGAGGCTATTGGGCCTTAGTGGGCCTCGAGGGAGAAGAGGAGGGGCCGGCCAGGGGTGGCCGGCCGCCCCTCCCCTTAGTCCGAATAGGACAAGGAGGCGGCGCCCCTTCCTTCTTCTCCTCCCCCAATCCTACTCCAACTAGGGGGGGAGTCCTACTCCGGTGGGAGTAGGACTCCTCGGCAGCCTCCCTTGGGCGGCCGCACCTCCCCCTCCCTCCTTTATATACGGGGCAGGGGGCACCCTAGAAGACACAAGTTTGATCTACGGATCGTTCCTTAGCCGTGTCGGTGCCCCCTCCACCATATTCCACCTCGGTCATATCGTCGCAAGCTTAGGCGAAGCCCTGCGCCGGTAGAACATCAAGATCATCACCACGCCGTCGTGCTGACGGAACTCTCCCTCGACACTCGGCTGGATCGGAGTACGAGGGACATCATCGAGCTGTACGTGTGTCAAGAACTCGGGGGCACCGGAGTAACGGCGCCGGGATCGGTCGGATCACGAGGAGAACGTACGACTACTTCCTCTACGTTGTGATCGCTTCCGCTTCGGGTCTATGAGGGTACGTAGACAACACTCTCCCCTCTCGTTGCTATACATCACCATGATCTTGCGTGTGCGTAGGAAAATTTTTGAAATTACTACGTTCCCCAACACTAAGGAAATGATACTTGACATTAGAAAAGCTTTAGCATACGAACTACACGATCTTTGTGCTAGGCTTAGGATTGGGTCTTGTCCATCACATCATTCTCCTAATGATGTGATCCCGTTATCAACGACATCCAATGTCCATGGTCCGGAAACCGTAACCATCTATTGATCAACGAGCTAGTCTACTAGAGGCTTACTAGGGACATGGTGTTGTCTATGTATCCACACATGTATCTGAGTTTCCTATCAATACAATTATAGCATGGATAATAAACAATTATCATGAACAAGGAAATATAATAATAATAACTAATTTATTATTGCCTCTAGGGCATATTTCCAACAGTCTCCCACTTGCACTAGAGTCAATAATCTAGTTCACATCGCCATGTGATTAACACTCACAGTCACATCGCCATGTGACCAACATCCAAAGAGTTTACTAGTGTCACTAAACTAGTTCACATCATCATGTGATTAATACTCAATGAGTTACGGGGTTTGATCATGTTTTGCTTGTGAGAGAGGTTTTAGTCAACGGTGCGCAACATTCAGATCCGTATGTACTTCGCAAATCTCTAGGTCATATTGTAAATGCTGCTTCCACGCTCCACTTGGAGCTATTCCAAATGGTTGCTCCACTATACGTATCCGGTTTGCTACTCAGAGTCATTCGGATAGGTGTTAAAGCTTGCATCGATGTAACCCTTTATGCCGAACTCTTTATCACCTCCATAATTGAGAAACATGTCCTTATTACTCCAAGGACAATTTTGACCGCTGTCCAATGATCCATTCCTGGATCACTCTTGTACCCCTTTGCCAGACATGTGGCAAGGCACACATCAGGTGCGGTACTCAGCATAGCATACTATAGAGCCTACGTCTAAAGCATAGGGGACGACCTTCGTCCTTTCTCTCTCTTCTGTCGTGGTCGAGCTTTAAGTATTAACTTCATACCTTACAACTCAGGCAAGAACCCCTTCTTTGACTGATCCATCTTGAACACCTTCAAGATCATGTCAAGGTATGTGCTCATTTGAAAGTACCATTAAGCGTTTTTGATCTATCCTCATAGATCTTGATGCTCAATGTTCAAGCAGCTTAATCCAGGTTTTCCCTTGAAAAACACTTTCAAATAACCCTATATGCTTTCCAGAAATTCTACATCATTTCGATCAACAATATGTCAACAACATATACTCATCGAAATTCCATAGTGCTCCCACTCACTTCTTTGGAAATACACAGTTTCTCATAAACTTTGTATAATCCCAAAATCTTTGATCATCTCATCAAAGTGTATATTCTGACTCCGAGATGCTTGCTCTAGTCCAAGGAAGGATCGCTGGAGCTAGCATACCTTTTAGCATCCTTAGGATCGACAAAACCTTTCTGATTATATCACATACAACCTTTCCTTACGGAAACTGGTAAGGAAACTCGTTTTGACATCCATCTGCCAGATTTCATAAATGCAGCTAATGCTAACATGATTCCGATGGACTTAAGCGTCGCTACGGATGAGAAAATCTCATCATAGTCAACTCCTTGAACTTGTGAAGAACTCTTCGCCACAAGTCGAGCTTCATAGACGGTGACATTACCGCCCACGTCCGTCTTCTTCTTAAAGATCCATTTATCTCAATGGCTTGCCGATCATCGGCAAGTCCACCAAAGTCCATGCTTTGTTCTCGATACATGGATCCTATCTCAATTTCATGGCTTCTAACCATTTGTCGAATATGGGCCCACCATCGCTTCTCCATAGCTCGAGGTTCATTGTTGTCTAGCAACATGACCTTCAAGACATGATTCTTGTACCACTCAAGTAGTACACATCCTTGTCACCCTACGAGGTATGGCGGTGACTTGATCCAAACTTCATGATCACTATCATAAGCTTCTACTTCAATTGGTGTAGATGCCACAGAACAACTTCACGTGCCTCGCTACACACTAGTTGAAGTGACGGTTCAATAACCTCATCAAGTCTCCACCATCCTCCCACTCAATTCTTTCGAGAGAAACTTTTCCTCGAGAAGGGACCTAATTCTAGAAACAATCCCTTTTGCTTCCGGAACTGAGACTGGAGGTATACCCAACTATTTTGGGTGTCCTATGAAGATGCATTTATCCGCTTTGGGTTCGAGTTTATCAGCCGGAAACTTTTTCACATAAGCGTCGCAGCCCCAAACTTTTAAGAAACGACAACTTAGGTTTCTCCAAACCATAGTTCAAACGGTGTCGTCTCAACGGAATTACGTGGTGCCCTATTAAAGTGAGTGCGGTTGTCTCTAATGCCTGACCCATGAACGATAGTGGTAATTCGATAAGAGACATCATGGTACGCACCATATCCAATAGGGTGCAACTATGATGTTTGGACACACCAACACACTATGGTGTTCCAGGCGGTATTAATTGTGAAACAATTTCCACACTGTCTTAATTGCGTGCCAAATCTCGTAACTCAGATACTCATCTCTATGATCATATCATAGACATTTTATCCTCTTGTCACGATGATCTCCAACTTCACTCTGAAATCACTTGAACCATTCAATAATTCAGACTTGTGTTTCATCAAGTAAATATACTCAGTATCTACTCAAATCATCTATGAAGTAAGAACATAACGATATCCACTGCGTGCCTTAGCACTCATTGGACTGCACACATCAAAATGTATTACTTCCAACAAGTTGCTTTCTTGTTCCATTTTACTGAAAACGAGGCTTTCAGTCATCTTGTCCATGTGGTATGATTTGCATGTCTCAAGTGATTCAAAATCAAGTGAGTCCAAACAGTCCATTTGCATGGAGTTTCTTCATGCATATACACCAATAGACATGGTTCGCATGTCTCAAACTTTTCAAAAATGAGTGAGTCCAAAGATCCATCAACATGGAGCTTCTTCATGCATTTTATACCAATATGACTTACATGGCAGTGCCACAAGTAGGTGGTACTATCATTACTATCTTATATCTTTTGGCATGAACATGTGTATCACTACGATAGAGATTCAATAAACCATTCATTTTAGGTGCAAGACCATTGAAGGTATCATTCAAATAAACAGAGTAACCATTATTCTCCTTAAATGAATAACCGTATTGCGATAGACATAATCCAATCATGTCTATGCTCAACACAAACACCAAATAACAATTATTTAGGTTTAACACCAATCTCGATGGTAGAGGGAGCATGCGATGCTTGATCACATCAACCTTGGAAACACTTCCAACACATATCGTCAGCTCACCTTTAGCTAGTCTCCGCTTATTCCGTAGCTTTTATTTCGAGTTACTAACACTTAGCAACCGAACCGTATCTAATACCACTGGTGCTACTAGGAGTACTAGTAAAGCACGCATTAACATAATGTATATCGAATATACTTCTATCGACCTTGCCACCTTCTCATCTACCAAGTATCTAGGGTAATTCCGCTCTAGTGACTGTTCCCTTTATCACGAAGCACTTAGTCTCGGTTTGGGTTCAACCTTGGGTTTCTTCACTAGAGCAGCAGACTGATTTGCCGCTTCATGAAGTATCCTTCTTGCCCTTTCCTTCTTGAAACTAGTGGTTTCACCAACCATCAACGATTGATGCTCCTTCTTGATTTCTACTTTTGCGGTGTCAAACATCGCGAATATCTCAAGGATCATCATATCTATCGCTGATATGTTATAGTTCATCACGAAGCTCTAGTAGTGTAACGCCCTCGATGCGGCTATATCTCCCACGTGTCGAAGCACGACTTAGAGGCATAACCGCATTGAAAGCAATGTCGCAAGTGAGGTAATCTTCACACAACCCATGTAATACATAAGGGAAAAAGATACATAGTTGGCTTACAATCGCCACTTCACACAATTACATGAATAAAGCATTACATCATCCAGATACAATCAAGGTCTGACTACGGAACCAAAATAAAAGAAGAACCCCAAAAGCGACAAAGGTCCCCGATCGACCCCAACTGGGCTCCACTACTGATCAACTAGAACGAAACAACACAAAGGGCAAGATCTTCATCGAGCTCCTCCTCGAGCTTGGCTGCGTCACCGCTTTCGGTAACATAGGCACCGCAAACTGGTTTTGAAGTATCCGTGAGCCACGAGGACTCAAACAATCCCATTACCATGGGTATCAAGACTAGCAAAGCTTAATGGGAAAGGAAGGGGTGAAGTGGTGAGTTTGCAGCAGCGACTAAGCATGATATGGTGGCTAACATACGCAAATGAGAGCGAGAAGAGAAACAAGCGGAACAGTCGTGAAGCTAGCAATGATCAAGAGGTGATCCTGAACACCTACTTACGCCAAACATAACACAGAAACCATGTTCACTTCCCGGACTCCGCCGAGAAGAGACCATCATGGCTACACACTCGGTTGATGTATTTTAATTCGGATCTGGTGTCAAGTTATCTACAACCGGACATTAACAAATTCCCATCTCGCCACATAACCGCGGCACGGCTCTCGAAAGTTTATACCTGCGCAGGGTGTCCCAACTTAGCCCATGACAAGCTCTCGCGATCAACGAAGGAATAGACCTTCTCCGGGAAGACCCGATCAGTCTCGGAATCCGGTACATCAAGACATTTCGACAATGGTAAAACAAGACCAGCAAAGCCGCCCGATGCAAACAATCCCGATAGGAGCTGCACATATCTCGTTCTCGTGGCAACACCGGATAAGTCAAGCCACGAGTAAAACCAGCCCTCGAGTTGCCAAGAGGTGGCCCAAGAAGTTGCTCGGTTCGGACCAACACTTAGACAAGCACGGCCGGGGGCTATAATAAAGATGACCCTTGGGTTAATTACTCCCAAGGGAAATATAGGTGGTGGTGAGGCAAACGGTAAAAGTCAATGTTGGGCCTTCTTTGGACAAGTTTTATTCAAAGCTTAACCGTCGGGGGTCCCATAAATCACCCGACCGCGTTAGGAACGCAAAATCCGGGAACATAACACCGGTATGACGGAAACTAGGGCGGCAAGAGTGGAACAAAACACGGGCATAAGGCCGAGCCTTCCACCCTTTACCAAGTAAATAGATGCATTAATAATATAAGAGATATTGTGATATCCCAACATAAACCACATCCACCATGGAGAAATCTTCAACTTCACCGCAACTAGCAACGCTATAAGAGGGGCTGAGCAAAAGCGGTAACATAGCCAAACAACGGTTTGCTAGGAATGGTGTCAAAGGTTAGAGGTTCATGGCAATATGGGATGGCTTGATAAAGCAGTAATAGGTAGCGCAAAGCATAGCGATAAAACGGAGCAACTAGCATAGCAATGATAGTAGTGAGATCCAGTAGCGGTCATCTTGCCCGAAATCCGCAAGGAAGAAGAACGAGTCCATGAAGAAGACGAACGGATGAAGCCGAACCAACCGCATACGAACGAATCCTCACGATCGCAAGCGAAACAGAACTAACAAGAAGAAGCACACA